>BSBK01000790.1:3390000-4590000 GCA_027943335.1 Chamaecyparis obtusa | reverse complement strand
CATTAACCTCCTACATCTTCAAATTTGAGCAAAATTGGCATCGAAGTCCTAACCTAAGGCACATCTGCACATTATCAAATCCTAATTGATTATCCTAAATTCTGCACTGGGGAATATTCCTATTTATCCTAATTATCTTTAATTTAATTATTATTTGGCGATAAATCCTATTTATCCTAAAGTTTGATTAATTGAATATTTTAAATATTTAATTAATTAGATTTAATACTACCACTTAATTATTTAATTATATTTAATTAAATTATTCTTAAATTATATTATTTAATTTTGACAATAAATCAAAAATCTTATGACTAATTGATTAAATTCTTATTTAATTAATTAAAGTCAATTGTCAATCTTTAATAATATAGTTTTAGAATAAAGTTTGATTTAATAATTGATTGATCCATAAATCAATTGTTTTAATTTTCAAAAATCAGTTAAGTTGAGGATAAATCACTTTATTTATTTAATTAATTCATAATTAATTGTGCACATTCAAAGAGCAGTTAAACTCAAAATCAAAAAATCAATGCAAGTTGTTAACTTTTGGAAACTCAACATTCTATTTTGAGTTCAAAGTTGATCTAAACTTCTGATTTGAGTTAAAAAATTGTTCTTGCATGCTTTTACATGATTATGTGAGTTAATCTTCTCTGATTTCTTGTTGACTCAAAAATCAACCTGAGTTCATCAAGAGTGATTTATGGCTTTTTCCATGCACCCTCAAGCCCTGGATTTCTATAAAATCAAGGCTCAGCTCTTTAGAAATCATCCATAGAATTTGCATACTTACTCTGGCGAATTGACATCAGAGGAATCATCAAGCTTCTTGCGAATCAACATTTTGTGATATCAATCTTGTTTTCAATTCATTCTAGTTTCATATTTCATATCATTGTTAGCTTAATTTGCATATCATTTCAATCCATTTAGATTAATTTATTATCAATTTTTCTCATTTTATTGCATCAAAAATTTAAAAAAATAGATTAATTTGCATTCATATTTTATTGCTTTCATCATTTAAATCCTTCGTTTAGGTGTTGCATTGTCACTAATCTCAGTCTAATTTGAGAATACCATACTCGCACCTACTAGAAGACAGTAAATAATCTGGTTAGCTATATTGTTCTTATTTGCATATTTTGATTTTTGCTAACCTCTAATATTTTACTGAAGTGTTGTGTCTATAGCTAGGTAAAAAATTCACACACACATTTCTAGCACCCACCGTGGGGCAACCCACCTTTACATGCTGGTTTTGATTTTTTTTTTTTGGAGCTACAACCCTAAAGTTTCAAAGATTTAATTTTATCTCCCAAACGGCTTGGATTTTTGGTCTAAACTATTTTTTGTAGGTTGGAGAAATATCAGGTAAGCTTCAATAAAAAATTTAAAATTTTTTGAGATGTTTTGAATTTTTAATAATTTTTTCTTGATTTTCCAAAAAAATTAATTTCTAATGTAAATCAGCATATTTTTCAAAAAGTTTACATTTTCAAAAATCTCTTTAAATTCTACAGGGGGTCCATTCTTTGTGTTTTAAATTTTGATGAAATATAATAGCTCAAATAGTCAATTTACAAAAACTAGTATGTTTTGGTAAAATGGGTCTCTAGGGCACAAATGAAGAGATTTTTCTAAAATTTTTACATTTTTGGAAATCTCTCTATTTTTTAGTAGGGATTTCTATTTTTCATTTCTATTTTTGTTGCTGAAATCATATCAAAAAAATCAGATCTTGTTGACTAGGTCAAATGCAACAAAAAAAAATAAATTTGTGATGGGTATGCACTTATTTTTCACATGGTTCAATGAATGATATGAGTTTTCATTTGGATTAGTTACTGGTTATTATTTTTTCTAATAATTGATTTTTAGATCTAACCCTAGGGTTTTCATAAGTTGAATATATGTTGCATATCTTGTTTGCTTGTTTTCTTGTCGAAGAGTTTGTGGCTTGCTTGCGTGGGATTGCTTAAAAAAATTAAAAATCAGGTAAAATCTACTAAGCGCATTGTGAGGGAATTCAAGTATTCTACTACATCTAAAAACATTTCAATTTGGACATAAAATAAACATCTCACGTATCTAGCTTGAGTGCCTTTCATGCTTTCATAAATCAGACAATTTTTGGGCTATAAAACGAACATAGATTTGCTTTTTGCATATCTGTTACACATAGTAAATAGGCCCTATGAACACTATTTGTGGATGATCTTGAGAGATTGAGCTTCTTTCGCTTGTTTATTCATGTGAATCTCCTCTTGACGAAGGATCCCCTTGTAGGTAGGGAAGGTACTGAGAAAGTCTCACGTTCTACTAGATTCGTGTGTCTTCAACTTTTGATTGATACATTCTCTCTCCGAAGAGGTTGATAGATCATAAGCGGTTGATGTCATATATCTTTGTGAGATAATCTTGGTCTTAGCATGTCAGCTTAATCTATCTACTTTGTCTTGGTGAAGTGAAGAGGTTAGGGGATTATGTTCTACTTCCTTTTTGGATAGTACCAGAAACCCAGATCCTTGAATCTGATCTAGTCCCCCTGTGGTATCTTTTGTGAGTCACCTTTAGAGAGGGTTAACCATAGTGGACATTCCCTTAATTGGGTCAACCACATGGATGAAACCTCAAGTGGTAATAGCCATTTTCACCATGGTAGCAGCATCTGCTATATAAATGTCCTTGTGGAGGAAATCTTCACAGGTGTGGTCTCTTATTGGGCTATCAGATCTCCCTAGCAGCTCCTGATTAATTAATTTTCTCAAACTATGTCAAAACCCTGGTGCACCTAGATTGAAGTTCACCCTCTTGAGATCACAAAATTTTCAGAGTCAGACCATTACTACAAACCCTAGTGTGGCCAATTTTATTTTATTTTTCTAGGAATATGTGCATTATTGAAAAACTTTTTGGAACATACATAATTAACACTTCTAGGGATTAGCACAATAAGTCACTATTGCTTGTTCATGCACAAGGTTGCTTTTTCCCTTGTTCATTGTTTTCAGACGATTTCTTGCTTCCCTTGCTTGCTATTTTGCGTGCTTTATATCTTCTTAGTTACTTGAGATAAACTTTTACACAGATCTTAAAAAATTGGACAGAAAAATTTGCAAACAAATTGGTACTGAAAACTAAAAAATTGCAAATCTGAAGAAAAAATCCTTTCTGGTGTCAAAATTTATCCTAAAATTTCAAAACTCGTATCAAAGCCAAAGTCAAATTTGTTAGAGATTGGTCAAATTTGTCAGAAATCCAATTTTAAAGCCTATTTTTAGAATCTGTCAAACAAATCATTGTGTCAAGAACAGAGCAGAACCTATAACGAATACATTCATTTTCCTAACGGCTAAGTGTTGTGAGCTCGTGCCCACCATCTATTGGGCATCTACCCACACTACTATGGCATAGTATCCTTCATTTACATCTAATCTATTCTTTAATCACTTTAATCTTGACAAGGTTGCGTCATTTGATCTTATAGAATCAATTCATTCTTTAGTTGTCTTCATCTTATTCTTTGGCTTCACCCAAGGTTAATGGTGGAAACCAGAGCTTCGTCACACAAGAAATCTAGAGAGGTATCCCATACAATACCTCTGAATACTCTCCAAGCCCCAACTCTTGAACAACTCTACAATTTTGGTCTTTACAAAGATGACGATCTTGGAAATTTTTGATTGAGAATTGGTTACATACCCCCTCCATCAACTCACGGAGGTAATCAACAAACCTCACCTCAATCTAATCCAGGGAGCCCTAAAACTCCTAACATGTCTCATGGAGGGACACATCATGGGTCTCAAGGACACCAATCTCAACATAGTATGGATCGAGAACCTACACCTTCTGAAATTATTCGATATCAAAATGATGATGATTTTAAAAGAATGATGAAATGTTTCTTGAAGTAAGATAGAGAAGCATACTTTATAGAGTTAGCTCATCAAGGAGCTAAACTTCCTCCAAACTTTAATGTGGAAGATATCATTACACATGAGGAAGAAAATCCTATTGAGGCTATGATGAAACAGATGCATGCCATGCAAGTCAAACTTAACAAATTTGAGAAAGAAAAGGAACCTAAAGAGTTCTCCATGGAGGCTCTATGTCCTTTTCCATTTGATAAAGACTTGTACATGCCGCCATTCCCTAAAAGAGTGGAGATGCCTAAATATGATAAGTATGATGGAAAATCTGACCCTCAAGATCATGTTAGAGAATTCTATACTCAATCTATGGAGTTTATGCATGAACCAACCTACTTAATGCATCTTTTCCCTCAATCTCTGGGAGGAGCAGCCATTCATTGGTTCTCTAGAATGCCCCCTACTATCAAAACTTTTGAGGAGTTAATCAAACTTTTCTATCAACAATACTCCTATAATATTCAACATCTGGTCACCATGATCGACATCTACAATTTGAAATAGTATCCAAGAGAACCATTCTTGACATTTCTCAAGAGGTGGAGGAATAAATTTTCTCTATATGCAGACCTATTCCAGAAACTGAGAAGCTGGAAATCTTTATCAATAATCTTGTTCTAGAAATCAACTACCTTTTACAAATGCAAAATCATACATCTTTTGACAAGATGGTAGATAATGCGATCAAAATTGAGAAAGTACTTGTGCAAAAAGAATACATATCACTTCAAAAAGACAAGTATGAATCTAGATCTAGTTATAAGGACAAGAACAAAAATTGGAACAAGAATAAAGGCATTATCACAGATGGCATTGTTGATAATATCTATGCCCCATCTAAGGCTCCTACTTTCAATCTTACTATTAGTACCCAAGCCATCAAAGCTTTTGAAGCCAAAGCCACAAAGTCCACCAAAAAGTCATATGATTACAAACCTTGGGCTATAGATCCTAATCACAAATTCACTCCTCTCGAAGAATCCTTGGAATCTGCCATGAAAAATCTATTGGAAAACAAAATCATCTACTTACCTAAGATGAAAGTCTTTGATCCAAAACCCAAACTGAAATGGTCGAGAGAGAACAATTTTTGTGAATTCCATCACAATAAAGGTCATAAGACTAATAACTATATTTGCTTGAAGACATTATACAAGACAAAATTGATAATGGTGACATCATGATTGACAATCATAAGAGTAATAAAAATCATACAACATTCACAGAACCATTTCCTAAACATGGTAAAGAAGATTCTTCTTCTCAACCTAATATGGGTGCTAAAGTCAATTATGCCTACTTAGGAAATAATGTTGTTATCAATATGGTTGAACCATGCCTATCTAAGCATTGCAATGTCATCACAATTGTAAGAAGAGATAGAGATAATCAATCAGCTAATGTAGTTACTCGATCACAAGCTCAAGCACACCTACAAGGACAAATACCAGATTCATCAAATGTCCCTAAGGTGCCTTTCAATCTTTCATCTGCTTCTAAATAGAAGGCTACATCTAAATCTTCAAATCCTAAAGACACAAGGCCTACTTCATATAGTATTGTCCAACAACTCAAACACACAAATGCTAAAATCTCCATGTTTGAGTTGCTTCAGATATCTCCAGCTCATAGAGCCATTCTAGACAAAGCTCTGCTCGGATCCAATATTCCTAACGACCTTGATTTAGATAGATTCCAGACTATGGTTGGTCATCTTACGTCTCCATAGTACATTTCCTTTACAGAGGAAGATGATAACTCCTTGAGTCATCCGCATAACCAACCTTTTCATATTAAAGTCTTGAGCCAAAAATGTCATGTCAAATGTCTGTTGATAGATGGAGGCACTGGCCTAAACATTTGTTCTTTAAGCTTGATTACACAATTGGGATTTTCAGAAATGGCCATTGATCCCAGGAAGAAGATAACTATCAAAGCATATGATGAGCAAGAAAGATCTTCTAAGCGAACTATTGTCCTACCTATCAGAGCAGGTCCTGTCATCAGAGATACTATATGTCAAATTCTTGATCTACCTTTGTCTTACAATATCCTCCTAGGAAGACCCTGGATACATGACATGAAAGCCATTCCCTCTACATTCCATCAGTGTTTGAAATTTTCTTATGAAGGAGTTGAGGTGATGATTCCAGCTGATCTGTATACAACTTGCAATACCTTGAAAGAGAGTTCAGATAAACTTGTTCCCAATAATAGAGAATCTTCCACTAAGCAGCTAGATGTTGCTTCAACCTCCAAGTTGGAAGACATTACTAAAGAGGTTAAAATCAAAGAAAATGGTATGGGAGAATATACTATAGAGCCAGTCTTATCTTTGACATCTCTTCCTATCTCTCCTAAGTCTTATGGGAAAACTATGAAACAGTCTAAAACAGAGTCTAAAGAACCTCTTCAAGCATATAAAGGAAATTTTGTGGCATAACAAGTATCTAAATAGGAGTTTGAAGAGGATGAACCTATGCTCGCATGGCTATCCAAAGATGAACCTAAATCTCAAGTTGTCCAAAAATGTGATGCTAAAATACCAAATATCCTATCTAAGTCATATGGCCCAGGGGATAAATTGATTACAAAGATGGGATATAAAGGAAAAGGACCTCTAGGACTATAGGGTAAAGGTCTTCTATCACCTCTTGATCATCGTAGCTGAGAAAAAAAGAATACAATAGGTCTAGGATACATGAAGAAGCCTTTTTGTCTTAGTAAGAACTCCTCGCATGTTCTAGAACAAATTGAGCCTTCCATAGCAAATCAACTCAAGGGGGAAATAACTAAACAATTTGATAGTGATGATTAAGACACCACTTATGAGCTCATTCCTTATGAGCATTTACCTAAAGAAATAAAAGACCTCCTTGAAGCTGAAGATGATCTAATAAAAAGAATTAATGTAGTAGAAACACAAGAACCTACTATAGAGAAAGAGATAGTGGCAACACAAGAACCAGCTAATCTCGAAGGCAATCAAAAAGAGGAAGGTGGTAGTTATTCTGAGACAGATTCCTACTATTATGAATTCAAATCAGAATATGAGGGTAACCCTTTTTGGGGTATTCATCCTGACTTTACTCATGCTCTTAGATTTCCTAGAGGTCTAGATGAAGAAACAAAAGATGAATCAAATGACTATGAATGGGGAGTCATTCTAGAACTAGATGAACTTGTTATAGAAAATCATGTTGATGTTATTCACCAATATGCACCTTAACCTAACGTAAGTCTAGAGCAAAATGATGAACTTATCGAGTTTGGTCCACCGATGGCTGGAGTAGATTTCCACAATAAAATTGAGCCTATTCATGAATTGAATGTCTTAAGTTGTAATATCACCTTTAAACTCGAGTGTCGGGTTAGGACCAATGATGATAGATCCATATCCATAAACACTCTTTTTCCCAATCTTTCACCACTTAGACCATCCAACACCCTGACCTTCTTGACATAACATCCACCAACTTGAATCGAGGTATTTATACCTTTCCCAATGACTATGCCCTTGCTTTCTACCTAAATGCAGTTGAGCCTATGATTACTTCCATTAGTGAACCAAGCATTAGCATGATGGAGTTGAACATCACGTATCTTAGTTAGAAAAATAAGAATAAGAATAAAAAGAAAAGGAGTTCTGAGGGTGAAAACCACTTTGTGGTAGTCTTAGAACCTACAAAAGTAAAAATAAAAGATGTATCCAAAGGTGAAAACCTCTCTGAGGCACCTAAGGATGAGATATTTGATGTCCTTTCAAGTCATTTATAGGATAGATCTCTAGTTCTAATTGAGCCCACTCAATCTATCAATTTGGGAATAGCAGAAGAACCACAGTTGAACCATGTAGCACAATCTTTATCAGAGGAAGAAAAGAAAAAATTTACAACATTCTTAACAAAGAAGAAGATCAACTTTGCATGGAAATATTCAGATATGCCAGGGTTGGATCTTGATCTTATAATGCACCATTTATCTATAGCTCCAAATGTTAAACTTGTTAAGCAAAAATTGAGAAAGATGCATCCATATGTTGCACTCTTGGTAAAAGCTGAATTAGAGAAGCTCCTAAAAGATGGATTTATCTGAGTTATTGATTATGTAGAATGGATCTCTAATATTGTACCTATTTCTAAACCAAAAAAATATATGAGTGTGCATAGATTTCAGAGATGTAAACAAAGCATGCCCTAAGGATGATTTTCCATTACCTAACATTGATATGATAGTGGACATGACTGTGGGCTTTGAGATGTATTCTTTAATGGATGGTTTTTCTGGATATAATCAAATCAAAATTGCTCCAGAGGATCAAGAGAAAACTACTTTCGCATGTGCATGGGGTACCTTCTATTGGAATTTCATGCCATTTGGGCTTAAGAATGCTAGTGCTACATATCAAAGAGCTATGAAATCCATTTTTCATGACATGATGCACCGAACTATGGAGGATTATGTTGATGATACTTTAGCAAAATCTATGATTAGAGCTAAACATTTAAATGACTTGAACAAGATACTAGACATAATGGAAAAATTTAGTCTCAAACTAAATCCTAAGAAGTGTGCTTTTGGTGTCACTTCTAGAAAGCTCTTAGGCTACATTGTTTCAAAGAAAGGAATTGAGGTAGATCTAGCTAAAGTAAAGGCTATAATGGAGATGCAACCTCCCAAGAATATCAGTCAAATGAGAATATTACAAGGGAGAGTTCAATCTATCAGACACTTCATATCTCAGCTAGCAGACATATCACAACCTTTTACAAAGACATTACATAAAGGTGTGACATTTTCATGGAGTGAGGAATGTGAAAATAATTTTGATCATATCAAGAAGTATCTATCAAATCCTCCCATCTTGATGCCTCGTATTCAAGGGACAATAGATACAACACTGGGGGCATTGCTTGCATAGCATGATGAGAACAAGAAGGAAAGAGCTATATACTATATTAGTAGAACATTGGTGGCATACAAAAAGAACTATTCAATGATTGATAAAGCTTGTCTAGCTATTGTCTTTGCATCACAAAAACTGAGACATTATATGTTGGCTCATACCACACATTTAGAAGCTAAAATTGATCCACTAAAGTACCTACTCAGCAAAGCTACCCTCACGGGTAGATTAGCCAAATGGGTCATGCTCTTAAGTGAATTTGACATTGACTATGTTGAAAGAAAAGCTATTAAAGGCCAAGTTATTGCTAATCAATTAGTAGATGCACCTTTGTTTGATGACACACCAATGCAAATGGAATTTCTAGATTCCTCTATCATGAATCTTTCTTCTAGAGAATGGAAATTGTTCTTTGATGGCTCCTATACATAGAATGGATTTGGAGTAGGCATCTTGTTTATCACTCCTCAAGGATACTCCATTCCTAAGGCATTTAGAATTAAATTTCCTTGCACAAACAATATTGTTGAATATGAAGCCCTTTTGAATGGTATAAAAGTAGCAATTGAGTGGAGAGTAACAAAATTACACATTCATGGAGACTCGCAACTTGTAATTCATCAAGTCAATGATGTGTACCAAACTAAGGATGAAAATCTTGTTCCATACAAGAGAATGGTAGATGATCTCAAAAAATATTTCATCTCTATCACATTTGAGCAAATACCTAGAATAGAGAATAAGGTTGCCGATGCAATGGCAACATTATCTACTTTATTACAGTAGCCTGAACATGAGCTATGCTACGAGTTCCTGGTGGAAGAACTACCTTACCCAGCATATGACTCCCGTAAAACCTGCATTATTTGCACGGTTGTAGGTCATGATTCATCTAGATATATAAACCTATTCTCCTATCTCAAAGACCAAATCATTCCCAATACCTTCAACCACCATGAAAAGAGATATCTTATTTGTAATGCCTCCTAATATACCATCATTGGTCATGATCTTTACAAACGAGGTCTAGATGGTATGCTACTTAGATGTTTAGAATAGGAAGAGTCTCAACATGAGTTAGAGGAAGTCCACGATGGAATTTTTGGGTCACACTCAAAGGGTTTAACACTACCTCTAAAACTTATAAGGGCTGGGTACTATTGGCCGACAATGGAGAAAGAGTCCATCAAGTTTGCTAAGAACTATCAAAAGTGCCAAGTACATGGCAACTTAATTCATGCTCTAGGGAGAGATCTAATTCCCTTCACTACACAAAGGCCTTTTCATCAATGGGCCTTTGATCTTATAAGAGCTATGCATCCTCATTCTTCTAATGGACATACCCATATAATCATAGCTACAGATTATTTTACAAAATGGGTAGAAGTAGTCCCTTTGACACAAGCAATTGGAAAACAAATATCTATGTTCATCTTGAACTACATCATATGCCGATATGGTATTCCACATTCCATAGTCATGGATAATGGTGGACAATTTAAGAACAAAGACTTGGATGATTTATGTGCCAAATTGAAGATTACACAACATTGGTTATCTATCTACTACCCTCAAGGGAATGGACAAGCAGAGGCTTCTAACAAGAATCTATTGAAAATCTTGCACCATACAGTTAATAAAATAGGAAGAGACTGGCATCTCATGATCAATCCAGCTCTCTAGGCCTATAGAACAAGTATCAGAATGCCCATTGGGGCTATAGCTTTCACTTTAGTTTATGGATCTAAAGCGGTACTACCTATTGAGGTCAAAATCCCATCACTAAGAATCAGAATACATGGTCTAGTAACTGATGATGACTACAAAGTATCTAGGTTGCAAGAACTTGAACTACTAGATGAGCACAGACAAGTAGCGTATGATCATCTTAGAGTATATCAAAAGAGAATGTCTAGAGGTTACAACAAGAAAGTCAGACACAGAGAATTTTAGGTTAGTGATCTAGTCTTGAGAGAGAATCCTAAAAATCAATCACATAGAGAGCGCAAGGGGAAGTTTGAACCCAACTAGTTGGGTCCCTTTGTTATCACTACTACTTTTGGCTCCGGTGCCTATCAACTCTCAACGATTGAAGGAGAACAGCTCTGAGAACCAATCAATTTTCTCCATCTAAAGAAATTCTACGTCTAAGGCATTAAGTCTATGGTAAATTGTCCTGAAAAAATCTTAAAAATCTAAAAAAGTCCAAAAAAAATGAACATCTTGGTGAAAACCTAGCAATAGGCACCTTGATGATTCACAAAAAAAGTCAAAAATATCAAAAGTACAAAAAAAATTAGGAAAAATAAAAATACAAAAAAATGAGAAAAAGAAAAAGTGCCCTGGTGAAAACTTGGAAACAAGCACCTTGGTAGCAAAAATAGAATCTCTGCCAAGATAGTGAAAACTCGGCAAACGAGCACCACTTGTTTCAAAATGCTTCATCTATCAGCACAATCTTGGTCTTTCCTAGCTTTCAGTCTTGCTTTAGTTTGTACATATTTCTTGGTTTGTTTTTACATTCATATTTTCAATAAGTCGGTCTGTACACCAATCAGCTCAAGTGTCTATATCCTATCAATGCTCAAACTTGGGGGCAATCAAAGTCATATCATATGGCCTTCAATGTATCTTAGACATATCATATCTAGTCAGAGTCCATTGAAGCTTCATCTGAGTCAGTCAGTCTATCTCGTCTCCAAAAAGTATTTTGCATCTACAACAACACAATCAAACATCAAACACAAACTGAAAACAATCTATGCTTTTTACATGCTTTTATCTCCTTGTATGCTTACTGATTCACATTGAGATTTTTGCATATTTTGTTCCCATGAGCTCTTTGATGATGTCCTTTACAGGATTTAGAGAGTGATGATTGGGGGCATAATCTTTTCTTTGTTTTCTTCTTGTATGTGAAAATATAACAACTTTGGAAATTATGGATTGAAATGGTGTCCAACTGTAAGAGCCTCTATCTTGAATTGGATGGCCATGCATACCTCGACCATTGATACCTAGAAAATTCATGGAAGTTTGATCTAACTATTGTCTTTTTTGAGTGAGTTCTTTCTCCTATTGTGAAATGTGATCTTACCTAAGGATGTGAATGATAAAGGGTCACTATAGGTAATTCACATTGGATTTAGAATGATCTCTTGACTGTTTGATGTGTTTGTATGCAACGCATATTCTGGTCATCACGACATCTATGTTTTGATGCTTATACAAATTGCTATATCAAAATGGACATGATATTCAGGTCATCCTGGAATTTGTGCTTTGGTGCTTATATCTAATCTAACATTCCAAAAATAAAATCAATATTCATATGTCCATGGTTGCCTAACTAGTGGGTGTTGTATTGATTCCTACACATACAAATCGATATTCATATGTCTATGGTTTCATAACTAGTGGGCATTGTATTGATTTATTCGGTTACCTAAAAAGTTCAATGATGATAACAAATCAACACATGACTAGTGACTAGGTCCTAGGTCCTAGGTTTGCATTTCATTCTGCACTTTGCATGATTGCGTGATCTCACAAATTATTGAATTAAACTTAAATGCTTAAACGATTCTTTAAAAATGCTAAAAACATATCATAATAGCTGAATCTCACATGAAGGTTCCTCCAATGAAATAGCAAGTAGAATCCTTTTTCGGGATAAAAATTGAAATCTGAGATCATTTATATTATTCACTACTTGCATAATCAACCTTCAATCATCAAAGAAATCTAGAATTCAACTTAACTGATTATCTTACATCAAACTATCAAAATTTCAACCTGGTCAACCATGGTCTACTCATGGTTTTGTTGGTTCCTGATAAGGAGTTTACACTCAAAGAGACACCGATATGCCTATGATGGATATTAAGGATTGGTTAGTTCTAAATGTGGGCAATCTATAGGCAACCAGACCAACTATAGGGATGGATTTTCCCTCTTCTACTTTTGGCTCTGTGAAACCAAGGTGGGTACACTTGATCCAATAGTATTAACTCTGACTGATAGTTCTAACTTTGCCCCTTATTTCTTTATTGAATCATTCAACAAATGATTACAGTGAGAGAATACTAAACAAGAACCTATTGTTCATTGATCCTCCATCACTAGGTAGGACAATACATAAATGTAAATGAAAGTAAAAACTGGTATTGATTTAATGTTTCTTGCAGAGTGTAAACAATCATGCAACACATGTAATAGCACAAGGGATAGTAGCTTATGATCAGTGTCTTATCCATTGGGCATCATACCTAAAGTAGACATGAAATACAAGAACAACTACTAGATTCATCTAAGAAACCAAGCCATAAACATAGTCAAATATCTCTTACACTGCTTGCAGATATCCTTCCTGATTGAACCCAATAAATCTATGCTTCACTCAGAGGCTTTTAACCTAATCCTAGATCAGGGCTGAGAGACAAAACACATACACTAGTAACCTAATGCAATGAGTTAGAAAACTCAAAATTCATCAAGAACAACTGAAGGAGAGATCCAAGAATGAGAAACTATATTAAGTATGTGGGTTCAAATCCCTGTATTACAAACTGATTCAGTGATACCATAGACAATATGCAAAAGATACATAAGTTTTCTTCCTAGTGTTGATACAAAAGAAAAAATGTTACCACCCAGACTGAGGATGCACACTTGGCTTTTCAGCTTCCTGTGTCAAGAATTTCCAGCCAGCCCTTCAAAATGATTACAAAATTCCCTTTATACCAGGGTTACAATGCAAGCACGATCATTTCAAATACAAAATTTCAAAATCACCTAACCCCACCAAGAAATTAAACATAGACATGACAAGGGGTCAAGCCACAACAATTGACAATCCATTCTGCCCACTCCAGCCGCTCAAAAATGAATTTTGGTACCTCCTGCCACCAAAAACACTCAACAAGCTCAAACAGTCACATGCATTATGTAGGCTTTAAGCCTTTTAACCATTTGCCCCCAGCTACATAGCCGTGTGGTCACAAACCTAACCACCACAAGAAACAGGCCTCAATTTATGCTTGGTCGCATGATCGCATAACCCAAAAATAGGTTATGCGAACATGCGACAACCATTTCCCCTTGCATTCTACATAACCACCGATGCCAGACCGTTGCCACAAAAGGGCATGTCGCATGTTCGCAAGCCAGAAAATTGGCTCACACAAACATGTGACAAGCCACTACCATGCACCCTGCTAGCCGTCAAATCACCACTGAAAAATCCTAACCTGGGCCCGCGTTCAAATCCACCATCCTACCAGCACGAACCAATTGGAAATTTCCATTGCACCACCTACCATCGAGCCCACCAAATAGCCACAAATGGGCCCCAGCATACGTGGTGCCCTGTCGCATGATTGCATAGCCTGAAAATGGGCTATGTGAACATGTGACAACCTGCAGACTGCTACCGTAACCGCCACTACAAGGGGTACCACAACCGCCATCGCAAGGGGTACCGCAACCGCCACCGCACTACCATGGACATAGGTTAACCGGTCGCATGATCGCATAGCCAAAAATTGGGCTATGTGATCATGCAATAGCCAACCCAAAGCCGCCACATCACCACCTCCAGGATGATCACCGTAACCACCAACCGCAAAGAGCTAGGACCCATGTGAATAGATGGCAAGCAGTCACATGATCGTATGTCAGAAAAATCTAACATATGGCCATGTGACAGCCAATAAGGATATGCCATCTGTCACCCCTCTGACACCGGGCCCACTTCACCGAAGAGACACCTAGAACAAATAAAATCAACGGGAGGTGCATGATCACATGGGGAAAGAATATTCCATGTGATCACATGCTGACCGTTGATCTCCTCCCTCTGCCGCTTTGAAGAAACTGGCCCCACATCATCGCACTTGTGCAATAAAGAAAAGTAAACCACCAGGTAGCTGAACAGGATTGGGACCCACATGGCTAGGTGGCAAGCAGTCGCATGATCACATGTCAGAAAAGTCTGACATGCGGTCATGCGACAACCAATTAGGAAGAGCCCAGACCCACCATCCAATCGGACCTGTGTAGTTAAGACCAAGGTCGAAAACACACAAGATTTTTGACAGAGAGAAAGATCGAAAACACATAGAGTTTTCAATGCCAAAGGATAAGCGCACAAAAGTAGGAAGCACAGGGTCAAAAACAACGAAGGCTGAAAACACACAGACTGAAAACATCATGGACTTTCAAAAACACTGTGGGTTTTCGACACTATGGAAAATTTTTAAGTTTGCTTCCCACGGACCTCAAAATTTTAATAACTTTTTGGGTTTTGCACATTAGGAGATGCAATTTGGACTGAAGCAAGGTGACAACAAAAGGAACTCAGGGTAAAGGGTACATCAAGAAAACTTACAAGGCAATAGGCCATTTTCAAAGGATTTTGCTATGACATAAAAATGGCCTAACAGGTTTAACCTAGTCAAACTTGGTCTTTTGGACCTCCAAACAATGCATAACACGTACAAACACTTCTCAAATCAATTAACATGCTTCTAAAGCATTCAACGCTGACTTTTCTTGTCATCTTTCAATTTTTATCCTGAAGGGGGCATGGTATTGCACATCATTCAAAGTCTGTAATCTAAATTTGTAAATCAATCTTTCCTCGGTAATTAAGAAAACAACCACATCTACTTTTTGATTCATCTAAAGTCCTCATCGCTTGGGGAAAATCTATTGATTCTTGGGGCATATTAGATTCATCTAGTATCCTAAATCTATCTTGTAAACTATATTAGCTTTTCATAACCATTGGTTCATTAGTGTTATTTCCTTGGTTCTTCGTAACTGATGGGTTCAAGATGTGATACCAATATGATTCATACAAGGACATTGAGGTCTGGAATCGGTCACTCACTTCTTCACAATCATAAGGTTCAGAATCAGGCATTTTGGCACTTTTTTGTAATCACTGGTTCATTGTTGATATAGCTAGCATCATCTTGATTCCTGGTCATTCTGGGCCTGGGTTGATATCTCTTTTTCAAATCTTTCAAATCTTTCAAATCAGTTTCATACGTACATCAAACACAAACTATTCTTTGAACCACTATGCTTTGCATAGTGATTCAAAGAGGGGCAAAATGTGATACCCCAAAAATGGGGTATAGGTTCATTAACCTCCTACATCTTCAAATTTGAACGAAATCGACATCAAAGTCCTAACCTAAGGCACATCTGCACATTATCGAATCCTAATTTATTATCCTAAATTCTGCATCGGGGAATATTCCTAGCAATATTCCTATTTATCCTAATTATCTTTAATTTAATTATTATTTGGCAATAAATCCTATTTATCCTAAAGTTTAATTAATTGAATATTTTAAATATTTAATATATTAGATTTAATACTGCCACTTAATTATTTAATTAAATTATTCCTAAATTGTATTATTTAATTTTGACAATAAATAAAAAATCTTATGACTAATTGATTAAATTCTTATTTAATTAATTAAAGTCAATTGTCAATCTTTAATAATATAGTTTTAGAATAAAGTTTGATTTAATAATTGATTAATCCATAAATCAATTGTTTTAATTTTCAAAAATTAGTTAAGTTGAGGATAAATCACTTTATTTATTTAATTAATTCATAATTAATTGTGCACATTCAAAGAGCAGTTAAACTCAAAATCAGGAAATCAATGCAAGTTGTTAACTTTTGGAAACTCAACATTCTATTTTGAGTTCAAAGCTGATCTAAACTTCTGATTTGAGTTAAAAAGTTGTTCTTGCATGCTTTTGTATGATTATGTGAGTTAATCTTCTCTAATTTCTTGTTGACTCAAGAATCAACCTAAGTTCATCAAGAGTGATTTATGGCTTTTTCCATGCACCCTCAAGCCCTAAATTTCTATAAAATCAAGGCTCGGCTCTTTAGAAATCATCCACAGAATTTGCATACTTACTCTAGTGAATTGACATTAGAGGAATCATCAAGCTTCTTGCGAATCTTGTGAGATCAATCTTGTTTTCAATTCATTCTAGTTTCATATTTCATATCATTGTTAGCTTAATTTGCATATTGTAATACCCCAAAATTGGCACCTATTTAATTTCATCAATTTTGGTGCATTATCTCAATTTTCCATCACCAAAGTCCTAGTTCCCTAGGCAATTTTCTCTCTCCTATCTAACTTAATTTGACTTGATGTCAATTGCAAAGACCATAAATTGCAATAATCAAATGCTAAATTAATTCCTAAAGTCTTTGACTTAATTGGCTAAATTACCCCTATAATGCATTAATTTAATTGTAAAGTCCTATGCGCTTTAAATTAAATTAAATCAAACCACCCTCTTTAGCTAATTACCCATAAAAAGGAATTAATAATTGCTTGTTATTTGAATGGACACCTTTTTCTTGAATTAATAATTTGAGATATTCGAAAGGTCCTCATGTGGCATTTTCCATTCTTTTAATAAAGTAATTCATGCTTTTTTGTCTCAATATGGGAATGAAGAGTCCACCGTTTCAAATCAAGAAACTCTTCATTCCTCTTCTGGCTTGGTCTATTTAATGAACCTCTTTTTCTCATTCAAGAGGGCAATTTTTGAGAGCATCCTTACTATAGCATTTTTTAATTTTCAAAGCTCTTTTATTGCATTATCTAGTTTAATTTCTCATAGTAGTGTAATTGCATTTCACATTTAGATTAAATTTGCTTACTTGTTCTTAGTCTAATATCATCTTTATTTCAAAATCAAATAAAAATCTGCATTTCATATTTCTTTCAAAGTTTTCTAGATTAATTGCATTCATTCTTAGCTTAGTTTCATTTTTCTCATATTTGCTTTCAAATCCTCCATTGTTGAATTGGTCTCCCGGCTGTTGGCTCTCGTTCTGAGAGTATTCAAACACCCCATTCACATAGGAGGCAACAGGTCGCCTCACCATGGAATTTGGATTGAGTTCTTCATACTCTCTCCCGAATTCTATCAAGTGAATAATGACCATGTTGTTTTGTGCCTGATTTAGAGGTCACATTCAGTCACATACATTTTGGCGCCCACCGTGGGGCAGAAAGATAAATTTCTGGCCTCATTCTTCATTGGTTTTTAAGCTTTAGTGTTGGTTTCATGTCTTGTACGGCCATTTACAGCTTGAAAAACTTTTAATATAGTAATGGATGGATATAATGATGAATATTATTTCTCATGATTTTTGTTTGGTTGATTTTTATTGAGAAATGAATAAGTTATGATCATTTTGGTGAAATTGGGTATTTGCAGATTTGAGATTCTCTGAATACAGTCAGATTGAAATATCTGGTGCGGACAAATTATGAAGAATCAAGATCTCTAATAATATCCATTGGAAAGATACATGAATCAGCTTTAATTTCCTTTTGGTTTGAGTTATTTTTATGCAGATTTGGGAAAGTTATGGGCATTTGAGTGAAAACTGGTTTTTAACAATCTGCATTGGAGTTGCAGGAAATGATTTATTCATAGGAAATGATTTATGAATGATAAAAATAAATGACTTACATATTTGGAAACTAGATTCACTAATAGTTAATATTAAATTGGTTTGGTTTCATTTTGATTCTTTTTGAGAAAGATATGTGATTCCCTAGGCAGGGTTTGGTGTTTTAAATCTGATTTATGACAGAAAAATTGCAGTCTGAAAAGGTTATTGGTTGAGGTACCAAATTGAATCATAAGACCTTGTAACTTTGGGAAATGATATTTTTTGATGTTAGCTAAAAACTTCATTCTTTCCATAAATTTTAATATTGTGATTTTATGGGTCAAATAAATCAATCTTTAAAGACTGTCTTGAAGACAACAATGTTACATATCTTACGATTTGCCATTGATTTGTCTTGATTCTATACTTTCGGATGTGTGCTAAATGCTGGATTGTAGATCTTTGGACCTAAGGTGAGTTCTTAAAATCTCTATAACATTTGGACTTTGGGCATAAAATTAATCTCTCATGTGTTTGGCTTGAGTGTTTACATGCTTTCATAGAACACATTTCAATTGATGCTCTTAATGGGAAATGAATGAACATAGATTTTATTTCATTCAAGTTTGTGTAAGTGAATGCTTGTGTTTAAACCTTAAGTAATTCTTGGTTCCAATATCAAATATCTCATTGAGTGATTAAGGGCATGGATTCATTCCTTGTTTACATAGGGAGTTAAATGCACCACTTTGTGGACTCACTCTATGTTTGCTTGGAAAGTTAAATATTCCATTGGTTCAACCCTTTTTCATTTGTGAGTAGTATTGATAAGCAACTTTAGATTACTTGTGATTGATCTAGATTGCTATCTTGGGTTATTGGACTCGCTAATCTACTGGCCCCTCATTTCCGCCCTGTGGTTGCAATCCCAGCACCACATTAAAGGGGAGGGGTCTATAAGAAAGAAGCGTTAATTATTCCACTTGGAAACCCTTTTGTGCTTTTTGGAACTCACTTGTTTTCTAGGGTGTGGACTCACTTTGAGTTTGTGTGAGGAGTTAAATGCACCACTTTGTGGACTCACCTCACATTTACTTGAAGGGTTAAATGCACCACCTTTAGTGCTTTTCAATACTTTTTGATAGAGAATTACTTACTTTTCATTTTTTTAGAAGGCCTGCTTGGGGATTTCATCACCTCAAGGGACGACCTTAACTCCCGTGTTCCGGCGGAGTATAAATATCGGGAGGTGAATCCAAAGACACCTCTCTTGGGAATGAGTTAGATTTCACTCTTGGCTAAGCCTCAAAGAACTTTATACCTTTGAGAAGTGAAGGAGGAGATTTGGGTTACCGTCTCCCCCCGGCTGTGTGATTTCAAATTCTTCTCATCTACGGATTTGGGCCTCACGTACCTTGTGTATATCGAGGACTCCCTTTAGAAAAGCCATGTATATCCTTGTAGACAACTTGCTAGGATGTTGTTGTGTTTTAAGTGTCTGCTAAAACATTCTCAAGAACATACACAAGTAGAGTCCTTAGGGAGTAGAAATACTAAGTCACTATTCATGTTCATGCGCAAGGTTGCTTTGTCCCTTGCCCATTGCTTGAAGACTGTTTGCTTGAACTCCTTGATTGCTGTCTTATGTGCTTGATCAATGACATAAATCTAATCTACCTTTTGTCCATGATTTGTTTTTCTATTTTCCTGTCGTTCACCGTCAGAAACTAGTTGTCTTGAGTTAGGAATCGATCGATCTTTGCTTTGACTCGTATTGTCTCTCATTAGTCTACCTTATCTCATTGTGCTCTTGTACCTTGTGTTGCGATTGTCTTATCTCGGCTGTTCTAGCCATCTCTTTTTGACAATTCGTACCAGGTTCATCTTGCATCTTGGCTGTTCTAGCCATTTATCTCTTTTCATTATCTTTGAGACAGAGTCTAGCTTTATCCTGAATCTTTTCTCATTACATCTTCGTCTATGACTATCACGACTCGAAGTGGCAAGACTTATCCCGTTCAGAACGCTGATCAAGATCAAAGTAAACCTTGTAATCAAGACATAGGTCATCCTGAATTTTTTATGAAATCTGAACTTCGTGAGGA
This sequence comes from Chamaecyparis obtusa, assembly GCA_027943335.1. Classification (NCBI taxonomy): domain Eukaryota; kingdom Viridiplantae; phylum Streptophyta; class Pinopsida; order Cupressales; family Cupressaceae; genus Chamaecyparis; species Chamaecyparis obtusa. Next base: position 4,569,594 of record BSBK01000790.1, on the reverse strand, counting down.
ATCCTCACATTCTTCGTCATTTCAAGAGTATTACAATCCATTATTTCAGATACAGTCTGACTTATTATTTCAAGAATATTATAACCCATTGTTTCAAGACCAGCAAGACTCTGAAGGGTCACTTTCTAAAATTAAACCTATTGATCCTTTTCAACCTATCAACTCTTTCACGATCTCTCATAATACTACCAACAAGATGGGAGATCCAAAACCTTCAAAGTTGGTTTTCAATCTCATCTCTAACATGCCAAAACCTTCAAAGTTGGTTTTCAATCTCAGCTCTAACATGCCAAAACCCTCAAAGTCTATCTTTAATCTTAGCTCTAGCATGCAAATAGTCAATGCCACTGAGAAGGCTACGACAGAAGCTCAACCACCTTCCAGATTTGCTAGAAACAAACCTTGGATCTCTCACTGTGACAAGATCATTGCTCCAGGGAGTGAGGATACTCCTAAACCCAAAACTCCCTTTGTCTTGCGAGGCCCTGCACCTCCCTCTTATAACTACACAAAATCTCCAGCTTGTGCGAATGCTATCCCTCGATCTCATGCAAAGATTGTTCTCAAAGGTCCTGAACCTTCGACATCCAGACCAAAACTATCTATGGATAAAGCTCTCACTAAGGAAAATGTCCCCAAAGATCTCAATCTCGACCAGTTTCAATCTATGGTGGGTCATTTGACCTCACCTCATTATTTATCCTTCCCTGAAGAAGATGATCACGTGTTGAGCCACCCGCATAATGCTCTCCTGCACACTGAAGCTATGATAGGCCCCAAGAGTATCCCTTGTATCCTCATTAACAATAGTGCTAGCCTAAATACTTTCTCTGCTAAGATGCTTACCCAAACAATAGATAGCTTTGTTCCTGCCAATAGAGAGTCCATTGAGTTCTATGATGCTAAGCTCAAAGAAATAGAAAAGACCTTGAAGATCAAAGATATTGGCATGGGGGAATATCAGATTGAGTCCATCTTGTCTTTGACATCTCTCCCTCCATCTCCACGTTCTTGTGAGGAACCTTCTGAAGACAGATTTGGTATTGGCTATCAGAGTGATGAGCTTGACCAACCTAGCTACAACTTTCACTCATGCAAGGATTCAGATAATGAAGAAACATAGATTCAGTCTATGACACATGAAAGATCTTTGAATGTTCAAAATTCTGATTCAAACTACCAGAAAGAGTCTTATCTACCTTCTCAAGTGCTTCAAGAACATGATCTTGGTCCTCACCAGGAGGATTTTATACACTCTACTGAACAGATTTCTACTACTATAGCTACTACTAAATATGTCACTGCCTCTAATGGCACACATACTAATTGGGAGCAACTGTTGGATGCTTCCCTTATCTTTGGTATGCCTCAAGGCATGCCTATTGTAGATTGTTCTACCACTTCTACCATTGAACAAAATCCTACTACTGCCGATTCCAATGATACACATACTGATTGGGAGCAACTGTTGGATGCTTCGCTTATCTTGGGTATGCCTATTCTAGATTGTTCTACCACTTCTACTATTGAACAAAATCCTACTATTGTCGATTCCAATGATACACATACTGACTAGGAGAAACTATTGGATGCTTCTCTTCTCTTGGGTATGCCTCAAGGTGTGCCTATTCCAGATTACTTTGCTACTTCTACTACTGAACAAGATCCTACTATTGAAGAAACACTTCCTATGTTAGATGACAATAATGAAGAAAGTCTACCTTTGACTATGTCTCTAGTTGAATGGGACTCTATATCAGATGCTACAATGGAAATACCAGTTGATGCTATGCACTTATATGCTAGTCTTAACAACTCAGAAAGAGGAGAAAGTTATTATCCTCCAGATCAAGCTATTGATGATGATCCTTTCCACCCTCCTGTGGAGATCATTCCTATGGCTCCTAGGCCATCTACTCCAAGCTATACTCCTACTGCTCCAATAAATCATGGGTATGTAAGACCCCATTCTATTACAGCTTCATGGAATATTGGAAGATCCAAAATTGAAATGGTTCCTATTCATGCACTCTTACCACCTGAAAGGGGACCTGACTCTTGGAATAGACCATCTTGGTTAGGCTCACATAATATTCCTCCAAACTTATCTGACTCTTCTAAGATGAATCACAATCGACAATGCTTTATGGAAGATTACTTTCTTGATCTACCTGATGCATTCATGAATGATGAGGATGATACTAATATATTTGCACTTGAGCCCATCCCATCGACTTCTCTTCCCCTTTCACTTCCCAGAAAAGTGGCCTGTCCACTTCCATTTCCATCTCTCCACCTAAACCAGTCATATAAGCCTCTTTCATCCACCATTCCTGAGTCTTTTGGAAGTAACTTGGATGTGCAACATAAAAATAAAAATAATGAGAATCCACTTATATCTCAAGGTCACCATGTCCCATCTAATCGACATGTGACTATGAAGAAAGGAAAGAAACAAAGGTGTTCAAAAGACCGCAAAGGTCCTCAAAAAGAAGAAGACAATCAAAAGCCAAAAAATAAAATAAAAAATGGATCTCAAAATCCATTCTATAGGCATTGTCATCAAAAGCACCTCAAAGTAAAGAAGAAAAAATTCAAAAGCTATGTGGATTCCAAAGAAAGAAAAAATCAAAGTTGTCATTCAAGCTTCCAAAATTCTCATGCTTCCCTCCATTCCATCACCCTTGCCTCTCATACTTTACCCTCTTCACTCCATCTTGCCTTGTCCCAAAGTACATATCAGTATCTCCTTATTACTAATGACATGATTAAGAGAAATCCAGAATGTACTCCTCCTAAGCATTTAGAGCATGGGAAATCTGACAAAGAGTTAGGGTGTGTCCATGAGGATATTTGTGAGTCTCACTTAAGTGATCTTTCCTTGACTATGGATCTCTTGACTGTTGGACACTACTGGTTGGATCTCCTGTTACTGCTACAACATCTGGTTTTGATTCTGCAACTTCTCAGCTGGCTACTACTACAAATGATTGTGTTCTCAGAGATTCCTACTAAAGGAGAGCAACTCAAAGAGCCCATCAACGCTCTTCATCTAAAGAAGTTCTATAGCTGACATTCTCTATGTGCTCATGTACATACTTATTGATCCTGAAAAAATCCTAAAAATTGATATATTGCAAAAAATCCTAAAAATTGCAAAATGTCCTAAAAAATGATCATCTTAGTGAAAACTTGGCAAACAGGCGCTTTGATGTATCTATTATCCTGGTGAAAACCTGGTAAACAGGCACCTTGATAATACAAAAAAAATAGAAAATTTGAAAAAAATACAAAAAAATGAAAAGATCAAAAAATACAAAAAAATGAAAAGATCAAAAATACAAAAAAAATGAGATATTCAAAAAAATACAAAAAAATCAAAAAAAGAGAAAAGTACAAAAAAATTGAAAAAGAGAAAAATGTGCCATTGATGAAAACCTGGTAAACAGGCGTCATGGTAGCAAAAATAGAATCTCTGCCAAGATGGTGAAAACCTGGTAAATAGGCGCCTCTTGTTTTCCTGAAGTAACATCTCATCTCAGCGTCGCTTGGCTCTTAGTTTCCTGCTTTAGTTTCCTTCCTTTCCTGCTTTAGTTTGTTTTCCCGCTTTCCTGCTTTAGTTTGTTTCCTGCTTTGGTTTGCTAGCTCATGCGCTTGTCCTTGAGTTTTCCTTGACTCTTCATGGATTGGAACTGGTTCACGCTTGGGGGCACCTACCTGGTCTAGGGGGCATTGTCCTATCACTTTCAAAAACTCTTTTGAGCATTGGTCACTAGTGGTTCCCACTATGCCTGCCTACGGATACCTAGCTTTCGTTCGATCTCTCTTCTTCGAGATTTCTCCCTTCTATCAATCACCAGTGATTCTCATTACGTCTGCCTACTATCATTATCTCATTGAGACTTCGAACGTTATCTTTCTGAATTGTCTTCAATCCACTTGAACATGAACTTGAACTGAAACTTAAACTAAATGTGTGTTCCTGTGAGGCATGTTCAGCTTTGTTTTCTTTGAGTGTTTGTTTGTTTGCTTTCTTTGCTTTCTGCTTGTTGGTTTAGTTCCAATGATCCAAAGAATTCATTTAAGAGGGGTGTCCGTCTGTAAGAGCCTCTATCTCGTATTGGATGGCCATGCATACCTTGACTCCTTTTATATGGATGCTTTGGTGAGGTTGGTTCTTCTCCTTGTCTTTTGAGTGACTTCTTTCTGCTACTGATGAAATTGTAAACGCTCATCCTGTTAAGTGAACGTAAGGGTCACTGTGAGCAATCTTTGGCAAAAGAAGGAACTCCTACGTGTTTGGTGTGTCTGTCACAAGCAACATTCAGGTCATTCTAGCATTTATGCTCTAATGTTTATGTTAACTTGCTAGATTAAAAGAAATAGGTGTTCAGGTCATTTTGGCTTCTTGTGCCTTAATGCTTACACCTCATTCCGACAAAATTTAAGACTTATGTCATATTCATATTCTCATGTTGGGGAGAATTGTATGGCATCTTGCGATTGTCCCGTGCTTAAACGAACTCAATGATGATAAATACGATGAGTCCAACAGCCAAGTCCGGAGGATTGCATTTGTTCATCCTAGGCCTGCATTTAGACTTGCATCTTTCATTCTAGGCTTGCATTTGGAGTGCTTTCTTGTTTCTCTCTTGATTGATTTCTTCTGGATCTTCTCATCAAAGGTTCTCATCTTTTGTCCTAGTCTCATCTTGGTTGCATCCTTTTTCGGGATCGAAATCGAAATCTGACATCTCTAAGTGGCTCAAAATCATGTCTTAAATATTGGACTCCTTCTGGATTAGATGCTTGTGCAGTCAGCCTTCTGGTGTCATCTTCCTGCCAGATCCTCATCTTTGCATCATGTTCTCAAATCTTTTCTTCTTTTCATCAAGTCAACCCTAGTCAAAATTTGGTCAACTATGGTCAAACTTGGTCAACAGGACCTCTGCTTTGCTCCGTTTCACTTCTGTAGCTTCGCGAATCTAGTCTAATTGCTTTTTCTCTACAATCTCTTGTTGTTTATCATCCTTCTCACATGTCATCTTTCAATTTCGCTCCCGAGGGGGCAGGATGATTACATCATTTGAATCTTGTCGAATCTATTCTTGAATCAGTCTGATTTGAATCATCAGTCCTCATTGCTAGGGGCATCTTCACGCCTCGCATCTTGTTATCTGGAAATCTATCTCGTAGGTATCTAAGCAATCTAACTCAGATCCTCGAGAATCATTCTTCATTCTGGAGATGGTTCTTGAAATCTTTTGGGTATTGGGGCAATCTAACCCTAATTCCTGGGAGTCAAGCTTCGTTCTGGAGATGACTCGCAAAATCTCTTTTAGACCGTTATCTGGGCAATCTAACCTGGGTCTCGGAGGACTAAGCTTCATATTGGGGGAATCTAACCCTGATTCGGAGATAGTCCTAAATCTGCATCTTCATCAATTGGTATTGGGGCAATCTAACCCCGATTCCGGTTCTCTTCTAAGATCGTTGTCTTCGCAATCTAACTTAGACTTCAAAAAATTTATGCTTTGATCTGCTTTCATCTGTCACTTCAGACTATTCTTTGAATCAACGCACTGTTCGCACATCAATTCAAAGAGGGGCAAATGTAATACCCCAAAATTGGCACCTATTTAATTTCATCAATTTTGGTGCATTATCTCAATTTTTCATCACCAAAGTCCTAGTTCCCTAGGCAATTTTCTCTCTCCTATCTGACTTAATTTGACTTGATGTCAATTGCAAAGACCATAAATTGCAATAATCAAATGCTAAATTAATTCCTAAAGTCTTTGACTTAATTGGCTAAATTACCCCTATAATACATTAATTTAATTGTAAAGTCCTATGCGCTTTAAATTAAATTAAATCAAACCACCCTCTTTAGCTAATTACCCATAAAAAGGAATTAATAATTGCTTGTTATTTGAATGGACACCTTTTTCTTGAATTAATAATTTGAGATATTCGAAAGGTCCTCATGTGGCATTTTCCATTCTTTTAATAAAGTAATTCATGCTTTTTTGTCTCAATATGGGAATGAAGAGTCCACCGTTTCGAATCAAGAAACTCTTCATTCCTCTTCTGGCTTGGTCTATTTAATGAACCTCTTTTTCTCATTCAAGAGGGCAATTTTTGAGAGCATCCTTACTATAGCATTTTTTTATTTTCAAAGCTCTTTTATTGCATTATCTAGTTTAATTTCTCATATTAGTGTAATTGCATTTCACATTTAGATTAAATTTGCTTACTTGTTCTTAGTCTAATATCATCTTTATTTCAAAATCAAATAAAAATCTGCATTTCATATTTCTTTCAAAGTTTTCTAGATTAATTGCATTCATTCTTAGCTTAGTTTCATTTTTCTCATATTTGCTTTCAAATCCTCCATTGTTGAATTGGTCTCCCAGCTGTTGGCTCTCATTCTGAGAGTATTCAAACACCCCATTCACATAGGAGGCAACAGGTCGCCTCACCATGGAATTTGGATTGAGTTCTTCATACTCTCTCCCGAATTCTATCAAGTGAATAATGACCATGTTGTGTTGTGCCTGATTTAGAGGTCACATTCAGTCACATACACATATCATTTCAATCCATTTAGATTAATTTATTATCATTTTTTCTCATCTTATTGCATCAAAAATTTAAAAAAATAGATTAATTTGCATTCATATTTTATTACTTTCATCATTTAAATCCTTCATTTAGGTGTTGCATTGTCATTGATCTCAGTCTAATATGAGAATATCATACTTGTACCTACTAGAAGGCAATAAATCTCCTGGTTAGCTATATTGTTCTTATTCACATATTTTGATTTTTGCTAACCTCTAATGTTTTACTGAAGTATTGTGTCTACAGCTAGGTACAAAATTCACACATACAGTTAGGGACAAATATTACAATGAATTACATAAGGCCTCAAACATGGGAGGATCTACCAACAATCTCTAATCTTCTATCTTTCTACTTCTATCTCTAAAACTAACTGTAAACTACAACCAAACAACTACATTTATACAAGAGCCTACCGAACTGAGTCAGCCTTCAGATCCACAATCAATAGAAGAAATGATCAGATCTGGTATCACATGCTTCCCAATTATGGATACCAACATTAAATCTATGACCCGTAATAAATGCACAAGTCAGCCTAAATAGAAACTCAAAAAGAAACTACTCAATAAGAAAGGACGATCGAGCAACAAACAAGCATCACTAAGTGCTAGTGAAACAATCGATCACCCAGGAGATAACTGACCATACTCGGTAACCAAAGGAATTGACCAACTACCAAACCAACTCGGTCAAAAAAGGAACCGAGCAATACAGACAAACTTCAAAAATGTTTTTGGTGACACAGGATTTCCAAGGACCCTAGATGCTCCTGCATCAGACACCTGGTGTTATTTTGAAATGATTCTCTGAATCATTTGGTAGGTATGATCCAAGTTGAATCCAACTCAAACTGTGAAATCCATGAACTGTCTTCAATCGGTCTATTCTTCCACTTTACCAGATATTCCATATATTGTTTTCCTCTTGTACTCTTGCCAATTCTTTCCTCCAAAATATTCTCAACTTCCTCTTTCTACTTCTTAGGATATTCCATTGGTACTAGCACGTCTTCATCAAGTTCATGGTACTCATACAAATCGGTAATGTTAAAAATAGGTGATATGTCCATTTCATCAGGTAACTCAATCTCATATGTATTTCCACTGTTAAATTTCCTCAAAATCTTGCAAGGTCCAAACTTCTTCATCTTCAGTTTCCCATATGTTCCAATAGGAAATCTACCTTTCTTCAAATGAACCATCACTTCATCACCAACATCAAAAGTATTATGTCTCCTTAATCTATCAGCTCTTTCTTTGTATGTCTAATTACTCTCTTCCAGCTTCAACTTCACATCTTCATGTAATGTCTTCATGTACTCAGCAAATTTTACTCCTTCAGCACTTCTCTTACTTTCATCATCAACATCTCTCAAATAAGATATACCTCTTGGATGTATGCCACTCACAACCACAAATGGTGTTTTTCCAATACTTCTATTCACTAAATTATTGTATGCAAACTCTACTTGTGCCAACATAGAATCCCAATTACTCAGTGTGTCTCCAACTAAACATCTCAAAATATTTCCCAAACTTATGTTCACAACTTCAGTCTGTCCATCGGTTTGTGGGTGAAATGTAGAACTATATTTCAACTCAGTGCCAAACTTCTTCCAAAGGGTTTTCCAAAAGTATCCAACAAACCTACTGTCTCAATCAAAGATAATACTCCTTGGTAATCCATGCAATCTAAAAATTTCCTTAAAGAAAATATCTGCTACATGTACTACATCTGATGTCTTTCTACAAGGTATAAAATGTGCCATCTTAGAAAATCTATCCACAATAATAAATATAGAATCATTACCTCTTACTGTCTTCGGCAAGCCAAGAACAAAATCCATATTGATGTCAATCCAAGGTTTCTCAGGTAAAACAATTGGTGTATACAATCTAGTATTCTAACTTACTCTTTTTTCAACTTGACAAATTCTACAACTTTTCATAAATTTTTGATCTTTATACAACTACGGCCAATAGTACTTCTCCTTAAGCAAATTCCATGACTTATCAATACCAAAATGTCCAGCCAAACCACTACTATGCTTCTCCTTTATTAGATTAGTTCTCATTACTCCTCTTGGTATACACAACTGAATACCTTTAAACAACATACCTTCTTAAATAAAATATTCATCCCATTTAGTGTTTTGTTGATCTTGAATAAGTTCTCTACACTTTCATCATGGCTCAAAAAAATTAGGATCAAACTCATAAGAATCTTTCATCTCATCAAAACCAAGAACTTCAATTTTCATCTCGATCATCAAAGATCTTCTTCTACTCAATGCATCAACAACTCCATTAGTGACTCCACTCTTATGCTTTATCACAAATGTATAACTCTGCAAATACTCAACCCATTTCATGTCTTTGATTCAACTTATTCTGACTACCCAAATACTGTAAAGCCTTATGATCGGTATACAACAAAAATTCACTCGGTATCAAATAATGTCTCCATTTCTTTAGTGCTTGAACAATAGCATAGAATTCTTGATCATACACAGAATATTTCCTTCTAGCATCATTCAAATTTTCACTAAAGAAAGTAATAAGTTTACCTTCTTGACTCAACACAGCTCCAATTGCACTTCCACTTGCAGCACATTCCACTTGAAATACCTTACTAAAATTAGGAAATGCCAAAATAGGCAATTTAGCAACCTCCTGCTTTAGAGTCTCAAAACTTTTATCAGCTCCATGTGTCCACTTGAATTCCCTTTTGTCTCCTCTCATAGTCTCACTCATAGCATTACAAATTGAACTAAAATTCTTAATGAACTTTTGGTTAAAACTTGCCAAACCATGAAATGATCTTACCTCACTAGCATTCACAGGTGTAGGCCAATTCAAAATAGCTTCAACCTTTTTAGGATCCATCTTCAAACCATCAAATGAGATCACAAATCCCAAATACACAATCTCTTCTTTCATGAATGAACACCTTTTTCAAATTTATCAGCAACTTTTCTTCTTTCAATCTCTACAAAACTTGTCTAACATGTAACAAATGTTCTTCTCTGGTCTTACTAAATATCAGAATATCATCAAGATATACAATCACAAATTTACCCAAGAATTTCTTCAAAACTTCATTCATCAGCCTCATAAAATTACTCAGTACATTAGTTACCAAAAGGCATAACCAACCACTCATACAAACCTTGTTTTTTCTTGAAAGTAGTCTTCCATTCATCACCTTCTCTAATTTTGATTTGATGATATCCACTTTTCAAATCAATTTTGGTAAAATACTTTGCTCCAGTCAAACTATCCATTATATCATCTATTCTCAGTATAGGAAACCTATACTTCACTGTTATCTTATTGATTTCTCTGGAATTAGTACACATTCTCCATTCTTCTTTGGTGCCAATAAAATAGGTACTACACAAGGACTCAAACTTTCTCTGATCAAACCTTTCTCCAACAACTCTTGAATCTGTCAGTTCAATTCCTGATTCTCAGTGGGTGTCAACCGATGAGGTGCCTTATTCAATAAAATAGCTCCAGGGATTAGATCCATACAATTATTAATGCTTCTCTTTGATGGCTAACCATTAGGTACATTATCAGAAATGATTTCACTATACTCAGTGAGTAACTTATCAATCTCCTTAGGAACACTATCCTATGTTTTATTACTCAGTTTATTAAGAATCATAGCAAAACATACATCACTCCTTTTCAAGTCCTTAACAAACTTTCTTCCTTCCATCAAGAAAACTTTCACAGATGTGCAAAAATTACTAACATGTTCTTCCATCAAAGGTAACAAGATTTGTTTCTTTCCATTAGCCACAATAGTATACTTATGCAATCTCCCATCATATATAGCATGTCTATCCTATTGCCAAGGTCTACCCAACAAAATATGACAACAATCCATAGGCATGATATCACATAACACCTTATCATAGTACTTTCCAATCTTCAAATTCGCATAACATTGTTCACTTACCAAGAGTGTGTGCTCATCTTTGATCTATGAAATATGATAGGGCCTTGGATGTTCCAACCTTTTCAACTACAATTTTGTGACCATTTCCTCAGATGCTAGATTCTTCAAGCTATCACTATCAATGGTTACCTTCCAAACTTTATCAAAAACTCTACATCTAGTCTTGAACAAACTTTTCCTTACCAGATCTTCCTTTTTGCTTTCATTCCATAGTGCTCTCCTTACCATCTAGTTATTTTCTTTATCAAGTTCATTCGGTGACTCTTCTTGCACCAAATCATTTCTACTACTACTAACCTTCTTAATAGCATGTATACATTCAAATGATCTATGTCCTTCCTCTCCACAATTGTAAAAGGTTCCTTAGAAACTTCCTCTGCTATAACCACCTCAGTAGTTACTGCCTCTACCTCTAGATGAACTTTCACCTTTCCACTCGGTCTTTCCTTTATCTAGACTTGTCTTTTTAGGTTTAGATCTACCATTTTCACCATGGGATCTACCTCTTCCTCTAGGGAATCTACCACCTTGACCTCTTTGTCTTTTCTCATGTCTCTTATTCAATTTCTCCTTGGCTTTCAATGCAAATTGATAAGCCTCTTCAATGTTCTCTAACTTGACCAAACTAATTTCCTCTTGGATGGAAACTCTCAAACCATTCAGGTATCTAGAAATTCTTTCCACATCATCTTCATCATGTCCAAATCTGATATCTCAGTATATTCTTCAATCAAGCTATCTTTCTACCTTAGACAATGCATTCACCTAACTAGGTTAATCTAATAATCACAAGGTAAGAACTTTACTTTCAACTTATTCACCATTTTACTCCATACCTTGATTTTATCTTTTCCTTTCCTCTTTATATCCAGCTGCAAATGTTCCCACCATAAGGATGCATGGCTTTTCAACTTTGTAATTGCAATTTTCACTTTCTTGTCTTTAGGTACATTTTCATACTCAAATTACTTTTCCATCACAGTGATCGAGTCCACAAATTCATCAAAATCTAGTTTTCCACCATACTTAGGAGGATTAAAATGTGGTGTAGACTTCAGACTTGTCAAATCCTTCAAAAATATTTCTTCACCTTGATCCATCATAGGTGCAGGTTCTGCATTCACCTGTTCTTCCTCAATTTCATCATCACTAACATCCTCAAGACGTCTACCTCTTCTTTTGGCTATTTCAACAACTTATAATCTAGCAGCAATTTGTCTTAACATGTCTACCAATCCTAGATCCACATCTCACCTCCCACAAACCATCTTGAAAACCCTATGCAACTGTAGGTCAGATCGTAATCTTCTACCCCACAATAATTCAACTAGGGCTTCACAAGAAGGAACCTACAAATCTAGATCCACAGACCTAGATCTAGATCTCACCTCACTCTGATACCACCTGACTCAAGGGTAGGGTCAAGAGGGGCCAAATAATGGTACACCCTAATGATCCAGCCTACTCAACAACACGCAGAAGAAAAACAACAACAACAATAGTGAGAGAGATAATTCAGGATCAAGATATTATTTTATTCATTCAAATTGATTCATACATATCTAGTTGTAAGGCCTTCCTAGTTAGGGCTAGCTATTACAATGAATTACAAAAGTCCTCAAACATGCGAGGATCTGCCAACAATCTCTAATCATCTATCTTCCTACTTATATCTCTAAAACTACCTCTAAACTACAACCAAACAACTACATTTTTACAAGAGCCTACTAAACTAAGTCGGCCTTCAGATCCACAATCAATGGAAGAAATGGTCAGATCTAGGACCACACACTTCCCAATGATGGATACCAACATTAATATATGACCCATAATAAATGCAAAAGTCAGCCTAAACAGAAACTCAAAAAGAAACTACTCGATAAGAAAGGATGACTGAGAAATAGACAAGCATTGCCGAGTGCCAATGAAACAACCAACCACCCAAGAGATAACTGACCATACTCGGTAACCAAAGAAACTGACCAACTACTGAACCAACTTGGTCAAAGAAGGAACCGAGCAACACAGACAAACTCCAAAAACATTTTTGGTGACACATGATTTCCAAGGACCTGAGATGCTCCTACATCACAACCATTCAATGAGAATCAACTAAAATTGCATAAAAGATTATGCTGAGGTTGTAGATCACCGAATCGGTCAATCATTCGATGGTAATCAGCTAAAATCATGTAACAAGTTATTCTAAGGTTGTAGTTTGCTAAATTAGTCAACTCTTCAATGAGAATCAGCTACAATAATGTAACAAGCCATTATGAGCTAACAAATCACCAAATTGGTCTACATTTTGATGAGAAACAATTACAATTAAGTAACAAGCCATTCTGAGCTTACAAATCACTGAATCGGTCAATCTTTCAATGAGAATCACCTTAAATTGCATAAGAAGCCATTCTAAACTTACAGATCATCGAATCTATCAACCGTTTGATGAGAATGAACTACAATTACATAAAAGATCATTATGAGGTTGTAGATCACCAAATCGGTCAACTGTTCGATGAAAATTGGCTACAATCACATAATAAGTTATTTTGAGGTTGTAGATCACCAAATCGATCAACAGTTTGATGAGAATCAACTACAATCATGTAACAAGCCATTCTCAGCTTAGAGATCACCGAATCAGTCAATCATTTGATGAGAATCAACTACAATTGCATAACTACTATTTGATAAGAATCTGCTACAATCATGTAACAAGCCATTCTAAGCTTACAGATAATCAAATCAGTCAACCATTCGATGAGAATCAACTACAATCGCATAAGACATAATTCTAAGGTTGTAGATCACCGAATCGGTCAACCGTTCAATGACATTTTGCTAAAATTGTGTAACAAGTTTTTTTGAGGTTGTAGTTTGCCAAATCAATCAAGTGTTCTATGAGAATTAGCTACAATCACTTAACAAGCCATTCTAAGCTAACAGATCACTACATCGGTCTACCGTTTGGTGAGAATCAACTACAATCACATAACAAGACATTCTCAGATTACCGATCACTGAATCAGTCAACCATTCAATGAGAATCAACTACAATCACATAAAATATCATTCTAAGGTTGTACATTACCGAATTGGTCAAATATTTGATGAGAATCAACTATAATAACATAAAAGATCTTTCTGGGGTTTTAGATCACTGAATCAGTCAACCATTCAATGAGAATGAGCTATAATCATGTAAGAAGTCATTCTGATGTTGCAGATCATTGAATATATCAACTATTTGATGAGAATCAGCTACAATCTCATAACAAGTTGATTTGAGGTTGCAGATCACTCAATCAGTGAACCATTTGATGAGAATCAACTACAATCATATAACAAGCCATTTTGATCTTACAGATCACCAAATTGGTCAACCCTTCGATGAGAATCAACTACAATCACATAACAAGCCATTCTAAGATGATAGATCACTGAATTGGTCAACAATTTGATGAAAATCAACTACAATTGCATAACAAGCCATTCTTAGCTTACAGATCACTGAATCGATCAACCATTCGATGAGAATTAACTACAATAACATAAAATATCATTCTAAGGTTGTAGATAACTGAGTCGGTCAACCATTTGATGAGAATCAGCTATAATCATGTAACAAGTTATTCTAAGGTTGCAGATTGTTGAATCGGTCAATTGCTAGATAAGAATTAGCTACAATCACGTGTCAAGTTATTTTGAGCTTACAGATCATCGAATAACTGAACCATTTGATGAGAATAGACTAAATCATGTAATAAGCCATTTTGAGCTTACATATCATCGAAACAGTCAATTGTTTGAGGAGAATTAGCTACAATCATGTAACAAGCCATTCTAAGATTACAAATCATCGAATCGGTCAATCATTTGATGAGAATCAACTACAATTGCATAAAAGATCATTTTGAGGTTGTAGATCATTGAATCAATCAACTGCTTGATGATAATCAGCTAAAATCATGTCGCAAGTTGTTCTGAGGTTGCAGTTCACCAAATTAGTCAACTCTTCAGTGAGAATTAGCTACAATCATGTAACAAGCCATTATGAGCTAACAAATCACTAAATCAATCTACCGTTTGATGAAAATCAACTACAATCATGTAACAATCCATTCTGAGCTTACAGATCACTGAATCGGTCAACCATTTGATGAGAATCAACTACAATTACATAAAAGATCATTCTAAGGTTGTAGATCACCAAATCGATCAAATGTTCAATGAGAATCAACTACAATCATGTAATAAGTCATTCTGAGGTTGCAGCTCACTTACTCGATCAACCGTTCGATGAGAATTAAACACAATCATGTAACACACCATTATGAGGTTGTAGATCACCGAATCAGTGAACTATTCGATGAGAATATGCTACAATCATGTAACAAGCCATTCTGAGCTTACAAATGACTGAATCAGTCAACTGTTCGATGAGAATCAATTATAATCACATAAAAGATATTTCTAGGGTTTTAGATCACTAAATCAGTCAACTATTTGATGAGAATGAGCTACAATTGTGTAACAAGTCATTCTGAGGTTGCAGATCACCGAATTGATCAACTATTTGATGAGAATCAGCTACAATCATGTAAGTTGATCTAAGGTTGCAGATCACTCAACTGGTGAACCATTTGATGAGCATCGGCTACAATCATGTAACAAGCAATTCTGAGCTTACAAATCACCAAATCAGTCAACCCTTTGATGAGAATTAGCTACAATCACATAACAAGCCATTCTAACTTGACAGATCACCGAATCGGTCAACCATACGATGAGAATCAACTACAATTGCATAACAAGCCATTCTAAGCTTACAGATCATTGAATGGGTAAACCATTTAATGAGAATTAACTACATTTACATAAAATATCATTCTAAGGTCGTAGATAACCAAGTTGGTCAACCATTTGATGAGAATCAGCTACAATCATGTAACAAGTCGTTATGAGGTTGTAGATTGTTGAATCGTTCAACTGCTCGATAAGAATCAGCTACAATCACATAACAAGTTATTCTGAGGTTGTAGATCACTGAATTAGTGAGCCGTTCAATGAGAATCAACTACAATCACATAACAAGCCATTCTAAGCTTACATATCATCAAAATAGTCAATTGTTTGAGGAGAATCAGCTACAATCATGTAAAAAGCCATTCTGAGTTTAAAGATCACTGAATGGGTCAATCATTCAATGAAAATCAACTACAATCGCATAACAAGTCATTCTAAGGTTACAGATAGCCAAATCGGTCAAGGGTTCGATGAGAATCAGCTACAATCATGTAACAAGCCATTCTCAACTTACAGATCACTGAATCGGTCAACTGTTTGATGAGAATCAACCACAATTGCATAAAAGATCATTTAGACTTTGTAGATCACTAAATCTGTTAGTCATTCAATGAGAATTAGCTACAATCACATAGCAAGTCATTTTGAGGTTGCAGATCACCAAATCGGTCAACTGTTTAATTAGAATCAGCTACAATTAGGTATAAACATGTCATTCTGAGGTTACAGATTGCCGAATTGGTCAATCATTCGATGAGAATTAGCTATAATCGCATAACACCCTATTCTGAGGTTGCAAGTCACTAAATCGGTGAACTATTTGATAAGAATCAGCTACAATCATGTAACAACCCATTCTAAGCTTACAGATAAGTGAATCACTCAACCGTTCGATGAGAATCAAATTGCATAAAAGATCATTCTAAGGTTGTAGATCACTGAATCAGTTAACCGTTTGATGACAATCAGCTAAAATTGTGTAAAAACTTGTTTTGAGGTTGCAATTTTCTGAATCGGTCAACCGTTTGATGAGAATCAACTACAATCATGTAACAAGACATTCTGAGCTAACAGATCACCAAATCGGTCTACCATTCGATGAGAATCAATGAAAATCATGTAACAAGCCATTTTGAGCTTACAAATAACTGAATCGGTCAACCATTCAATGAGAATCAACTACAATCACATAAAAGATCATTCTAAGGTTGTAGAGAATCGATCAAATGTGCGATGAGAATCAACTACAATCATGTAACAACTCATCCTGAGGTTGTAGATCATTGACTCAATCAACCATTCGATGAGAATTAGATACAATCATGTAACACACTATTCTGAGGTTTTAGATCACCGAATCGGTGAACCATTCGATTAGAATCAGCTACAATCATGTAACAAGCCATTCTGACCTTACAAATCACCAAATCAGTCAACCATTCGATGAGAAACAATTACAACCATATAAAAGAAGTTTCTAGGGTTTTAGATCACCAAATCGGTTAACCATTTGATGAGAATGAGCTACAATTGCATAAGAAGTCATTTTGATGTTGCAAATCACTGACTTGATCAACTGTTCAATGAGAATTAGCTACAATCACATAACAACTTGATCTGAGGTTGCAGATTGCTCAATCGGTGAACCATTTGATTAGAATCAGCTACAATCACATAACAAGCCATTCTAAGCTTACAGATCACTAAATCAGTCAACCCTTCAATGAGCACCAACTACAATCACATAACAAGCCATTCTAAGATGATAGATCACCAAATCGGTCAATAATTTGATGAGAATCAACTACAATTGCATAACAAGCCATTTTGAGCTTACAAATCACTGAATCGGTCAACCATTTGATGAGAATTAACTACAATCACATAAAATATCATTCTAAGGTTGTAGATAACTCAGTCAGTCAATTGTTTTATAAGAATAACCTACAATCATGTAACAAATCATTTTGAGGTTGCAAATTGTCGAATCGGTCAATTGCTCAATAAGTATTAGCTACAATCACATAACAAGTTGTTCTGAGGTTGCAGATCACCGAATCAGTGAACCGTTCGATGAGAATCAACATCAATCATGTAATAAGCTATTCTGAGCTTACATATCATCAAAATGGTCAATTGTTTGAGGAGAATCAACTACAATCATGTAAGAAGCCATTCTGAGCTTAAAGATCACTGAATCGATCAATCATTCAATGAGAATCAACTAAAATCACATAACAAGTCATTCTGAACTTACAGATCACCGAATCTATCAACCGTTCAATGAGAATGAAGTACAATCACATAAAAGATCATTATGAGGTTGTAGATCACCGAATCGGTCAACTGTTTGATGAGAATCAGCTACAATCGCATAACAAGTCATTCTAAGGTTACAGATCACCAAATCGGTCAACGAATCGATGAGAATCAACTACAATCATGTAAAGCCATTCTCAGCTTACATGTCACCAAATCGGTCAATTGTTTGATGAGAATCAACTACAATTGCATAAAAGATCATTTAGAGGTTGTAGATCACCGAATCCATCAACTGTTGAATGGGAATAAGCTACAATCATGTAACAAGTCATTGTGAGGTTGCAAATCATAGAATCAGTCAACCGTTTGATGAGAATCAGCTTCAATCACGTAATACGCCATTCTGAGGTTGTAGATCATTGAATCCGCTACAATCGCATAAAACACCATATTGAGGTTGGAGGTCACTAGATCGGGGAACTATTTGATAAGAATCAGCTACAATCATGTAACTAGCCATTCTGAGCTTACAGATAACTGAATCCGTCAACTGTTCGATAAGAATCAACTATAATAGCATAAAAAATCATTCTAAGGCTGTAGATCACCGAATCACTCAACCATTTGATGACAATCAGCTAAAATCACCTAATAAGTTGTTCTAAGGTTGTAGTTCACCGAATCGGTCAACCATTCGATGAGAATTAACTACAATTACGTAACAAGCCATTCTAAGCGTATAGATCACTGAATCGATCAACCATTCGATGAGAATCAACTACAATCACATAAAAGATCATTCTAAGGTTGTAGATCACCAAATTGGTCAAATGTTTGATGAGACTCAACTACAATCATGTAACAAGTCATTATGAGGTTGCAGGTCACCGACTCGATCAACTATTTGATGAGAATCAGATACAATCATGTAACACACCATTCTGAGATTGTAGATGACTGAATCGATGAACTATTCGATGAGAATTAGCTACAATCACCCAACAAACCATTCTGAGCTAACAAATCACTTAATTGGTCAACCATTCAATGAGAATCAACTACAATCACATAAAAGATCATTCTAAGGTTGTAGATCACCGAATCGGTCAACTATTTGATTAGACTCAACTACAATCATGTAACAAGTCATTCTAAGGTTGCAAATCACCAACTTGATCAACCATTTGATGAGAATCAGATACAATCATGTAACACACCATTCTAAGGTTGTAGATCACCAAATCGGTCAACCCTTCAATGATAATCAGCTACAATCACATAACAAGCTATTTTGAGCTGACAAATCACCGAATCGGTCAACAATTTGATGAGAATCAACTACAATTGCATAACAAGCCATTTTGAGCTTACAGATCACTGAATCGGTCAACCATTTGATGAGAATTAACTACAATCACATAAAATATCAATCTAAGGTTGTAGATAGCTGAGTCCATCAATCATTTGATGAGAATCAGCAATAATCATGTAACAAGTCATTCTGAGGTTGAAGATTGTCGAATCGGTCAACTGCTCGATAAGAATCAACTACAATCATGTAACAAGATGTTTTGCAGTTGTAGATCACCGAATCAATGAAGCATTCGATGAGAATCAACTATAATCATGTAACAAGCCATTTTGAGCTTATATATCATCAAAATAGTCAATTGTTTTAGGAGAATCAACTACAATCATGTAACAAGCCATTCAAAGCTTACAGATCACCGAATCGATTAATCATTCAATGAGAATCAACTACAATCACATAATAAGCCATTATGAACTTACAGATCACAAAATCTGTCAACCGTTTGATGAGAATGAACTACAATGGCATAAAAGATCATTATGAGGTTGTAAATCACCGAATCTATCAACCGTTTGATGAGAATCGGCTACAATCACATTACAAGTCGATCAGAGGTCGCAGATTGCAAAATTGATCAACGGTTCGATGAGAATCAGATACAATCACGTAACAAGCCATTCTCAGCTTACAGATCACCGAATCGGTCAGCCATTTGATGAGAATCGACTACAATTACATAAAATATTGTTTAGAGGTTGTAGATCACCGAATCTGTTAGTCGTTCAATGATAATTAGCTACAATCACGTAACAAGTCATTCTTAGGTTGCAGATCACCGAATTGGTCAACTGTTTGATGAGAATCAGCTACAATCGCATAACATGCCATTTTGAGGTTGCAGATTGCCGAATTGGTCAATTGTTCAATCAAAATCAGCTACAATCGCATAACACCCCATTCTGAGGTTGCAGGTCACTGAATCGGTGAACTATTTGATAAGAATCAGCTACAATCATGTAACAAGCCATTCTGAGCTTACACAACTGAATCGGTCAACCATTTGATGAGAATCAACTATAATAGCATAAAACATCATACTGAGGTTGTAGATCACCAAATCAGTCAACCGTTTGATGATAATCAGATAAAATCATGTAAAAAGTTGATCTGAGGTTGCAGTTCATCGAATCATTCAACCATTCAATGAGAATCAGCTACAATCATGTAACAAGCTATTCTGAGCTAACAAATCACCAAATCGGTCTACTATTCAATGAGAAACAACTACAATCATGTAACAAGCCATTCTGAGCTTACAAATCACTAAATCGGTCAACCATTCGATGAGAATCAGCTACGATCACATAAACGATCATTCTAAGGTTGTAGATCACCAAATCGGTCAAATGTTCGATGAGAATCATCTACAATCATGTAACAAGTCATTCTGAGGTTGCAAATAACTGACTCGGTCAACCATTCGATGAGAATCAGATACAATCACATAACACACCATTTTGAGGTTGTAGATCACCGAAACGGTGAACCGTTCGATGAGAATCAGCTACAATCATGTAATAGGATATTTTAAGCTTACAAATTACCAAATCGGTCAACTGTTTGATGAGAATCTATTATAATCACATAAAAGATCTTTCTGGGGTTTTAGATCACTAAATCAGTCAACTGTTTGATGAGAATTTGCTACAATTGCATAAGAAGTCATTATGAGGTTGTAGATCAGGAAATCAATCAACTATTCGATGAGAATCAGCTATAATCATGTAACAAGTTGATCTGAGGTTGCAGATCACTCAATCGGTGAACCGTTTGATAAGAATCAGCTACAATCACATAACAAGCCATTCTGAACTTACAAATGACCAAATCGGTCAACCCTTCAATGAGAATCAACTACAATCACATAATAAGCCATTCTGAGCTGACAGATCACCAAATCGGTAAACAATTTAATGAGAATCAACTACGATTGCATAACAAGCCATTCTGAGCTTACGAATCACCAAATCGGTCAACTATTCGATGAGAATGAACTACAATCACATAAAATATCATTCTACCATTGTAGATAGCTAAGTTGATCAACCATTTGATGAGAATCAGCTACAATCATGTATCAAGTCATTCTGAGGTTGTAGATTGTTGAATAGGTTAACTACTTGATAAGAATCAGCTAAAATCACGTAACAAGTTGTTATGAGGTTGCAGATCACCAAATCATTGAATGGTTTGATGAGAATCAACTACAATCACATAACAAGCCATTCTGAGCTTACATGTCATCGAAACGGTCAATTGTTTGAGGTGAATCAACTAAAATCATGTAACAAGCCATTCTGAGCTTACAGATCACTGAATCAATCAATCATTTGATGAGAATCAACTATAATCACATAACAAGCCATTTTGAGGTTGTAGATTACCGAATCAATCAACCGTTCAATGAGAATCAACTACAATTGCATAAAAGATCATTCTAAGGTTGTAGATCACCGAATTGGTCAACCATTCGATGATAATCAGCTAAAATCATGTAAGAAGTTGTTCTAAGGTTGCAATTAAACAAATCGGTCAACCGTTTAATGAGAATCAGCTACAATCACGTAACAAGCCATTCTGAGCTAACAGATCACCAAATCGGTCTACTGTTCGATGAGAATCAACTACAATCATGTAATAAGCCATTCTAAAGGTACAGATAATTGAATCAGTCAATATTCGATGACAATCAACTACAATCACATAAAATATCATTCTAAGGTTGTAAATCACCGAATCAATCAAATGTTTGATGAGAATCAACTACAATCATGTAACAAGTCATTCTGAGGTTGCAGATCACCGACTTGATCAACCGTTTGATGAGAATCATATACAATCGCATAACACACCATTCTGAGGTTGTAGATCACCGAATCAGTGAACCGTTCGATGAGAATCAACTAAAATAATGTAACAAGCCATTCTGAGCCTATAGATTACCAAATTGGTCAACCCTTCAATGAGAATCAGCTATAATCACATAACAAGCCATTCTAAGCTGACAGATCATCGAATCGGTCAACAATTTGATGAGAATCAACTACAATTTCATAACAAGCCATTCTGAGCTTACAGATCACCGAATCAGTCAACCACTCCATGAGAATTAACTACAATCACATAAAATATCATTCTAAGGTTGTACATAACTGATTCGGTCAACCATTTGATGAGAATCAACTAAAATCATGTAGCAAGTCATTATGAGGCAGTTGCAGATTGTCGAATCGGGCAACAAGAATCAGCTACAATCGTGTAACAAGTTGTTCTGAGGTTGCAGATCACCGAATCAGTGATCTGTTTGATGAGAATCAAATACAATAATGTAACAAGTCATTATGAGCTTACATATCATCAAAATAGTCAATTGTTTTAGGAGAATAAGCTATAATCATGTAACAAGCCATTCTGAGCTTACAGATCACTGAATCAATCAATCATTCGATGAGAATCAACTACAATCGCATAACAACCCATTCTAAAGTTACAGATCACTGAATCTATCAATCATTCAATGTGAATGAACTACAATTGCATAAAAGATCATTATGATGTTGTAGATAACCAAATCAGTCAACCATTCTATGAGAATTAGCTACAATCACATAACAAGTCATTCTGAGGTTGCAAATCACCAAAACGGTGAACAGTCTGATGAGAATCAGCCACAATCACGTAACAAGCCATTCTCAGCTTACACTATTAGGAATAGTCCCAAGAGATAACTAAGAGGGGGGGGGGGGTGAATCAGTTATCTACAAGTTTCAATTCTTTGTCCAATTAAGTATACTTAAACATAAAGCATAAACACAATGAAAGAACACTTGAACACAACACCAATATTTTGGTTACGGGAAAACCCAAATAGGTAAAAACCCCAGTGGGACTTGATACCCACTAGTATTCTATACTAGTGTATAATGATCCTTGCTAGAAGATCCTTTACCATGTTAGGAGTAGCTTTACAATATATTAAGTATAGTAGACCTGGTTAAGGGTCGAACCCTGTTAGGAGTCTTTTACAATTGTCCCTGTTATGGGAGATGATGCAATGTCTGAGAGCTCACTACTCAAATGGGCGAAGGCTACAACCTTCTGAATAATAGATATACACTATATCTGGATCTTGGTGAACTATGCTTTGAACTATTGTCTGGATTAGTTCCAATGAATAGCACAAGTACTTTACTTGGTCACATAGACCTTCTTCTGATGGTTCAACACTTCACACACTCTGCTCTGCTCTGCTTAATCAACCATGAGCCACACTCTAGCAATCACAAATGATTGCCTATAAATATCTTTCCTCTAAATGATATAATCAAGTTAGCCTATTAGAACCACCTTGAAATCATATTAGAGAAATCATAATAAACTCCAACAAACATTCTGTCGGCTCTACTATGCACGCAACTCAATCTAGGACCTATCTAATAAGATAATTTTAGATGCACGCTACACACTATCGGCTCTACCAAAACAACTGGAACTTTCTCTGTAAGCTGAATTAACTCGTACTCTTAATCAAACATCAATAACACTCCTCCAATCTTAATGCCAAGGGTGCATACCATCAAGATAGGTGCATACCCTTAAGATAGGCGCATACCCTCAAGATAGGCGCAACTCAAGAACCAATAAAATCTCTATCAGCTCTTCTAAACAAACACATGAAACTACTATTGGTGAATAGAGACTGCATAACTTCACTTGCATTCATCATCAGATTATACATCCATAAAATTAACATCACTAGCATGTCTTTAACATATATCCAAGGGCGCATGCCCATAAGACAACTGTATGGACAACCATACACAGGACACTGTCTGTTACTCTGTCAAGAACACAGCTAACATCAACTACAATATAACTGTCTATGCTAACAGTTAACCTCTGCACCCATGATATCATGTTGATATCATGTCCATGCTATATATACTAAAAGCTTATTGTATAAGACTTCCATGCATGCTACTTTCCATATGTTGTCATCAATGACAAACATACAGTCAGTACTGGCCTGCTAGAAAATCTCCAACAATCTCCCCCTTTGGCATTGATGGCAACATGTGTAATGAAAAACCATTACTAACTCAAATGAACATTTCTTTTATAACATTCTCCATTTCCTCTTCAAAACTCCCCCAAAGATGAATCCTCCATCTATTGCAATATTTTCTAATATTCTCCATTTCCTCAACTGTACTGCTGAATGTTGTTCCCCCTTAGTACATTACTCCTCTTTTTACTTATGTTTTTCATGACTCTATATATACTCCCCCTTTGACATCAATGGAAAAGGACACCATTCATTATAAGCACTGGTACTACTCCTGAGGTAGAGTAGTCAACCTTCCACCAGTCCCAAAGGACTGATGCCTTTCCTACTTCCTTCTAAGCAGAATCAAGGAAGGGAATTACTCCCAACTTCCCCCTGAGATACTCAAAAGTATCCTTAGGCAAGGGCCTTGTGAATATATCTGCCAACTGTTCTTTAGTACTCACATAGTCCAACTTGACTTCTTTTTTTGCCACTTTCTCTCTTAGGAAGTGATACTTGATCTCAATGTGCTTTGTCTTTGCATGCATCATAGGGTTCTTCAACATATTGATAGTGCTAGTGTTATCATAGTGAATAACAATAGGATAATCAATCTGAATTCCAAAATCCTTTATCATCTGCTTGATCCAAACAATTGTAGAACAATTCAAGGCTACTGCAACATACTCCTCTTCTAATGTTGATTGAGAAATACAATTTTGTTTCTTGCTTGTATAGGTGACAAGTCTATCACCAAGAAACACTGCTCCACTTGAAGTACTCTTTCTATTATCAACACATCCTTCCCAATCTACATCAGTGTACACATGAAGCTCAACATTTTTTGAATTAGGATACCATAGACCATAGTCTATAGTGCCTTGCAAGTATCTAAATATTCTTTTTTCCACCATGAGGTGACTTTGTTTAGGCTCTGCTACAAATCTTCCAACTATGCCAACTGCATTGGAAATATTAGGTCTAGTTTGAGTAAGATATATGAGTTTACCAATCATAGACTTATACAATGTTATATCTACTACTGGTGAGTCATCTTCTTTTGTAAGCTTGCATCCAGTGATCATAGGAGTTCCTACTGGCTTACAATCATCCATCTTGAATTTCTTCAATATCTCTTTCACATACTTTGATTGATTAATGAAAATCCTTTTTTCTCTTTGCTGCACATTTAGTCCTAAAAAGTACTTGATAGGACCAATCATACTTATCTCAAACTCATTCTGCATTTCTTTGGCAAATTTGCACTGAGTTTATCATTACCTCCAAAGAGAATGTCATCAACAAATATAGCTACAAGAAGCAAACCTTCATATGTCTCCCTAATGAATAGATTATAATCTATTGCTCCTTTCTTGAAACAAATCTTGGTTAAGTATCCATCTAGTCTCTCATACCATTCTCTAGGAGCTTGCTTAAGTCCATAGAGGGCTTTCTTCAATCTGCATACCATATCAGGTCTATCTGATAGGGTGAATCCTTCTGGCTGCTCAATGTTTACTTCTTCTTTCAAGTCTCCATTCAAGAATGATGATTTGACATCCATCTGATAAAATTTGAAGTTTTTAACTATAGCATAAGCTAAAAACAACTTAATAGCTTCTAATCTACTCACAAGTGCAAATGTGTCTGAATAATCAATGTCTTCTCTTTGCACATATCCTTTGCATACTAATCTTTCTTTGTTTCTTACTACTGTACCATCTTCATTCATCTTATTTCTGAATATCCACTTTGTTCCAATTACATTTTTATCACTAGGTCTAGGGACCAATTCCCAAGTGTCATTTTTAACAATCTAATCAAGTTCTTCTTTCATAGCATTATGCCAATCTGAATTATTACATGCATCTACAACACTTGAACGTTCAATCTAAGATAGTAAGCATACCGCTTCATTGCTAGCTAAGTTCTTTGCTTGTGATCTTGTTAATACTTTTCCACTCTGATCTCCAATGATGTCTACCTTGGAATGATTTCTTGATGTAAACTTTGGAACTTTAGGGGATGCTGACTCATCAGCCTTAGGAGTATTTTCTTCACTTGTCTCGGGGTCATTAAATAACACATCAATACTATCAAAAAAAATTTCAATAATTGTCTCATTTGTAGAGGGTCTAGGTTCTTCTTCAATCATGGGTGAGTAATCATGATATCTTTCTTGAATCATAAACTTTTCATCAATCTATACATGAGCACTTTCAATGATCTTTTTCAATCTTAAATTGAAACATCTATAAGCTTTACTTTTAGTAGAGTAACTGAGAAAAATACCTTCATCACTTCTTGCATCAAACTTGCCTACTACTTCATCCCTTTTGATGTAGCACTTGCTTCCAAAGATTCTAAAGTATTTCATTGTGGGAACATTACCAAACCATAGCTCATAAGGTGTTTTTCTATACCAGGCCACAATTGAATTCTATTGATGGTATAGACTATTGTATTAACTGCATCTCTCCAATAGGCATGTGCAACTTTTACTTCTATCATAATGGTGTGTGCTATATCAAGGATGATCCTATTCCTTCTCTCTACAATTCCATTCTGCTGAGGGGTTCTAGGTGCACTTAACTGTCTCTTTATGACATGTTTTTCACAATACTCATAAAATTTGTCAAAGGTGAATTCTCCTCCTCTATTCGATCTCAAGCATTTTATCTTTAGTCCAGATTCATTCTCAACCTTAGCTTTGAATATTTTGAACTTATTAAAAGCTTTTGAATTACCTTTTAAGAATACAACCCACATCATCCTAGTATAATCATTAACAAACAAAATGAAATACCTTTCACCATAGTATGACCTTATTTGAGTTGGACCACATAGATCTATATGAATTAGATCCAACTTGTTCTCTGCTAAATTTTGCTTGCTCCTGGATGAACTTCTCACATGATTTCCCATCACACATTCCCTGCATATAGTATCAATTGGTCTTGCTATGCTAGGTAGATCTCTTACTGCCTTAACATTGCTTATCTTACTATGTTATCAAAATTGATATGACACAGTCTTCTATGCCACAACCAACTGTCATCAACTTTAGGAACAAAACAACTTGCTTTTGAATTGAGCTGAAAAACATTACCTCTTCTCTTTGTGCCTGATGCAATCATAACACCATCTTTGTTGTTAATGATGCATTTGTCATCTTTGAACTCCAACTAATAGCCTTTTCCAAGTAACTGTCCAACATTGAGAAGGTTATGTTTCAAACCATTAACATAAAGAACATCTTCAGTACTATTCTTTCCATCCAAAGTGATGGCTCCTCTACCAACTATAGGTTTAAGAGTGTTGTCTCCAAATCTGACCATACCTCCATTGTACTTTTCCAAATGAACAAACCTACCTTTATCACCTATCATGTGATGTAAACAACCACTGTCTATAATCTAGTTTGTCCTTATGTCGGCTTGTGAAATCAATGCTAGCTTTTGATTAACTTTCTCATCTTTAGGAACTGACTTACTATTCATCTTGTCTACAATAGCAATGAATCCAATTTCTTCTTCACTTGATTCTTCATTTGAAACTCCATCTCTAGCATAGTAGCATTCCTTAGAATACTTAGGCTTGTAATCCTTTTTGAACTTTTTAGCTCTAGTGGGACACTTAGATGCAAAGTGACCAATCTTATTACATGAAAAGAACTTAAATGGTAATTGACCTTCATATTTTCCTTTTCCTTTCTTTTCTCTTTTGGAGACCATAGAAATAAAATCATCTAGTGTTTTATTTTCATCATCATCATCAAAATTACCAAAAGTGTTTGCAGAATTCTTACCATGAACTGTTGCTTTAAAAGTTGTTTCACTCTTTGGTTATGTCTTCAATCTTGAAATTTCAAACACTGAGATCTTGTTGATCAAGGTTTCTCTCTTGAAATTTGATGTAAGCTACATGGTCTCATCAAGGATGTTGATCTTGCTTTCATAGTTAGGAGTAAGAGTAGTCATTACTTTATCCATAATGTCTTCTTCTGATATCTCTCCACCATTGTTCCTAATTCTGGCAACTGCTTCATTGATCCTTTGATTGTAAACTCTGATGTTTTCTTCAGGAAGCATCTCTAATGCATTGTATCTTTTCTTCTGTGTCTTTTGGCACACATCCTTAGCTTTTTTGTCTCCTTCAAATGTGTCTTCTAGGTGCTTCCATATTTTATGGGATGTATCTACCTTCTTTACTTCTAAAAATTCACCATCAAATAGGGTGTTGATAAGGGCTTCTTTAGCAATAGCATTATAATGAAACAATTCATTTTGTGCATCAGTAGCATCATCTTTTCCAAGGTCTTCTAAGGTAGGAATCTTGGCTGCTTTGATGGTTACATTAAAAACTTAAAAAGAAATGCACTGTAAATGGGTCACCATCTTGTTCTTCCAATCAAGATAGTTCTCTCCATCAAACTTAGGACTTTCTTTCCTGAAGTACACCATCTGATCAACCTCAAGCTATTAAAATTTTCTCTCTGAGGCACTTGGCTCTGATACCAATTGTTAGGAATAGTCCCAAGAGATAACTGAGAGGGGGGTGGGGTGAATAAGTTATCTACAAGTTTCAATTATTTTTCCAATTAAGTATACTTAAACATAAAGCATAAACACAATGAAAGAAAACTTGAACATAACACCAATATTTTGGTTACGGGGAAACCCAAATAGGTAAAAACCTCAGTGGGACTTGATACCCACTAATATTCTATACTAGTTTATAATGATCCTTGCTAGAAGATCATTTACCCTGTTAGGAGTAGCTTTACAATATATTAAGTATAGTAGACCTAGTTAAGGGTCTGACCCTATTAAGATTCTTTTACAATTGTCCCTGTTAGGGGAGAGGATGCACTATCCGAGAGCTCACTGCTCAAATGGGCGAAGGCTACAACCTTTTGAATAATAGATATACACTATATTTGGATCTTGGTGAACTGTGCTTTAATCTGTTATCTGGATCAGTTCCAATGAATAGCACAAGTACTTTACTTGGTCACATAGACCTTCTTCTGATGGTTCAACACTTCACACACTCTGCTCTGCTCTGCTTAATCAACCATGAACCACACTCCAGCAATCACAAATGATTGCCTATAAATATATTTCCTCTAAATGATATAATCAAGTCAACTTATTAGAACCACCTTGAAATCATATTAGAGAAATCATAATAAACTCCAACAAACATTCTATTGGCTCTACTATGCACGCAACTCAATTTGGGACCTATCTAATAAGATAATTGTTGACGCACGCTACACACTGTCGGCTCTACCAAAACAACTAGAACTTTCTCTGTAAGCTAAATTAACTCATGCCCTCTTAACCAAACATAAATAACACTCCTCTAAGCTTAATGCAAAGGGCACATACCCTCAAGATAGGTGCAACTCAAGAACCAATAAAATCTCTATCGACTCTTCTGAATAAACACAGGAAACTGCTGCTGGTCAATAGTGACTGCATAACTTCACTTGCGTTCATCATCAGATTATGTGTCCATAAAATTAACATCACTAGCATTTATTTAACATATATCCAAGGGTGCATGCCTATAGAAAAATTGTACAGATAACCATACACGGGACACTATCTATTACTCTATCATGAACACTGCTGACACCAACTACAATATAACTGTCTATGCTAATAGTTAACCTCTGCGCCCATGATATCATGCTGATATCATATCCATACTATATATACTGAAAGCTTACTATATAAGACTTCCACACATACTACTTTCTATATGTTGTCATCAATTACAAACATACAGTCAGTACTGGCCTGCTGGCAAATCTCCAACATACGCATCACCGAATCAATCAACCGTTTGATGAGAATCAACTACAATTGCATAAAAGATCATTTTGTTGGAAATTTGGCTGAGTTAGATACTTATATGTTTTCATTATGGCAACATATGATCTACATGAAGATCGCATATGATAGAGAGCAAGTATGTCGGAGCGCAAAGCAAAATTGTCTAAGTATGATACAGTGTTTTTCCAGTGTACCCAGAGATAGTTTTGATTAGCAATGATGATTGGAGTAAGTTCAATGCTTGAACACATGAAAATAGATACTATGATGACTATAGAAGACTCACCTAAGAGCACAAGTTAGTACGACATGTACGGAAGAAGTTATGATAGTTTTACCACAGACAATGTTAAGCCGACAGGACAATTTATGAAGACAGAATTGGTAAAGAGTTAAGGGATTATTTTTTTTATCAAAATAATGTCTTAACAATATAAAGGGATGACATCCTAGATTTCAACCCTTGGTTAAATATGTATTTTGTATAATGCTTTTGTTAAGTCGATTGTAAGAGTTATTAGCCTTAATAACTTGTATAAATATGAGGCATTTGTAAATGTGAAAGAGACAAGCAGTTGTAATGATATAGATGGTATAGTGAACTTATAGCAAAGAGATATTGATGCAAATTTGTGAAAGAAAGCAAGCAGTATAAGGTTATTTACCTTGCCATATTTTGTAATCAGCAATCATTGTACATTACTTGTTTGGGTAGTGGGCTCATCTAGTAATCATATTTTTTACTACCAATTCTTAGCAGGGTTGAGGCTTCTAACAAGGCCTAAAGTCCCTTAATCAAGATTGAGACACTATATGCATGTAATACACTCCTAACAGGGTCAACATCCTTAACAAGATACTTTTGATTAGTGGATCTTTGTGGGTACCATCCCCACCGGGGTTTTCCCTTGGCCAGGGTTTCCTCGAGAACAAATAATGTGTTATGAGTTCATTTGCTTTATTGTTATGCATACTCTTTAGTTTACTATGTTATGCATGTATCAAGTTAATTTATTATATCCATAATTGGGAAAAATAAAAAGTTTGTAGAATACTAATTCACCCCCCACTCTTAGTATTCCCTATTTCTAACAATTGGTATCAGAGCTTAGTTACTCAGAAAAGAATCATTCAAGGAAATCCTAGCAGCTTGAGTAAGATCTCTATGAATATGGATCAGCTATAGAAGAATCTTTGCGAAGTCTTGAATAGATTGATATGCTTACTAAAGAAAGAGACACTCTGAAAGGAAAATATGATGATGCAAAAAACCGCATTGAGAAACTGAAAAACAAATTGGAAGATCTGAAGTTAGAAAAGGAATCTACAATTCAAATTGAATATTGTGATGACAACCTAGAAAAAGAAAATGAGATCCTTAAACTAAAGTTAGTACATCTAAAGTTGAATTTGAAAGATGGAAATAGCAAGAATGAAGCAAGTTTGAAATCTGAGAATGAAAATCTAAAATCTGAGAAAGAAGATCTAAAATCTAAACTTTGTGTAGTGACATCTGAACTTGAGAAAACCAAATTATAGTATGTTGAACTTGAGAAGTACAATACAATTGTGAAAGATGAACTGACTCAATCTAAGCAAAAACTTGAGAGATTATATTCAACAAGTGAGAATATTGATGAACAATTGTCTTATGAAAAGCCATTCTATGATAAAACTGGTCTTGGATTTAACTCATCTAAAGAGAGTAAAGAAAGCAAGGAACTAGATCTAAAAGTTTATGAAAGCATAGAAGAAAAGAAGTCTGATGAAGTTGACAAATCTGAAGATATACCTAAAGAAGATGAACCACCTAAACAAGAAGAGTCACCTAAAGGTATGCAAAGAGAATTTAAAGGTAGATGCTTTTCTTGTAATACTTTTGGTCATATGAAGAAAGATTGTACTGGTAAGCAATTTAAACCTCTTAATGGTTATTATTATAATTATCATGGTTTTGGACATAGAGCTATTGAATTTAGAAAACCTAAATTTGTTGAGAATAATAATAGTAGTAGAATGTTTAGAAATACTAACCATGCATATAAGAGACCTACTGAAGATATGAATAGAAGAAATGGAGTGGTATGTTATAGATGCAACAAAGCTGGACACATTGCCAAAAATTGCAGATCACAAATCAACCAATCATGACCAAGATATGGAAACAATGGAATAGTTTGTCAAATATGTAACATGTTTGGACATATGGAAAGGTTTTGCAGAATGAATAATAGGGTTTTTCATCCTAACCCTCACCCTAGAAGTCATGCAAGGAGAAATGAAAATGCAAGTAACAGTCAAAGAGGATGTTGTAGTAATTTAGAAGAAGTGAATTTTGCTAAATCCACGGATCAAGGAGATATATTCAGCACCAAAGGTAATAAAAAAGGTGAAGTATCTAATGGTAAGAGTGAATCTCTACCTAACCCATCTCAAAGTACTTAATTCATCAAAAATGTAGTAGAATAGGAACTTAGGATAGTATAGAAGTTAGTATAGGATGAATTGAGTCTTGTACAGTTAATGCAAGGTAGTATATGATGTATTTATGCTATGGTTAAGAGTGGATAAGATAATATTATGTTATGCAAGATTGCAAGAAGTTTTAAGTTTTGTAGGTAAGTAGAAACAACTTTTTGGAAAGAAGCAGCAAAGGAATTGAATGCGATGTCAAATTTTGTTATATTGAAAGGTTAAAAGGTTATGATCAGTATTATTTGATCATTAAGATGAATACAAGTGCTAAAGGAGATCAAAGAGTAGTGATTGAAACCAGTTTGCAAGGATTTGGTGAAGGATTTTCATGTCGAATCTATGCAAGCCCTAAATTACAGAATCAAGGTATTTTACTAAGAAGATCTATAAATCGGTTAAAGAATTTGTAGTAGTCATGGATGTTTCATTGATTCATAATGTATGAGATAAGAATAGACCTAAGATCAAAATGGAACCAGTAGAACCCTTGGAGGGAGACCCTAAATTAGCTTTATCATCCGTACCAGACGGAGTTCTACACTTAGAGAATGTTAGAAGTTATTTCAGATGCAAGCTTGAAACCCTCAGTGATAGTGATTTTACCAAAGAATATGAAAAGATTTACAATCAAGATATGTCATTGAAAGTAGGGTTTAAACACTTGAAAGATAATAAGATCATAAAGTATTCCTTACAGTATGAGTTTGATAATGAAGAATGTACTAAGATAATCCTAAGCAAAATTCACAATGGAAAGTTTTGGTTAGATGGCAGAGTGATATATATCATAGTTGACCTGATTCATGAAGTAACTGGTCTATCTAAAACTGGAGTCATTCCATTGAATGAGAAGAACATGAGAAAAAGAGTATTAGACAACACAAAATCATCTTACAATGGTAAAGGCATAGTGATTAGCAATATACAATAGGATGATGCTAGATATTTGTGCAAGATCCTTACAACTAAGTTTTGTGGTCACTCTAGAGAAGATGACATGGTAGCAGGAATGATACATGTAGCCTACTTAATGTGTGTTGACAAAGTTCAAGTTGACATTTTTGAAATCTTGAGAATTCAATTGTTTGAGAACTTAGAGAAGATAAAGAAGACAAAGATTTCCCAGTTTAGATTCTCATCATTGATCACTTATATGTTTTTTCACTTTTTAAGAAGATTTCCATTTACAATTGGTGATGATTGGAATGATGGAAAGACCTCAATGGAAAGGATAAACATAGTATTCAAGAGACATCTTATTGACAAGGTTAATGAGAGTGTAGTATTGGTAATCAAAACATTTCAGAATTTAATGAAAAATAGATCAAGGATTCCAAAGTCCTTAGTTGAGAAATATAAGAATGAGATATGTTTCATGGTTGATACTGACTTTACATTCATTGAAGTAGTATAACCTAAAGTATAATTCATAGACCCTCTTGGCTATGAAATTTTTGAAGTTGAAATAGAAGAGTATGTGAGCAGATTGCTTAAGGGAAAGTTGGATATTCACAGTAATAGATTTGGGACTTTTGAGAACTTCAACTCTGCAAAGTCTATCTTAGAAGAGAAATAGTCAAAGAAGAGAGTAGATAGTACAATAAAGAAAATTCTAAAGGACATAGGGATGATAGAACAAGAATTTTTAATTGCTAAGCAGACAGCAATAGCCATCAGAGATATAGGACAAAAGGAAATTTTGTCTGTTCCACCCCTTCCATCAGTTGCAGAATAGCCAACAGACATTCAGATTAAGGTAGAAGTGGAGGAAGTTGAGAAAGATCAAGAAGTTAGGAAATCCATAAGACCATCCTCATCTACACCTAGTAAAAGAATAAAAGAAATTTCTACTAGACCAGGCAAAAGGCAAAAAACATTACTACCACTAGTTCAGAGGAAGATAGCATAAATAAAAGATGATGAAGATACCCTAGTGAAAAAGAAAGCATGGAAACCTAAGATTGAAAAGGTGAATGAAAAAATCATACAAGATGGAGATTCCTCTAAGATGAACAAGTATTATGCACTTTATGACTATTCAGATAGACTGAATCTTGAAAATGCAGTTGTGAAACACATGATACAATCTAATAAGAAGTTTGACACAATTCAGGGTAAGATACCTGATGACTTATATGAGAAATTAGTAAATAGAAAGAAAAGAGCAACAAAAGAAGACAATCAGATCAGAGAAAATCTAGTAAGAAAATTATGTGATGTTAAAGATGAAGAACATTTCAAGGAGATCATGAGAGAACTAAACACCCATCTAAGAACAAAGAAAAGAACCATTTAGATTATGGGAGGAAATTATGAAGAAATCAACAAAGAAAGAGAGCAAGCCATAGTCAAAGTAATGACAGCTAGTGTTGAAAGACACTCTAGTGTAGCAAGACAAACAAAGAAAGATAAGGAAGCTAAACATCAGAGAATTCCCTCTCCACTAGCTATAAACATTAAAGATGAGTCAATGCATGTGGAAGGAATGAAGATTACTTTAGATAGTGATGATAATCCTTTCAAGAATCTTGAAAACATTGTTGACAATTTGTCTTTTGAAGAGCAGGACAGTGCCAGAGAAGAAGAGAAGAGAGATGCAAGGATTGAAGAAGAAAAGAAAATAGAGAAACAAGTAGAAGCTCCTAGTCAAGCAGAAATCAGTCTTACACCTGAGACTGCAAAGAAATCACAGTTTGGATCTATATTTGAAAGTTTTGGAAAAGAAGTTGATGATGATGATCAGATGGAATTGATCACATCTCTAAACAAGATAATTGGCAAGAATAAGAAGGTGAAAAGCCTTGAAGGATCATTGAAGGAACTAACAGAGAAGTTACAAAGCATTGTGACTACACAGATAACTGAAGCAGACCCTCTTGAAAGAGCTAAGAAAATTATGAATGTATTTGATGATGAGTTTACTAACTTATCTAACATAGCTAAAGTAAAGGCTCAAGTAGCCTATGAGGCCAAATTACTTCTAGACATAAGCCAAAATATCAAGAATGACATCAACATCCTGGATATCTGTATAAAAGACTTGAGAAGAAACTTGGATAGAGGTAAAACTTTGTACATTCAGTGTACAAAATATAAGAATCTTGTATTAGAAGAAATTTAGAAGATTAAAGACAAAGAAGCAGAGATTTAGACAGAGGTAAATCTTCTAGCCAGGCCCAATGTGAAGATATTGGACATTGAGAAGAAAATCAGCAGGATTAATGATGAAATAAGGATTCTATTTGATGAAAAGAATAGGAAACTAAAAATATTCACTCTTCTAAGAGAGCATATTTCCATTAAGTTAAGCATTTTTTAGGACAATTGGAAGAATGTCTTTCATCAAGGACATCTTTTCATAAGTTTAGTTTTCCAAACCTTCAAGCCTGTGAAATAGCATCTTATCAATTGTGTGCACTACTCACTATTGTAGAAACCATTAAGAAGGCATGGGAGAAGGAGATAGAGAGCATCAAGATAAATTTTGTAGATTGTGTTGCAAGCCCACTGGCTTTGTAATATTGAATCAAGGTATACACATTTTTTTAGCACAATTTTGGCACCCTTTTTGTCATTTTTGTCAAAGGGGGAGAGATATTTAGTAGAAAATTTTCATATATGATAAGAATGTATATTCTAAAGGGGATTATAGGATACAACTAAGATATATGGATTTATAAGGACAATAGATATATATTTTGTTATGGCCACAATTTTGAGTTTTTGAAGTGTTATGACTTAGCCAATTTTCTCATATGTTGCCACCAATGACAAAGAGGGAGATTGTTGGAAATTTGGATGAGTTAGATACTTCGATGTTGTCATTATGGAAACATATGATCTACATGAAGATCTCATATGATAGAGAGAAAGTATGTCTGAGCACAAAGCAAAATTGTCTAAGTATGAGATAGTGTTTTTCCAGTGTACCCAGAGATAGTTTTGATCAGCGATGATGATTGGAGTAATTTAAATGATTACACACTTGAACATAGATACTATGATGACTATAGAAGACTTGCTTGAGAGCGCAAGTCAGAACAGCATGTACGAAATAATTTATGATAGTTTTACCACAAACAGTGTTAAGCCGACAAGATAGTTTATGAAGACAGAATTGGTAAAGAGTTAAGGATTATTTTGTTTATCAAAATAATGTCTTAACAATATAAAGGGATGACATCCTAGATGTTAACCCTTGGGTATATATGTATTTTTTATAATGCTTTTGTTAAGCCAGTTGTAAGAGTTATTAGCCTTAATAACTTGTATAAATATGAGGCATTTGTAAATGTGAAAGAGACAAGTAGTTGTAATGATATAGATGGTATAGAGAACTTATAGTGAAGAGATATTGATGAAAAGTTGTGAAAGTAAGCAAGCAGTATAAGGTTATGTACCTTTCCATATTTTGTAATCAGCAATCATTGTACATTACTTGTTTGGGTAGTGGGCTCATCTAGTAATCATATTTTGTACTACCAACTCTTAGCAGGGTTGAGGCTTCTAACAAGGCTTAAAGTCCCATAATCAGGACTGAGACACTATATGCATGTAATACGCTCCTAACATGGTCAACATCCTTAACAAGATACTTTTGATTAGTGGATCTTTGTGGGTACCATCCCCACCGAGGTTTTCTCTTAGCTAGGGTTTCCTTGAGAACAAATAATGTGTAACTACTACTTCATTTTCTTTACTATCATGCATACTCTTTAGTTTACTATGTTATGCATGTATCAAGTTAATCTTTTATATCCATAATTGGGCAAAAGTAAAAGTTTGTAGAATACTGATTCACCCCCCCTCTCATTATTCCCTATTTCTAACATGTTTAGAGGTTGTAGATCACTGAATCCATCACTCGATCGATGATAATTAGCTACAATTGTGTAACAAGTCATTATGAGGTTGCATATCACTAAATTGGTCAACCATTTGATGAGAATCAACTATAATCATGTGACACGCCATTCTAAGGTTCCAGATCACCAAATCAATCAATCATTTGATAAGAATTAGCTACAATCACATAACACCCCATTCTGAGGTTGCAGGTCACTGAATCGGTGAACTATTTCATAAGAATTAGCTACAATCACGTAAAAAGCCATTCTAAGCTTACAGATAACCGAATCGGTCAACCGTTTGAAGAGAACCAACTACAATTGCATAAAAGATCATTTCAAGGTTGTAGATCACTGAATCGGTCAACCGTTCAATGACAATCAACTAAAATTGCATAACAAGTTGTTCAGAGGTTGCAATTTGCCAAATCGGTCAACTGTTTGATGAGAATCAGCTATAATCATGTCACAAGCCATTATGAGCTAACAAATCACCAAATCGGTCTACCTATCGATGAGAATCAACTAAAATCATGTAACAAGCCATTCTGAGCTTATAGATCACTGAATCGGTCAACCATTCAATGAGAATCAACTAAAATTATATAAATGATCATTCTAAGGTTGTAGATCACCGAATCGGTCAAATATTTAATGAGAATCAATTAAAATCATTTAAGAAGTCATTTTGAGGTTACAGATCATCGACTTGATCAACCATTTGATGAGAATCAGATAAAATCACGCAACACACCATTCTGAGGTTGTAGATCACTGAATCGGTGAACTATTTTATGAGAATCAGTGACAATCACGTAACAAGACATACTGAGCTTAAAAATTACCAAATCAGTCACCCGTTCAATGAGAATCAATTACAATCACCTAAAAGATCTTTTTGGGGTTTTAGATCACCGAATCAATCAACCATTTGATGAGAATCAGCTACAATTGTGTAAGAAGTCATTTTGAGGTTGTAGATCACCGACTCAATCAACTATTCGATGAGAATTAGCTACAATCATGTATAAAGTTGATCTGAGGTTCTAGATCACTCAATCGATTAGCCATTTGATGAGAATCAGCTACAATCACATAACAAGCCATTCTGAGCTTACAGATCACTAAATTGGTCAACCCTTCGATGAGAATTAGCTACAATCACATAACAAGCCATTCTAAGCTGATAGATCACAAAATCTATCAACAATTAGATGAGAATCAACTACAATTGCATAACAAGCCACTCTGAGTTTACAGATCACTGAATCGGTCAACCATTCAATGAGAATTAACTACAATCACATAAAATATCATTCTTAGCTTGTAGATAATCGAGTCGGCCAACCGTTTGATGAGAATTAGATATAATCATGTAACAAGTCATTCTGAGGTTGCAGATTGTAGAATTGGTCAACTTTTCGATAAGAATCAGCTACAAGCACGTAACAAGTTGCTTTGAGGTTGCAGATCACCGAATCAATGAACTATTTGATGAGAATTAACTACAATCACATAACAAGCCATTCTGAGCTTACATATCATTGAAATGGTCAATTATTTGAGGAGAATCAGCTACAATCATGTAACAAGCCATTCAGACCTTACAGATCACCGAATCAATCAATCATTTGATGAGAATCAACTGCAATTGCATAACAAGCCATTCTAAACTTACAAATCATCGAATCTTTCAACCATTCAATGAGAATGTACTACAATCATATAAAAGATCATTATGATGTTGTAGATCACTAAATCAGTCAACCGTTCAATGAAAATTAGCTACAATTGCATAACAAGTCATTATGAGATTGCAGATCACCAAATCGGTCAATGATTCAATGAGAGTCATCTACAATCATGTAACAAGCCATTATCAACTTGCAGATCACCGAATCAATCAACCTTTGATGAGAATCAACTACAATTGCATAAAAGATCATTTAGAGGTTGTAGATCACCGAATCCGTTAGTTGTTCGATGAGAATTAGCTATAATCATGTAACAAGACATTTTGAGGTTGCACATCACCAAATCAGTCAACCATTTGATGAGAATCATTTACAATCATGTAACACACCATTCTAAGGTTGCAGATCACCAAATCGGTCAATCGTTCGATGAGAATTAGCTACAATCATATAACACCCCATTGTGAGGTTGTAGGTCACTGAATCAGTGAACTATTTGATAAGAATCAGCTAGAATCACGTAACAAGCCATTCTGAGCTTACAGATAACCAAATCGGTCAACCGTTCAATGAGAATCAACTACAATTGCATAAAATATTATTCTAAGATTGTAGATCACTGAATTGGTCAACCGTTTGATGACAATCAACTAAAATCATGTAACAAGTTGTTTTGAGGTTGCAGTTCACCGAATTTGTCAACCATTCGATGAGAATTTGCTACAATCACGTAACAAGCCATGTTGAGCTAACTACTCACCAAATTGGTGTATCATTTGATGAGAATCAACTACAATCACGTAACAAGCCATTCTAAGCTTAAAGATCACTGAATCGGCCAACCATTCGATGAGAATCAACTATAATCACATAAAAGATACTTCTAAGGTTGTAGATCCCCGTATTGGTCAAATGTTTGATGAGAATCAACTACAATCATGTAACAAGTCATTCTGAGGTTGCAGATCACCGACTTGATCAACCATTTAATGAGAATTAGATACAATCATGTAACACACCATTCTGAGGTTGTAGATCACCGAATCGGTGAACTGTTCAATGAGAATCAGCTACAATCATGTAACAAGACATTCTAAGCTAACAGATCACCAAATCAGTCTACCGTTTAATGAGAATCAACTACAATTAGGTAACAAGCCATTCTAAGCTTACAGATCACTGAATCGGTCAACCATTCAATGAGAATCAACTACAAGCACATAAAAGATCATTCTAAGGTTATCAATCACCGAATTGGTCAAATATTCAATGAGAATCAACTACAACCATGTTACAAGTCATTCTAAGGTTGCAGATCACCAACTCGATCAACTATTCAATGAGAATCAAATACAATCATGTAACGCACCATTCTGAGGTTGTAGATCACCAAATCGGTGAACCATTCAATGAGAATCAGCTACAATCATGTAACAAGCCATTCTGAGCTTACAAATCACTGAATCAGTCAACCGTTCGATGAGAATCCATTACAATCACATAAAAGATCTTTCTAGGGTTTTAGATCACTGAATCAGTCAACCATTTGATGAGAATCAACTACAACCATGTAACAAGCCATTCAGAGCCTACAAATCACCAAATCAGTCAACCCTTTGATTAGAATCGGCTACAATCCCATAACAAGTCATTCTGAGCTGACAGATCACTGAATCAGTCAATAATTCGATGAGAATCAACTATAATTGCATAACAAGCCATTTTGTGCTTACAAATCACCGAATCGGTCAACCATTCGATAAGAATTAACTACAATCACATAAAATATCATTCTAAAGTTGTAGATAACCGAGTCGGTCAACTGTTTGATGAGAATTAGCTACAATCATGTAACAAGTCATTCTAAGGTTGCAGATTGTTGAATCAGTCAACTGCTCAATAAGAATGTGTTACAATAATGTAACAAGTTGTTCTGAGGTTGCAGATCACCGAATCAGTGAACCGTTCGATGAGAATCAACTACAATCTCATAACAAGCCATTCTGAGCTTACATATGATTGAAATGGTCAATTATTTGAGGAGAATTAGCTACAATCATGTAACAAGCCATCTGGAGCTTACAGATCACCGAATCGGTTAATCATTTGATGAGAATCAACTACAATTGCATAACAAGGCATTCTGAACTTACAGATCACCGAATTTGTCAAACATTCAATGAGAATGAACTACAATCACATAAAAGATCATTATGAGATTGTAGATAACCAAATCGGTCAATCGTTCGATGAGAATTGGCTACAATCACATAACAAGTCGTTCTAAGGTTGCAGCTCACCAAATCGGTCAACGGTTCGATGAGAATCAACTACAATCACGTAACAAGTCATTCTCAGCTTACAGATCACAGAATTGGTCAACCGTTTGATAAGAATCAACTATAATTGCATAAAAGATCATTTAGAGGTTGTAGATCACCGAATCTGTCAGCCATTCGATGAGAATTAGCTACAATCATGTAAGAAGTCATTCTGAGGTTGCAGACCACCTAATTGGTCAACCATTTGATGAGAATCAGCTACAATCACATAACACACCATTATGAGGTTGTAGATCACTGAATCGGTCAATGTTTGGATGAGAATCAGCTACAATCACATAGCACCCCATTCTAAGGTTGCAGGTCACTGAATCGGTGAACTATTTGATAAGAATCAACTACAATCACGTAACAAGCCATTCTAAGCTTACAGATAACCAAATCGGTCAACCTTTTGATGAGAATCAACTAAAATCACATAAAAGATCATTCTAAGGTTGTAGATCACTGAATCGGT
Organism: Chamaecyparis obtusa; assembly: GCA_027943335.1. Lineage (NCBI taxonomy): Eukaryota > Viridiplantae > Streptophyta > Pinopsida > Cupressales > Cupressaceae > Chamaecyparis > Chamaecyparis obtusa. The sequence goes on along the minus strand of BSBK01000790.1, from coordinate 4,527,850 downwards.
CAACTGTTTGATGACAATCAACTAAAATCATGTAATAAGTTGTTCTAAGGTTGTAGTTTGCCGAATTAGTCAACCAATCGATGAGAATCGGCTACAATCATGTAACAAGACATTCTGAGCTAATAGATCACCAAATCGGTCTATTGTTTGATGAGAATCAACTAAAATCACGTAACAAGCCATTCTAAGCTTACAGATCACTGAATCAGTCAACCATTCAATGAGAATCAACTACAATCACATAATAGGTCATTCTAAGGTTATAGATCACCGAATCAGTCAAATGTCCAATGAGAATCAACTATAATCATGTAACAACTCATCCTGAGGTTGTAGATCACTGACTCAATCAACCGTTTGATGAGAATTAGATATAATCGAGTAACACACCATTTTGAGGTTGTAGATCACCGAGTTGGTGAGTCGTTTGATGAGAATCAACTACAATCACGTAACAAGCCATTCTGACCTTACAAATCACCAAATCGGTCAACCATTCGATGAGAAACAATTACAACCATATAAAAGATCTTTTTGGGGTTTTAGACCACCAAATCGGTCAACAGTTCGATGAGAATGAGCTACAATCACATAAGAAGTCATTCTGAGGTTGCATATCACTGAATCGATCAACTGTTTGATGAGAATCAGCTACAATCACGTAACAAGTTGATCTGAGGTTACAGATCACTCAATCGGTGAACCATTTGATGAGAATCAGCTACAATCATGTAACAAGCCATTCTGAGTTTGCAGATCACTACATCAATCAACCCTTGATGAGAATCAGCTACAATCACATAACAAGCCATTCGAAGATGATAGATCACTGAATCGGTCAACAATTCAATGAGAATCAACTACAATTGCATAACAAGCCATTTTGAGCTTACAGATCACCGAATCGGTCAACCATTCAATGAGAATTAACTACAATCACATAAAATATCATTCTAAGGTTGTAGATAACTCAGTCAGTCAACCCTTTGATAAAAATAAGCTATAATCATGTAACAAGTCATTCTGAGGTTGCAGATTGTTGAATCGGTCAACTGCTCGATAAGAATTAGCTACAATCACATAACAAGTTGTTCTGAGGTTAAAGATCATTGAATCAGTGAAATGTTTGATGAGAATCAACTTCAATAATGTAACAAGCCATTCTAAGCTTACATATCATCAAAACGGTTAATTGTTTGAGGAGAATCAACTACAATCATGTAACAAGCCATTCTGAGCTTAAAGATCACTGAATCGGTCAATCATTCGATGAGAATCAACTATAATCACATAACAAGTCATTTTAAACTTATAGATCACTAAATTTGTCGACCGTTCGATGACAATCAACTACAATCGCATAAAAGATGATGTTGTAGATCACCGAATTGGTCAACCATTCGATGAGAATCGGCTACAATCGCATAACAAGTCATTCTAAGGTTGCAAATCACCAAATCGATCAATGATTCAATGAGAATCAGCTAAAATCATGTAACAAGCCATTCTTAGCTTACAGATCACCGAATCGGTCCATTGTTTGATGAGAATCAATTACAATTGCATAAAAGATCATTTAGAGGTTGTAGATCACCAAATCCATCAGCTGTTTGATGAGAATTAGTGATAATCATGTAAAAAGTCATTGTGAGGTTGCAGATCATAGAATCGGTCAACTGTTTGATGAGAATCGGCTACAATTAGGTAATATGCCATTCTAAGGTTGTAGATTTCTAAATTAGCTACAATCACATAACACCCCATTCTAAGATTGTAGGTCACTTGTTCAGGGAACTATTTGATAAGAATTTGGTCAACCGTTCGATGAGAATCAACTACAATCACATAAAAAATCATTTTGAGCTTGTAGATCACTGAATCGGTCAACTGTTTGATGACAATCAGCTAAATTAATGTAACAAGTTGTTCTGAGGTTGTAATTCACCGAATCAGTCAACCGTTCAATGAGAATCAACTACAATCACCAAACAAGCCATTCTGAGCTTACAAATCACTGAATCAGTCAACCATTCGATGAGAATCAACTACAATCGCATAAAAGATCATTCTCAGGTTGTAGATCACCAAATCAGTCAAATGTTTGATGAGACTCAACTACAATCATGTGACAAGTCAGTCTAAGGTTGCAGATCACTGACTCGATCAACCTTTTGATGAGAATCAGCTACAATCACGTAACACATCATTCTAAGGTTGTAGATCACCGAATCGATGAACCGTTCCATGAGAATTAGCTACAATCACATAACAAGCCATTTTGAGCTTACAAATCACCGAATCGGTCAACCATTCGATGAGAATCAACTAAAATCATATAAAAGATCACTCTAAGGTTGTAGATCACTGAATCGGTCAAATGTTTGATGACACTCAACTACAATCATGTAATAAGTCATTCAGAGGTTGCAGATCACCGACTCTATCAATTGTTTGATGAGAATCAAATACAATCGCATAACATAACATTCTGAGGTTGTAGATCACCAAATCGGTCAACCCTTCAATGAGAATCAGCTACAATCACATAACAAGCCATTCTAAGATGATAGATCACTAAATCGGTCAACAATTCGATGACAATCAACTACAATTGCATAACAAGCCATTCTGAGCTTGCATATCATCAAAATGGTCAATTGTTTTAGGAGAATCAACTACAATCATGTAACAAGCCATTCTGAGCTTACAAATCACAAAATCGGTTAATCATTTGATGAGAATCAACTACAATCACATAACAAGCCATTCTAAACTTATAGATCACCAAATTTGTAAACTGTTCGATGAGAATGAACTACAATCACATAAAAGATCATTATGAGGTTGTAGAACACCAAATCAGTCAATCGTTTGATGAGAATTGGCTACAATCACATTACAAGTTGATCTGAGGTTGCAGATCACCAAATCGGTCAACGGTTCGATGAGAATCAACTACAATCACATAACAAGCCATTCTCAGCTTACAGATCACTGAATCGGTCAACCATTTGATGAGAATCAACTACAATTGCATAAAAGATCATTTAGAGGTTGTATATCACTGAATCTGTCAACCGTTCGATGAGAATTAGCTACAATCATGTAAGAAGTCATTCTGAGGTTGCAGATCACCAAATTGATCAACTGTTTGATGAGAATCAACTACAATCACATAACAAGTTGATATGAGGTTGCAAATCACTCAATCGATGAGCCATTTGATGAGAATCAGCTACAATCATGTAACAAGCCATTTTGAGCCTATAGATCACCAAATCGGTCAACCCTTCAATGAGAATCAACTATAATCACATAACAAGCCATTCTGAGCTGACAGATCACCGAATTGATCAACAATTTTATGAGAATCAACTACAATTGCATAACAAGCCATTCTAAGCTTACAGATCACCAAATCAGTCAACCATTCCATGAGAATAAGCTACAATCACGTAAAATATCATTCTAAGGTTGTAGATAACCGAGTCGGTAAACCATTTGATAAGAATCAGCTACAATCATGTAACAAGTCGTTCTAAGGTTGCAGATTATCAAATCGGTCAACTACTTAATAAGAATCAACTACAATCACGTAACAAGTTTTTCTCAGGTTGCATATCACCAAATCAGTAAACCATTCGATGAGAATCAACTACAATCACATAACTAGCCATTTTGAGCTTACATATCATTGAAACGGTTAATTGTTTGAGTAAAATCAGCTACAATCATGTAACAAGCCATTATGAGCTTACACATCACCGAATCGGTCAATCATTTGATGAGAATCAACTACAATCACATAATAAGCCATTCTGAACTTACAAATCACCGAATCTATCAACCATTCGATGAGAATGAACTACAATTGCATAAAAGATCATTATGAGGTTGTAGATCACTAAATCGGTCAATCATTCGATGAGAATCATCTACAATTGCATAACAAGGCATTTTGACATTGCAGATCACCAAATTGGTCAACCATTTGATGACAATCAACTAAAATCGAGTAAGAAGTTATTCTGAGGTTGCAGTTGACCACATCGATCAACCGTTCAATGAGAATCAACTATAATCATGTAACAAGACATTCTGAGCTAACAGATCACCAAATCGGTCTACTGCTCAATGAGAATCAACTACAATCACATAATAAGCTATTCTAAGCTTACAGATCACTGAATCGGTCAACCATTCAATGAGAATCAACTACAATCACATAAAAGATCATTCTAAGGTTGTAGATCACCGAATCGCTCAAATGTTCAATGAGAATCAACTACAATCATGTAACAAGTCATCATGAGGTTGCAGATCACCGACTCGATCAACATTTTGATGACAATCAAATACAATTGGGTAACAAGTTGATGAGAATCACCTACAATCACGTAACAAGTTGATCTGAGGCTGGAGATCACTCAATCGATGAGCCATTTGATGAGAGTCAGCTATAATCACATAACAAGCCATTCTGAGCTTACAGATCACCAAATCATTCAACCCTTCAATGAGAATTAGCTACAATCACATAACAAGCCATTTTAAGCTAACAGATCACCGAATCGGTCAACAATTTGATAAGAATCAATTACAATTGCATAACAAGCCGTTCAGAGCTTATAGATCATCGAATCGGTCAACCATTAGATGAGAATTAACTATAATCACTTAAAATATCATTCTAAGGTTGTAGATAATCGAGTCGGTCAACCGTTTGATGAGAATCAGGTACAATCATCTAACAAGTCATTCTAAGGTTGCAGATTGTCCAATTGTTCATCTCCTGGATAAGAATAAACTACAATCATGTAATATGTTGTTTTGAGGTTGCATATCACCGAATCAATGGACTGTTTGATGAGAAACAACTACAATCATGTAACAAGCTATTCTAAGCTTACATATTATCGAAATGGTCAATTGTTTGAGGAGAATCAGCTGCAATCATGTAACAAGCCATTTTGAGCTTACACATCACTGAATCGGTCAACCATTCGATGAGAATTAACTACAATCACATAAAATATCATTCTAAGGTTGTAGATAACCAAGCGGGTCAACCGTTTGATGAGAATCAACTATAATCATGTAACAAGTCATTCTAAGGTTACAGATTGTCAAATCGGTCAACTACTTGATAAGAATCAGTTACAATCATGTAACAAGTTGTTCTGAGGTTGCAAATCACTGAATAAGTAAACCGTTCAATGAGAATCAACTACAATCACATAAAAAACCATTCTGAGCTTACATATCATCAAAATGGTCAAATATTTGAGGAGAATTAGCTACAATCATATAACAAGCCATTTGGGACTTACAAATCACTGAATCTATGAACCGTTCGATGAGAATGAACTGCAATCGCATAAAAGATCATTATGAGGTTGTAGATCACTGAATCGGTCAACCATTCGATTAGAATTGGCTACAATTTCATAACAAGTCATTCTGTGGTTGCAGATCACCAAATCGGTCAACGGTTCGATGAGAATTAGGTACAATCACGTAACAAGCCATTCTCAGCTTACAGATCACTGAATCAGTCAACTATTTGATGAGAACAATTACAATTGTATAAAACATCATTTAGGAGTTGTAGATCACCAAATCTGTCAGCCGTTTGATGAGAATTAGCTACAATCATGTAACAAGCCACTCTGAGCTTACAGATAACCGAATCGGTCAACCGTTATATGAGAATCAACTACAATCGCATAAAAGATTATTTGAGGTTGTAGATCACTGAATCGGTCAACCGTTCTATGACAATCAACTAAAATCACGTCGCAAGTTGTTCTGAGGTTGCAGTTTTCCAAATCAATCAACCGTTTGATGAGAATCAACTACAATCACGTAACAAGCCATTCTAAGCTAACAAATCACCAAATCGGTCTACCATTTGATGAGAATTAACTACAATCACGTAACAAGCTATTCTAAGCTTATAGATCACTGAATCGGTCAACCATGCAATGGGAATCAACTACAATCACATAAAAGACCATTCTAAGGTTGTACATCACCGAATCAGTCAAATTTTTTATGAGAATCAACTATAATCATGTAACAAGTCATTCTGAGGTTGCAGATCACCAACTTGATCACCTATTTGATGAGAATCAGATACAATTGCATAACACACTATGCTTAGGTTGTAGATCACCGAATCAGTGAACTGTTCGATGAGAATCAACTACAATCATGTACCAAGTCATTCTGAGCTTACAAATCATCGAATCGGTCAACCGTTTGATGAGAATCAATTACAGTCACATAAAAGATCTTTCTAGGGTTTTAGATCATCGAATCAGTCAACAGTTTGATGAGAATGAGCTACAATCATGTAAGAAGTCATAAGGTTCTAGATCACTAAATCAATCAACTGTTCGATGAGAATCAACTACAATCATGTAACAAGTTGATTTGAGGTTGTAGATCACTCAATCGGTAAACTATTTGATGAGAATCAGCTACAATCATGTAACAAGCCATTATGAGCTTACAGATCACCAAATTGGTCAACCCTTCAATGAGAATCAGTTACAATCACATCACAAGCCATTCTGAGTTGACAGATCACCAAATCGATCAACAATTTGATAAGAATCAACTACAATTTCATAACAAGCCATTATGAGCTTACAGATCACCGAATCGGTCAACCATTCGATGAGAATTAACTACAATCACATAAAATATCATTCTAAGATTGTAGATAACTGAGTCGATCAACCATTTGATGAGAATCGGCTATATTCATCTAACAAGTCATTATGAGGTTGCAGATTGTCGAATCGGTCAACTGCTCGATAAGAATCAGCTACAATCATGTAACAAGTTATTCTGAGGTTTCAGATCACCGAATCAGTGAACCGTTCGATGAGAATCAACTACAATCACGTAATAAGCCATTCTAAGCTTACATATCATCAAAACGGTCAATTATTTGAGGAGAATCAGCTATAATCATGTAACAAGCCATTCTGAGCTTACAAATCACCAGATCGGTTAATCATTCGATGAGAATCAACTACAATCACATAACAAGCCATTCTACACTTATAGATCACCAAATCTATGAACCATTCGATGGGAATGAACTACAATCACATAAAAGATCATTGTGAGGTTGTAGATCACCAAATTGGTCAATTGTTCAATGAGAATCGGCTACAATCGCATAAAAAGGAATTTTGAGGTTGTAGATTGCCAAATTGGTCAACGATTTGATGAGAATCAGCTACAATCATGTAACACATAGTTCTAAGGTTGGAAATCGCCAAATCGGTCAATTGTTCGATGAGAATCAGCTACAATCATATAACACCCTATTCAGAGGTTGCAGGTCACTGAATCGATGAACTATTTGATAAGAATCAGCTACAATCACGTAACAAGTCATTCTAAGCTTAAAGATAACTGAATCAATCAACCGTTTGATGAGAATCAACTATAATTGTATAAAAGATCATTCTAAGTTTGTAGATCACCGAATCGATCAACCATTTGATGACAATCAGCTAAAATCATGTAACAAGTTGTTATGAGGTTTTAGTTCACCGAATCGGTCAACCGTTCGATGAGAATCAGCTACAATCATGTAACAAGCCGTTCTGAGATAACAGATCACCAAATCATTCTACTGTTTGATTAGAATCAACTAAAATCATGTAACAAGCCATTTTGAGCTTACAGATCACTAAATCGATCAAACATTCGATGAGAATCAACTACAATCACATAAAACATCATTCTAAGGTTGTAGATCACCGAATCAGTCAAATGTTTGATGAGAATCAACTACAATCATGTAACAAGTCATTTTGAGGTTGCAAATCACTGACTCGATCAACCATTCGATGAGAATCAGATATAGTCATGTAACACACCATTCTGAGGTTCTAGATCACCGAATCAGTGAACCGGTCGATGAGAATTATATACAATCACGTAACAAGCCATTATGAGCTTACAAATCACTGAATTGATCAACCATTCGATGAGAATCAATTAAAATCACATAAAAGATCTTTCTAGGCTTTTAGATCACCGAATCGGTCAACCGTTCGATGAGAATGAACTACAATCACGTAAGAAGTCATTTTGAGGTTGTAGATCACTGAATCAATCAACTGTTTGATGAAAATCAGCTACAATCATCTAACAAGTTGATCTGAGGTTCCAGATCACTCAATCAATGAGCCATTTGATGAGAATTAGCTACAATCACGTAACAAGCCATTTTGAACTTACAAATCACCATATCGGTCAACCATTCGATGAGAATCGGCTACAATCACATAACAAGTCATTCTGAACTAACAGATTGCCAAATCGGTCAACAATTCGATGAGAATCAACTACAATTGCATAACAAGCCATTCTAAGCTTACAAATCACCGAATCGGTCAACCATTTGATGAGAATTAACTACAATCACATAAAATATCATTGTAAGGTTTTAGATAACCAAGTTGGTCAACTGTTTGATGAGAATCAGCTACAATCATGTAACAAGTCATACTGAGGTTATAGATTGTCGAATCGGTCAATTGCTTAATAAGAATCAGCTACAATTACGTAACAAGTTTTTCTAAGGTTTCATATCATCGAATCAATGAACCGTTTGAAGAGAATCAACTAAAATCATGTAACAAGCCATTCTGAGTTTACATATCATCGAAACAGTCAATTGTTAAATGAGAATCAGCTACAATCATGTAACAAGCCATTCTGAGCTTATAGGTTACCGAATCAGTCAATCATTTGATAAGAATCAACTACAATCACATAACCAGCCTTCCTGAACTTATAGATAACCAAATCTATCAACCATTCAATGAGAATGAACTACAATCCAATAAAAGATCCATATGATGTTGTAGATCACCGAATCGGTCAACCGTTCAATGAGAATCAGCTACAATCACATAACAAGTCATTTTAAGGTTGCAAATCACCAAATTGGCCAACAGTTCAATGAGAATCAGCTACAATCACATAACAAGTCATTTTAAGGTTGCAAATCACCAAATTGGTCAACGGTTCGATGAGAATCAGCTACAATGACGTAACAAACCATTCTCAGCTTACAAATCACTGAATCGGTCAACCGTTTGATGAGAATCAACTACAATTGTATAAAAGATTCTTTAGAGGTTGTAGATCACCGAATCTGTCAGCCGTTCGATGAGAATTAGCCTAAATCATGTAACAAGTCATTCTAAATTGCAGATCACCGAATGAGTCAACCGTTTGATGAGAATCAACTACAATCATGTAACATGCCATTCTCAGGTTGCAGATCACCAAATCGGTCAACTATTTGATGAGAATCAGCTACAATCGCATAACACCCCATTCTGAGGTTGTAGGTCACTGAATCAGTGAACTATTTGATAAGAATCAGCTACAATCACATAACAAGCCATTCTGAGCTTACAGATAACTGAATCAATCAATTGTTTGACGAGAATCAACTACAATCACATCAAAGATCATTATGAGGTTGTAGATCACCGAATCGGTCAACCGTTCGATGACAATTAGCTAAAATCACGTAACAAGTTATTTTGAGGTTGCAGTTCACTAAATTGGTCAACCATTCAATGATAATTAGCTACAATCATGTAACAAGTTGTTCTAAGGTTGCAGTTCACCAAATCAGTCAACCATTCGATGAGAATCAGCTACAATCACGTAACAAGCCATTCTGAGCTAACAAGTCACCAAATCAATGTACCATTCGATGAGAATCAACTACAATCATGTAACAAGCCATTCTAAGCTTACAGATCATTGAATCGGTCAACCATTCAATGAGAATCAACTACAATCACATAAAAGATCATTCTAAGGTTGTAGATCACCGAATCGGTCAAATGTTTGATGAGAATCAACTACAATCATGTAATAAGTCATTCTGAGGTTGAAAATCACCAACTCAATCAACCATTCAATGAGAATCAGATACAATAGCGTAACACACCATTCTGAGGTTGTAGATCACTGAATCGGTGAACCGTTCAATGAGAAGCAACTACAATCACATAACAAGCCATTCTGAGCTTACAAATCACTGAATTGGTCAACCGTTCGATGAGAATCAATTACAATCTCATAAAAGATCTTTCTGGGGTTTTAGATCACCGAATCAGTCAACCATTCATTGAGAATGAGCTACAATCATGTAAGAAGTCATTCTAAGGTTGTAGATCACTGAATCGATCAACTATTCAATGAGAATCAGCTACAATCACATAACAAGTTGATCAAAGGTTGCAAATCACCCAATCATTGAGCCATTTGATGAGAATTAGCTATAATCACCTAACAAGCCATTCTGAGCTTACAGATCACCAAATCGGTTAACCCTTCAATGAGAATCAGCTACAATCACATAACAAGCCATTTTGAGCTGACAAATCACCAAATTGGTCAACAATTCGATGAGAATCAACTACAATTGCATAACAAGCCATTCTGAGCATACAAATCACTGAATCGGTCAACCATTCAATGAGAATTAACTAGAATCACATAAAATATCATTCTAAGGTTGTAGATAATCGAGTTGGTGAACCATTTGATGAGAATCAACTACAATCATATAACAAGTCCTTCTAAGATTGCAAATTTTTAAATCGGTCAATTGTTAGATAAGAATTGGCTACAATCACGTAACAAGTTGTTCTGAGGTTACAAATCACCGAATGAGTGAACCATTCGATGAGAATCAACTACAATCACGTAAAAAGCCATTCTAAGTTTATATATCATCAAAATGGTCAATTGTTTGAGGAGAATCAACTACAATCATGCAACAAGCCATTTTGAGCTTACAGATCACCAAATCAGTTAATCATTCCATGAGAATCAACTACAATTGCATAACAAGTCATTCTCAAAGTATAGATCACTAAATCTATCAACCCTTCGATGAGAATGAACTACAATCACATAAAAGATCATTCTGACATTGTAGATCACTTAACCGTTCAACCGTTCGATGAGAATCGGCTACAATTGCATAACAAGTTGTTCTAAGGTTAAAGAGCACAAAATCGGTCAGCCATTTGATGAGAATCAGCTATAATCATGTAACATGCCATTCTAAGGTTGCAGATTTCTAAATCAGTCAACCATTCAAAGAGAATTATCTACAATCGCATAACACCCCATTCTGAGTTTGCTGGTCATTGAATCGGTGAACTATTTGATAACAATTAGCTACAATCATGTAAAAGCACATTCTGAGGTTATTGATAACCGAATGGGTCAACCATTCACTGAGAATCAACCACAATCACATAAAAGATCATTTTGAGGTTGTAGATCACCAAATCGGTCAACTGTTCGATGAGAATCAGCTAAAATCATGTAACAAGTTGTTTTGAGGTTACAGTTCCCCGAATCGGTCAACCGTTCGATGAGAATCAACTACAATCATGTAACAAGCCATTATGAGCTAATAGATCACCAAATCGGTCTACCATTCAATTAGAATCAACTACAATCACGTAACAAGCCATTCTGAGCTTATACATCACTGAATCGGTCAACCATTCGATGACACTCAACTACAATCACATCAAAGATCATTATAAGGTTGTAGATCACTGAATCGGTCAAATGTTCGATGAGAATCAGCAAATCATGTAACAAGTCATTCTGAGGTTGCAGATCACTGACTCAATCAACCCTTCTATGAGAATCAACTACAATCATGTAACAAGCCATTCTTTGCTTACAAATCACCGAATCGGTGAACTGTTCGATGAGAATCAATTACAGTCACATAAAAGATCTTTCTAGGGTTTTATATCACCGAATCAGTCAACCTATAATGACCCCATTAAGCTCGTCTTAAGAACCTATGGCTATTACCTTGAATTCTCCTTGTCCCTGTAGTGATATATGCCAACTGTAGAAATTTAGTCATCTTGATGAGTCATCAATGACTAATTTCTCTTCCTCACAACTTTAAACTATGTCGTGGGTTCCCTTTATATGTTAAGAAGATGCAGCTATGATATGAGTTTGGCGCTTAATAGGGATTGGTTACTAACCCCGATTATGCCCTACAACTCTTGGTGTATATATATGGTTGATATAACAATGGGTTATAATCAGGTGATAGATGGTGAGATCGACAGGTACAGAGAGGCCTTATTTTGACAATGATTGATCCCTGTGATGTGTATTTGGTACCGCTCTATATTGAATTTCCTTGATCGATTTGTGCAGATGGGGTGAGGGATCAACGCCCAAAATATCATAATGAATTATTAATTTTATAGCCTCTAATGGTATAGCTTTGTGTTGACTCGACAACGAATAAGACTGTCTGCCAAATATATATTGTATACACTCGTAGATTATTGTAGTTGTTGCCGGGTATGGAGATTGGTGAATAAGATATGTATGTAGGTGTGGTTATACAACCCAAGGTATATGTTGAATTGTTCTTATCTAGGCTCCCTTCCCTTATCTGGAACCAATAGTAGATCCTCTTTCCTGACGTTGATTATGACTATATTCTCTACGATGATGGTTTTGCCTTCTTTGTGCTCATTGTCGATGATTGTATCCTTCTCCATGGTTATCGCCAACTGTGGCCTTTCATTTCTATGCCAGGTATACTTTCTAGACACTGTCGGTGATGCCTCTCCATTCTCTTCTTGTCATCTTATATATGCCTATGGTAGCGAGTCGTGACTGTTCAGTCTAGCCATTGGATATTATATTTAATATATGTATTCTATTAATTATGTCATGGAATTATATTAGTAACATAATGTATTGTGTATATTTATAATATATCAAATAATGATAACAAGTATAATATATTATATATTTAACATATCTATATTATTATTATTTTATTGTATTCGTTACCATATTATATTATTTTGATAATATTAATAAAATATATCATAATTAATTATTTGTTTATTAAATTATTAATTTTAATACTTTAATTTCAATAATCATTACTTTAATGATATTATATTACTTAAATATTATTATATTGTTAATTATTGTTATATCAATAAAATATATGCTTATAATACTGTATTATTATATTTATATATTATATTAATATTTTAATAATTTATTATTAATAGTAGATTTATATTATTAGTTTACTTATTAACATTTGAGTTATTATTATTTTCTTTAATTTATTAATTTATTCTATATTATAATATTTTAATCATATAATTGTTATATATTATATTATTTAATATTTTACTTTTATGATCCTTATTTACTATTACTAGGTTCTATCCAAGAAGGGGTCATGACAGTCCACCCTTCCCAAAATTGCTTATCCTCAAGCAATGCCAAATTGATCCGAGTGGCTTTTGCTATGTGATTTTGATAACAACAAATTCATAACTCAAGTTCCCTCTAATTATTCTCTTGTTCCTGCACATATGACATACACTTGGAAATACAAAATATGCACGTGAATGTATGATAAAACATATTAGAAGTATATACTTGAATACATGAAGACACTGAGCATACATGAAGTATACATGCTAATGCATGAAGACACGAAGCATACATGATGTAGACACATAATACACACATTCTTGATTAATCCCTACAATTTATAATTTTCAATGGGTTAGGGTTAGGGAAATAGTTTACAAAATTTATTTCTTCATTATTCTTTTGATTATGAATCCTACAACCACCAAATGAGCACAAGTACATACATATGTATTTATGAGCTTCAAAGAAAACATGAGTTGTGATAAGTAAGTTCAAGCCAATCCCATACTAAGCCCAAGAGTAGAACTTTGGCCCCCTTGGCCTCGATGGTAGGTGTTAGGCATCCACATGAGGTGATCTACTTAGCGGATTGCTTGTTGCTATTTATACCTCATCTCCTCTATCTAAAAAATTAGAGAGGTTCTTGTGAAAGGGTGTCCTTATTGTCTTTCCCTTAACTAGTACTACAATAGGGTGCCCTAGCAGCCTTCCCTTGATTGCAGACTCCATAGGAAAGCTATTTTCAGTAGGGTGCCCTCGCTATCTTTCCCTTAACTCGTACTATAATAGGGTATCCTAACAGTTCTCCCTTGATTGCAGACTCCATAGGAAAGTTACTTGCAATAGATGTCTTATAGCCCTTCCCTTAACTCATACTACAATAGGGTGTCCTAACAGTTCTCCGTTGATTGCAGACTCCATAGGAAAGTTACTTGTGATAGACATCTTTATAGCCTTTCCCTTAACTAGTATTGCAATAGGGTGTCTTAGCAAATCTCCCTTGATTGCAGACTCCATAGGAAAGCTACTTGAGATAAAATGTCTTTATAGCCTTTCCCTTAACTAGTAATACAATAGGGTGTCTTAGCAGTTCTCCCTTGATTGCACACTCAATAGGAAAGCTATAATGTAGGATGGTGGAATTATTGTGTCGAGGGTGCATGAACTAATCTACAAGAAGCTCCCTCATGATTCGTAACCATTTTGGGATTCTCCACCTCAATGTGACCGAATTACTTCACATTTCCCTCCACAAACCCCCAATGATCTTCAACATGTTACTCATCAAGTTAATCTCTGACCCTAAGTAATGCCTACATCATCATACATATAAAATTATCTAAAACAATGAAATATATATTAATATTGAACATAATAATACTGTGCATGATTTGAATGATAACTTATCTTTGTTTATTGTTGCGATATTTGTTTTTTATGACATTACTGATCATGTATCTCCTTATACAATATAACAATGACTTCTCTTTTATAGATGCAATGCTAGGTAGTACGGCTGCCACAAGTTGTTCATTGTTCCATAGCTTCTATCTTCTTTCATGGCAAATGATTTTGTTATTTATTTTTATTTTATATACCTTCTACTATTCTACCCTATAGGATAGCAGGATCATGCTCTAATACCACTTGTAATGACCCCATTTAAGTCATCTTAAGAACCTATGGCTATTACCTTGAATTCTCCTTGTCCCTATAGTGCTATATGCCAACTGTAGCAATTTAGTCATCTTGATGAGTCATCAATGACTAATTTCTCTTCCTCGCAACTTTAAACTCTGTCGTGGGTTCCATTTATATGTTAAGAAGATGTGGCTATGGTATGAGTTTGGCACTTAATAGGGATTGGTTACTAACTCTGATTATGTTAGAAAGTAAATTCCACCAAGATAACTGAGAGGGGGGGGTGAATCAGTTATCTGATAATTATAAATTTTATCAACTTCAATAGCATTAAACCATGTAAGCAATATAATTACCAACCATAGAAAGATATTCATACACAATAACACAATGACACAAGATATGTTGACTAGGGAACCTCTTGATCAAAGAGTAAACCCCGGTGGGAATGATGCCCAAAAAAGATGCACTGATATGAATATTCCTTGTCAAAGGATGGACTTTGTTAGGAGTCTTATAAAATACATTCAGTACATATGAATCCCTGTTAGGAGATTTTGAATCCCTGTTAAAAGATTCTAACCCTGTTAATAGTTATGGAAGACAAATGGACCCACTACTCAAATAGCTTCAATGGAAAGATCACTAAACACACTATCCAAATGATCTCTAGATTATTCAATAGAATAATAGTAAATATGTTACCTCCTCTCTCACTGTGCCAAACCGCACTCTCTTCTACATTAGATCTCAATTTCAGATCTATGTACCTCGCATGTCTTCTTTCACAATTTTTCTTTCACAACTCATTAGCTCTTTTCTTCACTTCATGCATACATCATCACATCCAACCATATTACAACAAGGAAAAACATTCCTTCCTTTATACCACACTCAAGTAATTACAAATGAGTCGGTATCCAATTACAAAATAAAAGTTTCCACATGCTACATCAAAATTACACAAAACTGTCAGCTTTCAATTACAATAATTCTTCACTCATGTGCCTCAAAGTTTGCACTATTATCCATGTCACTAATGATGTGTCTTCAAATTCCCTTTAACTGTGCAAAACTAGATTCCATCCTAATTAGGAGATATCATCCGATTTCCACAAACTGCTACTCAGGAAAACTGCCTGAATACTACTTCCACCAAAATGCTCATAACTTCCATGAATAAATAAATTACTATCTGCACTCTTAACCATAAACATATAACATATCAAAGAGTATATCCTCAACATCACATAGCTCCAACCGCAATATCTCACATGTGCTAATCCAAACACTATCTTCGTCTTTGCAAGTCTCTGGTAGATCATTGTGTTGACATCAATGACAATCATAGTCATGAATGCAACAACAATTGCTATAGAATGGCTGCCAAACATTCAGCATTCATTCCTAACAATCTCCCCCATTGGCATTGATAGAAACATAGATGAAAAAACATCCAATGTTCCAAAAATCCAATACTGCAATACTGCTGCTCAAAAAAATATTTCAAGTCCTCTTCATCAATCAAATCTTGCTTCATTTTCCTATTTAGATAGTACAAATGGTTTTTTCATGTACAATTCTCCCCCATTGACATCAATGATAGAAATCTCATCATTATGTCAATGACAACTCTAATGTCAAAAGACACTATTCAGAAAATATGTTCACTAGAGTCCTCATGACTCAACTCAAATACACATACTCCCCCATAGAGGAAGTACCAACATCTAGTCCAGAAGAAAGATAAGGCTCATATACCATTGGACGGATGCAACCAACTACATCACTTCTCAAAAGTAGGCTAGGGCATAACCCCAAGCATACCTCTTAGATACTCAAATGTATCCTTAGGTAAAGGCTTTGTAAATATGTCTACTATCTACTCTTTTATACATATGTACTCAAGTCTGACTTCTTTCTCAGAAAATTTCTCTCTTACTACATGATACTTAATCTCTATATGTTTTGTCTTAGAATGTAATACAAGGTTCTTAGACATACTAACTATGTTGGTGTTGTCACAATGTATGAAAATAGGTTCAACAAACTTTATTCCAATATCTTTTAGCATTTTCTTCATCCAAATTAACCGGTTACAATTGTTTGCTACTACTACATATTCTACTTTTGTTGTGCTCTATGAGCTACAATTTTTCTTCTTGCTTAGCCAAGAAACCAATCTTCCTCCAAGGAAAAATGCTCCACCACTAGTGCTCTTCTTATCATCAACAATGCCTCCCCAATCAACATCTGTATATGCACATAGGGTAAAATCATCAGATTTTTCATACCATAATCCATAGTTCATTGTGCCTCTTAAATATCTCAGTATCCTCTTTACTATTGCATAATGTGATTCTCTAGGTTCAGCTTGAAATCTTGCTACAATTCCAACTCAATGTGCTATACCAGGTCTTGTATGAGTCAAGTATTGCAATCCTCCAATCATAGATTTGTATTTCTTCTGTTCAACTGTCAGTGTTTCATTTGTGATAGATAATTTATGTCCAGTTACCATAGGTGTCCCAACTGGTTTATAGTTCTCCATTCCAAATCTTTTCAACAAGTCATTCAAGTACTTTTTCTGACTTACAAAGATACCATCATTGTTCTATGTTATTTGTAATCCCAAAAAGTATTTCATTTCACCAATCATACTCATTTCAAATTCAGTCTTCATTTCATCAGCAAATTTGTCACTAGCTTCATCTTCTCCTCCAAAAATAATGTCATCAACAAAAATAACTATAATCAACAAACTATTTTCAATTTCTTTTGTGTATAGATTGTTATCAGTTTTTCCTTTTGTAAATCCCAATTTTAACAAATACTTGTCCAATCTTGCATACCAAGTTATAGGTGCTTGCTTTAGTCCATATCAGGCTTTCTTCATTTTACATACCATGTCTCCTTCTTGAGTCAAAGGAAAACCTTCAGGATGCTCAATGTAGACTTCTTCTTCCAATTCTCCATTCAGAAATGTTGACTTTACATCCATCTAATATACTTTGAATTTCTTATAAGCTGCATAAGCCAAAAACATTCTTACTGCTTCAATTCTTTCTATAAGTGCAAAGGTTTCTTCATAGTCAATTCCTTCTTGCTATGAGTATCCCTTACATACCAATCTTGCTTTGTTTCTTACTACTTCTCCTTGTTCATTCATCTTGTTTCTAAATACCCATTTAGTTCCAATAACATTCTTGTCTTTAGGTCTAGGGACTCCCATGTCTTGTTCTTTTCAATCTGATCTAGTTCCTCTTTCATAGCATTAATCCAACTTTCATCTTCACAAGCTTCACTAGTAGTTTTAGGTTCAATTTGAGAAATCAAACATAATTGTTCTTGTACCTTATTCTGAGTTAGAACTCCTCTTTTAATGCTTCCAATAATTTTCTCAATAGGATGATTTCTTGATAAATTCTTGTTAGGTGTTAGTGTCTCAGATCTCACTTCAAGTGTAGGTTCTTCAATGACTTCACTGTGCCTTTCATTCAACAAATCACTATCAGTCTCATAAAATAAATCAGTAGTTTCAGTGTTAGGTTTAGGATGAGCTTCTCCATCTAATTCATAATCAAGCATTCTTTCTTTAATTTTGAACTTTTCATCAACTTTAACATTTGCGCTTTCAACAATAGTCTTAGTTATTTTATTGTAACATCTATAGGCTTTTCTTTTCAAAGAATATCCAAGAAATATACCTTCATCACTTCTAGGATCAAACCTTCCAATATCATCATCTCTCTTTATATAACATTTGCTTCCAAAAATTCTAAAATACTTAACTGAGGGTACATGTCCAAACCATAATTCATAGGGTGTCTTGTCTGTGTCTGCTATGATTTGTTCTATGTTCATTGTATACACTATTTTGTTCACTGCTTCTCTCCAAAATATCTTCGCCAAATCCTTCTCAAATAACATAGCTCTTGTTTCTTCAGTCACTGATCTATTACTTCTTTCTGCAATACCATTTTGTTCAAGTGTCCTAGGGGCTGAAAACTGTCTCTTAATGTCATTTACTTCACAAAAGGTGTTAAACTCTCTAGAAGTAAATTCTCTACCTCTATCAGATCTCAAATATTTAATCTTCATTCTAGATTCATTCTCAACTTTATTCTTAATGATCTTAAACTTATCAAATGCTTCAAACTTTTCTTTAAGAAATGCAATCCACATCATTCTTGTAAAATCATCAACAATAATCATAAAATACATTTTCTCCATAGAATCCTCTAGTCCTGGTAGGACCGCTCAAGTCTATATGAACAATCTCCAACTTTTCTACAGATGTAAACTCCTTACTAGGAAAAGAACTTCTCTTCTATTTAGCCATCACACATTCTTTGCAAATCATGTTAGTAGGCTTCATAATTTTAGGCAAATCCCTTACTGCAAGTGTAGTACTCACTTTTAAAATGTTGTCAAAGTTTATATGACAAAACCTTCTATGCGATAACCAACTGTCATCAATCTTAGTAATCAAACATGTCATCTTAGTAGGATTCAATTGAAATACATTACATCTGGTTCTAGATCCAGTTCCAATCAAATTTCCATCTTTATCCTTTATCACACAATTTTTCTCAGTAAACCAAACTTGATATCCCTTATCAACTAACTGTCCAACACTTAAAAGATTATGTTTCAATCCATCCACAAAATAAACATCATCAATATTAGTCTTTCTATCAAGAGTAATAGATCCTATACCTTTAATCAAACAAGGTGCATTGTTACCAACTCTAACAACTCCTCCATCATAATTGTTAAACTTTATGAACTTTTTCATGTCTCCAGTCATATGATGTGAACAACCACTATCAATAATCCAAAAAGCTTTCTTTTCAACTTGGGAAACTAATTCTTTTCCTTCCTTAACATCAGTTTTGGGATTCTCTTCTTTAATTGCTACAAATCCTATGTCATCATTATTCATAGTATCACTTTCACTTAGAGTTCTTTCTACACTAGCTTCAAGATCTTCATCATTAGCATAATAACATTCCTTAGATCTTCTAGGTTTGAAATTGTTTCTATACTTTTTAACTCTCTTAGGACACTTAGATGCAAAATGACCATATTCTTGACAAGTCCAACATTTAAAAATTTTCTTACCGTCTGCTTCTCTCTTCACAAGCAAGGAAATACCTTCTTCAATCTTCTTGTCTTCTTCATTTCTAGATCTACTACTGCTAGCATAATCATTGCTCACACTGATGCTTCTTGACAAAGTAGGGCAAACACTAAGAGCACTGAATGTTGTCTCCATTCTAGGCAAGTCTCCTAATAACCTCAAGTTCATCTTTGTTGCTTCCAATCTTTCAAGAAGAGTGTCTCTTGTAAAGTTTGAAGTACAAGGTATAACTTGTTCAATCATCTATGTTATATGCTTAAATATAGGAGTCAATGTCCTCAAAATTTTCCATATCACTTCATTCTCTATCTTTGTTCCTCCACAAGATTTTATGCCTACAACAATTTTTGACATTCTACCAATATAGCTTCTAACAGATTCATCTTCCATCATTCTTATATCTTCAAATGCACATATCCAATTATGTAAGCTAAATTTTTTTGCATGTTCATCACCTTCAAAAGTAGAGTGTAAAGCTTTCCAAATTTTATAAGATTTTTTCAAATATTTTACCTGACTGTACTCATTCTCCGGAAGGGCTGTCAAAAGTGCTTCTCTTTCAAGTATGTTACACATGAATAGATCTCTCTCATCGCTAGTACATGTTTCAAGATTGTCCTCTTCAATAATAGTCTTATCATTCTTTGTAAGAAACCAATAACCTGGTCCTAAACACAGTAGGTGTGTCTTCATCTTTTCTTTCTAGCTGTCAAAATTTACTCCATCAAACTTAGGGCTTTCTTCTCTAAAATTTTCCATGGATCTACTTAAGCTGTTAAACTTCTTTTTCAAGGACCTATCGCTCTAATACCAATTATTAGAAAGTAAAGTCCACCAAGATAACTAAGAGGGGGGGGGGGTGAATCAGTTATCTAATAATTATAAATTTTATCAACTTCAACAGCATTAAACCACATAAGAAATATAATTACCAAAAATAGAAAGATATTCATACACAATAACACAGTGACACAAGATATGTTGACTAGGGAACCTCTTGATCAAAGAGTACACCATGGTGGGAATGATTTCCATAAAAGATGCACTAATATGAATATTCCTTGTGAAAGGATGGACTCTGTTAGGAGTCTTATGAAATACATTTAGTACATATGAAAACATGTTAGGAGATTTTGAATCCCTGTTAAAAGATTCTAACCCTGTTAAGAGTTATGGAAGATAGACAGACCCATTGCCCAGACAACTTCAATGGAAAGATCACTGAACACACTGTCCAACTAATCTCTAGATTATTCAACACAATAATAGAAAATATGTTACCTCCTCTCTCACTGTGCCAAACCGCACTCTCTTCTACATCGAATCTCAATTTTAGATCTATGTACCTCACATGTCTTCTTTCACAATTTCTCTTTCACAATTCATTAGCTCTTTTCTTCACTTCATGCATACATCATCACATCCAACCATATTACAACAAGGAAAAACATTTCTTCCTTTATACCACACTCAAGTAATTACAAATGAGTTGGCATCCAATTACAAAATAAAATTTTCAACACGCTACATCAAAATTACATAAAACTGTCGGCTTTCAATTACAATAATTCTTCACTCGTGTGACCTCAAAGTTTGCATTGTCATCCACATCACTAAAAATGTGTCTTCAACTTCCCTTTAACTGTACAAAACTATATTCCACCCCGATTAGGAGATATCATCTGATTTCCACAAACCGCTACTCAGGAACACTGCCTGAATACTGCTTCCACCAAAATGCTCCTAACTTCCATGAATAAATGAATTACTACCTATGCTCTTAACCATAAACATATAACATATCAAAGAGTATATCCTCAACATTTCATAGCTCCAACTATAATATCCCACATGCGCTAATCCAAACACTGTCTGCTTCTCTGCAAGTCTCTAGTAGATCACTGTGTTGACATCAATGACAATCATAGTCATGAATGCAATAACAATTGCTACAAAATGGCTGCCAAACATTATGCATTCATTCCTAAAAAATTATGCCCTACAACTCTTGGTGTATATATATGGTTGATATAACAATGGGTTGCGATCAGGTGATAAATGGTGAGATCGACAGGTACAGAGAGGCCTTATTTTGACAATGGTTGATCTCTACGATGTGTATTTGGTACCACTCTATATTGAATTCCCTTAACTGATTTGTGCAGATGGAGTGAGGGATCAACGCCCAAAATATCATAATGAATTATTAATTTTACAACCTCTAATGGTATAGCTTTGTGTTGATTCGACAATGAATGAGACTGTCTACCAAATATATATTATATGCGCTCATAGATTATTGTAGTTGTTTCCAGGTATGGAGATTGGAAAATAAGATATGTATGTAGGTGTGGTTATACAACCCAAGGTATATGTTGAATTGTTCTGATCTAGGCTCCCTTCCCTTCTCTGGTACTGATAGTAGATCCTCCTTTCTAATGTTGATTATGACTGTATTCTCTACCATGATGGTTTTGCCTTCTTCGTGCTCATTATTGATGTCTGTATCCTTTTCCATGGTTGTCGCCAACTATAGCCTTTCATTTCTATGCCAGGTATACTTTCTAGACACCGCCGGTGATGCCTCTCCATTCTCTTCTTGTCCTCTTATATATGCCTATGGTAGCGAGTCGTGACTATTCATTCTAGCCACTGGATATTAGATTTAATATATGTATTCTATTAATTACGTCACGGAATTATATTAGTAACATAATATATTATGTATATTTATAATATATCAAATAATGATAATAAGTATAATATATTATATATTTAACATATGTATATTATTATTATTATATTATATTCATTACCGTATTATATTATTTTGATAATATTAATAAAATATATCATAATTAATTATTTGTTTATTAAATTATTAATTTTAATAATTTAATTTCAATAATCATTACTTTAATGATATTCTATTACTTAAATATTATTATATTGTTAATTATTGATATATCAATAAAATATATGCTTATAATACTATATTATTATATTTATATATTATATTAATAATTTAATAATATATTATTAATAATAGATCTACTATTATTAGTTTACTTATTAACATTTGAGTTATTATTATTTTCTTTAATTTATTAATTTATTCTATATTATAATATTTTAATCATATAATTGTTATATATTATAATATTTAATATTTTACTTTTATGATCCTTATTTATTATTACTAGGTTCTATCCAAGAAGGGGTCATGACAGTCCACCCTTCCCAAAATTTCTTGTCCTCAAGCAATGCCAAATTGATGTGAGTGGCTTCTGCTATGTGATTTTGATAACAACAAATTCATAACTCAAGTTCCCTCTAATTATTCTCTTGTTCCTGCACATATGACATACATTTGGAAATATACAATATGCATGTGAATATATGATAAAACATATTAGAAGCATATACTTGAATACATGAAGACACGGAGCATACATGAAGTATACATGCTAATGCATGAAGACGTGAAGAATACATGATGTAGACACATAATACACACATTCTTGATTAAACCCTACGATTTACAATTTTCAATGAGTTAGGGTTAGGGAAATAATTTACAAAATTTATTTCTTCATTATTCTTTTGATTATGAATTCTACAACCACCAAATGAGAAAAAGTACATACATATCTATATATGAGCTTCAAAGAAAACATGAGTTGTGATAAGTAAGTTCAAGCCAATCCCATACTAAGCCCAAGAGTAGAACTTTGGCCCCCTTGGCCTCGATGGTAGGTGTTAGGCATCCACATGAGGTGGTCTACTTAGTGGATTGTTTGTTTTTCTATTTATACCTCATCTCCTCTATCTAAAAAATTAGAGAGATTCTTGTGAAATGGTGCCCTTACTATCTTTCCCTTAACTAGTACTACAATAGGGTTCCCTAGCAGCCCTCCCTTGATTGCAGACTCCATAGGAAAGCTATTTTCAGTAGAGTGCCCTCACTATCTTTCCCTTAACTAGTATTGCAATAGGGTATCCTAACAGTTCTCCCTTGATTGTAGACTCCATAGGAAAGTTACTTGTGATAGACATCTTATAGCCTTTCCCTTAACTAGTACTACAATAGGTTGTCCTAATAGTTCTCCCTTCATTGCAGACTCTGTAGGAAAGTTACTTGTGATAGATGTCTTTATAGCCTTTCCCTTAACTAGTACTACAATAGGGTTTCTTAGCAGTTCTCCCTTGATTGTAGACTCCATAGGAAAGCTACTTGAGATAAAATGTCTTTATAGCCTTTCCCTTAACTAGTAATACAATAGGTTGTCTTATTAGTTCTCCCTTGATTGCAGACTCCATAGGAAAGCTATAATGTAGGATGATGGAACTATTGTGTCGAGGGCACATGAACCAGTCTACAAGAGGCTCCCTCATGGTTCATACCCATTTTTTGATTCTCCACCTCAATGTGACTGAATTACTCTACCTTTCCCTCCACAAACCCCCAATGATCTTCAACATGTTACTCATCAAGTTAATCTCTGACCCTGAGTAATGCCTACATCATCATACATTTAAATTTATCTAAAATAATGAAATATATATTAATATTCAACATAATAATACTATGCATGATTTGAACGATAACTTATCTTTGTTTATTGTTGCAATATTTGTTTTTTATGATGTTACTGATCATGGATCTCCTTATACATTGTAATATTGACTTCTCTTTTATAGATGCAATGCTAGGTGGTACGACTGCGACAAGTTATTCGCTACTCCATAGCTTCTATCTTCTTTCATGGAGAATGATTTTGTTATTCATTTTTATTTTATATACCTTCTACTATTCTACCCTATAGGATAGCAGGATCATGCTTTGATACCACTTGTAATGACCCCATTTAGGTTGTCTTAAGAACCTATGGCTATTACCTTGAATTCTCCTTGTCCCTATAGTACTATATGCCAACTGTAGCAATTTAGTCATCTTGATGAGTCATTAATGACTAATTTCTCTTCCTCAAAACTTTAAACTCTATCATGGGTTCCATTTATATGTTAAGAAGATGCAGCTATGGTATGAGTTTTGTGCTTAATAGGGATTGGTTACTGTTATACACTAAGTTTTCACCCTTGTTTCAAGCTCTCTTGGTCTTGATAACCTAGTATAAAATGAGAATCATCTCCAGGTGTGGGACCTATGCTAACTGAGATGAGACCTCCAAGTTCTAGGCTGGTTCCTCTTGGATAATCACCTTAATTTGCTCTTAGACATAAAAGTAAATCTTGAGGGGAAAGAGATAGAAGGAATGCTTGAAAAGGAAATAATTGAAAGAAAACTACCTACTAGGTGATACACTGAAAATATGGTATGAATTACAGTATAAAGGATGAAATCAGTACATGATCTTAGGTCTAGGAGATCACAACTCACTGAATAGGTTTGCATCAATATTTTATAGAAGGGTCTACAATAGAGAGATTCTATGCAGGGAAAGAGAATTT
This sequence comes from Chamaecyparis obtusa, assembly GCA_027943335.1. NCBI lineage: Eukaryota > Viridiplantae > Streptophyta > Pinopsida > Cupressales > Cupressaceae > Chamaecyparis > Chamaecyparis obtusa. Next base: position 4,502,298 of record BSBK01000790.1, on the reverse strand, counting down.
CACAAGGCAATAGCACTCTTAAGAACTTAGACACAAACTATAACCTACAAATAGACATTCACCTCTACAATTAGGTATAGGAATGAGATAGATTACCAAGGGTGGAAGTATACCCACAAGAGCATTCAAATCAAATCACCCACAAGAATACACATGAATTGTAGAAAGAAAGAGGGATCAAGAACCCTAAGATATCACTGAAAACATACATATACTTCAATTCAATAAGAGATAGTTCAAACAAGAAAAGCATAGGGATAGAAAGAATGTCACAAATACCTCTACAATGCTTAAACAATCAATGGGAGATTACAGAATGTAGAAAGCTAGAGGGCAGAAAGAATGCCACGGATAACTTTCTGAGAAAGAAGAACTCTCTTTTTACAATTTGTCAACTCTCTTTTTCTAAAAAGCTCCAAAAATAATATATATATCTCCTTTGCACATAGGAAGGAGCAAAACCTAACTAGGGTTACATGGATTGCCATAAAATAATTAGAAACCCTAAAACTATAAAGTCTAATCATAAATGCATCTTTGAAAGTATCATGGTCGATCAGATATCTTGTGTGTCCATCTCTGTACTGCATCTACCTGTGGACAAGCTACCTTGATTCATCTACCCTCCCTACAATTCGGCCTTGCCATGAATGCTCCAAATCTGACCCTTACAGATATTTGAATTTTAAATACCTAACCAGTAATAGGTGGTACCAAACCTTTAATACCTCCTTGGCATAAGCAAAATGGACATGGTACCTAAGAAATCAACAGCCCTGGCCATTAGATCCTCTCCATCATCTTCTCAACCACAACTATCCTAAAAAAATCAATTATGAGCTACCCTTTTGTCACTCACGACCGCTGGATCAAACCCTGGCAAAACACTCTATAGGAATATTTGAATTTAAATATTAATGGCTACCAGGTTTGATTTTAAACCATGATCGTCAATCATAGTCTTTCCCGGTAGATGAACGGCTCAGATTAACTTTAAAATAGTCGTAAATCCCTTAAAAAGTCTTCAACCACCTCAATAGCCTGACAACCAATCAAAAATAAGCACATCGGTACACCTGGCACCTTGGACCCATGACCAACTAAGAACTCCATTGGACAATTGTCGCTACACCGCGATGCTAAACAGTGAGCATCTCATTCGTGCGGTATAACGACAACCGCAAGATCAAATCAAACATTAATCCTTTGAGAAAATCTGACCCCACAGGCCCACTGACAAATCTCCATGTTGCAAACCTGTCGGCCAACAAGAAAATACCACTTGAGATACACGTAGCGGGCTGCCTCTGACAACAGACCCACTGTTAGAGCTCTAGAGATAAAGAAGAATCTATGACTATCATTATACCGCGGCTTTAAATCCCATGCACCTTTCATCAACGGTATAACGACAACTGTGTGATGCATCCAACCCTTAACTTGCCTCAAGAAAATAGCCCCACTGACAATCACCAGATCAGGAACCCGCCGACCAATGAGAAACTGCCATGTCGGACTATGTGGCACTGGACCCACTGACAAGTGCAGTGTTGTATGGAAAAGGAGATCAACAGCCATCGCTATACCATGATCTTAAAAACCTTGTATCTTATCCTTGCAGTGCAATGATGATCGTCGATCTTTGATCCTACTTAACCTTTGGGAAGTCATGACCCCACTATGCTACATCACCTCCTATCTTGTCAAATTAGAGCATGCCACATCGTGAAGAACTGCAAGGAGGCCTAGGAAAGATTAAAGTGCTAGGGACTTAAGAAAAATTAAAGCACATGGGTTTTGGAGACTTTTAAGTGGCTGAATAAGGTAATGGCAAAATATAATAGGCCAAAGGGTTTTTTAGGGTTTTAAGGGTCCAACAGCTAGATTTATGAATTTTGACCTAGGTCATTGATGCCAGAGACAAAACAAAACACTGCAAAGACTAGGGGAAAGATGTTAAAGCCATGAAATTTTTTAGAGGTGTTCGATAGGGCTTAAAGCATGAGGATCTTTGACTTCTACAGCTTAGCCCAAAAATGGAAAGAGGAATTTTTGGGGTAACATTTTGATGATTTCTGTTGCATGTTAGCCTGTAAGACATTGATCAGTGGCCTTGACATGATCCATTGGGCATGGGGGGCATTTCTGAACACAAAAAACCTGACAGAGAGGCAGACCTAGAATTGTGCTTGAGCACTTTTTGGAAAATTGGAAAAACTATCCTAGAAAGTAGGAACAAAGGCAAGGAAACATTTACAAAGATTTACAAGGATGGATTAACCTCAAAACAGGGCTTCAAGTAGAATCCATTAATTGGAATTGGCAAGGCATCTCCTTCAAGAGTTGACAGCTGAAAAGCATTAGGCCCCTTGCAATCTATAATAACAAATGGTCCACCCCAAAAGGAATCAAACTTTGTATGTCTGCCAAGCTTTGATCTGAATTCATCCCACTTTAGAACTACATCCCCAACCTTGAAGCTTCTAGCCCTGGCTCTTTTATCAAAACTCCTCTTTGTCTGATCCTGATGGAACTCCATATCTTTCATGGACTTGTCTCTAGGTTCTTCTAACTCCATTAGCTGAGCATACCTAATTTGTAAGGGCTCTCCTTCTTCAAACAGGGCATATTGAGTAGCTAAATCCAAAGCTAGAAATTCAATTGAAATGGACAACTTAGCCTCTCTACCATACACTAACACATAAGGAGAATTCCCAATGATCTTCTTTGGGGTAATTCTATCTAACCATAAGGCAGATTTCAATTTAGTGTGCCAATCTCTTTGGTTCTCCTATAGAGTCTTCTTGATTATCCTAATCAAGTTCTTGTTAGTTGATTCTACCAAACCATTTCCCTAAGGGTAATAATTTGAACTTGTATTCAGATAGATGCCATTTCTAATTGCTCATTCTGAGACTTTAAGGCTTATGAATGCCAATGCATTATCTGATATTATGGAGTCTGGAGTGCCAAATCTATGAATTATATCATCATAAAAGCTTAAGATAGCACTCTCATTTGCTTCTTTCAATGCAACTACCTCTATCCATCTAGTGAAATAATCTATTATAGTGATTATCCACTTGTGTCCTACACTAGATGGAGGATTAATCATACCAATAAAGTCTATGCCCCATCTCATGAATGGTTGCTCTGTTCTGACTGGCTAAAGGGGTAGAGCTGCAAGCCTTTCTTTTTCTGCAAACATAGCACATTTGATACATTTTCTCACATAATCATGACTATCCTTAAAGATAGATGGCCAATAGTATCCAGCCCTCATGATTTTATAAGTAGTAGTCCTAGGAGAAAAGTGACCTCCAGAAGGTCCATCATGAAATTCAAATAGGATATCTGCTACCTTCTCTGAATCAATGCATCTTAGAAGGACACCATTGTGATCCTTTCTAAAAAGAACTTCATCTATCGGCACAAAGGGAATAGATTGCAATCTATAATATCTTCTTTTTGCTGAATCTAGGTCTCCAAGACATTGTCCTGTCTTTAAATAATGAATCATATTAGGCAACCAACCTATTGCTTTGGCACAACTAGAGATGCATCCATTTTCTTTGATTTCTTTGAACTTTCATCCTATACCAAATGTTCACAAAGACCTCTTCCTCTAACCAACTTGGTGGTTTGGATATCAATGTCATATTCCATTACTTTGGTAATCCAACCAGCCCTTTTCTCATTTAGGTCCTTGGAAAGGAAAAATTCTTTGACACTTGGATGAGTAACCTTCAAGTGTACCTTGTTATGGGTCAATAAACATCTAAAATTTTTAAGGCTCTTCACCATAGCAAGTACATGTTTATCTATAAAAGAGTACCCTTGTTCATACTCTTCTAAACCTTTGCTGAAGAAAGCAATAGGCTACTCCAATCCATCTGAATTTTTTTGAGTCAGCATTGCAGATATAGAATCATGACCTCCATAAGCATAAAGGATAGAATCCTTACTAAAATTTGGGTTTAAGAGGGTAGGAGCTTCAGTCAAGGCCTCTTTGATAGCTTGGAAATTGGCTTTTCCTTCTTTATTCTAACTAAAAGTTGAACTCTTCTTTAACATGGATGTTAAGGGCTTCAATAAATCTACAATATTAGGCAAGAAGCACCTAAAAAAATTAATCTTTCCTATGAAAGATTGGAGACTTTTCTTATGATGCAGCAATGGTAGCTCTAGGATGGCTGCAATCCTCTCAGGGTCTACTATAATTCCTTTCTTGGATACTATATATCCTAGCAATTTTCCTTCATGGACTGCAAACACACATTTCTTGGGATTAAGAGATATCCCAAACTCTCTACATCTTTCAAAGATTTTCCTCAGATGTTTGATATGATCTGCTTCATGTTTAGAATAGACAATTATGTCATCTAAGTAGACCAATACAAATTTGTACATGAGGCTTTTAAAGGCCATATCCATTGCCTTTTGAAAAGTAGCACCTACATTTGACAAACCAAAGGGCATCTTTTGATAAGCCATGGTTCCCCACTTGGTTGTAAATGCAGTCTTATATTGATCCTCTTCATTGACTAAGATCTGATTGTATCTTGAATAGCCATCCAGTAATGAAAATCTCTCAAATCTAGACATTGTAAGATTTGTTCCATAGAGGGTAATGGATGGCGGTCATTTAATGAAGCTTTGTTAAGATCCCTGAAGTCAACACATAACCTCAATTCCCCATTCTTCTTCCTTATAGGAACAAGGTTGGAAACCCAGCTAGTATGCTTGATGGGGTAGATGATACCACTTTCTATTAATTTGAGCACTTCTTTATGCATAAGTGGCTCAAGCTTGGTATTAACAAACCTTTTCTTTTGTCTCACCGGTTTGGCATTTGGTTCTAATTCAATAGTGTGTTGAGCAAGGGCTGGATTAAAACCTTTGAGGTCCTCATATTGCCATGCAAAAAAATCACTGAATTCTCTGAATAATTGGGTGTAAGCCTGCTTTTCTGAATCAGTGTTTACCTTTCCAAATTGTAAACTTTTACCTGGTCCTAACTCTAATTCAACACAATGTTCTTGTTGAACTACCAGGCCAGCTTTATTCTTCTTAACTTGATCATCCTTGTTGAAGACAGTCTCTAAGGTGACAAGACCTCTAGGCATCTTATTAGACTTAAGTTGTATCACTTGGTCACCATAGTTTTTTGATAGCCTATCTTGATTATGTTTTGAGAAGACATCTTCTTCAAACAAGAACTGCAAAATTTGCTCATCATTGTCAAACACTTGCCAATTAGCATTATTATCAGGAATAGAAGGTCTGACAATCACTTTAATATGTTGTTGGGTCTCCTCCTTTGAAATACTATTAGGAATGTCATATTGAGATCCAATAGCAGCTAATCTATCTGCATTTTGATTTAGCTTCCTAGGGATAGCAACAATATTGAAAGCACAAAAGTCTTCAATTGCATCCCAAACTCTATGTTTGTATGCTTTCAAGGTGTCATTTTTGGTTGCACTTATCCCTCTCACTTGGCTGACTACCAACTCACTGTCAACATAAAATTTCAAGGCCTTAAGCCCTCTTTTCCTAGCCCATTCCAGTCCATTCACAAGGCTTTCATATTCTGCAGTGTTGCTAGTGTAGGAGAAACTGAATCTGAAAGTTGTGTAGTATTTTTCTCCTTTTGGGGACACTAGCATAGCACCACCACTAGAACCATGTCTACTTCTAGCTCCATCAAAAAATAATTCCCAAACCAAATTGTTCTGACCCTCTAAATCAGTGTCCTTTTTGAGGAGGCTTGGCTCTATGGATCCAATTTCTTGTATCAAATAACTTCCCAAACCAGAATCCCAAATGAAATTTTCTTGAGCTTCAAAAACCTTTTCTGACTCTAGTTCATCAAGGAAAATATCAGGGATACTTTCTATTTTAGTGCTTGCTTCTCTAATAGTTGGGAAATCACTGTCATCAAATATAGGGCAGCTTGCATTGATGGCCTTGGATACATATGGTTCTATATGGTGTGCTACCAATGATTCTGATTTAATGGTAACCTTGGTGTCATATCTTGTGTGAAAAACCATGTGGGACTAGTCAGAAGAAAGGTATCCTCCTATTTTGGTTGTGAACTCCCTTGACAGACATATGGCAAACAAAGCAGGGAGATCTATGATATATATCAAGTAGGATGGAGAAATTAGGACTAGCATGAAGGATTATAATAGTATCCTTAGCCACACCTATAGTGTTAACTGAGGATCCATCAAGTTGTGTAACCTTCTTTTGGAGGGGTTCATATTTAAGTCCTAATTGGTCAGCCACCTTTTAGGGCATTACAGTACTAGTAGCTCCACTATCTACCATACAATTATGTACTAAATATTTTCCAATAATTAAGGATACATAAAAGGGAGGTGGTTTTGAGTTCCTACCTTGCATGGGATTGGCCTTGGAGTTACGGCTTGGAACATCCTTTTCTTGATCAGTGTTGACCAACACTAGCTTTACAGCTTCTTTTACATGCTGAGGGGTAGTCATTTCAGTCATAGCTTTCTTCAAAATCTCAGGTTGCCCTGGAATAGCCAAAGAGTCCCACATAGACATACTAATGTTCACCTTCTTCATGTTGTCTACAATGTTGAAAGGTGTCACAACGTGTACTCTTTGTTGTGTTTTTGCAATGATGGGCTCCACCTCTTTGAGAGTCTAGCCTTCTTTGCTTGTAATGATAGGAGCCTTATTAAATATGATAAGGGCAGCCTGTTGTACTGGTTCTGCAGATGTAGTAGCTTTAGTACTAGAGTCTACTCACTCCATGTCTTGAGCTCTTCTCTTTGACCTTGCGTTCATAGCAATGGAAGGTTCACCAATGACTCCATTGAAATCTTGCTACTCCCAATTGAAGAGAGCAGTCTCATTATCTTGTGGTTCTTGTTGAGGGACTAATCCACTGGAAGAAGCCTCTAATTGAGCTTGTGACCCATTTTGAACCATTAGTGCTTGGTTCATCCATCCATTTGAACATGTAGCCTGATTATGAGGCTGATTACAAGGGAAACACCATTCATTGTCCATAGCCATATTATTTTGACTAGGAACCATGTCCCTAACTAGATTCACAGAATTGAGAGGTGCAGGGTTGTATGGTTGGAATGGTCTTTGATTAAAATTTTGCCTTTGTACTTGATAGCCTCCTTGGTATTGTGGCCTATTTTGTTGATAAGGCTATCCTTGATTTTGATATTGTTGATTAGGACCTTGGCCTTGTGACTGAAAGGGTGGTCTGATTTCTTTCCCTTGTCTCTTTAGGTTTGTGACCTCTTTAGTCAAAGTTTGTAGCAAATTTGTCATTTCTTGCTGACTAGTTTGTTGGCTATTTGTTATCTCTTGCAGCTCTTGAGATAAACTTGTTTTTAGGTCCTAACCACTAGTACTGGCTTGAGGTACTAATATGGTAGTAGTAGGAGTAAATGGGGGTACTTATGCAGGTGTAATGGGCTGAAGGCTAAGAAAGATGGGCATGGGTGGCCTTCTAGCTATCATACCTACTTGAATTAAATAATTTTCAGCCCTGACAGCTATGTCAAAAGCCTGGGGTAAAGAGGTACCACCCATAGATTAGATCATGATAGAGATTTGACCATTCAGACTTTGCAAGAAATAAAGGAAAGCATGGTCAGCTGATGGCCTCACTGAGACTGGAATTCTATTCCGTGTCTTGAGGAATCTATTATTATAGTCTGTCATTTGTTCTTGAGGATCTCTTTTAATGGTTTTCAATTCCTCAACAAGACAAATTGTCTGATTTATCCTCAAAATGTTTACGCAATGCATCTCCTAATTCATCTCATGAATTAATGGAACCAAAAGTTAAAGTTCTAAACCATTCAAGAGCCTTACCTTTTAGAGAGGCTTCTAATAATTTGGTGGCCACATCTTCTTGAGTTATATTATGTATGCTACAGATAGTGGTCACATCTCTTATATGCTCAAAAGTTGTAGTCTATCCTTCACCTATGAAATTAGGTATACTCTTTACTACCACCAAGGGCACATCATGATGTTGAGAAAAGGCTAATGGACTCCCTTGGTTGAAAGGTGCAAAAGAAAATTGTCTAGCCATTGTAGGAGCTACAACCTATTGAGTAGCAACTATGTGATTTGTATTGGATGCTAGATTTGAATCTTCTTCTAGATCTTTGGTTAGAGATCTTCCTCTTCTTCTGAGATGAAAGGGCAAAGGTGTCCTTTCTAAAGTATTAGGTGGTGTAGACTATACTCTCCTTGTAGGAGATGTTCTCTAAGTTGATCTACCTTTGTAGCCTCTTTTCAAGGGTAACTCTAAAAATTCAGTAGGCTTTGAGCTTCTAGTCTCAATCTTTCTCATAAACTTTCAACAAATTTAGCATAGATCTATGAAATCAGTGGAGTCGCCAGATATACTTGATAGAAAACTTCTAAAAGTCTGTATTATGTAGTCAGTATATCAGAGATAGCATAATCTTTTCAAAATGAGCTTCTTTTGTAGTAAAAAATGGTTATGCCCAAGGTGAGGTTTCTTTGAATCTAACATTTTAAACTTATAGGAGTACCTTGAACATCAATCTGAACTTTGTCCCACTAGGCATGCCAGAATTGTTATACACTAAGTTTTCACTTGTGTTTCAAGCTCTCTTGGTCTTGATAACCTAGTATAACATGGGAATCATCTCCAAGTGTGGGACCTATGCTAACTAAGATGAAACCTCTAGGTTCTAGGCTGGTTCCTCTTGGATAATCACCTTAATTTTCTCTTAGACAGGAAAGTAAATCTTGAGGGGAAAGTGATAGAAGGAATGCTTGAAAAGGAAATAACTAAAAGCAAACTACCTACTAGGTGATACACTAAAAATATGGTATGAATTGCAGTATAAAGGATGAAATTAGTACATGATCTTAGGTCTAGGAGATCACAACTCACTTAATAGGTTTGCATCAATATTTTATAGAAGGGTCTACAATAGAGAGATGCTATGGAGGGAAAGAGAGAATTTCACAAGGCAATAGCACTCTTAAGAACTTAGACACAAACTATAACCTACAAATAGACATTCACCTCTACAATTGGGCATAGGAATGAGACAGATTGCTAGGGGTGGAAGGATACCCACAAGAGTGTTCAATAAAATCATGCATAGGAATACACATGAATTGTAGAAAGAAAGAGGGATCAGGAACCCTAAGATATCACTGAAAACATACATATACTTCAATTTAATAAGAGATAGTTTAAACAAGAAAAGCATAGGGACAGAAAGAATGTCACAAATACCTCTACAATGCTTAAACAATCAATGGGAGATTACAGAATGTAGAAAGCCAGAGGGTAGAAATAATGCCACGGATAACTTTCTAAGAAAGAAGAACTCTCTTTTTACAATTTTTCAACTCTCTTTTTCTAAAAAGCTCCAAAAACAATATATATATCTCCTTTGCACACAGGCAGGAGAAAAACCTAACTAGGGTTACATGGATTGCCATAAAATAATTAGAAACCCTAAAACTATCAAGTCTAATCATAAATGCATCTTTGAAAGTATCATGGCCGATCAGATATCTTGCATGTCCATCTCTATACTGCATCTACTTGTGGACAAGCTACCTTGATTCATCTACCCTCCCTACAATTCAGCCTTGCCATGAATGCTCCAAATTCGATCATTACATATATTTGAATTTTAAATACCTAACTAGTAATAGGTTGTGCCAAACCTTTAATACCTCCTTGGCCTAAGAAAAATGGACATGGTACCTAAGAAATCAAAGGCATCAGCCGTCAGATCCTCTCCATCATCTTCTCAACCACAACTATCCTGAAAAAATCAATTCTGAGCTACCCTTTTGTTACTCACAGCCACTGGATCAAACCTTGGCAAAAAACTCTATAGGAATATTTGAATTTAAATATTAACAACTACTAGGTTTGATTTTAAAACATGACCATCGATCACAGTCTTTCTCGATAGATGAACGGCTCAAATTAACTTTAAAAATAGTCGTAAATCCTTTAAAAAGTCTCCAACCATCTCGACAGCTTGGCAACCAATGAAAAATAAGCACGTCGATACACCTGGCACCTTGGACCATGACCAACTAAGAACTCCATTAGACGGTTGTCGCTAAACCATGATGCTAAACAACGAGCATCTCATCCAGGTGGTATAATGACAACTGCAAGATCAGATCGAACATTAATACTTTGAGAAAATCTGACCCCATGGGCCCACTGACAAATCTCCACATCGCAAACCAGCTGGCTAACAAGAAACTACCACTTGAGATACATGTAGTAGGCTACCTCTGACAATGGACCCACTGTCAGAGCTCTGGTGATAAAGAAGAATCTATGACTGTTGTTATACCGTGGCTTTAAATCCCACGCACCTTTCATCAATGGTATAACGACAACCATGCTATCCATCTGAACCTTAAATTGCCTCAAGAAAATGGCCCCACTGACAATCGCCTGATCAGGAACCCACTGACCAATGAGAAACTACCATGTCGGACTATGTGGCACTGGACCCACTAACAAGTGTAGTGTTGTATGGAAAAGGAGATCAACTGCCATCTCTATACCGCGATCTTAAAAACCTTGTATCTTATCCTTGCAGTGCAATGACAATCATCGATCTTTGATCTTGCTTAACCTTTGGGAAGTCATGACCCCACTGGGTTACGTCACCTGCTATCCCATCAAATGAGAGCATGCCATGTCGTGAAGAACTGGCAAGTGGGCACAAGAAAGATTAAAGTACTAGGGACTTAGGAAAAATTAAAGCACATGGGTGTTGGAGACTTTTAAGTGGCTAAAAAAAGATAACAGCAAAATATAATAGGCCAAAGGGTTTTTTAGGGTTTTAAGGGTCCAACGGCTAGATTTATGAATTTTGACCTAGGTTATTGATGCCAGAGATAACAAAATGGTGCAAAGACCAGGGGAAAGATGCTAAAGCCATGAAATTTTTTGGAGGTGTTTGACAGGGCTTAAAGCATGAGGATCTTTGACTTCTGCAGCTTAGCCCAAAAATGGAAAGAGGAATTTTTGGGGTAATAGTTACTAACCCCGATTATGCCCTACAACTCTTGGTGTATATATATGGTTGATATAACTATTACCCAAAATTTCTTATTATATAATTTTGGCCATAGGTGGAGTGAATTGAGGCTCCCACAAGGGTAGAGCCCAGCCTACGAGAGACCTCATATTTTTTCCCGGTCTTGGTTGTGTCTTTTTAGTCTCATTGTCACTTTGCCCCAGTTGAAATTTTTTTTGACTTGTGGAGAAAATCTACAAGATTTCATGGATTGTGCCCTTAGCCCCATGTTCTTCTATGTCACCATGCTCTAGTTCTGATCGTGTGTGCTTAATCATAAAAAAAATAGGGAGATGTTTGAGTTTGAAGATCTACAAGAAATAGCTTATGTTGCAGGGTTCCAAAATTGTCTAAGCATAAAGACCCTTGATGTTTTCTATTTCTCTCATGCCTTTTCAGTTTTAAGAGAAAACCCTGGTTGTTTTTGACCTTTCACCACTTCGCAATTCTTTTCTGGCATCAGCATTTCCTATGTGTGTTGTTGCGACCAAGTGGGGCCTAGTTCTCCAAGGATGCAATCACTTGATCTCTAGATTTTTTGGCGGTTAAGTTTTTATCTGGTGATTGGGTGACTGTGTGTTTGTGAGGTCTCTTATTTTTGGTAGTTAAGTACTTTTCATTTGGCAACCCAATATTTTCTTTAGTCACGTGTTCGCACAACCCTAGTGGTTAAGTCCTTAACCTTCAGTGACCTAGCGAGTGTTTAGTGTTATGCCTAGCGGTCCCAGCTCTAAAGCATTTAAAGTTTGATCAAGGTCAACGATTGTCATGATGCCATAAGGAAAAGGTGCTCGAGGGTTAATCCTCTCGGTATTGTGACAACCGTTTGATCTTTCAGCAGGAAAAGGTGAATTGAGACCATGGGCATACTGTCAGGTCATGCTAAGGTTCCTATTTCTGATTGGCCGATGGGTAGGCCCAAAATATTCAAGTGGAATGGCAGTGGAGTAAGATCTAGTAGTTGTCACTTGATTGCAAGGAATATTCCTTCTCTTTGCGACCATGTGACCACCATCTAGTTTAAAGCCGACAGAGGTAGTGGGTCTAGGTGCTAGTTGTGCTGAGGTGTTCATTTCTCATTGGTTGCTAACTGGTGATGTGGCCGGTGACTTTTCAAAGCTGGATTAATTGTTGTGGAGAATGATCTATGTTGTTCAATTTTTTGATAAATGATGATATCGACAGTCATGTTTTAAACTTAGACCTGCTAGCTGTTGCGATTGAATTTGAACATCAGTCAGGGTTTCTTGCCAAGTTCTCTCCAAGTTTTTCAATAGTTGGTTGTATGCGATGTTGCGGGTAGCTCAGAATTGATGTTTTCAAGATAGTTGTAGGTAGAAAATTAATGAGGAAGATCTGGGCGGCCGTCGCATGTTGATTTTTGTTTCCTGAGGTGCCATGATGATTTAAATATCAGCCACTGATGAATGAGAAGGGTTGGCACCACCTATGACTATTTATACTTTTAAATTTAAATATCTACGAAGATCAAATTTGAACATTCATGATGAACCCGACTTACAAAGATAAATTCATGGTGGCTTCATGAGGTTTTCAACTTGCAGTGAAGTAGATGGATCAAGGAGGCTTGTTTGCAGAAATTTATGGTGATGGGAAAGACATGCAAGCATATCTGATCATCCAAGATACTTCAAGGAGGCATTTATGATTAGAAGTGACAAGTTAGGATTTCTATTATTATATGAAAATATATGTAACCCTAATCAAATTTTTACTCCAGCCTACGTGCAAAGGGAGATGTATATATTAGTCTTTTGGAGCTTTTAGAGCTCAGAGTTTTACGATTGTAAAAAGAGAGTTTTCCTTTCTTAGGAGTTATCTGTGGCATTATTTCTACCCTCTAAATAAATAAAGTGATTTATCTTCAACTTAACTAATTTTAAATTTAAAAATAATTGATTTGTGGGTTAATCAATTATTTTAATCAAACTTTTATTCAAAACTATATTATTAAATATTGACAACTTGGATTTAATCAATTAAATAAATTTTTAATCAATTATTCGTAGGAGATTTGATTTATTGTCAAAATTAAATAATATAATTAGGAATAAATAGAATTAAATCTAATTAAATAATTAAGTGGTAGAATTAAATTAATTAATTAAATATTCAAAATATTCATTTAATCAAACTTTAGGATAAATAGGATTCATCACCAAATAATAATTAAATTAAATATAATTAGAATAAATAGGAATATTCCCCAATGCAAAATTTATGATAAAATCAATTAGGATTTCGATAATGTGCAAATGTGCCTTAGGTTAGGACTTCGATGTGGATTTCATTCAAATTGAAGATGTAGGAGGTTAATGAACCTATAGCCCATTTTTGGGGTATTACATTTTGCCCCTCTTTGAATCACTGTGCAAAGCGTAGTGGTTCAAAGAATAGTTTGTGTATGATAAAGATGTGTGAAACTAATTTGAAAGATTTGAAAGATTAACTGATTCCAAGATAGAAACTAATTGAAAGATTTGAAAAAAAGAGATACCGATCCAAGCATAGAATGACCAGGAATTGAGATGATGCTAGCTATATCAACAATGAACCAGTGATTACGAAAAAAAGTGTCAAAATGCCTGATTCTGAACCTTATGATTGCGAAGATGTGAGTGACCGATTCTTGACCTAAATGTCCTTGTATGAATCATATTGGTATCACATCTTGAACCCATTAGTTATGAAGAACCAAGGAAATTACGCTAATGAACCGATAGTTACAAAAGCTGATACAGTTTACAAGATAGATTTAGGATACCAGATTGCAATAGATTTGCCCCAAGCGATGAGGACTTTAGATGAACCAACAACTAGACATGGTTGTTGTCTTGATTACTAAGGAAAGATTTGATTATAGATTTAGATTAAAGACTTTGAATGATGTGCAATACCATGCCCCCTTCGTGATAAAAATTGAAATCTGACAAGAAAAGTCAGTGTTTTAGTTTAGAAGCATGTTAAATAATTTGAGAAGTGGTTGTACATGTTCGAGAATGCGTTCTACATTGTTTGGAGGTCCAGAAGACCAAGTTTGACTAGGTTAAACCATGAGTTGACCATAGTTGACCAAGTTGAAATTGTGATAGTTTGATGTAAGATAATCAGTTGAATTCTAGATTTCTATGATGATTGAAGGTTGATTATGCAAGTAGTGAATAATATAAATGATCTCAGATTTCAATTTTGATCCTGAAAAAGGATTCTACTTGATGTTTCATTGGAAGAACCTTCATGTGAGATTCAACTCTTGTGTCGTTTAGCATTTTTGGTTTTGAAGAATCATTTGAGTATTTAAGTTTAATTCAATAATTTGTGAGATCATGCAATCAAGCAAAGTGCAAAATGAAATGCAGAATGAAATGCAAACCTAGGACCTAGGACCTAGTCACTGATCATGTGTCAATTTGTTATCATCATCAAACTTTTTAGGTAACCAGATAAATCAATACAATGCCCACTAGTTATGAAACCATAGACATATGAATATCGATTTGTATGCACAGGAATCAATACAACACCCACTAGTTAGGCAACCATGGACATATGAATATTGATTTTATTTTTTGAATGTCGGATTAGATATAAGCACCAAGGCACAAATGCCAAGATGACCTGAATATCATGTCCATTTTGATATAGCAATTTGTATAAGCATCAAAACATAGATGTTGTGATGACCAAAATATGCCTTGCGTGCAAACACATCAAATAGTCAAGAGATCATTCTAAATCCAATGTGAATTATCTGTAGTGACCCTTTATCATTCACATCCTTAGGTAAGATCACATTTCACAATAGGAGAAAGAACTCACTCAAAAAAGACAATAGTTAGATCAAACTTCCTTGAATTTTTTGGGTATCAATGGTTGAGGTACGCATGGCCATCCAATTCGAGATAGAGGCTCTTACAGTCAGACACCATTTCAATCCAGAATTTCCAAAGTTGTTAGATTTTCACATACAAGAAGAAAACAAAGAAAATATTATACAGCCAGTCATCACTCTCTAAATCCTGTAAAGGACATCATCGAAGATCTCATGGGAATAAAATATGCAAAAATCTCAATGTGAATCAGTAAGCATACAAGGAGATAAAATCATGTAAAAAGCATAGATTGTTTTCAGTTTTTGTTTGATGTTTGATTGCATTGTTGTAGATGCAAAATCCTTTCTGGAGAGGAGACTGACTGACTGACTCAGATAAAGATTCAAAGGACTCTGACTGGATATGATACGTCTAAGATACATTGGAGGCCATAGGATATGACTTTGATTGCCCCCAAGTTTGAACATTGATAGGATAAAGAGGCTTTAGCTAATTCATGTACAGACTGACTTATTGAAAATAGGAATGTGGGAACAAGCCAAGAGATATGTACAAACTAAAGCAAGACTGAAAGCTAGGAAAGACCAATATTGCGCTGATAGATGGAGCATTTTGAAACAAGTGGTGCCCATTTGTTGGGTTTTCACCATCTTGGCAAAGATTATATTTTTGCTACCAAGGTGCCTATTTCTAGGTTTTCACCAAGGCACTTTTTCTTTTTCTCATTTTTTTGTATTTTTCATTTTTTTCAATTTTTTTGTACTTTTTATTTTTTTTTATTTTTTTTGTGAATCATCAAGGTGCCCATTACTAGAATTTCACCAAGATGTTCATTTTTTTAGGACTTTTTTAGATTTTTAAGATTTTTTTAGGATAATTTACCATACACTGAATGCCTTAGGCATAGAATTTCTTTAGATAGAGAATGTTGATTGGTTCTCAGAGCTGTTCTCCTTTAGTTGTTGAGAGTTGATAGGTACCAAAGCCAAAAGTAGTAGTGATAACAAAGGGACCCAACTAGTTGGGTTCAAACTTCCCCTTGCGCTCTCTATGTGATTGATTTTTAGGATTCTCTCTCAAGACTAAATCGCCAACTTAAAATTATCTGTGTCTGAATTTCTTGTTGTAGCCTCTAAACATTCTTTTCTGATATAATCTAAGATGATCATACACTGCTTGTCTATGCTCATCTAGTAGTTCAAGTTCTTGCAACCTAGACACTCTATAGTCATCATCAATTACTTGACCATGCATTCTGATTCTTAGTGATGGGATTTCAACCTCAATAGGTAGTACTACTTCAGACCCATAAACTAAAGCAAAAGGTGTAGCCCCAGTAGGCATTCTAATACTTGTTCTATAGGTCCAGAGAGCTGGATTGATCATGAGATGTCAGTCTCTTCCTATTTTATTAACTGTATGATGTAAGATTTTCAATAGATTCTTATTAGAAGCCTCTGCTTGTCCATTCCCTTGAGGATAGTAGATAGATGACCAATGTTGTGTAATCTTAAATTTGGCACATAGATCATCCAAGTCTTTGTTCTTAAATTGCCCACCATTATCTATGACTATAGAATGTGGAATACCATACCGGCATATGATGTAGTTCAAGATGAACATAGATATTTGCTTACCAGTTTCTTGTGTCAAAGGGACTGCTTCTACCCATTTTGTAAAATAATCTGTAGTCATGATTATATGGGTATGTCCATTAGAAGAATGAGGATGTATGAATCCTATAATATCAAATGCCCATTGATGAAAAGGCCATTGAGTAGTGAAGGGAATTAGATCTCTCCCTGGAGCATGAATTAAGTTTCCATTCACTTGGCACTTTTGACAGTTCTTAGCAAACTTCATAGACTCTTTCTCCATTTTAGGCCAATAGTACCCAACCCTAATAAGTTTTCAAGCTAGTGTTAAACTATTCGAGTGTGACCCACATATACCCTCATGGACTTCCTCTAATGCACATTGAGACTCTTCCCATTCTAAACATCTAAGGAGCGTACCATCTAGACCTCATTTTTAAAGATCATGACCAATGATGACATACCGAGAGGCATGGTGGATAAGGTATCTCTTTTCATGATGGTTAAAGGTATTGGGGATGATTTGGTCTTTGAGATAGGAGAATAGATTTTTATATCTAGATGAATCATGACCTACAACAGTGCAAATCATGTGGGTTTCAAGGGATTCATATGCAGGATAAGATAGTGCTTTGTTAGAAATGAAAAAGAAATATGTAAAAAATAAACAATACTAGAAAAGAATCTAAGTGAGTGAATGCATAAAAAAAATATTTACCATAAACAAGGAGAGAAAAAGCTCCAAGATCCAACACAATGAGGCAAGATATTTGAAAGGGGAAAGCAAAGAAAACCCCTTGTGACATTATGAATGAGGCCTTAGCCTAAAGAGAGAAAAAAGAGAAAGAGAGCAATATGCTCAATACAATAACTTCATCATCCTACATGAGAAATGAGAGAGAGGAGCATCTCTTAAATAGAGATGAGAGAGAGGAGTTGGAATGTAACTCCCAAGTCTATGAATGCCACCATTCATAAGTGTGTGTGGGCCAAGTGTGAGATTCCTCTTAAGGAGGAATAAACTAATTTACAAATTATAATAAATATTTGTCCTCACATATTCCACTAGAGGATGAAATAGAATGTAGTGGAAAGAGGACAAAAAGGAGTATATTAGGATACCTTGGCTTATATCCTAATATATTAAAATAAGAAAAGGTTAATAGTCTAACCTTGGTTTATAAATACACCAAGGAAAGATTACAAATTCTAACACCCCCCTTTAATCTTTACTTGGGGTAATTACAACAAGGGGTATTAAACCCATAAATTACAACAATCTGCAACTTGATCTTCAAGATGAAGTGATTTGATTGTCTTCGAGCCATATGGTACATTTGTAGATCCAAGAGAAGTACATGAGTCCTTTGAATGTGATCAAGTGGAAGCATAGCCACATCTTCATAAGATTTGTGAAAAAACTGAGAAGGTTCCTTGTGGATCACCTGAAAAAAGAGACAAAGAGAAAAAAACAAGGCATTGATCCACAAGTAGAATTTCATCTTATATACAAGTTATAAAATCTTTCAAGTTGA
The DNA here is from genome assembly GCA_027943335.1 of Chamaecyparis obtusa. Lineage (NCBI taxonomy): Eukaryota > Viridiplantae > Streptophyta > Pinopsida > Cupressales > Cupressaceae > Chamaecyparis > Chamaecyparis obtusa. The sequence continues at coordinate 4,484,206 of BSBK01000790.1, read as the reverse complement.
GTGATTATAATAAATTCTCATAGAGGAATAAAGATAAATGTACTTGTTCACCAACATGCAATGGAGTTAACATGATATCTAAAATAAATCATAAGCTCAAAAGATAGGAACAATAATGCTCTCATAAAAGATATATACTAATGCACAAATGACCACAGACAAGGCCAACTAATGAAACTTGCATCAACATTGCATCAATCAAATGGATATAGACAGTCCACTAATGATTCATCCCACTGCAAGTGAATGGGTCGCAACTCCATCAGTTACATGACCCATGATCTAGGCAATAAAGTATGTAGAACATTATCACATTAGTATAATTATCAAAGATAACACATGTGCCAAAAGAATTAGATCAATTCAACATTCAAATTTTCCAAGCATGATTATTAATGCAGATCAATGAATGGTTTATGAGGAGAAACAACATATTGCCTTCAAATAAGAAATCCATCATGGACAAGCAACATCATTGCCATGAGGAAGAAGATCAAGATGGGTCAAAACAACTTTTTCAAACAAGAGTCTCCTATATATTGGAGTGCCCCAAGATATGGTAATCGCGTCACCTTATATACTCAAAGTGAAACTCATACCATGAATTAAGCAATTCTAAGAGCATACACCAGGAAGACAAAGAATTTTGAAGGGGAAATCCCCATAAAATATCATCCTCATATTGAGGACCAAAGTGGAACAAATGGAGGGAAACTCCATTGAGTAAGTGCACACCAATTATAGGATGGAGGGATACTCCACGGGCCAGATAAGGCAACTATGAGTCAGTTAAAAAATTGTCGGGTCCACCATAGTTAACCTTGAAAAATTGGCTCTCGATGCAACTTACAAATAAAATTTATAGAAGAATGGTATCAAACCATGAAATGCTACCATGAGCATAAAGAGATGTTGTAAAAGCATAAAACTGTAACTATGTGCAGATAGATCAATAGAGCATAGTAAGATTGAATCGAATCAATGAATAATGAAGGCAATAATGTAAGATAACTCATAAACCCGAAGAATTTGAGATAAATAAGAAATATGTGGAAGAGCAATAAGAATAAATTATTAGATATCAATTAAAATCTCCATGCAAGATGAACATACAAGTGGATAAATAAAGGATGGGCCCACCAAGGAAATATACGAAAGAACGAAATCAAGTACCCAAAAAAGAAATTGAATAAATGAAGAAAATGGTTAGAGAGATATGAACAAAGAAAGGATCGAGAAAACAATTAGCAATAGTGAAGTTAGTTTAAAGTGCAAATCAGTTTAGAGTGCATAATAGTTAAAAGTGCAGAATCAATTTAACGAGCAAGTCAGTTTAACAAAATGTTAAACAAGGATTAAGCGAGAAGCTTATAAAAGGTTTGAAACACCATAGTTCAAGGATACATGGTTCAAAGATACATCTGTGTATCCCAGTGCAACTTACAAATGGAAATAATGGATCAAAATGGAACTTATACAAAATGTATCTAAGTGCATCTAAGTGCAAAATAATAGGTCATATAAAGTTTGATAGCAATTAATGCTCAAAAAATAGCCATTGGAAGACAATGTTTGTAGATAGCTCACAATACTCAAACAAATTATAGTTAAGCATTAGCAATTATTTTATTGTTAAAACTTGAATAGAAAAAAAATTACCCCTTTGTTTAATGAACATAATCTCCTTCCGTGCTTGGTAGTGAGGATGATTTAATTTAATTTCATAAACACAATGTAGATATGAAAGAAAAATTGTAAGAATCTAGAGAAAAACAACACATAGTATAATGATTAAGCAGTGAACTCAATAAACTTTATGATTTAATTACTAAAAAAATAAAGATTATTCTCAGGTAATGAGATACTGAAATTTAAGACATTGTTATTCAAGGTTTAAATTGTATAAATAAATATTTAAATATTTGTTAAATTGAAACACAAATAGAATTTTAAATTATAAAAAAAGAACTCTTATTATAAAACTTATTGAAATGTTATAAAAAAAATTATTTAGATGATATGAACATTTACAATTTTAAAATAATTAAATTATTGTAAACAAGTTACAATTTTAAAATAATATAATCAAACTAAAAAAAGATTAAATGATCTAACAAAAAATGTGATTAAACTATTTTTTTAAAAATGCTAAATGTTTTATTAAAAAAATATTTTTAAATTTTAGAAACTTAAAAGAAACTAATTCTTAAAAAACTTCAATCAAAATATATTTAAATTTTGCACAATAAAAGACTTTTACTCTCATAATGTTTTACTCTCAAAATGTTAATATTTAAAAAAGTAAGTATGAAAAGCAAAACTAAAAGAAAGCTGAATTTTAATTTTAATATTAAAGATGCTTTTACAACCAAATGAAAGGAATCTAAAGTCCTTTAAATATACTAAAGTAGAGTCTAGAATTTCAAAACATACTTATCTAGAATTTATGATTGAAATAGTCAAATTTTTGAACTACAAATAAAGGCAACGATAATGGCTTCAAATTTTATAATTGGAGAGATTAATAATATTAAAGAGATGAGACTCTAATATTAAAAATAGCATGGCTGGATAGAGCTCAACACAGAGATGTATATAAGTTGTAACGTATTATGATGAAAATATAAGTTGTAACATATAGAAGGCTAAAGGATGCCACCAAAAGAAAACTGAATAGAATAATTTGAAAGAAGTCACTGTACTAATGTCAGAAACGTTACGTTTCATAAATGAATATGCAATGATAAAAAAACACTTTCAAACTTAATGAATTTTGCAAACTTAATGATAGAAAATGTTTATTGCAAAGATCAAAAGAACATTTATTGCAATGATTAAAAAAAATGTCTGCATGTATATGCAATGATAAAAAATGTTTATATAAAAAAATGTCTGCAATGAACAAAAAGAATGCAGTGATCAAAAATGTTAGTACCGTTAATAACATTAATATACTATATGAAGTTAAAGAATATGGTGAAGGATGTAGTTTAAAAGAATGTATTGAAACGTGCTGAGGTAAAGGATATAGTTAAAAGCCGATGCATGTGACATAAACAACAAAAAACAATACTGAATTGTTAGCAAACATTTATATACAGAACGTTTCAATATAGATTTAAAGACGTTAAGGAATCTTATGACTTAATTTTGGGTTTCCCTTATTACTAATATTTAGCACTGTTATTGCACTCCAATGCTTAGTAGTTTCGATAATTGCAATCAAAGGCCTTTTATTTTTCCTCCAATTTAAACACGTAGAAAGACTCCAGAGGCACACACTATTATGCCCAAATATCAATGATAATGCTTACTAGAATAAAAAAATATCAATATTCCTCGATCCTGAAACACTCGTAAAATAGAAAATAGAGAAAGGTCTGAAATATGTGTTCCCAGTTTACCAAAATAAACAATAAACCAGGAAGACGTTATGCAAGTTTTACTCTAAGATCAATAATAATGATTCAAATTAAACAAAACAAACTGTAGTAGAAGAATGAAACCAACGTTAATAGCAGTGACTCATAAATAGTAATGACTTATTAACGTTATAAATAGCAATGACAATGCTAGTAAAAGATTTTATTTTAATATCAATAGATAGAGATAAAAAAACCTACACACACAAATTTAAGAATAACAATATAAATCTGCAAATGTTAATACTAAAAAATGTTTATCCTGCAAAAAAATGTTAGCTATTTTGAAGACAAAAAAGTTAGCTGTAATGATATCAGAATGATAAAGTTTTCGAACCTCTCTAACCAAGTAGAGATTTTAGAAAAAAGCATTAAGAAACAAAGATTTATGAGAATAACAAAACCTGCAAATAAAATAGGAGCAATAGATGCAAATCTTTCATGCAAACACTCAAAAATAAAGATTAAACCGCTCTGATACCATGTTAGAAATGAAAAAGAAATATGTAAAAAATAAACAATACCAGAAAAGAATCTAAGTGAGTGAATACATTAAAAAAATATTACCATAAACAAGGAGAGAAAAAGCTCCAAGATCCAACACAATGAGGCAAGATATTTGAAAGGGGAAAGCAAAGAAAACCCCTTGTGACATTATGAATGAGGCCTTAGCCTAAAGAGAGAAAAAAGAGAAAGAGAGCAATATGCTCAATACAATAACTTCATCATCCTACATGAGAAATGAGAGAGAGGAGCATCTCTTAAATAGAGATGAGAGAGAGGAGTTGGAATGTAACTCCCAAGTCTATGAATGCCACCATTCATAAGTGTGTGTGGGCCAAGTGTGAGATTCCTCTTAAGGAGGAATAAAATAATTTACAAATTACAATAAATATTTGTGCTCACATATTCCACTAGAGGATGAAATAGAATGTAGTGGAAAGAGGACAAAAAGGAGTATATTAGGATACCTTGGCTTATATCCTAATATATTACAATAAGAAAAGATTAATAGTCTAACCTTGGTTTATAAATACACCAAGGAAAGATTACAAATTCTAACATGCTTCCACCAGGAACTCGTAGCATAGCTCATGTTCAGGCTGCTGTAATAAAGTTTATAATGTTGTCATTACATCGAAAGCCTTATTCTTTGTTCTAGGTATTTTTTCAAATGTGATAGATATGAAATACTTCTTTAGATCATCTACCATTCTCTTGTATGGAATGAGCTTTTCATCTTTAGTTTGGTACACATCATTGACTTGATGGATTACAAGTTGTGAGTCTCCATGAATGTGTAATTCTGTTACTCTCCACTCAATTGCCATTTTCATGCCATTAAGAAGGGTTTCATATTCAGCAATATTGTTTGTACAAGGAAATTTTATTTTGAATGCTTTTGGGATTGAGTATCCTTGAGGAGTTATGAACAATATGCCTACTCTAGATCCATTCTATGTATAGGAGCCCTCAAAGAATAACTGCCATTCTCTAGAAGAAAGATTCATGATAGAGGAATTTGGGAATTCCATTTGTATTGGTGTATCATCAAATAAAGGTGCATCTGCTAATTGATCAGAAATAACTTGACCTTTAATAGCTTTTCTTTCAACATATTCAATGTCAAATTCACTTAAGAGCATGACCCATTTGGCTAGTCTACCTGTGAGGATAGCTTTGCTTAGTAGGTACTTTAGTGGATCAATCTTAGATACTAAATGTGTAGTATGAGACAACATATAATGTCTCAATTTCTATGATGCAAAGACCATAGCTAGACAATCTTTCTTAATCATTGAATAATTCTTTTTGTATGCCACCAATGTTCTATTGATATAGTATATAGCTCTTTCCTTCTTGTTCTCATCATGCTGTGCAAGCAATGCCCCCAATGATGTATCTATAGTAGAGACATATAAGATCAAAGGCTTCCCTTGAATGGGAGGCATCAAGATAGGAGGATTTGATAGATATTTCTTGATATGATTAAAGTTCTTTTCACATTCCTTGCTCCATGAAAATGTCACACCTTTATGTAATGTCTTTGTAAAAGGTTGTGATATGTATGCTAGCTGAGATATGAAGCATCTGATAGATTGAACTCTACCTTGCAATGTCCTCATTTGACTAATATTCTTGGGAGGTTGCATCTCCATTATAGCCTTTACTTTACCTGGATCAACTTCAATGCCCTTATTTGAAACTATGTATCCTAAGAGCTTTCCAGAAGTGATAGAAAAAGCACACTTCTTAGGATTTAGTCTGAGACTAATTTTTTCCATTCTATCTAGTATCTTGCTCAAGTCATTTAGATGTTTAGCTCTAATCATATATTTTGCTAAAGTATCATCAACATAATCCTCCAGTCCTATGCATTATGTCATGAAAAATAAAAGTCATAGCTTTGTGATATGTAGCATCGGCATTCTTAAGCCCAAATGGCATGACATTCCAATAGAAGGTACCCCATGCACATGTAAAAGTAATTTTCTCTTGATCCTCTAGAGCAATTTTTATTTGATTATATCCAGAAAAACCATCCATTAAAGAATACATCTCAAAGCCCGTAGTCATGTCTACTATCATATCAATGTTAGGTAATGGAAAATCATCCTTAGGGCATGCTTTGTTTACATCTCTGAAATTGGTGCACACTCTTATTGATTTGTCTGGTTTAGAAATAGGTACAATATTAGAGATCCATTCCACATAATCAATAACTCAGATAAATCTAGCTTTTAGGAGCTTCTCTAATTCATCTTTTACCAAGAGTGCAACATGTGGATGCATCTTTCTCAATTTTTACTTAACAAGTTTAACATTTGGAGCTATAGATAAATGGTGCATTATAAGATCAGGATCCAACCCTAGCATATCTAAATATTTCCATGCAAATTTGATCTTCTTCTCTATTAGGAATGTTGTAAATTTTTTCTTTTCTTCCTCTAATAAATATTGTGCTACATGGATCAACTGTGGTTCTTCTGCTATTCCCAAATTGATACATTGAGTGGGCTCAATTAGAACTGGAGATCTGTCCTATAAATGACTCAGAAGGACATCAAATATCTCATCCTTAGGTGCCTCAGAGAGGTTTTCAGCTTTGGATACATCTTTTATTTTTACTTTTGTAGGTTCTAAGACTGCCACAAAGTGGTTTTCACCCTCAAAACTCCTTTTCTTTTTATTCTTATTCTTATTTTTCTGACTAAGATACTTGATGTTCGACTCTGTCATGCTAACGCTCGGTTCACTGATGGAAGTCCTCATAGGCTCAACTACATTTAGGTAGCAAGCAAGGGCATAGTCATTGGGAAAGGTATAAATACCTTGGTTCAAGTTGGTGGATGTTATGTCAAGAAGGTCAGGGCATTGGATAGTCAAAGTGGTGAAAGATTAGGAAAGAGTGTTTATGGATATGGATATGTCATCATTGGTCCTAACCCGACGCTTGAGTTCAAAGGTGATATTACAACTTAAGACATTCAATTCATGAATAGGCTCAATGTCATTGTGGAAATCTACTTTAGCCATCGGTGGATTAGACTCGATAAGTTCATCATTTCTCTCTAGACTTACGTTAGGTTGAGGTACATATTAGTGAATAACATCAACATTCTTTTCTATAACAAGTTCATCTGGTTCTGGAATGACTCCCCATTCATAGTCATTTGATTCATCTTCTGTTTCTTCATCTAGACCTCTAGGAAATCTAAGAACATGAGTAAATTCAGGATGAATACCCCAAAAAGGGTTACCCTCAAATTCTGATTTGAATTCATACTCGTACGAATCTGTCTCAGAATAACTACCACCTTCCTCTTTTTGATTGCCTTCGAGATTAGCTGGTTCTTGTGTTGCAACTATCTCTTGCTCTATAGTAGGTTCTTGTGCTTCTACTACATTAATTATTTTTATTGGATCATCTTCAGCTTCAAGGAGGTCTTTTATTTCTTTAGGAAAATGCTCATAAGGAATGAGTTCATCAGTGGTGTCTGAATCATCACTATCAGATTGTTCAGTTATTTCTCCCTTTAGTTGATTTGCTACGGAAGGCTCAATTTGTTCTAGAACATGCGGGGAGTTCTTACTAAGATAGAAAGGCTTCCTCATGTATCCTAGACCTATTGTATTCTTGTTTGCTCAGCCATGATGATCAAGAGTCAACAGAAGATCTTTACCCTGTAGTCTTAGAGGTCCTTTTCCTTTATATCCCATCTTTGTAATCAATTTATCCCTTGGGCCATATGACTTAGATGAGATATTTGGTATTTTAGCATCATATTTTTGGACAACTTGAGATTTAGGTTCATCTTTGTATAGCCATGTGAGCATAGCTTCATCCTCTTCAAACTCTCATTTAGATACTTAACCTACAACAAAATTTCCTTTATATGCTTCAAGAGGTTCCTTAAATTTGAGATTGGACTATTTTAGAGTTTGTCCATCAGACTTAGGAGAGACAGGGAGAGATGTCAAAGATAAGGCTGGCTCTATATTATATTCTCCCATACCATTTTCTTTGATTTTAACCTCTTTAGCAATGTCTTCCATCTTGGAGGTTGAAGCAATGTCTAGCTACTTAGTGGAAGGTTCTCTATTATTGGGAACAAGTTTATCTACACTCTCTTTCAAGGTATTGCAAGTTGTATACAGATCAGCTGGAATCATCACCTCAACTCCTTCATAAGGAAATTTCAAACACTAATGGAATGTAGAGGGAATGGCTTTCATGTCATGTTTCTAGGGTCTTCCTAGGAGGATATTGTAAGCCAAAGGTAGATCAAGAACTTGACATATAGTATCTCTGATGATAGGACCTGCTCTGATAGGTAGGACAATAGTTCCCTTAGAAGATCTTTCTTTCTCATCATATGCTTTGATAGTTATCTTCTTCCTGTGATCAATGGCCATTTCTAAAAATCCCAATTGTGTAATCAAGTTGAAAGAACAAATGTTTAGGCCAGCACCTCCATCTATCAACACATGTTTGACACGACAATTTTGGATCAAGAATTCAATATTTAAAAGCTAGTTATGTGGATGACTCAAGGAGTTATCATCTTCATCTAAAATAAAAATATACTGTGGAGACATAAGATGACCAACCATAGTCTAGAATCTGTTTAAATCAAGGTCATTAGGAACATTGGATCTAAGCAGAGCTTTGTCTAGAATGGCTCTATGAGCTGGAGATATCCAAAGAAACTCAAACATGGAGATTTTATCATTTGTGTGCTGGAGTTTTTGGACAATACTATATGAAGTAGGCCTTGTGTCTTTAGGATTTGAAGATTTAGATGTAGCCTTTTGTTTAGAAGTAGATGAAAGATTGAAAGGCACCTTAGGGACATTTGATGAATCTGGTATTTGTCCTTGTAGGTGTGCCTGAACTTGTGATCGAGTAACCTCATTAGCTAATTGATTATCTTTATCTCTTCTTACAATTGTGATGACATTGCAATGCTCAGATAAGCATGGTTCAACCATATTAATAACAGCATTGTTTCCTGAGTAGGCATAATTGACTTTAGCACCCATATTAGGTTGAGAAGAAGAATCTTCTTTACCATGTTTAGGAAATGGTTTTGTGAATGTTGTATGATCGTTATTGCTCTTATGATTTTCAATTGTGATGTCACCATTATCAATTTTTTCTTGTATAATGTGCTTCAAGTGAATACAGTTATTAGTCTTATGACCTTTATTGCGATGGAATTCATAGAAACCATTCTCTCTCCACCATTTTGGTTTAGGTTCTGGATCAAAGACTTTCATCTTAGGCAGGTAGATGATTGTGTTTGCCAATAGAGTTTTCATGGTAGATTCCAAGGATTCTCCGAGAGGAGTGAATTTGCAATTAGGATTTGTAGCCCAAGGTTTGTAATCATATGACTTTTTGTTGGACTCTATGGCTTTGGCTTCAAAAGCTTTGATGGCTTGGGTACCAACGGTAAGATTTAAAGTAGATTCCTTAGATGGGGCATGGATATTATCAACAATGCCATTTGTGACAATGCCTTTATTCTTGTTCCATTTTTTGTTCTTGTCCTTAGAACTAGATCCAGATTCCTACTTGTCTTTTTGAAGTGATATGTCTCCTTTTTGCACAAGTACTTTCTCAATTTTGATCACATTATCTACCATCTTGTCAAAAGATGTATGATTTTGCATTTGTAAAGAGTAGTTGATTTCTGGAACAAGATTGTTGATGAAGATTTCCAGCTTCTCAATTTCTAGAATAGGTCTAGCATATAGAGAAAATTTCTTCCTCCACCTCTTGAGAAATGTCAAGAATGGTTCTCCTGGATATTGTTTCAGATTGTAGATGTCGATCATGGTGATCAGATGTTGAATATTGTAGGAGTATTGTTGATAGAACATTCTGATTAACTCCTTAAAAGTTTTGATAGTAGGGGGCATTCTAGAGAACCAATGAATGGTTGCTCCTCCAAAAGATCGAGGGAAAAGATGCATTAAGTAGGTTGGTTTGTGTATAAACTCCATAGATTGAGTACAGAATTCTCTGACATGATCTTGAGGGTTAGAGTTTCCATCATACTTATCATATTTAGGCATCTCCACTCTTTTAGGGAATGGCAGCATGTACAAGTCTTTATCAAATGGAAAAGGACATAGAACCTCCATGGAGAGCTCTTTAGGTTCATTTTCTTTCTCAAGTTTGTTAAGTTTGACTTGCATGGCATGCATTTGTTTCATCATAGCTATGATAGGAGTTTCTTCCTCATGTGTAATGATATCTTCCACATTAAAGTTTGGAGGAAGTTTAGCTCCTTGATGAGCTAACTCTAGAAAGTATGCTTCTCTATCTTCCTTCAAGAAATGTTTCATCATTCTTTTAAAGTCATCATCATTTTGATATTGAACAATTTCAGAAGGTGTAGGTTCTCGATCCACACTGTGTTGAGATTGGTGTCCTTGAGACCTATGATGTGTCCCTCCATGAGACATGTTAGTAGTTTTAGGGCTCCCTAGATTAGATTGAGGTGGGGTTTGTTGATTACCTCTGTGAGTTGATGGAGGGGGTATGTAACAAGTTTTCAATTGAAAATTTCCAAGACCGTCATCTTCGTAAAGACTAGAATTGTAGAGTTGTTCAAGAGTTGGGGCTTGGAGAGTATTCAGAGGTATTGTATGGGATACCTCTCCAAATTTCTTGTGTGACAAAGCTCTAGTTTCCACCATTCACCTTAGGTGAAGCCAAAGAATAAGATGAAGACAACTGAAGAATGAATTGATTCTATAAGATCAAATGATGCAACCTTATCAAGATTGAAGTGATTAAAGAATAGATCAGATGTAAATGAAGGATATTGTGCCACAGTAGTGTGGGTAGATGCCCAACAGATGGCTGGCACGAGCTCACAACACTTAGTCATTTAGTAAAAAGATTGAATTTTGAAGATAATTTTGACAAGGTTTTGACACAAGATGAAAAAGACTCAAATCGATAAATCAGAAGGCTAAATCAGCCTCAAGTGACCACTTTAGGAAAATGAATGTATTCGTTATAGGTTCTACTCTATTCCTAACACAATGATTTGTTTGACAGATTTTGGAAATAGGCTGTAAAATTGGATTTCTGACAAATTTGACCAATCTCTAACAACTTTGACTTTGGCTTTGATACGAGTTTTGAAATTTTAGGATGACTTTTGACACTAGAAAGGATTTTTGCTTCAGTTTTGCAATTTTTTAGTTTTCAGTACCAGTTTGTTTGCAAGTTTTTCTGTCTAGTTTTTGAAGATCTATGTAAAAGTTTGTCTCAAGTAACCAAGAAGATATCAAGCACGCAAAATAGAAAGCAAGGGAAGCAAGCAATCATCTGAAAATAATGAACAAGGGCAAAAGTAACCTTTCACATGACCAAGAAATAGTGACTTATTGTGCTAATCCCTAGAAGTGCTAATTATGTATGTTCCAAAAAGTTTTTCAATAACACATATTCCTAGAAAATTAAAAAAAATTGGCCTCACTAGGGTTTGTAGTAATGGTCTGACTTTGCAAATTTTGTGATCTCAAGAGGTCAAACTCCAATCCAGGTGCACTGAGGTTTTGACACAGTCTGAGAAATTAATCAATCAGGAGCTGCTAGGGAGATTTGACAGCCCAACAAGAGACCACACCTATGAAGATTTCCTCCACAAGGACATTTATATAGCGGCTGCTGCTACCATAGTGAAAATGGCTATTACTACTTGAGGTTCCATCTACATGGTTGAGCTAATTAAGGAAATTTCTACTATGGTTAACCCTCTCTAAAGGTGACTCACAAAAGCTACCACAAGGAGGACTAGATTAGATTCAAGGATCTGGGTTTCTGGTACTATCCAAAAAGGAAGTAGAGCATAATCCCCTAACCTCTTCACTTCACTAAGACAAAGCGGACAGATTAATCTGACATGCTAAGACCAAGATTATCTCACAAAAATCTATGATGTCAACCACTTATGATCTATCAACCTCTCTGGAGAGAGAATGTATCAATCAAAAGTTGAAGACACGTGAATCTAGTAAAACGTGAGACTTTCTCAGTACCTTCCCTACCTACAAGTAGATCCTTCATCAAGAGGAGCTTCACATGAATAAACAAGCAAAAGAAGATCAATCTCTCAAGATCATCCACAAATAATGTTCATAGGGCCTATTTGCTATGTGTAACAGATATGCAAAAAGCAAATCTATGTTCGTTTTATAGCCCAAAAATTGAAGTCTAATTTATGAAAGCAGGAAAGGCACTCAAACTAGACACGTGAGATGTTCGTTTTATGTCCAAATTGAAATATTTTAAAATTTAGTAGAATACCTAAATTCCCTCACAACACTCACAATAGATTTTACCTAATTTTTAGCTTTGTTAAGCAATCCCACGCAAGCAAGCCACAAACTCTCTGACAAGAAAACAAGCAAACAAGATATGCAACGTATATTCAACTTATGAAAACCCTAGGGTTAGATCTGAAAATCAATTATTAGGAGAAATAACAACCAGAAACTAATCCAAATGACAACTCATATCATTCATTGAACCATGTGAAAAATAAGTGCATACCCATCACAAAATTTTATTTTTTTGTTGCATTTGACCTAGTCAACAAGATCTAATTTTTTTGATATGATTTCAACCACAAAAATAGAAATGCAAAATAAAGACCCCTACTAAAAAATAGAGAGCTTTCCAAAAATGTAAAAATTTTAGAAAAATCTCTTCATTTATGCCTTGGAGACCCATTTTACCAAAATAGACTAGTTTTTGTAAATTGACTATTAGAGCTATTATATTGTATCCAAATTTAAAACACAAAGAATGGACCCCCTGTAGAATTTAAAGATCTTTCCAAAAATGTAAAAATTTCTGAAAAATATGCTGATTTGTGTCAAAAATTAATTTTTTCCAAAAAATCAAGAAAAAATTATTAAAAATTCAAAACATCTCAGAAAATTTTTAATCTTTTATTGAAGCTTCCCTGATATATCTCCAACATGCAAAAAGAATTTCAAACCAAAAATCCAATTCGTTTGGGAGATAAAATTAAATCTTTGAAACTTTAGGGTTTTAGCTCTAAAAAAAAATCAAAACCAACATGTAAAGGTGGGTTGCCCCACGGTGGGCACCAGAAATGTGTGTGTGAATTTTGTACCTAGCTATAGACACAACACTTCAGTAAAAAATTAGAGGTTAGCAAAAATCAAAATATGCAAATAAGAGCAATATAGCTAACCAGATGATTTACTGCCTTCTAGTAGGTGTGAGTATGGTATTCTCAGATTAGACTAAGATCAATGACAATGCAACACCTAAACGAAGGATTTAAATGATGAAAGCAATAAAATATGAATGCAAATTAATCTTTTTTTAAAATTTTTGATGCAATAAGATGAGAAAAACTAATAATAAATTAATCTAAATTGATTGAAATGATATACAAATTAAGCTAACAATGATATGAAATATGAAACTAGAATGAATTGAAAATAAGATTGATCTCACAAAATGCTGATTCGCAAGAAGCTTGATGATTCCTCTTATGTCAATTCGCTAGAGTAAGTATGCAAATTCTGTGGATGATTTGTAAAGAGCTAAGCCTTGATTTTATAGAAATCCAAGGCTTGAGAGTGCATGGAAAAAGTCATAAATCACTCTTGATGAGCTCAGGTTGATTTTTAAGTTAACAAGAAATTAGAAATAGATAACTCATAAAATCATGCAAAATCATACAAGAACAACTTTTTAACTCAAATCAGAACTTTAGATCAACTTTGAACTCAAAATAGACGTTGAGTTTCAAAAAGATAACAACTTGAATTGATTTTCTAATTTAAAGTTTAACTGCTCTTTGAATGTGCACAAATAATCATGAATTAATTAAATAAATAAAGTGATTTATCTTCAACTTAACTGATTTTAAATTTAAAAATAACTAATTTGTGGGTTAATCAATTATTTTAATCAAACTTTTATTCCAAACTATATTATTAAATATTGACAACTTGGATTTAATCAATTAAATAAATATTTAATCAATTATTCGTAGGAGATTTGATTTATTGTCAAAATTAAATAATACAATTAGTAATAAATAGAATTAAATCTAATTAAATAATTAAGTGGAAGAATTAAATTAATTAATTAAATATTTAGAATATTCAATTAATCAAACTTTAGAATAAATAGAATTCATCGCTAAATAATAATTAAATTAAAGATAATTAGAATAAATAGGAATATTGCTAAGAATATTCCCCGATGTAGAATTTATGATAAAATCAATTAGGATTTTGATAATGTGCAGATGTGCCTTAGGTTAGGACTTCAATGTGGATTTCATTCAAATTGAAGATGTAGAAGGTTAATGAACCTATAGCCCATTTTTGGGGTATTACAGTATCACCTAGTAGGATAGTTTGCTTTTAGTTATTTCCCCTTCATGCATTCCTTCTATCCCTTTTCCTTCAAAAATTTACTTTCCTGCCAAGAAGAAAATTAAGGTGGTTATCCAAGAGGAACCAGCCTAGAATCTAGAGGTTTCATCTCAGTTAGCAAAGGTCCCACAATCTGGAGATGATCCCAAAGTTATACCAGGTTATCAAGACCAAGAGAGCTTCATAAGGGTGCAAAACTTAGTGTATAACAATAACAATGGGTTGCAATCGAGTGATAAACGGTGAGATCCATAGGTACAGAGAGGCCTTTTTTTGACAATGGTTGATCTCTGCGATGTGTATTTGATACCACTCTATATTGAATTCCCTTGACTGATTTGTGCAGATGGAGTGAGGGATCAACGCCCAAAATATCATAATAAATTATTAATTTTACAGCCTCTAATGGTATAGCTTTGTGTTGAATTGACAATGAATCAGACTGTCTACCAAATATATATTGTATGCACTCATATATTATTGTAGTTGTTACTGGGTATGGAGATTGGAAAATAAGATGTGTATGTAGGTGTGGTTATAAAACCCAAGGTATATGTTGAATTGTTCTGATCTAGGCTCCCTTCCCTTATTTGGAACCGATAGTAGATCCTCTTTTCTGACATTGATTATGACTATATTCTCTACGATGATGGTTCTGCCTTCTTCGTGCTCATTTTTTATGACTATATCATTTTCCATGGTTGTCACCAATTGTAGCCTTTCATTTCTATGCCACGTATACTTTCTAGACAGTGCCGGTGATGCCTCTCCATTCTCTTCTTGTTGTCTTATATATGCCTTGTTAGAAAGTAAAGTCCACCAAGATAACTGAGAGGGGGGAGTCAATCAGTTATCAAATAATTATAAATTTTATCAACTTCAATAGTATTTAACCATGTAAGAAATATAATTACCAACCATAGAAAGATATTCATACACAATGACACAATAACACAAGATATGTTGACTAGGGAACCTCTTGATCAAAGACTAAACCCCAATGGGAATGATGCCCAAAAAAGATGCACTAATATAAATATTCCTTGTGAAAGGATGGACTCTATTAGGAGTCTTATGAAATACATTCAGTACATATAAATCCCTGTTAGGAGATTTTGAATCCCTGTTAAAAGATTCTAACCCTGTTAGGAGTTATGGAAGACAGAAGGACCCACTGCCCAAACAGCTTTAGGGTAAGATCACTGAACTCACTGTCCAAATAATCTTTTCATTATTCAATATAATAATATGTTACCTCTTATCTGACTGTGCCAAACCACACTCACTATTATATCAGATCTCAATCTCAAATCTTTGTACTTTGCATGTCTTCCTTCACAATTTTGCTCTCATACTTAGCTCTTTTCTTCACTTCATGCATACCGCATCACATCTCAACATTAAAAAAAGGAAAAACATTCCTTCCTTTATACCACACTCAAATATTTACAAATGATTTGACACATAATTACAAAATAAAAGTTACCACACACCACATCAAAATTACACAAAACTATCGGCTTCCAGATACAATAACACTTCACTCGTGTGACCTCAAAGTTTGCCCTGTGAACCATGTCACTAAAAATGTGTCTCAAACTTCCTTTTAACTACACAAAACCACATTCCATCCTGATTAGGAGATATCATCTGATTTCAAAAAACCGCTACTCAGGAACACTGCCTAAATACTGCTTCCACTAAAATGCTCATAACTTTCATGAATAAAATAATTACTATCTATGCTCTTGGCCATAGACATATAACATATCAAAGATTATAAACTCAACATCACATATCTCCAACTACAATAACCCACGTGTGCTAATCAAAACTTTTTCTGCTTCTTTGCAAGTCTCCAGAAGATCACTGTGTTGACATCAATGACAATCATAGTCATGAATGCAACAACAACTGCTACAAAATGACTGCCAAGCATTCAGCATTCATTCCTAGCAATCTCCCCCATTGGCATTGATGGCAACATAGATGAAAAACATCTAATGTTCCAAAAATCCAATACTGTAACACTGCTTTTGCAAATCCTCTTCATCAATCAAATCTTGCTTCGTTATCCTGTTTAGTTCTCTCATAAAGTTTTACTCATACTGTTTTTCATGCATACTTCTCCCCCATTGACATCAATGATAGAAATTTCATCACTATGTCAACAACAACTCAATGTCAAAAGACACTGTTCAAAAAAATACATTCACAAGAGTCCTCATGACTCAGCTTAGATACACATACTCCCCCATAGAGGAAGTACCAACATCCAATCCATAAGAAAGATAGGGCTCATATACCACTGGACGGATGCAATCAACTGCATCATTACTCAAAAGTAGGCTGGGGCATAACCCCAAGCATACCTCTCGGATACTCAAATGTATCCTTAGGAAAAGGCTTAGTAAATATGTCTGCTATCTGTTCCTTTGTGCTTATGTACTCCAGTCTGACTTCTTTCTCAGCAACTTTCTCTCTTACAACATGATATTTGATCTCTATATGCTTTGTCTTAGAATGTAATACAGGATTCTTAGACATACTAACTGTGCTGGTGTTGTCACAATGTATGACAACAGGCTCAATAAACTTAATTCAAATATCCTTCAGCATTTGCTTCATCCAAATTATCTGGTTACAATTGTTTGCTGCTGCTACATACTCTACTTCTGTTGTACTCTATGAAATACAATTCTGCTTCTTGCTTAGCCAAGAAACTAATCTTCCTCCAAGAAAAAAGGCTCCACCATTGGTGCTTTTCTTTTCATCAACACTACCTCCCCAATCAGCATCTGTATATGCACATAGGGTAAAATCATCATATTTTTCATGCCACAATCCATAGTCCATTGTGCCTCTTAAATATCTCAATATCCTCTTTACTGCTGCATAATGTGACTCTCTAGGTTTAGCTTGAAATTTTTCTACCATTCCAACTGAATGTTGTATATCCAGTCTAGTGTGTGTTAAGTACTGTAATCCTCCAATCATAGATCTATATTTCTTCTACTCAACTGCCGGTGTTTTATCTTTGCTAGATAGTTTGTGTCTTGTAACCATAGGTGTTCCAACTGGTTTACAGTTCTCCATTCCAAATCTTTTCAGTAAATCATTCAAGTACTTTGTCTAACATACAAGGATACCATCATTATTATGTGTTATCTATAATCCCAAAAAATATTTCATCTCACCAATCATACTCATTTCAAATTCAGTATTCATTTCATCAACAAATTTGTCACTAGCTTCATCTTCTCCTCCAAAGATAATGTCATCAACAAAAATAACTATAACCAACAAACCATTTTCAATTTCTTTTGTGTATAGATTGCTATCAGTTGTTCCTTTAGTAAATCCCAATTTCAACAAATACTTATCTAGTCTAGCATACCAAGTTCTAGGTGCTTGCTTTAGTCCATATAATGCTTTTTTCAGTTTACATACCATATCTCCTTCTTGAGTCAAAGGAAAACCTTCAGGCTGCTCAATGTAGACTTTTCCAATTCACCATTCAAAAATGTAGACTTCACATCCATCTGTTACACTTTAAATTTCTTAAAAGATGCATAAGCCAAAAATATTCTTACTGAATCAAGTCTTGCTACTGGTGCAAAAGTTTCTTCATAGTCAATTCCTTCTTGTTGTGAGTATCCCTTACATACCAATCTTGCTTTGTTTCTTACCACTTCTCCTTGTTCATTCATCTTATTTCTAAATACCCATTTAGTTCCAATCACATTCTTGTCTTTGGGTCTAGGGACCAATTCCCATGTCTTGTTCTTTTCAATCTGATCTAGTTCTTCTTTCATAGCATTAATCCAATGTTCATATTCACAAGCTTCACTAGTAGATTTAGGTTCAATTTGAGAAATCAAACATAAATGTACCTTATTATGAGTCAGAACTCCTCTGTCCAAACTTCTAATAACTTGTTCAATAGGATGATGTCTTGATAGATACCTGTTCGGTGTCATAGTCATAGATCTTGTTTCAACTATAGATTCTTCTCTAGATTCCTCTCTGGTTTCTTCTATAGGACTCTCATTCAATAATTCACTGTCAGTCTCATAGAATAATTCAGTAGATTTAGTGTTAGGCTAAGGATGAGCTTCTTCATCAGATTCATAATCAAGCATTCTTTCCTAAATTTTGAACTTCTCATCAACTTTAACATTTGCACTCTCAACAATAGTTTTAGTTCTCTTATTGTAACATCTATATGCTTTTCTTCTCAAATAATATCCAAGAAAAATTCCTTCATCACTTCTAGGATCAAACTTTCCAATATCATCATCTTTCTTTATATAATATTTGCTTCCAAAAATTCTAAAATATTTAACTAAGGGTGCATGTCCAAACCATAATTCATAAGGTGTCTTTTCTGTGTCTTCTTTGATTTGTACTCTGTTCATTGTATATACTGTTGTATTCACTACTTCTCTCCAGAATGTCTTTGCTAAATCATTTTCAAATAACATAGCTCTTGTTGTTTTAGTCACTAACCTGTTTCTTCTTTCTACAATACCATTTTGTTTAGGTGTTCTAGGGGCTGAAAACTATCTCTTAATACCATTCACTTCACAAAAAGTGTTAAACTCTCTAGAAGTAAATTCACCACCTCTATCAGATCTCAAACATTTAATCTTCATGCCAGATTCATTCTCAACTTTATTCTTAATGATCATATCCCTATCAAATGCTTCAGATTTTTCTTTTAGAAATGCAATCCACATAATTCTTGTAAAATCATCAACAAGAATCATAAAATACCTTTCTCCATAAAATCCTCTAGTCCTGGTAGGACCGCTCAAGTCTGTATGAACAATCTCCAACTTCTCTGTTGATGTGAACTTCTTACTAGGAAATGAACTTCTCTTTTGCTTAGCCATCACACATTCTTTTCAAATCATGTTAGTAGGCTTCATAATTTTAGGAAAATCTCTTATTGCAAGTGTAGTACTTAATTTCACAATGTTATCAAAGTTTATATGACAAAACCTTCTATGCCATAACCAACTGTCATCAATCTTAGTAATCAAACATGTCATCTCAGTAGGATTCAACTAAAATACATTACCTCTAGTTATAGATCTAGTTCCTGTTAGGAATGAATGCAAAGTGTTTTGGGAGTCATTCTGTAGCAGTTGTTGTTGCATTCATGACTTGGATTGTCATTAATGTCAACACAGTGATATTCTGGATATTAGCAGGAAAGTAGGTATAGTTTTGTTTTGTGCACATGTTGTATTGTAGATTGGATTTTTTGTAGTTGATGGTATGTTTTTTAGTGTGTTATTAACCTATGGTTAACAGTGCAAAAAGAAATTCATTCATTTGTAAGAGTTATGAGCATTTTGGTGAAAGCAGTGTTTAGACAGTGTTTCTGTGTAGAGATGTTCGAAAATCGGAGGATATCGCTTAGCTGGGATGGAATCTAATTTTGCAAAATTAAAGGGATGTTGGAGACTCATTAATGATGATGTGGTTCATAGTGCAAACTTTGAGGATATGTTTGAAGAAAGTTACAGTAACTGGAAGCCGATAGTTTTATGTGAATTATGTGTGTAGTGTGTAGAATTTATTATTTTGTAATTAAGGACCAACTCATTTGTAATCATTTGAGTTTGGTATATAAGAAGGAATTTTTTCCTTATTGTAATGTGTACTATGAAGATTTTAATGTGAATATATGCATGAAGTGAAGAAAAGAGCTAATTCAATGATGAAGGAAGACTTGTGAGTACAGAGATCTGGAATTGTGATCTTGTGTAGCAGAGAGTGCAATTTTGGCACAGTGTGAAGGAGGTAATATATTTCATATTATTCTATTGAATAATTCTAAGATCTTTTGGACAGTGGGTTCAGAGATCTTGCCTTGAAGCTGTTTGGACAGTGGGTTCTTCTGTCTTCCATAAACTCTTAACCGGGTTAGAATCTTTTAACAGGGATTCAAAATCTCCTAATAGGGATTTATATATACTGAATGTATTTCATAAGACTCCTAACAGGGTCCATCCTCTAACAAAGAACTTTCATATTAGTGCATCATTTTGTGGGCATCATTCCCACCGGGGTTTACTCTTTTCAAGAGGTTCCCTAGTTAACATATCTTGTGTTATTGTGCAATTGTGTATGATTATCTTTCTATGGTTGATCAGTACATTGATTATATTGTTTAAAGCTATTAAATGGATAAATTATTTGATAACTGATTCAACCCCCCCTCTCAGTTATCTTGGGCATCTTTACTTTCTAACAGTTCTAATCAAATTTCCATCTTTATCCTTTATCACACAAGTTTTCTCAGTAAACCAAACTTGATATCCCTTATCAACTAACTATCCAACACTCAAAAGATTATGTTTCAATCCATCAACAAAGTAAACATCATCAGTATTAGTCTTTCCGTCAAGAGTAATAGATCATATACCTTTAATCAAACAAGGTGCATTGTTACCAACTCTAACAACTCCTCCATCATAATTGTTAAAATTTATGAAATTTTTCATATCTCTAGTCATATGATGTGAACAACCACTCTCTATAATCCAATCAGCTTTCTTTTCAACTTGGCCAACTAAGGCTTTTTCTTCCTTAACATCAAATTCAGGATTCTCTTCTTTAATTGCTATAAATCTTATTTCATCATTATTCTCAGTATCACTTTCACTCAAAGTTCTTTCAATACTAGCTTCAATATTTTCATCATTAGCATAATAGCATTCCTTAGATCTTCTAGGCTTGAAATTATTTATGTACTTCTTAACTCTCTTAGGACATTTAGATGCAAAATGACCATATTCTTGAGATGTCTAACATTTAAAAATTTTCTTACTGTCTAGTTCTCTTTCCACAAGCAAGGCAATACCTTCTTCAATCTTCTTATCTTCTTCATTTCTAGATTTGTTGTTGGCATAATCTCCACTCACACTAGTACTTCTTGACAAAGTAGGGCAAATACTAAGAGCACTGAATGCTGTCTCCATTCTAGGTAAGTCTCCTGATACCCTCAGGTTCATTTCTATTGCTTCCAATCTTCCAAGAAGAGTCTCTCTTGTAAAGTTCATAGTACAAGGTATAACTTGTTCAATCATTTGTGTTGTCTGCTTAAATACAGGAGTCAATGTCCTCAGAATTTTCCATATCACTTCATTCTCTATCTTTGATCCTCCACAAGATTTTATCCCTGCAACAATTTCTGACATTCTACCAATATAGCTTCTATCAAATTCATCTTCCATCATTCTAATATCCTCAAATGCACATATCCAATTATGTAATCTAGCTCTCTTTGCATGTTCATCACCTTCAAAAGTAGATTGTAAAGCTTTCTAAATTTCATGAGATTTTTTAAAATATTTTACCTAACTGTATTCATTCTCTGGAAGTGTTGTCAAAAGTGCTTCTCTTGCAAGTATGTTACACATGAATAGAGCTACCTCATCTTTTGAACTTGATTCAAGATTATCTTCTTCAATGATAGTCCTATTATTCTTTGTAATCAACCAATAACCTAGTCCTAAACACAGTAGATGTGTCTTCATCTTTTCTTTCCAGCTGTCAAAATTTACTCCATCAAACTTAGGGCTTTCTTTCTTGAAATTCACCATGGATCTCCTTAAGCTATTAAACTTTCCTTTCAAGGACCTGCCACTCTGATACCAATTGTTAGAAAGTAAAGTCCACCAAGATAACTGAGAGGGGGGGTGAATTAGTTATCAGATAATTATAAATTTTATCAACTTCAGTAGCATTGAACCATGTAAGCAATATAATTACCAACTATAGAAAGATATCCATACACAATGACACAATAACACAAGATATGTTGACTAGGGAACCTCTTGATCAAAGAGTAAACCCCAATGGGAATGATGCCCACAAAAGATGCACTAATATAAATATTCCTTGTGAAAGGATGGACTCTATTAGGAGTCTTATGAAATACATTCAGTACATATAAATCCCTGTTAGGAGATTTTGAATCCCTGTTAAAAGATTCTAACCCTGTTAGGAGTTATGGAAGACAGAAGGACCCACTGCCCAAATAGCTTCAGGGTAAGATCACTGAACTCACTGTCCAAATAATCTTTGCATTATTCAATAGAATAATATGTTACCTCTTCTCTGACTGTGCCAAACCATACTCACTATTACATCAGATCTCTGTACTTCACATGTCTTCCTTCATAATTTTGCTCTCATACTTAGCTCTTTTCTTCACTTCATGCATACCACATCAAATCCCAACATTACAATAAGGAAAAACATTCCTTCCTTTATACCACACTCAAATATTTACAAATGAGTTGGAACACAATTACAAAATAAAAGTTACCACACACTACATCAAAATTACACAAAACTGTCAGCTTCCAGATACAATAACTCTTCACTCATGTGAACTCAAAGTTTGAGCTATGAACCATGTCACTAAAAATGTGTCTCAAACTTCCCTTTAGCTATGCAAAACTAGATTCCATCCCGATTAGAAGATATCATCCAATTTCCAAAAACCACTACTCAGGAACACTGCCTGAATATTGCTTCCACCAAAATGCTCATAACTTTCATGAATAAAATAATTACTAGTTGTGCTCTTAACAATAGACATATAACATATCAAAGAGCATAACCTTAACATCACATATCTCCAACTGCAACAACCCACGTGGGCTAATCAAAACTCTATGTGCTTCTCTGCAAGTCTCCAGAAGATCACTGTGTTGACATCAATGACAATCATAGTCATGAATGCAACAAAAACTGCTATAGAATGATTGCCAAGCATTCAGCATTCATTCCTAACATGCCTATGGTAGCGAGTCGTGACTGTTCATTCTAGCTGCTGGATATTAGATTTAATATATGTATTCTATTAATTACGTCACAGAATTATATTAGTAACATAATATATTGTGTATATTTATAATATATCAAATAATGATAATAAGTATAATATATTATATATTTAACATATCTATATTATTACTATTTTATTGTATTCATTACCGTATTATATTATTTTGATAATATTAATAAAATATATCATAATTAATTATTTGTTTATTAAATTATTAATTTTAATACTTTAATTTCAATAATCATTACTTTAATGATATTCTATTACTTAAATATTATTATATTGTTAATTATTGATATATCAATAAAATATATGCTTATAATACTATATTATTATATTTGTATATTAGATTAATATTTTAATAATATATTATTAATAATAGATTTACTATTATTAGTTTACTTATTAACATTTGAGTTATTATTATTTTCTTTAATTTATTAATTTATTCTATATTATAATATTTAATATTTTACTTTTATGATCATTATTTATTTTTACTAGGTTCTATCCAAGAAGGGGTCATGACACAACCGTTTAATGAGAATGAGCTACAATTGTGTAAGAAGTCATTCTAAGGTTGTAGATCACTGAATCGATCAACTGTTCGATGAGAATCATGTAACAAGTTGATCTGAGGTTGCAAATCACTCAATCAGTGAGCCATTTGTTGAGAATCAACTACAATCACATAACAAGCCATTATGAGCTTACAGATCACCAAATCAGTCAACCCTTTGATGTGAATCAACTACAATCACAGAACAAGACATACTAAGCTGACAAATCACTAAATCAGTCAACAATTCGATGAGAATCAACTACAATTTCATAACAAGCCATTCTAAGCTTATAGATCACTGAATCGGTCAACCATTCGATGAGAATTAACTACAATCACATAAAATATCATTCTAAGGTTGTAGATAACCGATTCGGTCAACTGTTTGATGAGAATCAACTACAATCATGTAGCAAGTCATTATGAGGTTGTAGATTATCGAATTAGTCAATTGCTTGATAAGAATCAGCTACAATCACATAACAAGTTTTTCTAAGGTTGCAGATCACCGAATCGGTGAACCATTCGATAAGAATCAACTACAATAACATAACAAGCCATTATGAACTTACATATCATCGAAATGGTCAATTTTTTGAGGAGAATCAGCTACAATCATGTAACAAGTCATTCTGAGCTTACAGATCACTAAATTGGTCAATCATTCGATGAGAATCAACTACAATTGCATAACAAGCCATTCTAAACTTACAGATCACTGAATCTATCAACCATTCGAGTAGAGTGAACTATTTGATAAGAATTAGCTACAATCATGTAACAAGCCATTCTCAGCTTACAAATAACTGAATTAGTCAACTGTTCGATGAGAATTAACTACAATTGTATGAAAGATCATTCTGAGGTTGTAAATTACCAAATCGGTCAACCATTTGATGACAATCAACTAAAATTGTGTAACAAGTTGTTTTGATAATGCAATTCACCGATTTGATCAACTGTTCGATGAGAATTAGCTGCAATCATGTAACAAGCAATTATGAGCTAACAGATCACCAAATCAGTCTACCATTCGATGAGAATCACCTACAATCATGTAACAAGCCATTCTAAGCTTACAGATCATTGAATCGGTCAACTATTCGATGAGAATCAACTATAATCACATAAAAGATCATTCTAAGGTTATAGATCACTTAATTGGTCAAATGTTTGATGAGAATCAACTACAATCATGTAACAAGTCATTCTGAGGTTGCAGATCATTAACTTGATCAACCATTTGATGAGAATCAGATACAATCACGTAACACACCATTATACAGTTGTTGATCACCGAATCGGTGAACCGTTTGATGAGAATCAGCTACAATCATGTAGCAAGCTATTCTGAGCTTACAAATCACTAAATCGGTCAACCATTTGATCAGAATCATTTAAATCACATAAAAGATCTTTTTGGGGTTTTAGATCATGGAATCGGTCACCTATTCAATGAGAATGAGCTACAATCATGTAAGAAGTCATTCTGAGGTTGTAGATCATCGAATCAATCAACTATTTGATGAGAATTAAATACAATCATGTAGCAAGTTGATCTGACGTTGCAGATCACTCAATCAGTGAACCATTTGATGAGAATCAACTACAATCATGTCACAAGCCATTTTGAGCTTACAGATCACCAAATCGGTCAACCCTTCAATGAGAATCAGCTACGATCACATAACAAGCCATTTTGACCTGACATGTCACCGAATCAGTCAATAATTTGATGAGAATTAACTACAATTGCATAACAAGCCATTCTAAGCTTACAGATCACCGAATCGGTCAACCATTCCATGAGAATTAACTACAATCACATGAAATATCATTCTAAGGTTGTAGATAACCGAGTCGGTCAATCATTTGATGAGAATCAGCTACAATCATGTAACAAGTCATTCTGAGGTTGGAGATTGTCAAATCGGTCAACTGCTGGATAAGAACCAGCTACAATCACGTAACAAGTTGTTCTGAGGTTGCAGATCACCAAATTAGTGAGCCGTTTGATGAGAATCAACTACAATCATATAAGAATCCATTATGATCTTACATATCATCAAAATAGTCAATTGTTTGAGGAGAATGAGCTACAATCATGTAACAAGCCATTCTGAGCTTACAAATCACCGAATTAGTCAATCATTCAATTAAAATCAACTACGATCACATAACAAGCCATTCTGAACTTATAGATCACTAAATCTATTAACCATTCGATGAGAATCAACTACAATCATGTAAAAAATCATTATGAGGTTGTAGATCACCAAATTGATCAACCATTCAATAAGAATCAGCTACAATCACATAACAAGTCGTTCTAAGGGTACAAATTACCAAATCGGTCAACGGTTCGATGAGAATCAGCTACAATTATGTGACAAGCTAGTCTTAGCTTACAGATCACTGAATTGGTCAACCATTTGATGAGAATCAACTACAATTGCATAAAAGATCAATTAGAGGTTGTAGATCACCGAATCCATCAGTTGTTCGATGGGAATTAGTGTTAGAAAGTAAAGACCACCAAGATAACTGAGAGGGGGGGGGGGTGAATCAGTTATCTGATAATTAAACCATTTATCATCATTAACTTCAATATCAACTTCAACAGCTTTAAACTATATAATTAATGCAGTAACCAACCAGAGAAGGATAATCATACACAATAATACAAGATATGTTAACTAGGGAACCTCTTGATCAAAGAGTAAACCCCGGTGGGAATGATGCCCAAAAAATAATGTACTAATATGAAAGTTTCTTGTTAGAGGATGGACCTTGTTAGGAGTCTTATGAAATACATTCAGTACATATGAATCTTTGTTAGGAGATTTTGAATCCTTGTTAAAAGATTCTAACCCTGTTAGGAGTTATGGAAGACAGAAGGACCCACTACCCAAACAGCTTCAAGGCAAGATCTCTGAACTCACTATCCAATAGATCTTAGGATTATTCAATAGAATAGTATGAAATATGTTACCTCCTTCACACTGTGCCAAAACCATACTCTCTGCTACACAAGATCACAAATCTAGATCTCTGTACTTCTCAAGTCTTCCTTCATCACTGAATTAGCTCTTTTCTTCACTTCATGCATACATTCGCATCACAAATTTCATAATTTCATATCAAAACTATTACAATCCTCATATAACAAGGAAAACATTCCTTCCTTTATACCACACTCAAATAATTACAAGTGAGTCAGCATGCAAATACAAAATAATAATTTCAACACGCTACATCAGAATTACATAAAACTATCGGCTTCCAGATACAATAACTTCCCAATCATGTGACCTCAAAGTTTACACTATGAACCACATCACCAAAAATGAGTCTCAAACTTCCCTTTAATTGTACAAAATCAGATTCCATCCCGGTTAGGAGATATCCTCCGATTACCAAAAACCACTACACAGGAATACTGCTAGAACACTGCTTCCACCAAAATGCTTATAACTTTCATGAATAAATGAATTTCTTTTTGCGCTCTTAACCATAGGCTAATAACACACCAAAGAACATATCATCAATTGCACATAACTCAATCTATAATATAACATGTTCACAAAATAAAACTGTGCCCACTTCTCTGCTAAACTCCAGAATATCACTGTATTGACATCATTGACAATCATAGTCATGAATGCAACAACTACTACTACAAAATGACTGTCAAAGGCTTCAGTATTCATTTTGAACAATCTCCTCCATTGGCATTGATGGCAACATAAATGAAAAACATCCAATGTTCCAAAAAACCAATCACTGCTGCTCAACTACACTACTACTCATCATCAATCAAATCTTGCTTCGTTATCCTATTCAATCTCTCAACAAATGTAGCTCCTCAATGTTTCCTCAATGTTTTTCATGATTCTCTCCCCCATTGACATCAATGATAGAAATTCTTTCACTATGTCAAACAATAGCTCAATGTCAAAAGACACTATTCAGAAAATACATTCACAAAAGTCCTCAATGACTCAACTTAGATACACATACTCCCCCATAGAGGAAGTACCAACATCCAATCCAGAAAATAGATAGAGCCATAAACCACTAGACGGATGCAACCAACTGCATCATTACTCAAAATTAGGTTGGGCCATAACCCCAAGCATACCTCTCAGATACTCAAATGTATCCTTAGGCAAAGACTTAGTAAATATATCTGTTATCTGCTCTTTTGTGCTTATGTACTCCAGTCTGACTTCTTTATGTGCAACTTTCTTTCTTACAACATGATACTTGATCTCTATATGCTTTGTTTTAGAATGTAAAATTGGATTCTTAGACATACTAACTATACTTGTATTGTCACAATACATGACAATAGGCTCATCAAACTTGATTCCAATGTCCATCAACATCTGCTTCATCCATATTATTTGATTACAATTATTTGCTGTTGCTACATATTCTACTTCTATTGTACTCTATGAGATACAATTCTACTTTTTGCTCAACCAAGAAACTAATCTTCCTCCAAGAAAAAAGGCTCTACCACTGGTGTTTTTCTTGTCATCAACGTTGCCTCCCCAATCAACATTAGTATATGCACATAGGGTAAAATCATCAGAATTTTCATACCATAGTCCATAGTCCATTGTGCCTCTAAGATATATCAATATCCTTTTTACTGTTGCATAATGTGACTCTCTAGGTTTAGCTTGAAATCTTGCTACCATCCCAACTGAATGTTGTATATCTGGTCTAGTGTGTGTCAAGTATTGCAATCCACCAATCATAGATCTGTATTTCTTTTGCTCAACTTCTGGTGTCTCATCTTTACTAGATAGTTTATGTCTTGTAACCATAGGTGTTCCAACTGGTTTACAATTCTCCATACCAAATCTTTTCAACAAATCATTCAAGTACTTTGTCTGACTTATAAAGATACCATCTTTATTTTGTGTTATTTGTAATCCCAAAAAGTATTTCATTTCTCCAATGATACTCATTTCAAATTTTATCTTCATTTCATTAGCAAATTTGTCACTAGCTTCATCTTCTCCTCCAAAAATAATGTCATCAACAAAAATAACCAAAACTAACAATCCATTCTCAATTTTATTCTTCATGACCTTAAACTTATCAAATGCTTTAGATTTTTCTTTCAAAAATGTAATCCACATCATTTTTGTAAAATCAGCAACAAGAATCATAAAATACCTTTCTCCATAGAATCCTCTAGTCCTAGTAGGACCGCTCAAGTCTATATGAACAATCTCCAACTTTTCTGTAGATGTGAACTTCTTGCTAGGAAATGAGCTCCTTTTCTGCTTAGCCATCACACATTCCTTGCAAATCATGTTAGTAGGCTTCATAATCTTAGGTAAGTCTCTTACTACAAGTGTAGAACTCACTTTCACAATATTATCAAAGTTTATATGAAAAAACCTTCTATGCCATAACTAACTATCATCAATCTTAGTCATCAAGCATGTCATCTCAGTAGGGTTCAATTGAAATACATTACCTCTAGTTCTAGATCCAGTTCCAATTAGATTTCCATCTTTATCCTTAATCACACAAGTTTTCTCAGTAAACCAAACTTGATATCCTTTATCCACTAACTATCCAACACTCAAAAGATTATGTTTCAATCCATCAACAAAGTAAACATCATCAGTATTAGTCTTTTCATCAAGAGTAATAGATCCTATACCTTTAATCAAACAAGGTGCATTGTTACCAATTCTAACAACTCCTCCATCATAATTGTTAAACTTTATGAATTTTCCTTTATCACTAGTCATATGATGTGAACAACCACTGTCTATAATCCAATCAACTTTCTTTTCAACTTGGGAAACTAAAGCTTTTTCTTCTTTAATATCAGATTCAAAATTTTCTTCCTTAATTGCTACAAATCCTATGTCATCAAAGTTGTCATTATCACTGTCACTCAAATGTCTTTCAATTCCTACTTTAATTTCTTCATCATTGCATAATAACATTCTTTAGATCTTCTAGGCTTAAAATTGTTCCTATACTTCTTAACTCTCTTAGGAAACTTAGATGCAAAATGACCATATTCTTGACATGTCCAACATTTAAAGATTTTCTTACCATTTGGTTCTCTTTTCACAAGCAAGGCAATACCTTCTTCAATCTTCTTATCTTCATTAGATTTGGATCTGCTACTGTTGGCATAATCTCCATTCACACTTGTACTTCTAGACAAAGTCGGTCTGATGCTAAGAGCACTGAATGTTGTCTCCACTCTAAGTAGTTCTCCTGATAATCTCAAATTCATCTCTGTTGCTTCCAATCTTCCAAGAAGAGTCTCTCTTGAAAATTTTGGTGTACAAGGTATCACTTGTTCAATCATTTGTGTAGTCTTCCTGAATACCGGTGTTGATGTTCTCAAAATCTTCCATATTACTTCATTATCTATCTTTTCAACTCCACAAGACTTTATTACTACAACAATTTATGGCATCCTACCAATATAGCTTCTAACAGATTCATCTTCCATCATTCTTATGTCTTCAAATGCACAAATCCAATTATTTAACCTAGGTTTCTTTGCATGTTCATCACCTTCAAAAGTAGAATGTAAAGCTTTCCAAATATCATAAGATTTAGTTAAACCTTTTACCTGACTATATTCATTCTCTAAAAGTGCTGATAAAAGTGCTTCTCTTGCAAATATGTTACACATAAATAGATCTACCTCATATTTAGAACTTGTTTCAAGATTGTCTTCTTTAACTATAGTCCTTTCATTCTTTGTAATCAACCAATAACCTAGTCCTAAACACAAGAGATGTGTCTTCATCTTTTCTTTCTAGCTATCAAAAAGTACTCCATCAAACTTAGGGCTTTCTTTCCTAAAATTTTCCATAGATCTCTTTAAGTTGTTAAACTTCTCTTTCAAGGACCTACTGCCCTAATACCAATTGTTAGAAAGTAAAGACCACCAAGATAACTGAGAGGGGGGGGGGGTGAATCAGTTATGTGATAATTAAACCATTTATCATCATTAACTTCAATATCAACTTCAATAGCTTTAAACTATATAATTAATGCAGTAACTAACCATAGAAGGATAATCATACACAATGACACAATAACACAAGATATGTTAACTAGGGAACCTCTTGATCAAAGAGTAAACCCCGATGCGAATGATGCCCAAAAAATGATGTACTAATATGAAAGTTCCTTGTTAGAGGATGGACCCTATTAGGAGTCTTATGAAATACATTCAGTACATATGAATCTCTGTTAGGAGATTTTGAATCCCTATTAAAAGATTCTAACCCTGTTAGGAGTTATGGAAGACAGAAGGACCCACTGCCCAAACAGCTTCAAGGCAAGATCTCTGAACTCACTGTCCAATAGATCTTAGGATTATTCAATAGAATAATATGAAATATGTTACCTCCTTCACACTGTGCCAAAACCACACTCTCTGCTACACAAGATCACAAATCCAGATCTCTGTACTTCGCAAGTCTTCCTTCATCACTAAATTAGCTCTTTTCTTCACTTCATGCATACATTCGCATCACAACTTTCATAATTTCATATCACAACTATTATAATCCTCATATAACAAGGAAAAAATTCCTTCCTTTATACCACACTCAAATAATTACAAATGAGTCGGCATGCAAATAAAAAATAATAATTTCAACACGCTACATCAGAATTACATAAAACTGTCAGCTTCTAGATACAATAACTTCCCAATCATGTGACCTCAAAGTTTGTGCTATGAACCACATCACCAAAAATGAGTCTCAAACTTTCCTTTAACTACACAGAATCAGATTCCATCCCAGTTAGGAGATATCCTCCGATTACCAAAAACTGCTACACAGGAATACTGCTAGAGCACTGCTTCCACCAAAATGCATATAACTTTCATGAATAAATGAATTTCTTTTTGTGCTCTTAACCATAGGATAATAACACACCAAAGAACATATCATTAACTGTGCATAACTCAATTTGCAATATAACATGTGCACAAAACAAAATTGTGTCTGCTTCTCTACTAAACTCTAGAATATCACTGTGTTGACATCAATGACAATCATAGTCATGAATGCAACAACTACTACTATAGAATGACTGCTAAAGGCTTCAACATTCATTCCTAACAATTAGCTACAATTGTGTAACAAGTCATTCTGAGCTTGCAGATCAGCGAATTGGTCAACCATTTGATGAGAATCAACTACAATCATGTAACTCACCATTCTAAGGTTGCAGATCACCAAATCAGTCCATTGTTTGATGAGAACTAGCTAAAATTGCATAGCTCCCCATTCTGAGGTTGCAGGCTAATGAATCGGTGAACTATTTGATGAGAATTAGCTACAATCATGTAAGAAGCCATTCTGAGCTTACAGATAACTGAATCAGTCAACCGTTCAATGAGAATCAACTACAATCATATAAAAGATCATTCTGAGGTTGTAGATCATTGAATCAATCAACCATTTCATGATAATTAGCTAAAATCATGTAACAAATTGTTCTAAGGTTAAACTTCACCGAATCGGTCAACCGTTCAATGAGAATCAGCTAGACTCACATAACAAGCCATTCTGAGCTAACAGATCACCAAATCAGTCTACTATTCAATGAGAATTAACTACAATCATGTATAAAGCCATTTTGAGCTTACAAATCACTAAATCGGTCAACCATTCGATGAGAATCAACTACAATCACATAAAAGATCATTCTAGGGTTGTAG
The DNA here is from genome assembly GCA_027943335.1 of Chamaecyparis obtusa. NCBI lineage: Eukaryota > Viridiplantae > Streptophyta > Pinopsida > Cupressales > Cupressaceae > Chamaecyparis > Chamaecyparis obtusa. The sequence goes on along the minus strand of BSBK01000790.1, from coordinate 4,451,672 downwards.
ATCACCGAATTGGTCAAATGTTCGATGAGAATCAACTATAATCATGTAACAAGTCATTTTGAGGTTACAGATCACTGACTCAATCATCCATTTGATGAGAATCAGATACAATCATCTAACACACCATTCTGAGGTTGTAGATCACCGAATCGGTGAACCATTCGATGAGAATCAGCTACAATTATGTAACAAGCCATTCTGAGCTTACAAATCACCAAATCGGTTAACCGTTCAATGAGAATCAATTACAATCACATAAAAGATCTTTGTGGGGTTTTAGATCACCAAATCAGTCAACCCTTCGATGAGAATTAGCTACAATAACATAACAAGCCATTCTGAGCTAACAGATCATCGAATCGGTCAATAATTTGATGAGAATCAACTACAATTGCATAACAAGCCATTCTGAGCTTACAAATCACCAAATCGGTCAACCATTCAATTAGAATTAACTACAATCACATAAAATATTATTCTAAGGTTGTAGATAATGGAGTCGGTCAACCATTTGATGAGAATCAATTACAATCATGTAACAAGTCATTCTAAGGTTGCAGATTGTCGAATCGGTCAACTACTTGATAAGCATCAGCTACAATCATGTAACAAGATATTTTGAGGTTGTAGATCATCGAATCAGTGAACCATTCGATGAGAATCAACTACAATCATGTAACAAGCCATTCTAAGCATACATATCATCAATACGGTCAATTATTTGAGGAGAATCAACTACAATCATGTAAGAAGCCATTCTGAGCTTACAGATCATCGAATCGGTCAATTATTTGATGAGAATCAACTACAATCACATAACAACAAGCCATTCTAAACTTACAGATCATTGAATTTGTCAACCATTCGATGAGAATGAACTATAATCACATAAAAGATCATTATGAGGTTGTAGATCATCAAATCTGTCAACTATTTCATGAGAATGGGCTACAATAGCATAACAAGTCATTCTAAGGTTGTAGAAAGCCAAATCGGTCAACGGTTCGATGAGAATTAGCTACAATCATGTAAAAAACCATTCTCAACTTACAGATCACCGAATCGATCAACCCTTTGATGAGAATCAACTATAATTGCATAAAAGATCATTTAGAGGCTCTAGATCACCAAATATGTTAGTCATTTGATGAGAATTAGCTACAATCTTGTAACAAGTCATTCTCAGGTTGCAGATCACCGAATCAGTCAACCGTTTGATGAGAATTAGCTACAATCATATAACATGTCATTCTGAGGTTACAAATCATTGAATCGATCAACCGTTCGATGAGAATCAACTATAATTGCATAATACCCCATTCTGAGGTTGCAGGTCACTAAATCAGTGAATTATTTGATAAGAATCAGCTACAATCATGTAACAAGCCATTCTTAGCTTACAGATAACTGAATCGGTCAACTGTTTCATGAGAATCAACTATAATCACATAAAAGATTTTTTTGAGGTGGCAAATCATCGAATCAGTTAACCGCTCAATGACAATCAGCTAAAATCATGTAACAAGTTGTTCTGAGGTTCCAGTTCACCAAATCAGTCAACCGTTCAATGAGAATCAGCTACAATAATGTAACAAGCCATTCTGAGCTTACAGATCACCAAATCAGTTTACCATTTGATGAGAATCAACTACAATCACATAACAAGACATTCTAAGCTTACAGATCACTAAATCAGTCAACCATTCAATGAGAATCAACTATAATCACATAAAAGATCTTTCTAAGGTTGTAGATCACCGAATCAGTCAAATGTTCAATGAGAATCAACTATAATCATGTAACAAGTCATTCTAAGGTTGCAGATCACCGACTCGATCAACCGTTCGATGAGAATTAGATATACTCACGTAACACACCATTCTGAGGTTGTAGATCACTGAATCAGTGAACTGTTGGATGAGAATTAGCTATAATCACGTAACAAGCCATTATGAGCTTATAAATCACCAAATCAGTCAATCGTTCGATAAGAATCAATTACAATCACATAAAAGATCTTTTGGGGGTTTTAGATCACTGAATCAGTCAACCGTTAGATGAGAATTAGCTACGATTTCATAAGAAGTCAATTTGAGGTTGCAAATCACTGAATCAATCAACTATTTCAATGAGAATTAGCTACAATAACGTAACAAGTTGATATGAGGTTGCAGGTCACACAATCGATGAACCATTTGATGAGAATTAGCTACAATCATGTAACAAGCCATTTTGAGCTTACAGATCACCAAATCAGTCAACCCTTCGATGACAATCAGCTACAATCACATAACAAGCCATTCTGAGTTGACAGATCATTGAATTGGTCAACAATTTGATGAGAATCAACTACAATTGCATATCAAGCCATTCTGAGCTTACAGATCACCTAATCGGTCAACCATTTGATGAGAATTAACTACAATCACATAAAATATCATTCTATGGTTGTAGATAACCAAGTCGGTCAACCATTTGATGAGAATCAGCTACAATCATGTAACAAGTCATTCTTAGGTTGCAGATTATCGAATCGGTCAACTGCTCAATAAGAATCAACTATAATCATGTAACAAGTTGTTCTAAGGTTACAGATCACCGAATTAGTGAACCATTTGATGAGAATCAACTACAATCATGTAACAAGCCATTCTGAGCTTATAGATCACCGAATCAGTCAATCATTTGATGAGAATCAACTACAATCACATAACAAGCCATTTTGAACTTACAAATCACTGAATCTGTCAACCGTTCAATGAGAATAAACTGCAATCATATAAAAGATCATTATGAGGTTGTAAATCACCGAATCAATCAACCGTTCGATGAGTATTAGCTATAATTGCATAACAAGTCATTCTAAGGATGCAGATCACCCAATCAGTCAACGGTTCGATGAGAATGAGCTACAATCATGTAACATACCATTTTAGCTTACAAATCACCGAATCGGTCAACCGTTTGATGAGAATCAACTACAATTGTATAAAAGATCATTTAGAGGTTGTAGATCACCAAATTTGTCAGTTGTTCAATAAGAATTAGCTATAATCATGTGACAAGTCATTATGAGGTTGCAGATCACCGAATTGGTTAACCCTTTGATGAGAATCAACTACAATCATGTAGCACACCATTTTGAGGTTGTAGATCCTCGAATCGGTCAACCATTCAATGAGAATCAACTACAATCGCATAACACCCCTTTCTAAGGCTGCAAGTCACTAAATCGGTGAACTATTTGATAAGAATCAACTACAATCACATAACAAACCATCCTGAGCTTACAGATAACCGAATCGGTCAACTGTTCGATGAGAATCAACTACAATCTCATAAAAGATCATTCTAAAGTTGTAGATCCCCGAATCAGTCAACCGTTTGATGAAAATCACTTAAAATCACATAACAAGTTGGTCTGAGGTTGCAGTTCACCGAATCAGTCAACCCTTCGATGAGAATCAGTAACAATCATGTAATAAGCCATTATGAGCTAACAAATCACCAAATCAGTGTACCATTCAATGAGAATCAACTACAATCATGTAACAAGCCATTCTGAGCTTATAGATCACTGAATCAGTCAACCATTCAATGAGAATCAACTATAATCACTTAAAAGATCATTCTAAGGTTTGTAGATCACTGAATCGGTCAAATGTTCGATGAGAATCAACTACAATCATGTAACAAGTCGTTCTGAGGTTGCAGATCACCGACTCGATCAAGTGTTCGATGAGAAGTAGATACAATCATATAACACACCATTCTGAGGTTGTAGATCACCGGATTAGTGAACCGTTCGATGAGAATCAGCTACAACCACGTAACAAGCCATTCTAATCTTACAAATCACTTAATCGGTCAACCATTCAATGAGAATCAATTACAATCACATAAAAGATCTTTCTGGGGTTTTAGATCATCGAATTGGTCAACCATTAGATGAGAATGAGCTACAATCATGTAAGAAGTCATTTTGAGGTTGTAGTGTTAGCTTGTGGTGACTGATCAAGAAAGTACTATCCAGGAAAGTATTGTACACTTTTCCTCCTGACCTCGCCGAGGTTTTGGGGCATAGCCTTTGAGGTGAATTTTTTTTAGGCTGACATATTTTTGGTAATTTTTGGGTCGACATGTTGTAACTCATTTAACCCTAAAGTGGAAAAAATATTGTATAATATGGCTTAGGGTTAGGGATTTCATGTATGTATGATTTTAGTACTTGTGGCGGAGTTGAGCTGTAAGGGATTACAGATTGTAATCAGGTTGTAATCACTGGATAACAATAATATTGGACTCATTGTTGGTGGACATAGCCTAAGGATTGGGTGACCCACGTTAAATCTTTGTGTATTGTGTTCTCTTCTATGTGGTTTATTGTTTTTCCTGATATTGGTTATATTTGCATGTAATTGTTATTTCTACCTTGTTAATCCTAACAAGTGGTATCAAAGCGAGGTTATTTCATTTGTTCTTTCATCTATTATTTGAAGTAGGTCTCATGAGTCAGTGGGAGAGTCTCTCGAATAAGTGGGAGAAATGGTAGATGAGGGTAGGCTAAAGGTTGATAAGTTTAATGGGCAGAACTTCCAGTTATGGAAGATGCAAATGGAGGACTATCTCTATCAGAAGGATCTATGGCGGCCATTAGAGGGAATAGCCAAGAAAGAGGCAATAATTTCTCAGGAAGATTGGGATATTTTGGATAGGAAGGCACTGGTGAGTATTCATTTATGCCTGGCACAATCGGTGGCATTCAATATTACTGGAGCAACGAAAGCTAAAGATCTGATGGATACCCTAGCGAAGTTGTATGAAAAACCTTCAGCTTCAAACAAGGTATTTCTTATGAAGTATTTATTTAATATGAAAATGGTAGAAGGTGGATCAGTTGTCGATCATTTGAATGAGTTTAATACAGTTACAAGTCAGTTAGCCTTAGTTAAAATTACTTTAGATGAAGAGGTTAGGGCTCTCTTGATTTTGTGTTCTTTGCCAAAAAGCTGAAATGACTTGGTAATGGCTATTAGTAATTCTATTTTTGGTTCTAATACCCTAAAGTTTGATGATGTTATTGGTGTTATATTGAGTGAGGAAATTCCTAGGAAAAGCTCAGGGGCATCCACATCAGGTAGTGTATTGAACGTAGAAAGAATAGGTAGAACAAGAGATAGAGGAAACAACTCTGGAAATCATAGAAAATCATGAGGGAAGTCAAAGGGAAAGAGGTCTCAGTCAAGAGGACCTAGCGACTACTGGTACTATGGAAAACTAGGACATAAGAAGAAAGATTGCTGGTCTTGGAAGAAAGATCAAGGAGACAAACATGATTAAAACAAGGAGGCAAATATGGTAAGTAACAAATCTAAAGAGGATGCTTTGCTCTTGTCTTTAGAAAATGTTGATGATTCATGGGTGTTAGATTTGGGGGCTTCATTTCACGCTACACCCCATAGAGGTTATTTTGTTGATTATGTCCAAGGGGATTTTGGGCTAGTTTATTTGGGAGATAATGAACCCTGTCAAATTGTTAGAAAAGGGAAAATCAAAATTAAGTTGTACAATGGGAATCATTGGCTACTACAAGAGGTAAGACACGTTCCAAGGCTGAGTAGAAATTTAATTTCAGTAGGGCAACTCATTGATGAGGGTTGCACAGTTACTTTTAATGATAAAAATTGAAAGGTTTCAAAAGGTTCCTTAGTAGTAGCAAAAGGTTTGAAAGTAGGCACCTTATATCTTTCTACAGGTCATAGTGTTCCCTCTACTTTGATTGTTTCATAGAAAAATGAATGTTCAGGAACAGTTGCTGCAGTTCAGCAGGTAGAATAAGAGACAGTTGCTAGAGATTCTAAAACAGCTATGGCACAATAGACTTGGGCACATTATTGAAAGAGGTATGAAATTACTTCATTCAAAGAAAGCTCTACCAAGTCTAAAATGTGTTAATATGGATTTATGTGAAAGTTGTGTGTATGGAAAGCAAAAGAGAGTCAATTTTGTAAAGAGTGGGAAGGAAAAGAAAGATGAAAAATTAGAGCTTGTGCATATAGATGTATGGGGTCCAGCTTAGGTATCTTCTCTTGGTGGCTCTTAGTATTATGTTACATTCATTCATGATGCAACTAGGAAAGTATGGATATATTTCATTAGACAAAAATCTGATGTATTTCAAAATTTTAAGAAATGAAAATGCTTGGTTGAGAATGAGATAGGTAAAAAGTTAAAATGTCTTAGATCTGATAATGGTGGTGAGTATTGCAGCATAGAATTTGAAGATTATTTTTCCTCTAATGGTATTCATAGGTAGAAAACTATACCAAGGACTCCACAAGAAAATGGAGTGGCTGAACACATGAACAGGACAATAATGGAGTGTGCAAGGAGTATGAGGTTGCATGCTAGGCTGCCCAAAAACATGTGGGCAAAGGCTATGAACATTGATGTTTATTTAATCAATAGAGGCCCCTCTACTCCTTTGGACTGTGGTATTCCAGAGGAAGCATGGAGTGGTAAGAAGGTGAGTTATTCTTTTCTCAAAACCTTTATTTGTGAAGCTTTTTCACATATAGATTCTGAAAATAGAACCAAGCTGGAAGCTAAGTTAAAGAAATGTGTATTTGTTGGATATGGCATTGATGAATTTGGTTATAGGCTTTGGGATTTTTAAAATCATAAAATTGTAAGTAGGGATGTCATATTCAATGAGAAAGTATTGTACAAAGATCTGTTGTAGCAACATGAGAAGAAAGAAAATGACTATGTAGTACTGGATGATACTCCAAAAGATGATGTTCCAGTAGTTCCTTATGCTCCGTAACAACAAATACCACACACCCCAGTGAATGTTAGACGGTCAACAAGGCTAAGTAGACCTCCTAAGAGATTCTCTCCCTCTTTGTATTCTATTTTATTAACAGATGATGGTGAACCTAAATGTTATAATGAAGCTGTACAGGTGGATACAAAGCTTTAGTGGGAGTTTGCAATGACAGATGAAATGGACTCTTTGTTGCAAAATCAAACATGGGATTTATGTAAGTTACCTGTAGGTAAAAGGGCTTTATAGAATAAATGGGTTTACAAGATAAAAGAAGAGGATGGAGGTAAGAAAAGATTTAAAGCCAAGTTAGTTGTAAAAGGATTCGCACAAAAAAAGGGTATTGATTTTCATGAGATATTTTCTCCAATTGTTAAAATGACTTTTATCCATAATATTTTAAGTATTGTGGCTACTGAAGATTTGCATTTAGAGAAGCTTGATGTTAAAATACCTTTTCTTCATGGTGATTTAGATGAAGAAATATATGGTCCAGCCACAAGGATTTGAGGTCAAGGGTAAGGAGAATTTGGTGTGCAGATTACAAAAAAGTTTATATGGCTTGAAGTAAGCACCTCGACAATGGTATATTAAGTTTGACATTTTTATGAATGAGCATGGATACTGTCAGTGTCATTCTGACCATTGTGTTTATTTTAAGAGGTCAGATGATGACAGCTACATTATTTTATGTTTATATGTTGATGGTATGCTTATAGCTAGGTCTAACATGGATCACATTAAGGGGTTGAAACAACATTTAGTACATTCATTTTCTATGAAGCATTTGGGGGCAGCAAAAAAAATCCTTGGTATGAAAATTTGTAGAGATAGGAAAAATAGGAAGTTGTCTCTATCTCAAGTTGATTATATCGCGAAGGTGTTGCAACATTTCTCTATGGAGGATGCCAAAGCTATCAGCACACCTTTGCCTGGTCATTTGAAATTGACTAAGGAGATGTGTCCTAAGAAAATAGAAGAAGAGGCAAAAATGTCTAAGTTACCTTTTTCTTCTGCTGTAGGGAGCTTAATGTATGCTATGGTATGTACTTGGCCAGATATTGCACACATAGTGGGAGTCGTTAGCCGATATATGAGTAACCTTGGTATTGAGCATTGGAATATAGTCAAATGGATTCTTAGATATTTGAGAGGTACATCCAATAAGTGTTTACACTTTGGGGGTTCTACTACTACTGTACAAGGCTATGTTGACTCAGATTTGGTAGGAGATATAGATAGCAAGCAGAGTACTACAGGTTATGTATTTACTGTTGGTGGGACAACAGTGAGTTGGATTTCTCGACTACAAAAGGTGGTTGCTTTATCCACTACAGAGGCAGCCAAGGAGATGATATGGCTTCAATTCTTCATGGAAGAATTGGGACATCCACAGACGGATAACTTTTTGCATACAGATAGCCAAAGTGTCATTCATCTTGCGAAGAATTCTACTTTGCACTCAAAGACAAAACACATATAGTTGTGGTACCATTTCATTTGGTTAGTTTTGGATGATGGGTATTTAAAGCTGGAAAAGATTCATATAGATGATAATCTAGTAGATATGTTTACAAAGATAGTAACAAAGGAGAAGTTGAACTCATGTTCAGATTCAGTTGGTCTTCTAGACTGAATAGAATAAAGGAACAACTAAGTCTAGGGTGGTTCGATCTAGTGGGAGCCTCATATGGTAGAGGTATTGCTATAGGATCAGTCTCCAAGTGGGAGGTTTTTTAGTGTGGATATTGATCAGTCACCAAGTGGGAGATTGTTAGCTTGTGGTGACTGATCAGGAAAGTACTATCCAAGAAAGTATTGTACACTTTTCCTTCTGACCTCGCAAATTTTTTTGAGGCCGACATATTTTTGGTAATTTTTGGGCTGACATGTTGTAACTCATTCTAACCCTAAAGCGGCAAAAATATTGTATAATATGGCTTACGGTTAGGGATTTCATGTAAGTATGATTTTAGTACTTGTAGTGGAATTTAGCTGTAAGGGATTACAAATTGTAATCAAGTTGTAATCACTAGATAACAATAATATTAGACTCATTGTTGGTGGATGTAGCCCAGGGATTGGGTGAACCACATTAAATCTTTGTGTATCATGTTCTCTTCTGTGTGGTTTATTGTTTTTCCTGATATTGGTTATATTTGCATGTAATTATTATTATGCCTTGTTAATCCTAACATGTAGATCATCGAATCGATCAATTATTTGATGAGAATCAGCTACAATCACCTAACAAGTTGATTTAAGGTTGCAAATCACTCAATCAGTGAGCCATTTGATGAGAATCTGATACAATAACATAACAAGCCACTCTGAGCTTATAGATCACAATATTGGTCAACCCTTCAATGATAATCAGCTACAATCAAATAACAAGCCATTATGAGTTGACAGATCACCAAATCACTCAATAATTTGATGAGAATCAACTACAATTGCATAACAAGCCATTCTTAGTTTACAGATCATCAAATCAGTCAACCATTTGATGAGAATTAACTATAATCACATAAAATATCATTCTAAGGTTGTAGATAACCAAGTCAGTCAACCGTTTGATGAGAATCAGCTACAATCATGTAACAAGTGGTTTTGAGGTTGCAGATCACTAAATCAGTGAACCGTTTGATGAGAATCAACTACAATTACATAACAATCCATTCTGAGCTTACATATCATCGAAAAGGTTAATTTTTTTAGGAGAATTAGCTACAACCATGTAACAAGGAATTCTGAGCTTACAAATCACCGAATTGGTCAACCATTTGATGAGAATCAACTACAATCACATAAAAAGCTATTTTTAACTTCCAGATCATAGAATCTATCAACCATTCGATGATAATATACTACAATCACATAAAAGATTATTATGATGTTGTAGATCATCGAATTGGTCAACCATTCAATGAGAATTGGCTACAATCACATAACAAGTCATTCTAAGGTTGCAGATTGCCAAATCAGTCAAGGGTTCGATGAGAATCAGCTACAATCATGTAACAAGTCATTCTCAGCTTACAGATCAATAAATCGGTCAACTGTTTGATGAGAATCAACTATAATTGCATAAAAGATCATTTAGAGGTTATAGATCACCGAATCTATCATTCGTTCAATGAGAATTAGCTACAATCATGTAACAAGTCATTCTGAGGTTGCAGATCACTGAATCGGTCAACCGTTTGATGAGAATCAACTACAATCACATAACACATCATTCTAAGGTTGTATATCACCAAATCGGTTAACCATTCAATGAGAATCATCTACAATCACATAACACCCCATTCTGAGGTTACAGGTCACTTAATCGGTGAACTATTTGATAAGAATTAGCTACAATTACCTAAAAAGCCATTATGAGCTTATAGATAATTGAATTGGTCAACCGTTCGATGAGAATCAACTACAATCACATAAAAGATCATTCTGAGGTTGTAGATCACCAAATTGGTCAACCATTAGATGACAATTAGCTAAAATTATGTAACAAGTTGTTCTTAGGTTGCAGTTCACCAAATCAGTCAACCGTTCAATGAGAATCAGCTACAATCATGTAACAAGCCATTCTAAGCTAACAGATCACCAAATCGGTGTAACGTTCCATGAGAATCAACTACAATCATGTAACAACACATTCTAAGTGTACAAATCATGAATCGGTCAACCATTCGATGTGAATCAACTAAAATCACATAAAAGATCATTCTAAGGTTGTAGATCACCGAATGGATCAAATATTTGATGAGAATCAACTACAATCATGTAACAAGTCATTCTGAGGTTACAGATCACTGACTCGATCAACCATTTGATGAGAATAAGATACAATCACATAACACACCATTCTGAGGTTGTAGATCACCAAATCGGTGAACCATTTGATGAGAATCAGCTACAATCACGTAACAAGCCATTCTGAGCTTACAAATCACCGAATCGATCAACCGTTCCATAAAATCAATTACAATCACATAAAAGATCTTTCTAGGGTTTTAGATCACCGAATCGGTCAACCATTTGATGAGAATGAGTTACAATCATGTAAGAAATCATTCTGAGGTTGCAGATCACCAAATCGATCAACTATTCGATGAGAATTAGCTACAATCATGTAACAAGTTGATCTGAGGTTGCAGATCACTCAATCAGTGAACCATTTGATGAGAATTAGCTAGAATCACGTAACAAGCCATTTGAGCTTACAAATCACCAAATCAATCAACCCTTCAATGAGAATCACCTACAATCACATAACAAGCCATTCTGAGCTGACAGATCACCGAATCGGTCAACAATTTGATGAGAATCAACTACAATTGCATAAGAAGCCATTGTGAGCTTACAGATCACCAAATCTGTCAACCATTCATTGAGAATTAACTACAATCATATAAATTATCATTCTAAGGTTATAGATAGCTGAGTCAGTCAACCATTTGATGAGAATCAACTACAATCATGTAAGAAGTTGTTCTAAGGTTACAGATTGTCAAATTGGTCAACTACTCGATAAGAATCAGCTACAATCATGTAACAAGTTGTTCTGAGGTTACAGATCACTGAATCAGTGAACCGTTTGATGAGAATAAACTAAAATTACATAAAAAGCCATTATGAGCTAACATATCATCGAAACGGTCAATTATTTGAGTAGAATCAACTACAATCATGTAACAAGCCATTCTAAGCTTACAGATCACCAAATCAGTCAATCATTTCATGAGAATCAACTACAATCACATAACAAGCCATTCAGAACTTATAGATCACCGAATCTATTAACCATTCGATGAGAATGAACTACAATCACATAAAAGATCATTATGAGGTTTTAGATCATGGAATCAATCAACTGTTCGATGAGAATTGACTACAATCGCATAACAAGTCATTTTGAGGTTGCAGATTGCCAAATTGGTCAACGGTTCGATGAGAATTAGCTACAATCATGTAACAAGCCATTCTCAGCTTACAGATCACCGAATCAGTCAACAATTTGATGAGAATCAAATATAATTACATAAAAGATCATTTAGAGGTTGTAGATCACCGAATCTATTACTTGTTCGATGAGAATTATCTACAATCGTGTAACAAGTCATTATGAGGTTGCAGATCACCAAATAAGTCAACTACCCAATAAGAATCAGCTACAATCACGTAACAAGTTGTTCTAAGGTTACAGATCACTGAATCAGTGAACCATTCAATGAGAATCAACTACAATTACATAAAAAGCCATTCTGAGCTAACATATCATCGAAACGGTCAATTGTTTGAGTAGAATCAACTACAATCATGTAACAAGCCATTCTAAGCTTACAAATCACCAAATCGGTCAATCATTTTATGAGAATCAACTACAATCACATAACAAGTGATTTTGAACTTATAGATCACCGAATCTATCAACCATTCGATGAGAATGAACTACAATCACATAAAAGATCATTCTGAGGTTGTAGATCACTGAATCGGTCAACGGTTTGATGAAAATCAGCTAAAATTGTGTAACAAGTTGTTTTGAGGTTGCAGTTCACCGAATCAATTGACTGTTCAATGAGAATAAACTACAATCAAGTAACAAGCAATTCTGAGCTAATAGATCACCAAATCAGTTTACCGTTTGATGAGAATTAACCAAAATTATGTAACAAGCCATTCTAAGCTTACAGATCACTGAATCGGTCAACCATTCGATGAGAATCAACTGCAATCACATAAAAATCATTCTAAGCTTGTAGATCACTGAATCAGTCAAATGTTCGATTAGAATCAACTACAATCATGTAACAAGTCATTCTAAGGTTGTAGATCACCGACTCGATCAACCATTTGATGAGAATCAGATAAAATTGTGTAACACACCATTTTGAGGTTGTAGATCACCGAATAGGTGAACTATTCAATGAGAATTAGCTACAATCATGTAACAAGCCATTTTGATCTTATAAATCACTGAATCAATCAACTGTTCAATGAGAATCAATTACAATCACATAAAAGATCTTTCTGGGGTTTTAGATCACTGAATTGGTCAACCTTCGATGAGAATGAGCTACAATTGCATAAGAAGTCATTCTGAGCTTGGAGATCACCAAAGCCATTTGATGAGAATTAGCTACAATCACATAACAAGCCATTCGCGGCTTACAAATCACCAAGTCAGTCAACCCTTTGATGAGAATCAGCTACAATCACATAACAAGCAATTCTAAGCTGACAGATCACTGAATTGGTCAACAATTCGATGAGAATCAACTACAATTACATAACAAGCCATTCTAAGCTTATAGGTCACCAACTTGGTTAACCATTCGATGTGAATTAACTACAATCACATAAAATATCATTCTAAGGTTGTAGATAACCGAGTCAGTCAAGCGTTTGATGAGAATTAGCTACAATCATGTAATAAGTCATTTTAAGGTTTCAAATTGTCGAATCGGTCAACTGCTCGATAAGAATTAGCTTCAATCATGTAACAAGTTATTCTGAGGTTGCAGATCATCGAATCAATGAACCATTTGATGAGAATCAACTACAATCACATAACAAGCCATTCTAAGCTTACATATCATCAAAATGGTCAATTGTTTTAGGAGAATCAGCTACAATCATGTAACAAGCCATTTTGAGCATACAGATCACCGAATTGGTTAATTATTTAATGAGAATCAATTATAATCGCATAACAAGCCATTCTGAACTTACAAATCTCTGAATCTATCAACTATTTGATGAGAATGTACTACAATCGCATAAAAGATCATTATGATGTTGTAGTTCACTGAATCAGTCAACCGTTTGATGATAATCAGCTACAATCACATAACAAGTCATTCTGAGGTTGTAGATCACCAAATCAGTCAACAGTTCGATGAGAATCAGCTACAATCATGTAACAAGCCAGTCTCAACTTGCAGATCATAGAATCGGTCAACCGTTTGATGAGAATCAACTACAATTGCATAGAAGATCATTTAGATGTTGTAGATCACCGAATCCATCAGCTATTCAATGAGAATTAGCTACAATCACATAACAAGTCATTCTGAGGTTGCAGATCACCGAATCGGTGAACTATTTGATGAGAATCTACTACAATCACGTAACACGTCATTCTAAGGTTGCAGATCACCGAATCGGTCAACCGTTCGATGAGAATCAGCTACAATCACATAACACCCCATTCTGAGGTTGCAGGTCATTAAATTGGTGAACTATTTGATAAGAATTAGCTACAATCATGTAACAAGCCATTCTGAGCTTACAAATAATCAAATCAGTCAACCGTTCGATGAGAATCAACTACAATCGCATAAAAGATCATTCTAAGGTTGTAGATTACCGAATCGGTCAAGCGTTCGATGACAATCAGCTAAAATTGTGTAACAAGTTGTTCTGAGGTTGCGGTTCACCAAATTAGTCAACCATTCGATGAGAATCAGCTACAATCATGTAACAGGCCATTCTAAGATAAGAGGTCACCAAATCGGTGTATCGTTCAATGACAATCAACTACAATTGCATAACAAGCCATTCCAAGCTTACAAGTCACTAAATCAGTCAACCATTCGATTAGAATCAACTACAATCACATAAAAGATCATTCTAAGGTTATAGATCACCGAATGGGTCAAATGTTTGATGAGAATCAACTACAATCATGTAACAAGTCATTCTAAGGTTGCAGATCACTGACTCGATCAACTGTTCGATAAGAATCAAATACAATCACATTACACACCATTCTAAGGTTGTAGATCATTGAATCGGTGAACCGTTTGATGAGAATCAACTACAATCACATAACAAGCCATTCTAAGCTTACAAATCACCGAATCGTCAACCGTTCGATGAGAATCAATTACAATCACATAAAAGATCTTTCTAAGGTTTTAGATCACCAAATCGGTCAATCGTTCGATGAGAATGAGCTACAATCATGTAACGAGTTGATGTGAGGTTGCAGATCACTCAATCAATGAGCCATTTGATGAGAATCAGCTACAATCATGTAACAAGCCATTTTGAGCTTATAGATCACCAAATCGGTCAACCTTTCCATTAAAATAAGCTACAATCACATAACAAGCCATTATGAGTTGACAGATCACTGAAGTAGTCAACAATTCGATGAGAATCAACTACAATTGCATAACAAGCCACTCTGAGCTTACAGATCATCGAATCGGTCAACCATTCAATTAGAATTAACTACAATCACATAAAATATCATTCTAAGGTTGTAGATAACCAATTCAATCAACCGTTTGATGAGAATCGGCTACAATCATGTAACAAGTCATTTTGAGGTTGCAGATTATCAAATCGGTCAACTGCTTGACAAGAATCAACTACAATCACGTAACAAGTTGTTATGAGGTTGCAGATCACCGAATCAGTGAACTAATCGATGAGAATCAACTACAATCACGTAACAAGCCATTATGAGCTTACATATCATCAAAACGGTCAATTGTTTGAGGAGAATCAACTACAATCATGTAATAAGCCATTTTGAGCTTACAGATCACTAAATTGGTCAATCATTCGATGAGAATCAACTACAATCGCATAACAAGCCATTATGACCTTATAGATCACCGAATCTATCAACTGTTTGATGAGAATGAACAATAATCGCATAAAAGATCATTATTAGGTTGTAGATCACCGAATCGGTCAATCATTCGATGAGAATCGGCTATAATCGCATAACAAGTTGTTATGAGGTTACAGATCACCAAATCGATCAACGGTTTGATGAGAATCAGCTACAATCATTTAACAAGCCATTCTCAGCTTACAAATCACCGAATCGGTCAACCGTTTGATGAGAATTAACTACAATTGCATAAAAGATTGTTTAGAGGTTGTAGATCACCGAATCCATCAGTCGTTCGATGAGAATTAGCTACAATCACGTAACAAGTCATTCTGAGGTTGCAGATCACCAAATCGGTCAACCATTTTATGAGAATCAACTACAATCATGTAGCATGCCATTTTGAGGTTGCAGATCACCGAATCAATCAACCGTTCGATGAGAATCAGCTATAATTGCATAACACCCCATTCTGAGGTTGCAAGTCACTGAATCGGTGAATTATTTTATAAGAATCAGCTACAATCACATAACAAGCCATTCTAAGCTTACAGATAACTGAATCGGTCAACCGTTCGATGAGAATCAACTACAATTGCATAAAATATCATTCTGAGGTTGTAGATCACCAAATCGGTCAACTGTTCAATGGCAATCAGCTAAAATCATGTAACAAGTTGTTCTGAGGTTGCAGCTCACCGAATCGGTCAACTGTTTGATGAGAATCAGCTACAATCACGTAACAAGCCATTCTGAGCTAACAAATCACCAAATTGGTCTACCTTTCAATGAGAATCAAGTACAATCATGTAACAAGCTATTCTAAACTTAAAAATCACTGAATTGGTCAACCATTCGATGAGAATCAACTACAATGACATAAAAGATCATTCTAAGGTTGTAGATAACTGAATCAATCAAATGTTTGATGAGAATCAACTACAATCATGTAACAAGTCATTCTGAGTTTGCAGATCAGCGACTTGATCAACCGTTTGATGAGAATTAGATACAATCATGTATCACACCATTCTGAGGTTGTAGATCACCGAATCGGTGAACCGTTTGATGAGAATCAGCTACAATCATGTAACAAGTCATTCTGAGCTTACAAATCACCGAACTAGTCAACCGTTTAATGAGAATCAATTACAATCACACAAAAGATCTTTCTGGGTTATTAGATGACTGAATTGGTCAACTGTTTGATAAGAATGAGCTATAATCATGTAAGAAGTCATTTGGATGTTGCAGATCACCGAATCAATCAACTGTTTGATGAGAATCAGCTACAATCACGTAAAAATTTGATCTGAGGTTGCAGATAACTCAATCGGTGAACCATTTGATTAGAATCAGCTTCAATCATGTAACAAGCCATTCTGAGCTTATAGATCACTAAATCGGTCAACCCTTCAATGAGAATCAGCTACAATCACATAACAAGCCATTCTAAGCTGACAAATCACCGAATCGGTCAACAATTCAATGAGAATCAACTACAATTGCTTAACAAGCCATTCTGAGCTTACAGATCACCGAATCGGTCAACCATTTGATGAGAATTAATGACAATCACATAAAATATCAATCTAAGGTTGTAGATAACCGAGTCGATCAACTGTTTGATGAGAATCAGCTATAATCATGTAACAAGATGTTCTGAGGTTGCAGATTATCGAATCGGTCAACTGCTCGATAAGAATCAGCTACAACATGTAACAGGTTGCTATGAGGTTGTAGATCACCGACTCAATGAACCGTTTGATGAGAATCAGCTACAATCACCTAACAAGCCATTCTGAGCTTACATATCATTGAAACAGTCAATTGTTTGAGGAGAATCAGTTACAATCCTATATCAAGCCATTCTAAGCTTACAGATCACTGAATCGGTCAATCATTTGATGAGAATCAACTACAATCGCATAAAAAGCCATTCTGAGCTTATAGATCACCGAATGGGTCAATCATTTGATGAGAATCAACTACAATCACATAACAAGCCATTCTAAACATATAGATCACTGAATTTGTCAACCGTTCAACGAGAATGAACTACAATTGCATAAAATATCATTATGAGGTTGTAGATCACTGAATCGGTCATTTGTTCAATGAGAATCGACTACAATTGCATAACAAGTCATTCTGATGTTGCAGATCGCCAAATTAGTCAACGGTTTGATGACAATCAGCTACAATCGCGTAACAAGCCATTCTTAGCTTACAGATCACCAAATCGGTCAACCGTTTGATGAGAATCAACTACAATTGCATTAAAGATCATTTAGAGGTTGTAGATCACTGAATCTGTCAGCCATTCAATGAGAATTAGCTACAATCACGTAACAAGTCATTCTAAGGTTGCAGATCACCGAATCGGTCAACCATTTGATGAGAATTAGCCACAATTGTATAACACGCCATTTTGAGGTTGTAGAATGCCAAATCAATCAACCGTTTGATTAGAATCCACTACAATCATAGAACACCCTATTTTGAGGTTGCAGGTCAATGAATCAGTGAACTATTTGATAAGAATCAACTACAATCACGTAACAAGCCATTCTGAGATTACAGATAACCAAATCAGTCAACCGTTCGATGAGAATCAACTACAATTGCATAAAAGATCATTCTGAGGTTGTAGATCACCGAATCGGTCAACCGTTCAATGACAATCAGCTAAAATTGTGTAACAAGTTGTTTTGAGGTTGCAGTTCACCGAATCGGTCAACCGTTCGATGAGAATCAGCTACAATCACGTAACAAGCTATTATGAGCTAACAGATCACCAAATCAGTCTACCATTTGATGAGAATCAACTACAATCATGTAACAAGCCATTCTAAGCTTACAGATTACTGAATTGGTCAACCATTTGATGAGAATCAACTACAATCACATAAAAGATTAGTCTAAGCTAGTAGATCACTGAATCGGTCAAATGTTTAATGAGGATCAACTACAATCATGTAATAAGTCGTTCTGAGGTTACAAATCATCGACTCGATCAAACGTTTGATGAGAATCAGATATAATCACGTAACACACCATTCTGAAGTTGTAGATCACCGAATCAGTGAATCGTTCGATGAGAATCAGCTACAATCATGTAACAAGCAATTCTGAGCTTACAAATCACCAAATCGATCAACTGCTCAATGACAATCAATTACAATCACATAAAAGATCTTTTTGGGGTTTTAAATGACTAAATCAGTCAACCGCTTGATGAAAATGAGCTAAAATCACCTAAGAAATCATTCTGAGGTTGCAGATCACCGAATCGATCAACTGTTTGATGAGAATCAGCTACAATCATGTAACAAGTTGATTTACGGTTGCAAATCACTCAATCGGTGAACTATTTGATGAGAATCAACTACAATCACATAACAAGCTATTTTGAGCTTACAGATCACCAAATTGGTCAACCCTTTGATGAGAATCAGCTACAATCACATAACAAGCCATTTTGAGCTGACAGATCACTGAATCGGTCAACAATTCGATGAGAATCAACTACAATTTCATAAGAAGCCATTTTGAGCTTACAGATCACCAAATCGGTCAACTATTCGATGAGAATTAACTACAATCACATAAAATATTATTCTAAGGTTGTAGATAATTGATTCGATCAACAGTTTGATAACAATCAGCTACAATCATGTAACAAGTCATTCTGAGGTTGCAGATTGTCAAATCGGTCAACTGCTCGATAATAATCAACTACAATCATGTAACAAGTTCTTCTGAGGTTTCAGATCACCGAATCAGTGAACCATTCGATGAGAATCAACTACATTCATGTAACAAGCCATTCTAAGCTTAGATATCATTGAAACAGTCAATTGTTTGAGGAGAATGAGCTACAATCATGTAACAAGCCATTCTGAGCTTACAGATAATCGAATGGGTCAATCATTCGATGAGAATCAACTACATTTGCATAACAAGCCATTTTGACATTACAGATCACCGAATCAGTCAATCATTCCATGAGAATCAACTACAATTGCATAACAAGCCATTCTGAACTTATATATCACCAAATCTGTCAATTGTTTGATGAGAATAAACTTCAATCACATAAAAGATCATTATGAGGTTGTAGATCACCGAATTGGTCAGCCGTTTAATGAGAATCAGCTACAATCGCAAAACAAGTTGTTCTTAGGTTGCAGATCACCAAATCAGTCAATAGTTCGATGAGAATGAGCTACAATCACGTAACAAGCCATTCTCAGCTTACAGATCACCAAATTGGTCAATTATTTGATGAGAATCAACTACAATTGCATAAAAGATCATTTAGAAGTTGTAGAACACCGAATCCATCAACCGTTTGATGAGAATTAGCTACAATTGTGTAACAAGTCATTCTAAGGTTGCAAATCATGAAATCGGTCAACCGTTTGATGAGCATTAGCTAAAATCACGTAACACGGCATTCCAAGGTTGCAGATCACCGAATCGTTCAACCATTCGATAAGAATCAACTATAATCATATAACACCCCATTCTGAGGTTGCAGGTCACTAAATTAGAGAACTATTTGATAAGAATCAATAACAATCACATAACAAGCTATTATTAGCTTACAGATAACCAAATCGGTCAACCTTTCTATGAGAATCAACTACATCGCATAAAAGATCATTCTGAGGTTGTAGATCACCGAATCGGTCAACCATTCGATGAGAATCAACTACAATCACATAGCAAGCCATTCTGAGCTAACAGATCACTAAATTGGTCTACCATTCAATGAGAATCAACTACAATAATGTAACAAGTCATTCTGAGCTTACAAATCATTGAATCAGTCAACCATTCAATGAGAATCAGCTACAATCACAAAAAGATCATTCTAAGGTTGTAGATAACCCAATCGGTCAAATGTTCAATGAGAACCAACTACAATCATGTAACAAGTCATTCTAAGGTTGCAGATCACTGACTCAATCAATTGTTCAATGAGAAATAGATACAATCATGTAACACACCATTTTGAGGTTGTAGCTCACCGTTTCGGTGAACCGTTTGATGAGAATAAGCTACAATCACGTAACAAGCCATTCTGAGCTTACAAATCACCGAATCGGTCAACTGTTCAATGAGAATCAATTACAATCACATTAAAGATCTTTCTGGTGTTTTAGATCACCGAATAGGTCAACCGTTTGATGCGAATGAGCTATAATCATGTAAGAAGTCATTCTAAGGTTGTAGATCACTAAATCGATCAACTGTTTGATGAGAATCAGCTATAATCACATAACAAGTTGATATGAGGTTGTAGATCACTCAATTGGTACACCATTTGATGAGAATCAGCTACAATCACATAACAAGCCATTCTGAGGTTACAGATCACCAAATAAGTTAACCCTTCGATGAGAATCAGCTACAATCACATAACAAGCCATTCTAAGCTAACAGATCACTGAATTGGTCAACAATTTGATGAGAATCAACTATAATTACTTAACAAGCTGTTCTTAGCTTACAGATCACTGAATTGGTCAACCATTTGATGAGAATTAACTACAATTGCATAACAAGCCACTCTGAGCTTACAGATCATCGAATCGGTCAACCATTCGATGATAATTAACTACAATCACATAAAATATTGTTCTAAGGTTGTAGATAATCGAGTCAGTCAACCATTTGATGAGAATCATCTACAATCATGTAACAAGTCATTCTGAGGTTGCAGATTGTCAAATCGGTAAACTGCTCGATAAGACTCAGCTACAATCACGTAAAAAGTTGTTCTGAGGTTGTTTTTATCATTATTTTCACTCTTTTGGAGGCCTAGTTACTAAGTGAGACTACTGTACCCTGGTTTGAATTATTAGTGGTCTTTCTTAAATTTGTGTTCATTTCATTGTAAAGTGCATGAAAGAGAAAAGAAATGAACTACACCTAAGCATTTCATGTATACATACCAATGTCTTAAGTATGTTGTACAAAGGAAAAGAAACTAAGCAAAATATTTATCCAAGCTCACACAGGTCATGAGCATAGCCATTTCCAAAATTGGATGAATAAGTGCAGATATACATGAAATGATGAAATGAAATACAGGGGTACCAGACATTGTGTGGTAATGGTGTTTGGATCCTGTCCTGTCTAGATAGCTCCTGTGGTCCAGAACCTGGAAGAAGAGAGGAGATGATATGGGTTAGATCCATGGATCTAAGCAGTGCCTAGTATCACAGTATTTACAAAATGCATATATGCACTTAGCCATACACCTCTGGGAAGGGTTGTGCTTAGGGCATGTGCATAAAAGAGGGTCTAGAAATAAAAGAGATACCATTGTTTTCACTAATGTGTTTGTTCCATGTGTAGATGAATGACCTTGACCTATGATGCAGTCGATGCCAGGGAACCCTCATTTCCTTGGCAGTGGCTGCATCACAGGCCAAGAACACCCATGATCAATAGAAGAGCAACCTGATGATGCAAATACAATAGGACACTCAAGGATCATAAAGCCAAATCAAGTGAAGCATGGTCAAGTACTGGCAAAAGGGTGGCTTGCAGAGCACATCAAATCATCATCAAAAACAAAGAACAGTGTATACATCTGCATACTAAGAATAAGGCATTATGGCATGGTTCAAATCTACATTTTAGGCTGAGAGAGGAGGTTGCAAATGATCAGGCCCATAGTTTCAAGAAGGCCAAGTTGTGCATCAATAAAGATTATCAGCTCATGGTTCCCAATAAGTCCAAAACAGTGAGCATCCCAAGGCCATCCATCAACATGAAAAGTAGAATACACAATGGGCATGGTATGTTTTGTGAAGAGATATACATAGTGCCATGCTCACGGGCTATGAAAATAGCAAAGCTCAGGTCCCATACATAGCATGTATAACCAGTCAATGAGCATCAATACATGTCAATGATGCTATGGCAGAAAAAATATTCAAGATAATGGTGCAATGCCATAGCTCACTGGTTTTTCATAACATCAAACAAAGATCAGAGTGTTCCAAGGAGGATACAGAACAAATAGGATGCCTACTAAGTGACAGTATAATATATATTAAACATGCTTGTGACTTTGGTATATAGTGGACACCTTTTTTCAAGTAAATGTACAAGCCAAGAGCAGCATATTTATAACAGTGGCAATGTTCTAAGCCAGACAAATATGTGGACAAACAAAATAATGACCCATGAGTTCTCAAAGTAAAATCAAATAGTGAGTAAGATAAACAGTAAGCAGGAAAGCTCAAAGAGATTCATTCTATTCAACACTGACCTACAAGATAGCTCACGGTTCTTAATGTGAAGAACCCAGCAAGGCAAAAAATTCAAAAGATATAGATTGATGGAATTGGTAACTAGTCATGCCCAGTTCTGGCTTGCAGGCTCAATTAATCAGTATAAACAAAGAGTATGTAAATGCCATGCTTTAACTTACAACTCACTGGTTCCTAAAATACGCCATAGTAACATGCAACAATGAGCATCCTAAGGGCAGGGGTTGGCATGATGAGGACAACATCATGCATTGCATAGTGTTCAAGCTTGTGGGCCATCAATGATAAATAAAACAAATGAGTAAATCAACATGAAATGTAGTAAGAAATAATAGTGGGTCTTCGAGTTTCCATGCTAAAATGCACTGATCAGACCCGCGGTCTCTTCAAATAGCAGTGAATAAGCAGTGGAACAGAATATGGCATGGTAATCGAAGAAGTGAAATGGGATGCATACTGGATGTCATAGTCAAACACTAGGGGTCATCAAGGTGACATGACATCTTAGTGTCAAGAGACACCAATCTTCATGTGAGAGTGCCAAACATGAGGTAATGTATCGCACGCATGGGCTATGCATTGGTGGAGGTGCAACAGACTCGTGTTGTGGTCTCATTCTTAGCAGCCCGTGACATTCCCATAGGGAAGGACTCACGGTTTCCCACTAAACAAGAATCATTCATAAAACAAAGGTAATGTGGATGCCCTAGTTGTGAGTCTATGTGACATTGAATTCATTCAACATTATGAATCACCAATGCCAAATTCCAAGCGCATGGCCTCCAATGTATTCATGGTTGTAGGATACATAATGCATTGTCCACACCAAATGGCAATAAATCAACAAGAAAGAACAAATAATGATGCCCTAACCCTCGGGTCAATAGGAGAATAGGGCATGGCATTACCAGTAATGTCCCATAACTATGTAGGTTAAACCAGTGAGCATGTCATGGTGGCTGGGAAGATGTAGCATAGTGGCTCGCAAGACATTAACATGGCATCATTGTAAAAGACTGGTATGCAAACGATCATGGTGTTATGAAGAGTTAAATGGATGTTGTGCCTCATTAGTGCGTATCTATCAAGCATTGACAGCAAGAAGATACATGGATGCCCTGGCTCATAGGTTTTAAAATAGTAGGCACACCATTAAATAAGTAGCACATCAATAAACATATGCCACAAATGAGAAAATACAACAAAATCTCACAGTGCACAGGCCATTTTAGAAGTTAAGTATAACAATGGAAGAAAACATCAATAGTATGAAATGATCTAAACAGAAAATCAAATGCAGTCATGCCCTCAAATGCAGAGGACCGGTTCAGTAAAATAAGCATATCACTATGCCCTCCATGAATACATGAAACCCTCAAATGCAAATGTGAAGGTACCATCATTGTAAAATAAAGATGCAATCAAATGGAATGCTATAAACACCAAATCAAACACTTACCATGATAATGTCAATGCCATAAGACAGATGTTTCCAAAGCCAAACGCAAGGATCAGAGGTGAAGTGCCAGTAAAGTTAGAAACTTGCCAAGTGCCAAATGAGGAAGCCTGAGTACCAATGGTTTCTCTCTTTCTGTGAAGAAGGATTTTTGAAAATGATTAATTAATTTGTTCTCCCCTTTTTTTTTTAGGGTTGAGGTTTTTATTAATCATTTTTATTTTTGATGTTATGTATTCTTGCAAAGTATGGGTTTTATTTAAATAGTGGGTTATTAAATGTACTTTCCCCTTAATTGGGTTGAGAGTCATTTGTTGACTTAGGATAAAAGGTTAAATCCATATGTAATTTTGGCATAGGGGTTAGATTTCATTGTAAAAGTCATTTCATATTCTATTGTAAATTTTGATAATGGTGTTTTATGAACCATTGTCAGAATCCTATTTTGGGCGCATGACTTAGAGTGAACAGAGTTATTCCTTTAACCATCTTTTTAGGTGTCCCACTTTTTTCGCTACCCCTATAATCTCAGGAATCTAGCATCTGAGTTTATGGGGCAGCCTCGTGGGTCTATTTGGAGAGTTTTCCATTTTTAGGAGGTTATGGGATTTGAATGCAGATTCCTAGGTTCTCTTTTTATACCTCTCACTTTCGTGATTGAGGTTAGTTCTTCATTCTCTCTTTCTTGGAGATGAATGCTTGCAGCTCTGCAAAAGCAAGCTATATTTTGGCTCCTTCAATTCAGTTCATAGCAATTTTCCTTCTTATCCCTACAGTTTTGTGAGTTGTTTTGGTGGATTTTATTTCATGTATTGTGATAAAAGTTAGTCTTTTACTTGATATTTTGTTCATTTAGATGCTCATAAGCACTTTTATTTCCTAAAGTCTCAATTTGTGTGTATTTAAACATATTTGGGTTTGTGGAATTCATTTTCCCTTCTCATTTATAGCTAGCACCTTGTTATTTCTAAGGGAAAAATCAAAATTAGGGAGAAGTTGTGATACTCAGGGTATGATTGAATTTCATTGTGAGTGTTTTGCAGTTTGTGGATCTATAATGTTTGGTGAATCACCTTAGTTCTAGTTTCAATTTCATGCACTCTCTCTCCCTTTTCCTTCAAAGTTCAGTCAAGTTTTAGGTGATTCAAAGGGAAGCCAGCCCTTAATCTAGCAGTCTATTCTCAAATAGGTTACCCACAACTTGAGAATAGTCCCATGTTTCACGAGATTGCTAGGTTCTACACTTAGCCATACTCGGGTGCAATCCCTAGTGATAAAAATTTATGGCACACCCAGTAGGATAGCTTTGTTTTCCATCATTCATTGAGATTTTTGGTGTGATCCTCAGTGCAATTAGCCTTTAAGAGGTAGTTTGTTTCAATCACCATGGCGACTCTTAGAGAAATCTACTGGTTTAAGCAGTTCAAGTGCTGATAAGTTTCAAAAAATATCTTTTTACCAGCTTATTTGATGAATAAGCATGTCAATCCCTAATTCATATTCACCCTATCTCCCTCCATATCATGAAAAAGCTATCCATGTGCCTTCATTCATGCCATATCAAGCTGGCCAAGTAGCAGCATATAACCAAAATGGCCCACAAATAGCAAGTTACCAGCATGCACTACCATACCCTCCCACCCAGCATCAAGCATCCTGGCAGCATTCCTATGAACCACCCTATGAGGGACACCATTATAATCCTTAGAATCAGCCCAATACCACTTCAAATTCAGACTCCAATGATTGGTTTGTAAATTTTGGAGAGGAAGTGAGCTCTTTCATGAAAGACTATGTAGAGATGAGATCTCAGAAAGAGGATCTCTCAAGGTAGTATATGAAGGTGGTGACCTTCTCAAGACATCTTGAAAGCCAGATAGAAGGTGTTGAGAAAACCCTTGAAGAGAAGAACCATCTGATCTTGACACAAGATAAGATCCATGAAGAAAAGATTGTAGAGCATCAAGAATTAATAAGGGCCATATATCTTATAGCTACAAAAACTAAGAAGGATCTCCGAAAGGAGTTAGAAGAAAAAGATCAGTTGGTTAAGAATCTATTGGCACAAGCACCAAGGCAAGGATATCATGACATCATTTGTACCCCAATGCAAGAAAGCTCACCAGATCCACTAGAGGGAAATGGAAACTTAACGCACTCTTGGAGACCCTCATGGACTATGTATCCGGGTTACAAGATGCCCACTCTTTTTAAGGAGGAGATCCAGAAGGAGATGCCTCATGCTATCGAAGAGAACCTAGAAGCTTTGCAAACTAGAAAGGAGAATCACAAGGTTCAAATCCCAAATTTCTTGCCTGGTAAGCCCACTAGCACCTCTATTGAAATTCAAAGCTTTAGGATTTCTCCTTCAGTTTAGAATCTTAGTCAATAGGAGCCTAATCTCCATGCATTTTTAGAGCTTATTCATGACCTTGTCTCAATTATCCAGCTGCCTCATTTTATTCCTATAGAAGAGACACCTAAGAGGTTTGACTTCCTAAGTGATAGTGAGCCCATCCTGCAGCAGATAAAGCCCTATGAGCCAATTCCTAAAGAGCCCCCTACACCTCATAGCATTTTAGGCCACTAGGAAGAGAATGATTTTTGTCTTTTGGGTGTACTTTTTCATGATGGTCATGAGGAAAAACTAGACTTGATACATGTTGAAGAATTAGAGAAACCAGATAAGGATCGGGAAGAAAATGAAGGAGAAACCCTAACTAATTTATTTGAGGAGATGCCTCCCTATATTGAGCAAGATGAGATAGTACAAGATTTACTAGTTGAGCTCTTTGATTGTGATAACAAAGATATAGTTGTTGCTAACTTAGGACAACAAGATGATTTTGATTTGATAATTGATGTTTTCTACTCCACTCTTGTTGATGTTCCTCATCTTCCTAAGAAGGATAATAGCTTGCATGTTCTTGAGGAAGAGTTTGTTTTTCAAGAAGTTAATGTTGTTCCAGTTGTAGGATCAGTGATAGTACCTAGTTGCAATAAAGTGGTGGATGAATCTCATGAATCTTGTTTCATGGACCATGAGGAGGGGCCAGTTATTGTTAAGGGCTTGAGATAGTTGGATAGCTTTGATGAGTTATTAGATGTTCCAACTAATGAAGAGGATGGTCCTCTAACTACAGAAGAAGAAATGGTATGGTAGACTATCATGGAGGGGTAGAATTTTGATCAACATGCTAAAGACATTTGTAAGGTGCATACAGAGAAAGAGAGGCATGATTTTATACTCTCAAGGGGGTGTCCTATTAGATACCTAGCTCAGATGGGGTCAAACAAGATATCCATTTTCAAAGATTCAATGGAGGGTGATGTCAAAGGTCCACTCACTAATAACCATGAGCTTTTTCGGTCTCATCAGCCTCCTTGGGAAAATAGCACCTATGGTATGATCAAGGTTAGTAGTCTAGTCTACCAAATTCAAGAGTTGATATGCTAGGCAGCTTAGTACATTTTTGTATTCCATATTCTCTTTATTGGCATCAAACATGCAAAATGTAATACCCTAAGGAGAATGGGAAGTTATTTCAACAATCCAGTTAATGGATTTGTTTAACCAATTTGTTGATATTGGTTAGAGTAGGGTAGGGTAGAAGTTTCATTTTCCATGTTCCCTAAGTGTTTTAGCATAGTTTTCTTTCAGTGTTGCTTTCAATTCAATTTTGGGTTTAGTTTGAGTAGCAATAAGCCAAAGCAGTCTATCTCTAGCAGTTAGTTGTTTTGTGGGAGAGAAGGAGGTTGTTCTGGTTGGGAGCCAGGTTCAATTTTGAGACTAGGGACTCTATGCCCAATGGATCTATAAGGCAGCTGGTCAAGATGCTTAGCAAGCAAGCAGTGAATAGAGGTCGCTAGAATGTTATCATTATTTTCACTATTTTGGAGGCCTAGTTACTAAGTGAGACTATTATACCCTAGTTTGAATTATTAGTGGTCTTTCTTAAATTTGTGTTCATTTCATTGTAAAGTGCATGAAAGAGAAAAGAAATTAACTACACCTAAGCATTTCATGTATACGTACCAATGTCTTAATTATGTTGTACAAGGGAAAAGAAACTAAGCAAAATATTTATCCAAGCTCACATAAGTCGTGACCATAGCCATTGCCAGAATTAGATGAATAAGTGCAGATATACATGAAATGATGAAATGAAATACAGGGGTACCAGACATTGCCTGGTAATGGTGTCTGGATCCAGTCCTGTCTAGAGAGCTCCTATGGTCCAGAACCTACAAGAAGAGAGGAGATGATATGGGTTAGATCCATGGATATAAAGTGCCTAGTATCACAGTATTTACAAAATGCATATATGCACTCAGCCATACACCTCTAGGAAGGGTTGTGCTCAAGGCATGTGCATAAAAGAGGGTCCAAAAATAAAAGAGATACAATTTTTTTCACTAATGTGTTTGTTCCATGTGTAGATGAACGACCTTGACCTGTGATGCAGTCGATGCCAGGGAACCCTCATTTCCTTGGCAGTGGTTGCATCAGAGGCCAATAACACCCATGATCAATAGAAGAGAAACTTGATGATGCAAATACAATAGGACACTCAAGGATCATAAAGCCAAATCAAGTGAGGCATGGTCAAGCACTGGCAAAAGGGGGGCTTACAGAGCACATCAAATCATCATCAAAAACAAAGAACAGGGTATACATCTGCATACTAAGAATAAGGCATTATGGCATGGTTCAAATCTACATTTTAGGCTGAGAGAGGAGGTTGCAAATGATCAAGCCCATAGTTTCAAGAAGGCCGAGTTGTGCATCAATAAAGATTATCAGCTCATGGTTCCCAATGAGTCCAAAATAGTGAGCATCCCAAGGCCATCCATCAACATGAAAATTAGAATACACAATGGGCATGGTATGTTTTGTGAAGAGAGATACACAGTGCCATGCTCACAAGCTATCAAAATAGTGAAGCTCAAGTCCCATACACAGCATGTATAACCAGTCAATGAGCATCAATACATGTCAATGATGCTATGATAGAAAACATATTCAAGATAATGGTGCAATGCCATAGCTCACTAGTTTTTCATAACATCAAACAATGATCAAAGTGTTCCAAGGAGGATACAAAACAAATAGGATGCCTACTAAGTGACATTATAATAGAGATTAAACATGCTTCCTATGTGTGTGAATTTTGTACCTAGCTATAGACACAACACTTCAGTAAAACATTAGAGGTTAGCAAAAACCAAAATCTGCAAATAATTGAAACTATGCTAACCAAGCGATTTATTGCCTTCTAGTAGGTGCGAGTATGATGTTCTCAGATTGAAATCGAGATTAGTGACAATGCAACACCTAAATGAAGGATTTAAGATGATGAAATCAATGAAATATAAATGCAAATTAATCTATATTTTTTTCTATGCAATAAGAATGAGAAACTGTATGAATCTAAGCTATAATGTATGAAATTGAGTTTGAATGCAGATTTAATCTAAGAAATTCTATGAATGCATATAAAAATCTATGATATGAAACTATGAATGCTCAAAACAATAAATGAAAATCTCACAATAGTCTTGATTCGCAAAAGATTGATTCTTCAATCACAAATTCACCAAACTGAGGATGCAATTTTGAGGTGTTGATTGTGAAGAGATGAGCCTTGATTTTATAGAAATCCAGGGCTTGAGGATGCGTTGAGAAAAGCCATAAATCACTCTTGATAAACTCAAGTTGATTTTTGAGTTAGCAAGAAATTAAGAATATTTAATTCATAAAATCATGCAAAAGTAGTTTTTATCTCAAAATAGAGCTTTAGTTCTCTTTTTAAACTCATCATCAGATGTTGAGTTTTAGAAAGTTTACAAATTGAAATTAGCAATTGTTTTAAAGTTTACTACTTTTGTGATTGTGCATGATTTAATATGAATTAATTTAATAAATAAAGTGATTTATTTTCCACTTAACTGATTTTAAATTAAAACAATTGATTTATGGGTTAATCAATTATTAAATTAAACTTTATTCCAATTGATTGTTTGTAGGAATTTTGATTTATTGTCAAAATAAAATAATACAATTTTAGGAATAATTTAATTAAGTGTAATTAAATAACTAAGTGGCAGTATTAAATCTAATTAATTAAATATTTATCATATTCAATTAATCAACTTTAGGATAAATAGGATTTATCACCAAATAATCATTAAATTAAGAATAATTAGGATAAATAGGAATATTACTAGGAATATTCCCTGATGCAGAATTTAGGATTTGATAATGTGGAGATGTTCCTTAGGTTAGAACTTTTATGTTGATTTCATTCAATTTGAAGATGTAGGAGGTTAATGAACCTATAGCCCATTTATGGGGTATTACATTTTGCCACTCTTTGAATCACTGTGCAAAGCATAGTGGTTCAAAGAATAGTCTATGTTTGATAAAGATGTTTGAGATTGATTTGAAAGATGAAATAATTCTGAGATAGAAATTGATTGAAAGATTTAAAGATGCAAGATTTAGGTCCTGGTTGACCAAAGATAATGTCAACTATAATAGCAATGAACCGGTGATTATGAAAAAGTGCCAAAATGCCTGATTCTGAACCTTATGATTACGAAGAAGTGAGTGACCGATTACAGACCTAAATGTCCTTGTATGAATCATATTGGTATCACATCCTAAACCCATCAGCTACTAAGAACCAAGGAAATGATGCTAATGAACTGATAGTTACGAAAAGCTAATACAGTTTACAAGATAGATTTAGGATACCAAATTGATATGGATCTCAATGAATCTTATATGCCCCAAGAAATGAAAGATTTGCTCCAAGTGACGAGGACTTTTGATGAGTCAGCAACTAGACGTGGTTGTTGTCTTGATTACTAAGGAAAGATTGATTATAGATTTAGATTTACAAACTTGAATGATGTGTAATACCATGCCCCCTTCAGGATTAAAATTGAAATCTGAAAATAAAAGTCAACATTATAGTTTAGAAGCATGTTAATTGATTTGAGAAGTGGTTATACACATTCGAGAATGTGTTCTACATCGTTTAGATGTCATGGAGACCAAGTTTGACTAGGTTAAACTATGAGTTGACCATAGTTGACTCAGTTGACCAAGTTGAAATTTTGATAGTTTGATGTAAGATAATCAGTTAAGTTGAAAAATGGATTTCTTTGATGTTTGAAGGTCGAATATGCAAGTAGTTAATAATATGAATGATCTCAGATTTTGATTTTGATCCCAAAAAAGGATTCTACTTGCTATTTCATTGGAGGAACCTTCATACAATGCTCAGTCCTTATGTCATGTTTAGCATTTTTCATTTTAAAGAATCGTTTAAGTGTTTAAGCAATTTGTGAGATCATGCAAAGTGCAAAATGAAATGCAAACCTAGGACCTAGGACCTAGTCGCTAATCATGTGTCAATTCATTCTCATCATTGAACTTTTTAGGTAACTAGATAAATCAATACAACGCCCACTAGTTATGAAACTATAGACATATGAATATTGATTTGTATGTGCAAGAATCAATACAACACCCGTTGGTTAGGAAACCATGGATATATGAATATTGATTTTAACTTTGAAATATCAAATTAGATATAAGCACCAAGGCACCAACACTAAGATGACTTGAATATCATGTCCATTTTGATATAGCAATTTATATAAGCATCAAAACATATATGTCATGATGACCTAAATACACCTTGCATTACAAACACCTCAAGTAGTCAAGAGATCATTCTAAATCCAGTGTGAATTACCCGTAGTGACCCTTTATCATTCACATCCTTAGGTAAGATCACGTTTCACAATAGGAGTAAGAACTTTCTCAAAAAGACAATAGTTAGATCAAACTTCC
Organism: Chamaecyparis obtusa; assembly: GCA_027943335.1. Taxonomy (NCBI): domain Eukaryota; kingdom Viridiplantae; phylum Streptophyta; class Pinopsida; order Cupressales; family Cupressaceae; genus Chamaecyparis; species Chamaecyparis obtusa. The sequence goes on along the minus strand of BSBK01000790.1, from coordinate 4,419,599 downwards.
TTGAATTTTTTGGGTATCAATGATCGAGGTACTCATGGCCATCCAATTTGAGATAGAGGCTCTTACAGATGGACACCATTTTAATCCAGAATTTCCAAAGTTGTTAGATTTTCACATACAAGAAGAAGGCAAAGAAAAGATTATGCCCCTAATCATCACTCTCTAAATCCTATAAAGGACATCATCGAAGAGCTCAAAGGGACACAATATGCAAAAATCTTAATGCGAATCAGTAAGCATACAAGGAGATAAAAGCATGAAGAAGCATAGATTGTTTTTAATTTGTTTTGATGTTTGATTGCATTGTTGTAGATGCAAAATCCTTTCTAGAGAGGAGATAGACAGATTAACTCAGATGAAGCTTCAAAGGACTCTAACTAAATATGACACGTCTAAAGTATACTAGAGACCATAGGATATGACATTAATTTCCCCCAAGTGTTAAGCATTTATAGGATACAGACGCTTGAGTTGATTGGTGTACAAACTGACTTATTGAAAATAGGAATGCAGAAACAAACCGGGAAATATGTACAAACTAAAGCAAGACTGAAAGTTGGGAAAGACCAAGATTGTGCTGATAGATGGAGCATTTTGAAACAAGTAGCACCCATTTGTTGGGTTTTCACCATCTTGGCAGAGATTCTATTTTTGCTACCAAGACGCCTATTTCCAGGTTTTCACCAAGGCACTTTTTCTTTTTCTCAATTTTTGTATTTTTCATTTTTCCAATTTTTTTGATATTTTTGGTATTTTTTGATTTGTTTGTGAATCATCAAGGTGCCTATTGCTAGGCTTTCACCAAGATGTTCATTTTTTGAGGACTTTTTCAAATTTTTAAGATTTTTTTGAGGACATTTTACCATACACTGAATGCCTTAGGCATAGAATTTCTTCAAATGGAGAATGTTGATTGGTTCTCAGAGCTATTCTCCTTCATTCATTGAGAGTTGATAGGCACTAGAGCCAAAAGTAGTAGTGATTACAAAGGGACCTAGCCAGTTGGGTTCAAACTTCCCCTTGCACTCTCTATGTGATTGATTTTTAGGATTCTCTCTCAAGACTAGATTGCCAACCTGAAATTCTATGTGTCTGACTTTCTTGTTGTAGCCTCTAGACATTGTCTTCTGATATACTTTGAGATGATCATACGTTGCTTGTCTACACTCATCTAGTAGTTCAAGTTCTTGCAACCTAGACACTCTGTACTCATCATCAGTTACTAGACCGTGCATTCTGATTCCTAGTGATGGGATTTCAACCTCAATAGGTAGTACTGCTTCAAACCCATAAACTAAAGTGAAAGATGTAGCCCCAGTAGGTATTTTGATACTTGTTTTGTAGGCCCAGAGAGCTGGATTAATCATGAGATGTCAGTCTCTTCCTATTTTATTAACTGTATGGTGCAATATTTTCAATAGATTCTTATTTGAAGCCTCTGCTTGTCCATTCCCTTGAGGATAGTAGATAGATGACCAATGTTGTGTAATTTTGAATTTGGCACATAGATCATCCAAGTCTTTGTTCTTAAATTGTCCACCATTATCTGTGACTATAGAATGTGGAATACCATACTGGCATATGATGTAGTTCAAGATTAACATAGAGATTTGTTTTCCAATTGCTTGTGTTAAAGGGACTGCTTCTACCCACTTCGTGAAATAATCTGTAGCTGTAATAATGTGGGTGTGCCCATTAGAAGAATGAGGATGTATGGATCCTATAAGATCAAATGCCCATTGGTGAAAAGGCCATTGTGTAGTGAAGGGAATTATTTCTCTCCCTAGAGCATGAATTAAGTGTCCATGCACTTTGCACTTTTGACAGTTCTTAGCAAACTTGATAGACTCTTTCTCCATTTCTAGCCAATAGTACCCAGCCCTAATAAGCTTTCGGGCTAGTGTTAAACTGTTCAAGTGTGACCCACAAATACCATCATGGACTTCCTCTAATGCACATTGAGACTCTTCATGTTCTAAACATCTAAGTAGCATACCATCTAGACCTCATTTGTACAGATTGTGACCAATGATAACATACCGGGATGCATTGCGAATAAGGTATCTCTTTTCATGGTGGTTAAAGGTATCAGGAATGATTTGGTCTTTGAGATAGGAGAATAGGTTTTTATATCTTGATGAATCTTGACCTACAATAGTGAAAATCATGCAGGTTTCAGTAGAGTCATATGCAAGATAAGATAGTGCTTCCACCAAGAACTCGTAGCATAGCTCATGTTCAGGCTACTGTAATAAAGTAGATAATGTTGCCATTGCATCGACAGCCTTATTCTCTATTCTAGGTTTTTGCTCAAATGTGATAGTTATGAAATATTTCTTTAGATCATCTACCATTCTCTTGTATGGAATGAGCTTTTCATCCTTCATTTGGTATACATCATTGACTTGATGGATTACAAGTTGTGACTCTCCCTGAATGTGTAGTTTTGTTACTCTCCACTCAATTGCTATTTTCATACCATTCAAAAGGGCTTCATATTCAGAAATATTGTTTGTACAATGGAACTTTAATCTAAATGCTTTGGGTATTGAGTACTCTTTGAGAAGTGATAAACAAAATGTCTACTCCAGATTTGTTCTATGTATAGGAGCCATCAAAGAACAATTTCCATTCTCTAGAAGAAAGATTCATGATAGAGGAATATGGAAATTTCACTTGCATTGGTGTGTCATCAAACAAAAGTGCATCTTCTAATTGATCAGCAATAACTTGGCCTTTAATAGCTTTTCTTTCAACATATTCAATGTCAAATTCACTTAAGAGCATGACCCATTTGGCTAATCTAGCCATGAGGGTAGCTTTTCTTAATAGGTACTTTAGTGGATCAATCTTAGCTACCAAATGTGTGGTATGAGCTAACATGTAATGTCTCAGTTTCTATGATGCAAAGATCACAACTAGACAAGCCTTTTCAATCATAGAATAGTTCTTTTCATATGCCACCAATGTCCTACTGATATAGTATATAGCTATTTCCTTCTTGTTCTCATCATGTTGTACAAGCAATGCCCCCAGTGATGTATCTATAGCGGAGACTTATAAGATCAAAGGCTTCCCTTGAATGGGAGGCATGAAGATAGGAGGATTTCATAGATATTTCTTGATATGATTAAAATTATTTTCATATTCCTCATTCCATGAAAAGGTCACACCTTTATGTAATGTCTTTGTGAAAGGTTGTGATATGTTTGCTATCTGACATATGAAGCGTCTGATAGATTGAACTCTCCCTTGCAATGTTCTCATTTGACTGATGTTCTTGGGAGGTTGCATCTCCATGATAGCTTTAACTTTAGCTAGATCTACTTCAATTCATTTCTTTGAAATTATGTATCCTAAAAACTTTCTAGAAGTGAAACCAAAAGCACACTTCTTAGGATTTAGTCTGAAACTAAACTTCTCCATTTTGTCTAGTATCTTGCTCAAGTCATTTAGATGTTCAGCTCTAATCATAGATTTTGCTAAAGTATCATCAACATAATCCTCCATAGTTCGATGCATCATGTCATGAAAAATAGATGTCATAGCTCTTTGATATGTAGCACCAGCATTCTTAAGCCCAAATGGCATGACATTCCAATAGAAGGTACCCCATGCACATGTGAAAGCAGTTTTCTCTTGATCTTCTAGAGTAATTTTAATTTGATTATATCAAGAAAAGCCATCCATTAAAGAATACATCTCAAAGCCCACAGTCATGTCCACTATCATATCAATGTTAGGTAATGGAAAATCATCCTTAGGGCATGCTTTATTTACATCTCTGAAATTTGTGCATACTCTTATATATTTGTCTGGTTTTGAAATAGGTACAATATTAGAGATTCATTCTGCATAATCAATAACTCAGATAAATTTGGCTTTTAGGAGCTTCTCTAATTCAGCTTTTACCAAGAGTGCAACATGTGGAAGCATATTTCTCAATTTTTTCTTAACAGGTTTAACGTTTGGAGCTATAGATAAATGGTGCATTATAAGATTAGGATCCAATCCTGGCATATCTGAATATTTCCATGAAAATTTAATCTTTTCCTTTGTTAAGAATGTTGTAATAATTTTCTTTTCTTCTTCTAATAAGGATTGTGCTACATGGATCAACTGTGGTTCTTTTGTTGTTCCCAAGTTGATGGATTGAGTGGGCTCAATTAGAACTGGAGATCTATCCTGTAAATGACTTGGAAGGACATCAAACATCTCATCCTTAGGCACTTTAGAGAGGTTTTCACCTTTGGATACATCTTTTATTTTTACTTTTGTAGGTTCTGAGACTGCCACAAAGTGGTTTTCACCTTCAAAACTCCTTTTCTTTTTATTCTTGTTCTCATTTTTCTAACTAAGATACTTGATGTCTGACTTCATCATGCTAATGCTCAGTTCACTAATGGAAGTCCTCATAGGCTCAACTTCATTTAGGTAGCAAGCAAGGGCATAGTCATTGGGAAAGGTATAAATACCTTGGCTCATATTTGTAGAGGTTTGGTTAAGAATTTTAGGATTTTGGATAGTCAAAGTCCTGAAAGATTAGGAAATAGTGTTTATGGATATGGATATGTCATCATTCATCCTAACCCAACACTCAAGTTAAAAGGTGATATTACAACTTAAGACGTTCAATTCATGAATAGGCTCAATGTCATTGTGAAAGTCCACTTCAGCCATCGGTGGATCAAATGCGATAAATTCATCATTTCACTCTAGACTTATGTTGGGTTTAGGTTCATATTGGTGAATAACATCAACATGTTTCTTTGTAATAAGCTCATCTTCTACTGGAATGGCTCCCCATTCATAGTCATTAGATTCTTCATCTATGCCTCTAGGAAATCTAAGAACATTAGTAAAGTCAGGATGAATACCCCAAGAAGGTTTACCCTCATATTCTAATTTGAATTAATACTCATGAGAATCTATCTCAGAATAACTACCACCTTCCTCTTTGTCTATTTCATTGTCTTCAAGATTAGCTGGTTCTTGTGGTGCAACTATCTCTTGCTCTATAGTAGGTTCTTGTGTTTCTACTACATTAATTCTTTTTACTGGATCATCTTCAGCTTCAAGGAGATCTTTTATTTCTTTATGAAAACATTCATAGGGAATGAGATCTTCAGTGATGTTTGAATCATCACTATCAGATTGTTTTTTTGTTTCTCCCTTTAGTTGATTTGTTGTGGAAGGCTCAACCTGTTCTAAGACATGTGGGGAGTTCTTGCTAAGATAGAAATGCTTCTTCTTGTATCCTAGACCTATTGTATTCTTGTTTTCTTGGCCATGATGAGCAAGAGGTGACAGAAGACCTTTACCTTGTAGTCCTAGAGGTCCTTTAGCTTTATATCCCATTTTTGTGATCAATTTGTCTCCTAGGCCATATGACTTAGAAGGGATATTTGATATTTTAGCATCGCATTTTTTAAAAACTTAAGATTTAGGTTCATCTTTGTATAGCCATGCAAGCACAGCTTCATCCTCTTCAAAATCTTGTTTAAATACTTGTTTTGTAACAAAATTTCCTTTATATGCCTCAAGAGGTTCTTTAGACTCTAGTTTGGATTGTTTCATAATTTTTCCATAGGACTTAGGCGAGATAGGGAGAGATGTCAAAGATAAGACTGGCTCTATAGTATATTCTCCCATACCATTTTATTTGATTTTAACCTCTTTAGCAATGTCTTCCATCTTGGATGTTGATGCAACGTCTAGGTGCTTAGTGGAAGATTCTCTATTATTAGGAACAAGTTTATCAGCACTCTCTTTCAATGTATTGCAAGTTGTATATAGATCAACTAGGATCATCAACTCTACTCCATAAGGAAATTTCAAACACTGATGGTATGTAGAAGTAATAGCTTTCATTTCATGTATCCAGGGTATCCCTAGAAGGATGTTGTAAGCCAAAGGTAAATCAAGAACTTGACATGTAGTATCTCTGATGACAAGACCTGCTCTGATAGGTAAGACAATTATTCCTTTGGAAGATCTTTCTTGCTCATCATATGCTTTGATAGTTATCTTCTTTCTAGGATCAATGGCCATTTCTAAAAATCTCAATTGTGTAATCAAGCTAAAAGAAAAAATGTTTAGACCAGCACCCCAATCTATCAACACACGTTTGACACGACGGTTTTGGATCAAGATTTCAATATGCAAGGGCTGGTTATGCGGATGACTCAAGGAGTTATCATCTTCCTCTAAAAATTAAATGTACTGTGGAGGTGTAAGATGACCAACCATAGTCTAGAATCTATCTAAATCAAGGTTATCAAGAACATTGGTTCCAAGCAGAGCTTTGCCTAGAATGGCTCTATGAGCTGGAGATATCTGAAGCAACTCAAACATAGAGATTTTTGTATTTGTGTCCTAGAGTTTTTGAACAATACTCTATGAAGTAGGCCTCATGTCTTTAGGATTTGAAGATTTAGATGTAGCCCTCTATTTAGAAGCAGATGAAAGATTGAAAAGCACCTTAGGGACATAGGATGAATCTGGTATTTGTCCTTGCAGATGTGCCTGAGCTTGTGATTGAGTAACTGCATTTGTTGATTGATTATCTCTATCTCTTCTTACAATTGTGATGACATTGAAATGCTCAGATAGGCATGGTTCAACCATATTGATAGCAGCATTGTTTTTAGAGTAGGCATAATTGACTTTAGCACCCATATTAGGCTGAGAAGAAGAATCTTCTTTACCATGTTTAGGAAATGGTTTTGTGAATGTTGTAGATCATTATTTCTCTTATGATTGTCAATCATGATGTCTCCATTATCAATTTTGTCTTGTATGATATGCTTCAAGAAGACGTAGTTATTAGTCTTATGACCCTTATTGCAATGGAATTCACAGAAGTCATTCTCCCTCCACCATTTTAGTTTAGGTTCAAGATCAAAGACTTTCATCTCAAGCAAGTAGATGATTTTTTTTGCCAATAGATTTTTCATGGAAGATTCCAAGGACTCTCCAAGAGGAGTGAATTTGTGATTAGGATTTGTAGCCCAAGGTCCATAATCAAATGACTTTTTGTTAGATTTAGATGTTTTAGCTTCAGCAGCTTTGATGGCTTGAGTGCCAATAGTGAGATTGAAAGTAGGTGCCTTAGATGGGGCACGAATATTATCAACAATGCCATCTATGATGATGCCTTTATTCTTATTCCAATTTTTGTTCTTGTCTTTAGAACTAGATCCAGATTCATACTTGTCCTTTTGAAGTGATATTTCTCCTTTTTGCACAAATACTTTCTCAATTTTGATTGCATTTTCTACCATCTTATCAAAGGATGTATGTATTACCCTAAAAATTCCTCTTTCCATTTTTGGGCAAAGCTGCAAAAGTCAAAGATCCTCATGATTTAACCCCTATCAAACACCTCCAAAAAATTTCATGGGTTTAGCATCTTTCCCCTGGTCTCTACAGTGTTTTTTTCTATCTCTGGCATCAATGACCTAGGTCAAAATTCATAAATCTAGCCGTTGGACCCTTAAAACCCTAAAAAACCCTTTGGCTTGTTATAATTCTTCATTACCTTTTTCAGCCACTAAGGGTCTCCAATTCCCATGTGCATTTTAAAATCCTTCAGTCACCAAATCTCTTATTCCTGGTGGTCAAAACCTTAACACTTGGTGATCTAGCAGGTGGTTAATGTTTGGCATCATGGTTTCAGTCTTTGAAGAGGCTAAGTATCGATCAAATCTGATGGTCATTGCTATTCCATTGAGTGAAGATGCAAGTGTTTTAAGATCACGGCATAGTGATGGCTGTCGATCTTCCTTTTCATATAGCACTGTAGGTTGTCAATGGGTCCACTGCCATGTAGTCTAAGGTGTACATTTCTTATTGGTCGAGGGGCTGGTGATGTGGTGCAATGTCAGAGTGGGCCCAGCGTGTTGTCTTTCTCAAAGATCTACGGCTGTTGTATGATCTGATGGAATATTCTTGGCCCATGAGATCATACGCCAACCATTGATCTTACTTTATCTCTGGGCTCTGTTAGGTGGGTCCTTTCCTGGTGACATGCTCGCATTTCATTGGTCAGCTAGATTATGATGTGGTAGTTTGTCAGTGGGCCCGTGGTCTTTGGCTTATGAGGTAGGTTAAGATCTGATGAGGATCTATGGTTCTCATTATACCGCTAAGGAAAAGTGCTTGAGAGTTAAAGCTATGGTATAATGACAACCATCCCATGAAGGATTTGGAATGCCATGGGTCTGATGTGCTACTTGGATCTAACATGCTCAAATCTTATTGGTTGTTGGGTAGAACAGTTGGCATTTGTCAATGGGTCCAATTGTCAGAGGATTCGTAGAGTTGATGAAGATCTACAATCGTCACATGATCTCATGGAATCTTCTGAGCCCATGAGATCATGCACCCACCGTCTGATCCAAAGTAAGATTCTTCTATTAGGTGAAGTGCCAGTCGTGCTGAAGTGTTTTCTTCTCATTGGTTCCAACTAGTGATGTTGGTGCTTGACTTTTCAAAGAGATTTAATACTATTTTTTAAGTCGATCTAGGTCGTTCATCTGTTGAGAAAAATAATTATCGACGGTCACGTTTTAAATTGGATCAGTTGGCCATTGTTTTTCAAATTTAAATATCTTTCATAGGGTTTCTACTGGTTTCTCGCTCTTGGTCAATTGCACAGCTACAGATAGCTTAGAATTGATAGTTCCAAGACAGTTGCAGTTAGAAGGATGATGAAAGTATCTGATGGTCGTCACATATGATTTCCTAGGGTACCATGTTGATATTCTCACACTGAAGAAACATTAAAGGTTGGCGCCACCTATGGCTTCCTGTACTTCAAAATACAAATCAAACCTAGACCAGATTTGAACATTCATGGCAAGACTGAATTGTAGAGAGGGTAGATAAATCAAGGCAGCTTGTCCGCGGGTTAATGCAGTATGATATCTGATTGGTTGAGATATTTTCATGAACATTTATGATTAGAAATGATAGGTTTAGGATTAGATTATTTTATGTAGATTTATGTAACCCTAATTAGATTTTTCTCCTACCTGTGTGCAATAAAGGAGATGTATATAATTAATTTTTGGAGCTTTTGAAGCTCAGAGTTGACAAATTGTAAAAAGAGAGTTCTTCTTTCTCAAAAAGTTATCTATGGCATTCTTTCTACTCTCTGGCTTTCTACATTCTATAATCTCCCATTGATTGTTTAAGCATTGCAGAGGTATTTGTGACATTCTTTTTGTCCCTATGCTTTTCTTGTTTGAACTATCTCTTATTGAATTGAAGTATATGTATGTTTTCAGTGATATCTTAGGGTTATTGATCCCTCTTTCTTTCTGCAATTCATGTGTATTACTATGTCTAATTTGATTTGAGTGAGTTTGTGGGTATACTTCAGCCCCCTGTCATTTTGTCTCATTCCTATACCTAGTTGCAGAGGTGAATGTTTGTTTGCAGGTCATAGTCTGTGTCTTTTGTTCAGACCCCTCTATGAAATACTTATGCAAGCCTATTTAGTGAGTTGTGATCTCCTAGACCTAAGTTTTTTTACTGATTACATTCTCTATACTATAATTCATACCATATTTTTTAGTGTATCACCTAGTAGGATAGTTTTCTTTCAAGTCATTTCCCTTTCATGCATTCCTTCTATCCCTTTCCCCTTCAAAGTTTTACTTTCCTATCTAAGAGCAAATTAAGGTGATTATCCAAGAGGAACCAGCCTAGAACCTAGAGGTCTCATCTCAGTTAGCATAGGTCCCACACCTGGAGATGATTCCCATGTTATACTAGGTTATCAAGACCAAGAGAGCTTGTAACAAGGGTGCAAACTTAGTGTATAACAATTCTGGCATGCCCAGTGCGACAAAGTTTAGATTTATGTTCAAAGGTGTTACTAAGATCAGATTCAAATTCAAAAGATACCTCACCTTGGGCATAACATCTCTAATTACAAAAGAAGTTTATCTTTGAAAGGTTATGCTATCTCTAATATACTGATTGCATAATACAGACCTTAGAGAGGTTAGTATTCAATTATATCTGGTGACTCCATTTGTGTTAAGAGACAGTGACCCAATTTCTGATATAGCTTATGGGAAAAATAGACCCTTCTAATGGTGAGACAGTTTGCATTTGAACCCTTTAATCAGGTTACTCCATTAAATTTTTCCCAACATCATGATGTGTCCTTGGCAGTGCTAAAGATTCTACCTAATTTCATAGGTGAAGGACAAACAATGGCTATTGAACACATAAGAGATGTGGCTACCATCTATAGTATACACCACATCACAGAGGAGGATGCTGCCACCAAGTTGTTGGCTACCTCCTTTAAGGGTAAGGCCCTGGAATGGTTTAGAGGTCTAGTAGTTGGCTCCATTACTTCATGGGATAGACTTGGAGAGCTCCTTAGCAAATACTTTGAGGATGATTTAGACTCTTTGTCTCTAGTAGATCAGTTCCAAATTATAAAGAGAGATCCTCGAGAATAGATGATTGATTTTAATGGTAGATTCCTTAGGACGTGGAATAGGATTCCAATTAATATAAGGCCTTCGATAGATTGTGCCTTCCTTTATTTTTTGAGAGGCCTAAATAGTGACATATCTATCATGATTCAATCTTTAGGAGGTACTTCATTACCTCAAGATTTTGACCTAGTTGTAAAGGCAAAAAATTGCTTAATTAAGGCTGGTATGATAACCCCAAGACCACCCATGCCTATCTCTCCCAATCTTCAGCCCATTATACCTTTGCAAATGCCTCCATTTACTCCCATGCCTACATTAATAGAACCTTAGGCCAGCACTGGCTATGGGAAATCCATAGGTGACCCTTCTCAAGAGCTACTCAAATTAAAAAGAAGTCAACAAGAGGTGAGAGGTGATCAACAATCGACAAACCAAGAGATGATGAGCCTACTGTAGGCTCTAACTGAAGATTTGATCATTTTAAAAGGGCAGAATCAAGAGGATAGGCCACCTTATTAACAACAAGATCAAAGTCCTAACCAGCAGTGCTGAGTTCAGGAGCAACCATATCGGCAAGATAGGCCATAGTATCAAGAAAAGCATCAAAGAAAAAGGCAAAATTTGGTAAAAAGGCCTTTCCATCCATATAATCTAGTCAGGAGGACACTCCCAACACAAAACACCAAAGTAGCTGGCAATCACCTGAACCCATTTTTTGGGAAGGAGGCTGCAGATTTTCTACTTATTCTCTTGAACTATGAGCTTCCTGATGGAGAAAGGTCAGAGGTGTTACAACAAGAGATAGTGGCTTCTCAAACACATCCCTGTAAGGATGGAATGCAAGTGACCAGACAAGAGACTCACAAGGTTCAGATCCCAAGTTTCTTTCCTGGTAAGTCCACTAACACTTCCGTTGAATTTCCAAGCTTTAGAATTTCTCCTCCAATTTAGAATCTTAGTCATCAGGAGCCTAATCTCCATGCATTCTTAGAGCCTATTCATGACCCTATTCAAGATTTCCAGCCACCTTATTTTTACCCCATGAGGGAGACACCTAGAAGTTTTCACTTCCTAAGTGACAGTGAGCCGGTCCTGCAGCAGATAAAGCCCTATGAACAATCTCCTAAAGAACCCCCTACACCACATAGCATTTCAGGTCACCAAAAAGAAGATGATTTTTGTCTTTTAGGTGTACTTTTTCATGATGATTATGAGGAGCAAGTAGGGTTATTACATCAAGATGGATTAGAGTAGTCAAATAGGGATAAGAAAGAAAGTGAGGAAGGTGAAAGCCCAGCTGATCTATTTGAAGAGATGCCTTCTTACATTGAGCAGGATGAGGTAGTACAGGACTCACTGGTTCAAACCTTTGATTGTGGGATTAAAGATGATATAGTTTCTACTGACTTAGAGCAACATGATGATTTTGGTTTGATAATTGATGCTTTTTTCTCAACTCTTGTTGATGTTCCTCATCTTCTTGAAAAGGATAATGGCTTGCATGTTCTTGAGGAAGGGTTTGTTGTTCAAGGGATAATTATGTCCCAACTACAGAAGAGGAAAATATATGGCAGATTATGATGGAGGGACAAATTCTTGATCTTCCTACTGGAGTTGTTAATGAGATGCATCTAGACACTAGCAAAGGGAGCCCTAAGTTCAATGTTTCCAGGGGTTTCCCCTTAAGGTACTTAGCCTGAATGGAGGCTAGCCATAAAAAACCAGTGATGTATCTAGCTCTTTCCTTCTTGTTCTCATCATGTTGTACAAGTAATGCCCCTAGTGATGTATCTCTAGCGGAGACATATAAGATCAAAGGTTCTCCTTGAATGGGAGGCATCAAGATAGGAGGATTTGATAGATATTTCTTGATATGATTAAAATTCTTTTCACATTCATCGCTCCATGAAAAGGTCACACCTTTATGTAATGTCTTTGTGAAAGGTTTTGATATGTCTGCTATCTGAGATATGAAGCATCTGATAGATTGAACTCTCCCTTCCAATGTTCTCATTTGACTGATGTTCTTGGGAGGTTACATCTCCATGATAGCTTTAACTTTAGTTGGATCTACTTTAATTCCTTTCTTTGAAACTATGTATCCTAAAAACTTTCCAAAAGTGAAACCAAAAGCACACTTCTTAGGATTTAGTCTGAGACTAAATTTTTTCATTTTGTCTAGTATCTTCCTCAAGTCATTTAGATGTTCAGATCTAATCATAGATTTTGCTAAAGTATCATCAACATAATCCTCCATAGTTTGATGCATCATTTCATGAAAAATAGATGTCATAGCTCTTTGATATGTAGCACTAGCATTCTTAAGCCCAAATGGCATGACATTCCAATAGAAGGTACCCCATGCACATGTGAAAGCAGTTTTCTCTTGATCTTCTAGAGTAATTTTAATTTGATTATATCAAGAAAAACCATCCATTAAAGAATACATCTCAAAGCCCACAGTCATGTCCACTATCATATCAATGTTAGGTAATGGAAAATCATCCTTAGAGCATGCTTTATTTACATCTCTAAAATTTGTGTATACTCTTATAGATTTGTCTGGTTTCGAAATAGGTACAATATTAGAGATCCATTCTGCATAATCAATAACTCAGATAAATCAGGCTTTTAGGAGCTTCTCTAACTCAGCTTTTACCAAGAGTGCAACATGTGGATGCATCTTTCTTAATTTTTGCTTAACAAGTTTAACGTTTGGAGCTATAGATAAATGGTGCATTATAAGATTAGGATCCAATCCTAGCATATCTAAATATTTCCATGAAAATTTGATCTTTTTCTCTGTTAAGAATGTTGTAATTATTTTCTTTTCTTCTTCTAATAAGGATTGTGCTACATGGATCAACTGTGGTTCTTTTGTTGTTCGTAAGTTGATGGATTGAGTGGGCTCAATTAGAACTAGAGATCTGTCCTATAAATGACTCTAAAGGACATCAAACATCTCATCCTTAGGCACCTCGGAGAGGTTTTCACCTTCGGATATGTCTTTTATTTTTACTTTTGTAGGTTTTGAGACTGCCACAAAGTGGTTTTCACCCTCAGAACTCCTTTTCTTTTTATTCTTATTCTCATTTTTTTGACTAAGATACTTGATGTCCAACTTCATCATGCTAACGCTCAGTTCACTAATGGAAGTCCTCGTAGGCTCAACTTCATTTAGGTAGCAAGCAAGGGCATAGTCATTGGGAAAGGTATAAATACCTTGGCTCATATTTGTAGAGGTTTGGTCAAGAATTTTAGGATTTTGGATAGTCAAAGTTGTGAAAGATTGGGAAATAGTGTTTATGGATATGGATCTGTCCTCATTGGTCCTAACCTGACACTCAAGTTCAAATGTGATATTACTACTTAAGACATTCAATTTCAAACACTGATGGTATGTAGAAGGAATAGCTTTCATTTCATGTATCCAGGGTCTCCCTAGAAGGATGTTGTAAGCCAAAGGTAAATCAAGAACTTGACATGTAGTATCTCTGATGACAGGACCTGCTCTGATAGGTAACACAATTGTTCTTTTGGAAGATCTTTCTTGCTCATCATATTATTCGATAGTTATCTTCTTTCTAGGATCAATGGTCATTTCTAAAAATCTCAATTGTGTAATCAAGCTAAAAGAAAAAATGTTTAGACCAGCACCCCCATCTATCAACACATGTTTGACATGACGGTTTTGGATCAAGACTTCAATATGCAAGGGCTGGTTATGCGGATGACTCAAGGAATTATCATCTTCCTCTAAAAAGGAAATGTACTCTAGAGATGTAAGATGACCAACCATAGTTTGGAATCTATCTAAATCAAGGTTATCAGGAGCATTGGATCAGAGCAGAGCTTTGTCTGGAATGGCTCTATGAGTTGGAGATATCCGAAGCAACTCAAACATGGAGATTTTTGCATTTGTGTCCTGGAGTTGTTGAATAATACTCTATGAAGTAGGCCTTGTGTCTTTAGGATTTGAAGATTTAGATGTAGCCTTCTATTTAGAAGCAGATGAAAGATTGAAAGGCACCTTAGGGACATTGAATGAATCTAGTATTTGTCCTTGTAGATGTGCCTGAGCTTGTGATTGAGTAACTGCATTTGTTGATTGATTATCTCTATCTCTTCTTACAATTGTGATGACATTGCAACACTCAGATAGGCATGGTTCAACCATATTGATAGTAGCATTGTTTCTAGAGTAGGCATAATTGACTTTAGCACCCATATTAGGTTGAGAAGAAGAATCTTCTTTACCATGTTTAGGAAATGGTTTTGTGAATGTTTTATGATCATTATTGCTCTTATGATTGTCAATCATGATGTCTCCTTTATCAATTTTGTCTTGTATGATGTGCTTCAAGCGGACATAGTTATTAGTCTTATGACCCTTATTGCAATGGAATTCATAGAGGTCATTCTCCCTCCACCATTTTGGTTTAGGTTCAGGATCAAAGACTTTCATCTCAAGCAAGTAGATGATTTTGTTTGCCAATAGATTTTTCATGGAAGATTCCAAGGACTCTCCAAGAGAAGTGAATTTGCGATTAGGATTTGTAGCCCAAGGTCTATAATAAGATGATTTTTTGTTAGATTCAGATGTTTTAGCTTCAGCAGCTTTGATGGCTTGAGTGCCAATAGTGAGATTGATAGTGTTGGAAATATAGATGGAGTAACTAAGAGGGGGGGGTGAATTAGTTAACCACAAAAATATTACCACAGATCCCTTGGATGTTTTATTAAATCATTTACTGTTGTTATACTAAAAACTCAGTTATTGCAGTGAGTATTAATTATAACTATTCTTAAGAATTCATTAGTGATTAAACATACATGAATAAAGAAAATATCATGAACACAAGAGACACCAGATTTAACCTAGAAACCCAATATGGGAAAAACCACCAATGTAACTAGTTACTATTTTTCACTCTTCTGAAGTGAGCCCTGTTAGGAGCCAACCCAGTTAAAGGTTACAAAACACACTATTAGGTGTGACCTTATTAGAGGATTTAATCACCCTATTAGGAGTGGCATTGTAAGAGGTCTTGAAACAATTCAATAGAACTGTCACCTTGTTAGAGGATTTACAAAATGGTTGTTAAACCAACTCTGTTAGGAGATTTTAAAATCACGGCTACAATGGTAAGAAAGTAACAATGAAGTGACCTAAATAATGATGCAACTAAATTGCTGATTACAGATCTCTGTTCTGCTTCACTAGATCCTTCCTGATCAAATATATCTCTACTACTCTTCAAGGATATCTAATCATCCTTCAAAATTCGCTCACACTTTCCTTCTTTTTACTTGCATACTTTTTAATTCACAACTTGACCTTCTATATATACCATTCGGATTGTCCATTCAGATTGTCAAGTTGGCATTAATAACATTACTAATCATTACAACAGTCAGCTGGAATAAACAAACTTTATTTCTCAAAATAACAAAATCCTTCACTGGGCCGACTTTGCTCAGTAAACACTAATCCGAAGAGATTTCCTTTGGTGATCGAGAGAACTCGATAAGCACTACGAATTCTGCAACATCCTTTGGAGACCGAGTGAACTCGATAAACACTAACTTTCCTTTGATAACCATGGAAGCTCAGTTAACACTATTTTCTGCCATACTTTTCTTTGACGCCCAAAATATCTCGGTAGATACTGAAAACTGCCTACAGACTGACTGAGCTTGGTAAATGCAGGGAACTACTTTGCTGATCGACTGAGCTTGATAATTGATATGACATTTGTGTGACATCAAAGAAAACACATAATTAATCCAACAATCTCCTTCAAACAATTGTATCCAACATGAAGGCGGGTGCCTTAGATGGGGCATGAATATTATCAATAATGCCATCTATGATAATGCCTTTATTCTTATTCTAGTTTTTGTTCTTGTCTTTAGAACTAGATCCAGATTCATACTTGTCCTTTTGAAGTGATATGTCTCCTTTTTGCACAAGTACTTTCTCAATTTTGATTGCATTTTCTACCATCTTATCAAAGGACATATGTATTACCCTAAAAATTCCTCTTTCCATTTTTGGGCAAAGCTATAGAATTCAAAGATCCTCATGCTTTAAGCCCTGTTGAACACCTCCAAAAAATTTCATGGGTTTAGCATCTTTCCCCTTGTCTCTACAGCATTTTGTTCTATCTCTGGCATCAATGACCTAGGTCAAAATTAATAAATCTAGCCATTGGACCCTTAAAACCCTAAAAAACCCTTTGGTTTGTTATAATTCTTCATTACCTTTTTTGGCCACTAAGGGTCTCCATTTCCCATGTGTGTTTTAAAATCCTTCAGTTGCCAAATTTCTTATTCCTGGCGGTCAAAACCCTAACACTTGGCGATCTGGCAGGTGGTTAATGTTTGGCATCACAGTTTTAGTCTTTGAAGAGGCTAAGTATCGTTCAGATATGATGGTCATTGCTATTCCATTGAGTGAAGATGCAAGTGTTTTAATATTGTGGCATAGCGATGGCCGTCAATCTTCCTTTTCATATAGCACTGCAGGTTGTCAGTCGGTCCACTGCCACGTAGTCTGAGGTGTACATTTCTTATTGGTTGAGGGGCTGGTGATGTGGTGCCATGTTAGAGTGGGCCCAACGTGTTGTCTTTCTCAAAGATCTATGGCTATTGTATGATCTGATGGAATATTCCTGGCCCATGAGATCATATGCTAATCATTGATCTTACTTTATCTCTGGGCTCTATCAGGTGGGTCCTTTCCTAGTGACGTGCTCACATTTCATTGGTCGGCTAGATTATGATGTGGCAATTTGTGAGTGGGCTCGTGGTCTTTGGCTTATGAGGTAGGTTAAGATCCAATGAGGATCTACGGTTCTTGTTATACCACTGAGGAAAAGTGCTCGAGAGTTAAAGTTGTGATATAACGACAACCGTCTGATGAAGGATTTGGAATGTCATGGGTCTGATGTGCTACCTAGTGCTAACATGCTTGATTCTTATTGGTTGCTGGGTAGAATAGTTGGCACTTGTCAGTGGGTCTGGTTGTCAGAGGATTCACAGAGTTGATGAAGATCTATAGTCATCGCATGATCTCATGGAATCTTCTTAGCCCATGAGATCATGCGCCTACTATTTGATGCAAAGTAAGATTCTTTTGTTAGGTGAGGTGCCAGCCATGATGAAGTGTTCACTTCTCATTGGTTCTGATTGGTGATGTTGGCACTTAACTTTTCAAAGGGATTTACGACTATTTTTTAAGTCGATCTGGGCCATTCATCTGTCAGGAAAAATAATTATCAACGGTCGCATTTTAAATTGGATCAGCTGGCTGTTGTTTTTCAAATTTAAATATCTTTCATGGGGTTTGTGCTGGTTTCTCACTGTTGGTCGATTACGTGGCTATGGGTAGCTTGGAATTGATAGTTCTAGGATAGTTGTTGTTGGAAGGATGATGAAAGTATCTGATGGCCATCGTGTATGATTTCCCAGCATACCATGTTGATATTCTCACATTGAAGAAACATTAAAGGTTGGCACCACCTATGGCTTCCTGTAGTTCAAAATACAAATCAAACCTAGACCAGATTTGAGCATTCATGGGAAGATCGAATTGTAGAGAGGGTAGATAAATCAAGGCGGCTTGTCCACAGGTTAATGCAATATAGGGATGGGCATGAAAACATGATATTTGATCGGTTGAGATATTTTCATGAACATTTATGATAAAAAATGACAGGTTTAGGGTTGGATTATTTAATGTAGATTTATTTAACCGTAATGAGATTTTGCTCATGCTTGTGTTCAATAGAGGAGATGTATATAATTGATTTTTGGAGCTTTTGAAGCTCAAAGTTGACAAATTGTAAAAAGAGAGTTCTTCTTTCTCATAAATTTATCTGTGGCATTCTTTCTACCCTCTGGCTTTCTACATTCTGTAATCTCCCATTGATTGTTTAAGCATTGCAGAGGTATTTGTGACATTCTTTCTATCCCTATGCTTTTATTGTTTGAACTATCTCTTATTGAATTGAAGTATATGTATGTTTTTAGTGATATCTTAGGGTTCCTGATCCCTCTTTCTTCCTGCAATTCATGTGTATTACTGTGTCTGATCTGATTTGAGTGAGTTTGTGGGTATACTTTATCCCCCTGTCATTTTGTCTCATTCCTATACCTAGTTGCAGAGGTGAATGTTTTTTTGTAGGTCATAGTCTGTGTCTTTTGTTTAGACACCTCTATGAAATACTTATGCAAGCTTATTTAGTGAGTTGTGATCTCCTAGACCTAAGTTTGTTTACTGATTGCATTCTCTATATTGTAATTCATACCATATTTTTGGTGTATCGCCTAGTAGGATAGTTTTCTTTCAAGTCATTTCCCTTTCATGCATTCCTTCTATCCCTTTCCCCTTCAAAGTTTTACTTTCCCATTTAAGAGCAAATTAAGTTGATTATCCAAGAGGAACTAGCCTAGAACCTGGAGCTCTCATCTTAGTTAGCATAGGTCCCACACCTGGAGATGATTCCCATGTTATACTAGGTTATCAAGACCAAGAGAGCTTGAAACAAGGGTGAAAACTTAGTGTATAATAGTATGATTTTGCATTTGCAAGTGGGAGTTGAGTTCTGGAACAAGATTGTTGATGAAGATTTCCAGCTTCTCAGTTTCTGGAATGGGTCTAGCATATAGAGGAAATTTCTTCCTCCATCTCTTGAGAAATTTTAGGAATGGTTCACCTGGATATTATTTTAGATTGCAAATGTTGGTCATAGTGACCGGATGTTGAATATTGTAGGAGTATTGTTGATAGAATAGTTTGATTAACTCCTCAAAAGTTTTGATAGATGGAGGCATTCTAGAGAACCAATGAATGGCTTCTCCTCCCAAAGATCGAGAGAAGAGATGCATTAAGTAGGTTGGTTCATGCATGAACTCCATGGATTGAGTACAAAATTCTCTGACATGATCTTGAGGATCAGAGTTTCCATCATACTTATCATACTTGGGCATTTCCACTTTTTTAGGGAATGGTGGCATGTACAAGTCTTTATCGAATGGAAAAGGGCATAGAGCTTCCATGGAGAACTCCTTAGGTTCCTTTTCTTTTTCAAGTTTGTTAAGTTTGACTTGCATGGCATGCATTTGTTTCATCATAGTCATGATAGGAGTTTCTTCGTCATGTGTAATGATATCTTCCACATTAAATTTTGGAGGAAGTTTAGCTCCTTGATGATCTAACTCTAGAAAGTATGCTTCTCTATCTTTCTTCAAGAAATATTTCATCATTCTTTTGAAGTTATCATCATTTTGATATTGGTAAATTTCAGAAGGTGTAGGTTCTTGATCCATACCATGTTGAGAATGGTGTCCTTGAGACCCATGATGTGTCCCTCTGTGAGACATGTTAGGAGTTTTAGGACTCCCTGGATTAGATTAAGGTGGAGTTTTTTGATTACCTCTGTGAGACATGTTAGGAGTTTTAGGACTCCCTAGATTAGATTGAGGTGGAGTTTGTTGATTACCTCCTTGAGTTGATGAAGTGGGTATGTAACTAGTTTTTAATCAAAAATTGCCAAGATCGTCATCTTCGTAAAGACCAGAATTATAGAGCTACTCAAGAGTTGGACCTATGTGAGTAGATAAAGTTGTAGTGTTAAGTGCTTCTCTAGATTTCTTATGTGAGGAAGCTCTAGTTTCCACCATTAACCTTGGGTGAAGCAAGAAATTAAGATGAAGACAATTGAAGAATGACCTAATTCAAGAAGATCAAATGACACAATCTTGTCAAGATTGAAGTTATTAAAGATTAGATCAGATGTAAATGAAGGATATTGTGCCACAGTAGTGTGGGTAGATGCCCAATAGATGGCAGGCACAAGCTCACAACACTTAGCCATTTTAGTAACAAGACTAAATTTGAAGATAATTTTGACAAGGTTTTGACACAAGATGAAAAAGACTCAAATCGATAAATCAGAAGGCTAAATCAAAATTAAGAGACCACTTTAGGACAATTAATGGATTTTCTTCTAGTTTCTGCTTTGTTCCTGACACAGTGACTATTTTGACAGATTCCAAGATTTGTTTCTCAACTCTAGACATACAGTTTCAGACAGTGTGCAACAAGAAAATAGGTATACCGACCCTAGACGAAAATCAGATTTGATAGAAAGTTGACCAATTGGTAGTAGTAAGCTCTTTATTTTGCAAATTTTAGGACAGGTTCACATGAGAGAATGTTGTTTCACATGAGGAAGTTCCAGGTTGCGTGTGAGAATGTGTTGTCTCGCACGAAGGAATGCTCAGAAAGTGAAATTTCATGCGATAAAAGGACATAGCTTGATAGTTTAGACATAGTTTTTGAGGCACAGATTTTGAGACACAGTGCTAGCTGTTCTCTAATAGAATATTCAGTTCTCACTACAAAAAAGGATTTTTGCTCAAATTTGGCAATTTTTCAATGTTTTAGTATCAGATTGTTATGCAAATTTTGAAGATCTATGTAATAGTTCATTTCAAGTAACCAAGAAGATATCGAGCATGCAAAATAGAAAGGGAAGCAAGCAATCATCGAAAAATAATGAAAAACGGCAAAAGCAACCTTGCACATGAACAAGCAATAGTGACTTATTGTGCTAACCCCTAGAAATACTACTTGTGTATGTTCCAAAAAGTTTTTCAATAACGTACATATTCCTAGAAAATGAAAAATTTGGCCTCACTAGGGTTTATAGTAATAGTCTGACTCTGCAACTTTTTTGATCTCAAGAGGGAAAACTCCAATCTAGGTGCACCAGGGTTTTGACACAGTTTGATAATTTAATCAATCAGGAGCTGCTAGGGAGATCTGACAGCCCAATAAGAGACCACACCTGTGAAGATTTCATCCACAAGGATATTTATATAGCGATTATTGCTACCATGGTGAAAATGGCTATTACCACTTGAGGTTCCATCCACGTGGTTGACCCAATTAAGGGAATGTCCACTATGGTTAACCCTCTCTAAAGGTGACTCACAAAAGATACCACAGGGGGACTAGATCAAATTCAAGGATCTGGGTTTCTGGTACTATCCAAAAAGGAAGTAGAGCATAATCCCCTAACCTCTTCACTTCACCAAGACAAAGCAAATAGATTAATCTAACATGCTACAACCAAGATTATCTCACAAAGATCTATGACGTCAACCACTTATGATCTATCAACCCCTCCGGAGAGAGAATGTATCAATCAAAAGTTGAAGACACACGAATCTAGTAGAACGTGAGACTCTCCCAGTAACCTCCCTACCTACAAGGGGATCATTCGTCAAGAAGAGCTTCGCATGCATGAATAAGTGGAAGAATCCCACTCTCTTGAGACCATCCACAAATAGTGTTCATAGGGCCTATTTACTATGTGTAACAGATATGAAAAAGCAAATCTATGTTCGTTTTATAGCCCAAAATGAAGTCTGTGATATGAAAGCAAGAAAAGTCACACAAGCTTGACACGTGAGAGTTTGTTTTATGTCCAAATCAAAGTGTTATCAAATGTAATAGAATGTCTGAGTTCCTCGCAATGTGCTTAGTAGATTTTACCTATTTTAGCAATTTTTGAGCATTTATCTTCTATCTTTTGTACCCACAGGACATACCTGCACCTACACCTGCAAACCACTGTTATGAAAAACTTACCTATTCTTGTACATGAAACCCATTGTTATAAAAATCCATAAAAAAATAAACACAACTTGTTAACCCCACGTGGTAGAAAATCAAGTTAGTCAAAGATAATATGTCATTTGATAATGGAAAAACTTATCATCATAAAAAATCAGATTATGACCAGTCTATACTAAATCAATAATAAATTTTGCAACTCAAAATAAAATTAATCCAAACTAATATAAAATGAAAGCTAACTCAAATTTCTTTCCATAAATATAAATTTTAGATCTGTATCATGTCATATGTGCATGTACCAATAAAAACATCAGTCAGATTTCATAAAATCCAGTTCAGACCAGTCTTCACTAAAATGATCATAACTTTTGAAAATTAAAACAAAATTAATCCAAACCAATGTAAAATGAAAGCTAACTCAAATACCTTTCTATAAATATAAATTTTGGATCTTTATCATTTCATATGTGCATGTACCAATAAAAACATCAATTAGATTTCATAAAATCAGGTTCAGGCCAGTCTTCACTAAAATGATCATAACTTTTGCAAATCAAAAAGAAATTAATCCAAACAAATTGAAAATGAAATCTAATTCAAATACCTTTCCAGAAATATAAATTTTGGATCTGTATCATGTCATAAGTGCATGTACCAATAAAAACATTAGTCAGATTTCTAGAAAATAGCCCAGAAATTTATCACAAAACTCACAAAAATTAACCTCGTGGTCATGGGTTCAAGAAAAATGATAAAAATTTGATAGAATAGAATGGAAACCTATTTTAGGGCCCCATGGTGGGCACAAAAAATGTGTGTGTGAATTTTGTACCTAGTTGTAGACACAACACTTCAGTAAAACATTAGAGGTTAGTAAAAACTAAAATTTGCAAGTAATTGAAACTATGCTAACCAGGCAATTTACTGTCTTCCAGTAGGTGTGAGTATAATGTTCTTAGATTTAAATCAAGATTAGTGACAATGCAACACCTAAACAAAGGATTTAAGATGATGAAAGCAATGAAATATGAATGTAAATTAATCTATATTTTTGTATTTTCTATGCAATAAGAATGAGAAACTGTATGAATCTAATCTATAATGTATGAAATTGAGTTTGAATGTAGATTTAATCTAAGAAATGCTATGAATGCATATAAAAATCTATGATATGAAACTATGAATGCTCAAAACAATAAATGAAAATCTCACAATAGCCTTGATTCACAAAAGATTGATTCTTCAGTCATGAATTCGCCAGAGTGAGAATGCAATTTCGAGGTGTTGATTGTGAAGAGCTAAGCCTTGATTTTATAGAAATATAGGGCTTGAGGATGCATTGAGAAAAGTCATAAATCACTCTTGATAAACTTAGGTTGATTTTTGAGTTAACAAGAAATTAAGAATATTTAATTCATAGAATCATGCAAAAGTAGTTTTTATCTCAAAATAGAGCTTTAGTTCTCTTTTTTAACTCATCATCAGATGTTGAGTTTTAGAAAGTTTACAAATTGAAATTAGCAATTGTTTTAAAGTTGACTGCTTTTGTGATTGTGCATGATTTAATATGAATTAATTTAATAAATAAAGTGATTTATTTTTCACTTAACTGATTTTAAATTAAAACAATTGATTTATGGGTTAATCAATTATTAAATCAAACTTTATTCAAATTAAATCATTAAATTTGACAACTTTGATTTTAAATCAATTAAATAAATATCCAATTGATTGTTTGTAAGAATTTTGATTTATTGTCAAAATAGAATAATACAATTTTAGGAATAATTTAATTAAGTGTAATTAAATAATTAAGTGGCAGTATTAAATCTGATTAATTAAATATTCATCAAATTCAATTAATCAACTTTAGGATAAATAGGATTTATCGCCAAATAATCATTAAATTAAGAATAATAAGGATAAATAGGAATATTACTAGGAATATTCCCTGATGCAAAATTTAGGATAATCAATTAGGATTCGATAATGTGCAAATGTGCCTTAGGTTAGGACTTTGATGTCGATTTCGTTTGATTTGAAGATGTAGGAGGTTAATGAACCTATAGCCCATTTTTGGGGTATTACACTTGTGACTCTGGTATACAGTGGATACCTTTTTTCAAGTAAATGTACAAGCCAAGAGCAGTATATTTATAATAGTGGCAATGTTCTAAACCAGACAAATATGTGGACAAACAAAATAATGACCCACGGGTTCTCCAAGTAAAATCAAACAGTGAGTAAGATAAACAGTAAGCAGGAAAGCTCAAAGAGATTCATTCTATTCAACATCGACCTGCAAGATAGCTCATGGTTCTTAATGTTGAGAACCCAGCAAGGCAAACAATTCAAAAGATACATATTGATGGAACCGGTAACTAGTCATGCCCAGATCTAGCTTGCGGGCTCAATTAATCAATAAAAACAAAGAGTATGTAAACATCATGCTTTAACTTACAGCTCACGGGTTCCTGAAATATGCCATAGTAACATACAACAATGAGCATCCTAAGGGCGCAGGCTGGCATGATGAGGACAACATCATGCATTGCATAGTGCTCAAGCTTGCGGTCCATCAATAATAAATAAAACAAGTGAAAAAATCAACATGAAATGCAGCAAGAAATAATAGTGGGTCTCTAAGTTTCCATGCTAAAATGCATTGATTAGACCCGTGGTCTCTTCAAATAGCAGTGAATAAGCAGCATAACATAGTATGGCATCGTAATCGTAGAAGTGAAACAGGATGCATACTAGATGTCACAGTAAAACACCAAGGCTCATCAAGGTGACATGACATCTTAGTGGCAAGAGACACCAATCTTCATGTGACAATGCCAAACATGAGGTAATGTATCGCACTAATCGGCTACACATTGCGGAGGTGCAATAGGCTCATGTCATGGTCTCATTCTTAGCAGCCCATGACATTCCCACAGGGAAGGACTCATGGTTTCCCACTAAACAAGAATCATTCATAAAACAAAGGTAATGTGGATGCCCTAGTTGTGAGTCTATGGAGCATCGAATTCATTCAACATTATGAATCATCAATGCCAGATTCTAGGTCCATGGCCTCCAACATATTCATGGTTGTAGGATACATAATGCATTGCCCACATCAAATGGAAATAAATCAACAAGCAAGCACAAATAACAATGCCCTAACCCTCAGGTCAATAGGAGAATAGGGCATGGAATTACCAATAATGTCCCATAATGGTGTAGGTTAAACCAGTGAGCATGTCATAGTGGCTGGGAAGATGTAGCATAGTGGCTCGTGGGACATTAACATGGCATCATTGTAAAAGACTGGTATGCAAATGAACATGGTGTTATGAAGAGTTAAATGGATGTCGTGCCTCATCAGCGCGTATCTATTAAGCATTGACAGCAAGAAGATACATGGATGCCCTGGCTCGTAGGTTTTAAAATAGTAGGCACACCATTAAATAAGTAGCACATCAATAAACATATGCCACAAATGAGCAAACACAGTAGAATCTCACAGTGCACGGGCCATTTTAGAAGCTAAGTATAACAATGGAAGCAAACATCAATAGTATGAAATGATCTAAATAGAAAATCAAATGCATTCATGCCCTCAAATGTAGAGGACTAATTCAGTAAAACAAGCATATCACTGTGCCCTCCATGAATACATGAAACCCTCAAATGTAAATGCAGAGGTACCATCATTGTAAAATAAAGATGCAATCAAATGGAATGTTGTAAACACCAAATCAAACACTTATCATGATAATGTCGATGCCATAAGACAGATGTTTCCAAATCTGAACTCAAGGATCAGAGGTGAAGTGCCAGTAAAGTTAGAAACTTGCCAAGTGCCAAATGAGGAAACCCGAGTACTAGCAGTTTCTCTCTTTCTATGAAGGAGGGTTTTTGAAAATGATTAATTAATTTGTTCTCCCCTTTTTTTTTAGGGTTGAGGTTTTTATTAATCATTTTTATTTTTGATGCTATGTGTTCTTGCACAGCATGGATTTTATTTAAATAATGGGTTATTAAATATACTTTCCCCTTAATTGGGTTGAGAGTCATTTGTTGACTTAGGATAAAAGGTTAAATCCATATGTAATTTTGGCATAGGTTTAGATTTCATTGTAAAATTCATTGCATATTCTATTGTAAATTCTGATAATGGTGTTTTATGAACCATTGTCAGAATCCTATTTTGGGTGCATGACTTAGAGTGGACAGAGTTATTCCTTTTACCACCTTTTTAGGCATCCCACTTTTTTTGCTACCCCTATAATCTCGGGAATGTGGCATTTGAGGTTATGGGGCAGCCTCATGGGTCTATTTGGAGAGTTTTCCATTTTTAGGAGGTTATGGGATTTGAATGCAGATTCCTAGGTTCTCTTTTTATACCTCTCACTTCCGTGATTGAGGTTAGTTCTTCATTCTCTCTTTCTTGGAGATGAATGCTTGCAGCTCTGCAAAAGCAAGCTATATTTTGGCTCCTTCAATTCAGTTCATAGCAATTTTCCTTCTTATCCCTACAGTTTTGTGAGTTGTTTTGGTGGATTTTATTTCATGTATTGTGATAAAAGTTAGTCTTTTACTTGATATTTTGTTCATTTAGATGCTCATAAGCACTTTTATTTCCTAAAGTCTCAATTTGTGTGTATTTAAACATATTTGGGTTTGTGGAATTCATTTTCCCTTCTCATTTATAGCTAGCACCTTGTTATTTCTAAGGGAAAAATCAAAGTTAGGGAGAAGTTGTGATACTCAGGGTATGATTGAATTTCATTGTGAGTGTTTTGCAGTTTGTGGATCTATAATGTTTGGTGAATCACCTTAGTTCTAGTTTCAATTTCATGCACTCTCTCTCCCTTTTCCTTCAAAGTTCAGTCAAGTTTTAGGTGATTCAAAGGGAAGCCAGCCCTTAATCTAGTAGTCTATTCTCAAATAGGTTACCCACAACTTGAGAATAGTCCCATGTTTCATGAGATTGCTAGGTTCTACACTTAGCTATATTTTGGCTCCTTCAATTCAATTCATAGCAATTGTCCTTATCCCTACAGTTTTGTGAGTTGTTTTGGTGGATTTTATATTATGTATTGTGATAAAAGTTAGTCTTTTACTTGATATTTTGTTCATTTAGATTGTCATAAGCACTTTTATTTCCTAAAGTCTCAATCTATGTGTATTTGAACATATTTGGGTTTGTGTAATTCATTTTCCCTTCGCATTTACAGCCAGAACCTTGTTATTTCTAAGGGAAAAATCAAAGTTAGGGAGAAGTTGTGATACTCAGGGTATGATTGAATTTCATTGTGAGTGTTTTGCAGTTTGTGGATCTATAATGTTTGGTGAATCACCTTAGTTCTAGTTTCAATTTCATGCACTCTATCTCCCTTTTCCTTCAAAGTTCAATCAAGTTTCAAGTGATTCAAAGGGAAGCTGGCCCTTAATTCGAAGGTCTATTCTTGAATAGGTTACCCACAACCTGAGACCATGTTTCACGGGATTGCTAGGTTCTACACTTAGCCATACTTGGGTGCAATCCCTAGTGACAGAAGTTGCATATCATGAAATCAGTGAACCATTGGATGAGAATCAACTACAATCACGTAACAAGCCATTCTGAGCTTACATATCATTAAAATGGTTAATTTTTTTAGGAGAATCAGCTACAATCATGTAACAAGCCATTCTAAGCTTATAGATCACCGAATCAGCTACAATCATGTCACAAGCCATTCTCAACTTACAGATCACTGAATCGGTCAACCATTTGATGAGAATCAACTACAATTGCATAAAATATTATTTAGAGGTTGTAGATCACCGAATCGGTCAACTGTTTGATAAGAATCAGCTACAAAAATGTAAAACACCATTTTGAGGATGCGAATCACCAAATCAGTCAATTATTTGATGAGAATTAGCTACAATAATGTAACACACCATTTTGAGGTTGCAAATCACCGAATCATTCAACCCTTCCATGACAATCAGCTACAATTGCATAATAACCCATTCTGAGGTTGCAAGTCACTGAATCGGTAAACTATTTGATAAGAATTGGCTACAATCATGTAACAAGCCATTTTGAGCTTACAAATAACTGAATCGGTCAATCATTCGATGAGAATCAACTACAATCACATAAAATATCATTCTGAGGTTATAGATCACTAAATCCATCAACCGTTCGATGACAATCAGCTAAAATCACGTAACAAGTTATTTTAAGGTTGTAGTTCACTGAATCAATCAACTGTTTGATGTGAATCAGCTACAATCTTGTAACATATCACCAAATTGGTCTACCATTCGATGAGAATCAACTACAATCATGTAAAAAGTCATTCTGAGCTTACAAATCACTGAATCAGTCAACCATTTGATGAGAATCAACTACAATCACATAAAAGATCATTCTAAGGTTGTAGATCATCGAATCGATCAAATGTTCGATGAGAATCAACTACAATCATGTAACAAGTCATTCTGAGGTTGTAGATCATGGACTCGATCAACTGCTCGATGAGAATCAGATACAATCACATAAAACACCTTTCTAATGTTGTAGATCACCGAATTGGTGAATCGTTCGATGAGAATCAGCTACAATCATGTAACGAGCCATTCTGAGCTTACAAATCACTGAATCAGTCAACCGTTCGATTAGAATCAATTACAATCACATAATAGATCATTCTGGGATTTTAGATCACTGAGTCGGTCAACCGTTTGATGAGAATGAGCTATAATCGCATAAGAAGTCATTATGAGGTTGCAGATAACTGAATCAATCAACTATTCAATGAGAATCACCTACAATCACATAAAAAGTTGATCTAAGGTTGCAAAAGACTCAATCGGTGAACCATTTGATGAGAATCAGCTACAATCATGTAACAAGCCATTCTAAGCTTACATATCACCAAATCGATCAATCCTTTTATGAAAATCAGCTACAATTGCATAACAAGCCATTCTGAGTTGACAGATTACCAAATCGGTCAATAATTCCATGAGAATCAACTACAATTGTATAACAAGCCATTCTAAGCTTACAGATTATTGAATCAGTCAACCATTCAATGAGAATTAACTACAATCTCATAAAATACCATTCTAAGGTTCTAGATAACCGATTTGGTCAACCATTTGATGAGAATCAGCTACAATCATGTAACAAGTTGTTATGAGGATGCAGATTGTTGAATCGGTCAACTGCTCATTAAGAATCAACTACAATCATGTAACAAGTTGTTCTGAGGTTGTAGATCACTGAATCAGTGAACCGTTTGATGAGAATCAACTACAATCATGTAACAAGCCATTCTAAGCTTACATATCATTGAAACGGTTAATTGTTTGAGGAGAATCAGCTACAATCATGTAACAAGCCATTCTGAGCTTACAGACCACTGAATCGGTCAATCATTCGATGAGAATCAACTACAATCGCATTACAAGCCATTCTGAACTTACAGATCACTAAATATGTCAATCGTTCGATGAGAATGAACTACAATCACATAAAAGATCAATATGAGGTTATGGATCACTGAATCGATCAATCGTTCGATGAGAATCAGCTACAGTCACATAACAAGTCATTTTGAGGTTGCAGATCACAAAATCGGTCAACTGTTTGATCAGAATAAGCTATAATCACATAACAAGTCATTCTCAGCTTACAGATCACTAAATCAGTCAACCTTTTGATGAGAATCAACTACAATTACATAAAAAATTGTTTAGAGGTTGTAGATCACCAAAACTGTCATTTGTTCGATGAGAATTAGCTACAATCACATAACAAGTCATTCTGAGGTTGCAGAGCACCAAATCGGTCAACCATTTAATGAGAATCAACTACAATCATGTAACATGCCATACTAAGGTTGCAAATAACTGAATCGGTCAACCATTCGATGAGAATCAGCTACAATCACATAACAGCCCATTTTGAGGTTGTAGGTCACTGAATCGGTGAACTATTTTATAAGAATCAGCTATAATCATGTAACAAGCCATTCTAAGATTATAGATAACCGAATCGGTCAACCATTTGATGAGAATCAACTACAAGCGCATAAAAGATCATTCTGAGGTTGTAGATCACCGAATCAGTCAACCGTTCGATGAGAATCAGCTACAATCACATAACAAGCCATTCTGAGCTAATAGATCACCAAATCCATCTACCATTTGATGAGAATCAGCTACAATAACATAACAAGCCAATCTGAGTTGACAGATCATTGAATTGGTCAACCATTCAATGAGAATTAGCTACAATCACATAAAATATCATTCTAAGGTTGTAGATTACTGAATCAGTCAAATGTTTGATGAGAATCATCTACAATCATGTAACAAGTCATTCTAAGGTTGCAGATCACCAACTCGATCAATCGTTCGATGGGAATCAGATACAATCATGTAACACACCATTCTGAGGTTGTAGATCACTGATTCAGTAAACCGTTCGATGAGAATCAGCTACAATCATGTAACAAGCCATTTTGATCTTACAAATCACCAAATCGGTCAATCGTTCGATGAGAATCAATTACAATCACATAAAAGATCTTTCTAGTGTCTTAGATCACCGAATCGGTCAATCGTTTGATGGAAATGAGCTACAATCATGTAAGAAGTCATTCTGAGGTTGCAAATCACCAAATCGATCAACTGTTCGATGAGAATTAGCTACAATCACATAACAAGTTGATTTGAGGTTGCAGATCACTCAATTGGTGCACCATTTGATGAGAATCAGCTACAATCACATAACAAGCCATTCAGCTTACAGATCACCAAATCAGTCAACCCTTCAATGAGAATCAACTACAATCACATAACAAGCCATTCTGAGCTGACAAATTACCGAATCGGTCAACAATTCGATGAGAATCAACTACAATTGCATAACAAGCTATTCTGAGCTTCAAGATCATTGAATCGGTCAACCATTTGATGAGAATTAACTACAATCATATAAAATATCATTCTAAGGTTGTAGATAACCGAGTCGGTCAACCATTTGATGAGAATCAGCTACAATCATGTAAGAAGTCATTCTAAGGTTGTAGATTGTTGAATCGGTCAACTGCTTGATAAGAATCAGCTACAATCACGTAACAAGTTATTCTGATATTGCATATCACCAAATCAGTGAACCGTTCGATGAGAATCAACTACAATCACATAACAATCCATTCTGAGCTTACATATCATCGAAATAGTCAATTGTTTGAGGAGAATCAGCTACAATCATGTAACAAGCCATTCTGAGCTTATAGATCACCGAATCAGCTACAATCATGTAATAAGCCATTCTCAGCTTACAGATCGCCGAATCAATCAACCATTTGATGAGAATCAACTACAATTACATAAAATATCATTTGGAGATTTTAGATCACCGAATCGGTCAACTGTTTGATGAGAATCATCTACAATCATGTAACACACCATTTTGAGGTTGTAGATTACCAAGTCGGTCAACCGTTTGATGAGAATTAGCTATAATCAGATAACACACCATTTTGAGGTTACAGATCACCAAATCGGTCAATTGTTTGATGAGAATCAGCTACAATCACATAATAACCCATTCTAAGGTTTAAGGTCACTAAATTGGTGAACTATTTGATAGGAATTAGCTACAATCACGTAACAAGCCATTTTGAGCTTACAAATAACTGAATCGGTCAACCGTTCGATGAGAATCAACTACAATCACATAAAAGATTCTTCTGAGGATCTAGATCACCAAATCGGTCAACCGTTCGATGACAATCTACTAAAATCATGTAACAAGTTGTTCTAAGGTTGCAGTTCACCGAATCAATCAACTGTTTGATGAGAATCAGCTGCAATCATGCAACAAGTAATTCTAATCTAACAGATCACCAAATCAGTCTACCATTCGATGAGAATCAACTATAATCATGTAACAAGTTATTCTAAGCTTATAGATCACTAAATTAGTCAACCATTCAATGATAATTAACTACAATCACATAAAAGATCATTCTAAGGTTGTAGATCATCGAATCGGTCAAATGTTCGATGAGAATCAACTACAATCATGTAACAAGTCATTCTGAGGTTGTAGATCACTGACTCGATCAACTATTCGATGAGAATCATATACAATCATGTAAAACACCTTTTTGAGGATGTAGATCACCAAATTGGTGAACCGTTCGATGAGAATCAACTACAATAATGTAACAAGCCATTCTAAGCTTACAAATCACTGAATCGGTCAACCATTCGATGAGAATCAATTACAATCAAATAAAAGATCATTCTGGGGTTTTAGATCACCAAATCAGTCAACCATTCGATGAGAATGAGATACAATCACGTAAGAAGTCATTCTGAGGTTGTAGATAACCGAATCGATCAACTGTTTGATGAGAATCACCTATAATCATGTAAAAAGTTGATCTGAGGTTGCAAAACACTCAATCGGTGAACCATTTGATGAGAATCAGCTACAATCACATAACAAGCCATTCTGAGCTTATAGATCACCAAATTGGTCAACCCTTTGATGAGAATCAGCTACAATCACATAACAAGCCATTCTGAGCTGATGGATCACCGAATCGGTCAACAATTCAATGAGAATCAACTACAATTGCATAACAAGCCATTCTGAGCTTAGATATCACCGAATCAGTCAACCATTCGATGAGAATTAACTACAATCTCATAAAATATGGTTCTAAGGTTGTAGATAACTGATTCGGTCAATCATTTGATAAGAATCAGCTACAATTATGTAACAAGTCGTTATGAGGTTGCAGATTGTCGAATCAGTCAATTGCTCAATAAGAATCAGCTACAATCATGTAACAAGTTGTTCTGAGGTTGTAGATCACCAAATCAGTGAACCGTTCAATCAAAATGAACTACAATCACGCAACAAGCCATTCTGAACTTACATATCATCAAAATGGTTAATTGTTTGAGGAGAATTAGCTACAATCATTTAACAAGCTATTCTGAGCTTACAAACCACCGAATCGGTCAATCATTCAATGAGAATCAACTACAATCGCATAACAAGCCATTTTGAACTTAAAGATCACCGAATCTGTCAACCATTCGATGAGAATGAACTATAATCACATAAAAGATCATTATGAGGTTGTAGATGACTGAATTGGTTAACCATTCGATGAGAATCGGCTATAATCACATAACAAGTCATTTTGAGGTTGCAGATCACCAAATCGGTCAACGATTCAATGAGAATTAGCTACAATCATGTAACAAGTCATTCGTAGCTTACAGATCACCGAATCGTTCAACCGTTTGATGAGAATCAACTAAAATTGCATAAAAGATCATTTAGAGGTTACAGACCACCAAAACTATCAGTCGTTCGATGATAATTAGCTACAATCACGTAACAAGTCATTCTGAGGTTGCAAATCACTGAATCAGTTAACCGTTTGATGAGAATCAGCTACAATCACATAACATGCCATACTAAGGTTGCAAATAACCAAATCACTCAATCGTTCGATGAGAATTAGCTACACTCTCATAACACCTCATTTTGAGGTTGTAGGTCACTGAATTGGTGAACTATTTTAAAAGAATCAGCTACAATCACATAACAAGCCATTCTGAGATTTATAGATAATCAAATCGGTCAACCATTTGATGAGAATCAACTAAAATCACATAAAAGATCATTTTGAGGTTTTAGATCACCGAATCAGTCAACCGTTCGATGACAATTAGCTAAAATCATGTAACAAGTTGTTCTGAGGTTGCAATTCACCGAATCGGTCAACTATTTGATGAGAATCAGCTACAATCATGTAACAAGTCATTCTAAGCTAACAGATCACCAAATTGTTCTACCATTCGATGAGAATCAACTACAATCACGTCACAAGCTATTATGAGCTTACAAATCACTGAATTGGTCAACCATTCGATGAGAATCAACTACAATCAGATAAAAGATCATTCTAAGGTTATAGATCACTGAATCAGTCAAATGTTCAATGAGAATCAACTATAATCATGTAACAAGTCATTCTGATGTTGTAGATCACCGACTCGAGCAACCGTTTGATGAGAATCACATACAATCGCGTAACACACCATTCTGAGGTTGTAGATCACCGAATCGGTGAACCGTTTGATGAGAATCAACTACAATCACGTAACAAGCCATTCTGAGCTTACAAATCATCAAATCGATCAACTGTTCAATGAGAATCAATTACAATCACCGAATCGGTCAACCGTCTGATGAGAATGAGCTACAATCATGTAAGAAGTCATTCTGAGCTTGTAGATCACCAAATCGATCAATTGTTCGATGAGAATCAGCTACAATCATGTAACAAGTTGATCTAATGTTGCAGATCACTCAATCGGTGAGTCATTTGATAAGAATCAGCTATAATCACATAACAAGCCATTATGAGCTTACAGATCACCAAATCGGTCAACCCTTCAATGAGAATCAGCTACAATCACATAACAAGCCATTCTGAGCTGATAGATCACCAAATCTCTCAAAAATTTGATGAGAATCAACTACAATTGCATAACAAGTCGTTCTGAGCTTACAGATCACTGAATCAGTCAACCATTTGATGAGAATGAACTACAATCACATAAAATATCATTCTAAGGTTGTAGATAACCGAGTCAGTCAACTGTTTGATGAGAATCAGCTACAATCATGTAACAAGTCATTTTGAGGTTGTAGATTGTCAAATCAGTCAACTGATCAATAAGAATTAGGTACAATCACATAACAAGTTGTTCTGAGGTTGCAGACCACCGAATCAATGAACTGTTCGATGAGAATCAGCTACAATCACATAACAAGCCATTCTGAGCTTACATATCATCGAAACGGTTAATTATTTAAGGAGAATCAACTACAATCATGAAACAAGCCTTTCTGAGCTTACAGATCACCGAATCGGTCAATCATTCGATGAGAATCAACTACAATCCCATAACAAGCCATTCTGAACTTACAGATCACCAAATCTATCAACCGTTCGATGAGAATGAACTACAATCGCATAAAAGATCATTATGAGGTTGTAGATCACCGAATCAGTCAACCGTTCGATGAGAAATGGCTATAATCGCATAACAAGTCATTCTAAAAATCGCATAACAAGTCATTCTGAAGGTTGTAGATTGCCAAATTGGTCAATGATTCAATGAGTATCAGCTACAATCATGTAAGACACCATTCTGAGGTTGCAGATCACCGAAACGGTCAACTATTCTATGAGAATCAACTACAATCGCAGAGCACCCCATTCTTAGGTTGCAGGTCACTAAAATAGTGAACCGTTCAATGAGAATCAACTACAATCACATAAAAGATCATTTTAAAGTTGTAGATCACCAAATCGGTCAACCGTTCGATGAAAATCAACTAAAATCTTGTAATAAGTTGTTCTGAGGTTGCAGTTCACTGAATCAGTCAACCGTTTGATGAGAATCAACTACAATCACATAACAAGCCATTATGAGCTAATAGATCACCAAATTGGTCTAGTGTTTGATGAGAATCAACTACAATTACTGTAACAAGCCATTCTATGTGTATAGATCACTAAATCGGTCAACCATTCAATGAGAATCAACTACAATCACATAAATGATCATTCTAAGGTTGTAGATCATCGAATCAGTCAAATGTTGGATGAGAATCAACTACAATCATTTAACAAGTCGTTCTGAGGTTGTAGATCACTGACTCGATCAACCGTTCGATGAGAATCAGATACAATCGCGTAACCCACCATTCTGAGGTTGTAGATCACCGAATTGGTGAACCGTTCGATGAGAATCAGCTACAATCACGTAACAAGCTATTTTGAGCTTACAAATCACCGAATCGGTCAACCGTTCGATGAGAATCAATTACAATCACATAAAAGATCTTTCTAGGTTTTTAGATCACCAAATCAGTTAACCGTTCGATGAGAATGAGCTACAATCACATAAGAAGTCATTCTGAGGTTTCAGATCACTGAATCGATCAACTGTTTAATGAGAATCAGCTACAATCACGTAACAAGTTGATCTGAGGTTGCAGATCACTCAATCGGTGAACCATTTAATGAGAATCAGCTACAATCATGTAACAAGCCATTTTGAGCTTACAGATCACCCCCTAATTTACCTCTAAGGTACTAAAATACACTATTAGATAATGGCTTTGTGAATATGTCAGCAATTTGTTCTTTAGTGGGAACATATTCCAATCTAACTTCTTTATTTTTCATCTGCTCTCTCAAATAGTGATACTTTATAGAAATGTGCATTGTTTTGGAGTGCATGACATGATTCTTAGATATGTTTATTGCACTTGTACTATCACAGTAAATTGTAATTGGTTCAAGTACCTATTCTTGAATTCCTTTCAATATGTGTTTGATCCAGATTACTTGTGTGTAATTGATGACTACAACAACATACTCAGCTTCTGTTGTGGACTGTAAAATGCAGTTCTACTTCTTGCTAGTCAATGACACAATCCTTCC
The DNA here is from genome assembly GCA_027943335.1 of Chamaecyparis obtusa. Lineage (NCBI taxonomy): Eukaryota > Viridiplantae > Streptophyta > Pinopsida > Cupressales > Cupressaceae > Chamaecyparis > Chamaecyparis obtusa. The sequence continues at coordinate 4,382,940 of BSBK01000790.1, read as the reverse complement.
CCAAGGAAAAATGCACCTCCACTTGTGCTCTTTCTGTCATCAATATTAACAGCCCAATCTGCATCAATGAACACCTTTATTTGGAAGCCTCCCTTATCAGGAAACCATAGCTCATACTCCTCAGTTCCCTTTAGGTATCTAAAAATTCTTTTTACTTCTATTAATTGTGTCTCTTTTGGATTAGAAAAGAATCTTGCTACTATGCCTATTGTGTGTGCTATGTTCAGTCGACTATGTATTGCATACTTTAATTTTCCTATCATAGACCGATACAGTGTCTCATTTACTTCTTTCACATCATCTTCCTTTGATAACTTGTGGTTAGTTATCATAGGTGTACCAACCAGTTTGGATTCTTCTAGCCCAAAGGTTTTAAGAATTTATATTAGATACTTGTACTGAGAAATAAAAACACCTACCTTTAGCTAATGGACTTGTAGTCCAATGAAGATTTTTATGGCTCCTATTATGGATATTGCAAATTCTTTCTTCATCTCTTTAGCAAAGGCTTTTATAATCTTGTCATCTCCTCCAAAGATGATGTCATCCACAAAAATTTCAGTAATCAGGTTTCCTTCTTTTCTAGTCTTGAGATACATATTGTTGTTATCTCTGGGTCTTGTGAATCCTATTGTCAGGAGGTATGAATGCAGTCTTTCATACCATGCCCTTGGGGCTTGTTTTAGCCCATAAAAAGCATTCTTCAATTTATAAACCATACCACTCTTTTTCTATGGATGAGAAGCCTTCTAGTTGTTCAATGTAAACTTCCTCCTCCAGTATACCATTCAGGAATACAGACTTTTCATCCATCTGATATACTTTGAGACTTTTGTGAGCATCATAAGAAAGTAGAATTTTCACGCCTTCCAGTTTGGCCATAGGTGCAAAAGTTTCACCATAATCCAATCCAGCCTCATGTGCATATCCTTTACAAACCAATCTTTCTTTGTTCCTTATCACTTTTCCTTCTTCATTTAATTTGTTTCTGTAGACCTACTTTGTCCCAATGACATTCTTTTCTTGTGGTGTTACTACAAGAATACATGTTTCATTATTCTCTATTTGCTCAATCTCTTCTTCCATGGCCTTGACCCAGTTTTCATCTTCCAGAGCCTCCTTGGTGGTTTTGGGCTCTATATAGTAAAGTAAATAGATATTTTCTCTAGCCTTTTTCCTGGTCAAAACATTAGCATTTTTTTCACCAATAATGTTATTAGTTGAGTGATATGTAGCATACCTTGGAAGAACTGGTCAGTGTTCCTGGTCTAATTCTTCTGGTTGATAAATTTCTTCAGCATGGTCATGAGCAACTTCTTGTTCATCTTCTTGAGTTGGTCTTCCATCTTTAGGTACAACATCCTACTCCAAAGGTCTATCTTCATGCTCTTCTCTTTCATCAGTAGTAGTCATTTCATTAAATTCTAAAATATTTCCAGCATTATGATCATGCAGACTCTCATATTCATTATGACTGATATTTCCTCTTGGTTCTAAATATTCATCAACCTTCACATTGATACTTTTGAATATTTTTCTTGTTCTCTTATTCATACACTAGTAAGCTTTACTCTTGGTAGAATAACCCAGAAATATGTCTTCATCACTCTTTGGATCAAACTTGCGAGAATACATATCTCTTTTAATGTAACATTTACTACCAAAATTTTTGAAGTAGCCTACACTAGGAGTGTGACCGAACCATAATTCATAGGGAGTCTTATCGGTTCCTTTCTTAACTTGAACTTAGTTTAATGTGTAGACAGCAGTGTTGATAGCTTCTCTCCAGAAGTGATGGGGGAGATCCTTCTAAATCATTAGGGTTCTCACACAATCAATCAACATCTTGTTTCTTCTTTCTTCTACTCTATTTTGTTGAGGAGTTCTTGGTGTAGACAACTTCCTTTTTATTCCCTATTCCTCACAGTAGTGAGTGAACTCTTGAGAGGTGTATTCACCTCCTCTGTCTGACCTTAAACACTTCAAGCTTTTACCTATCTCCTTCTCCACTTGAGCCTTGTATATTTTGAACATGTGAAAGGCTTCAAATTTTTCTCTAAGAAAAAGTGTCCACATAATTCTTGAGTAATCATCTACAAAAAGTATGAAGTACATTAGCTCTTTGTTCTCATAGGTCCACACAAATCTGTGAGTACAAGAGCCAGAACATTTTTAGTAAAAAAAGATTTACTACTAAAACTTGTTCCTATTAGTTTTCCTAATTGACAATCCTTACAAATACCTTTGTTAGGTTTTGTAATCTCAAAAAATCCTCTAACTGACTTCTCCTTGATCACCTTGATAGTACTGTCAAAGTTTATGTGGCAGAGCCTCTTATGCCACAACTAACTATTGTCCTCTTTGGTTACAAGATAGATCTTGTTTGTTTCTGCTTTGACTGATGCTATGAGGCAAGCTCCTTTCATTGAGTCTAGATAGAACAGGTTCCCTTTACTCTTTCTACCAGTAGCAACATGAGCTCCAAATTGGCTCTTGACAACATAAGAACCTTGCCCGAATTTCAGCAAGTATCTCTTTTTGTTTAGTTGAGAAACACTCATTAGGTTGTACTTAAGTCCATCTACCCAATACACATCCTCACATACAACATCATTTATAAGTGCAATAGAGCCTTTACCTTTGATAGCATAGAGAGGATTATTACCAAAGGTTACCCATCCACCATCATTGAGCTTTAGACTGATGAACTTGTTCTTATCACCAGTTCTGTGGTGAGTGCATCCATTGTCAATGATCCAATCATCATGGTGATGAGATCTTGAGATAAGTTTCATTTCACTTATCACTTGGCTTTCTTTTTTTATTGAAACAAATGCAATTTATTAATCTTCAGAGTCTTCAAATTCATTTTTTGTGACTCCTTCTACAAGGTAGCATTCCTTCTTTTCTTTTTTCTTGAATCAGTTGCTCTTCTCTTAATTTTTATTGTCTGGACATCTTGCAACTATGTGTCCTATTTTATTGCAAGAGAAACATTTTAGAGGGATTTTTTCTTTGTACTTCCCTTTTCCTCTTGAAAATCTCTTAGCAATGAGTGATTCAAACTCATCTTGCTCCATCTCTTCAAAGAGAAGATTCTCAAAAAAACTTCCAATCTTACCAGTAGAGCTATTATCAATTTCTCTTCCTTTCCTTGTGGAAGAGGTATTAACAAAAGATTTAAAAGTAGCTTCTTGTATGGGTAAGTTGTTATCAAAATTGCTCAATTCAAATGTAGTCAACTTACTTATTAGGGAGTCAAGAGTGACTTGAGTAATGGTCACTGATCTAAGCTCCTGTATGGTTGAGATCTTGATAGCATATTGAGGCCTCAATGTTCTTAGTATTTAGCTATCACATCTTCCTCACTCAATGTTCCTCCAGCGCTTTTGATGGAGTTCATCACTTCTTTGATTCTGTTGTTGTATTGCTCAATATCTTTTCCCTCGTTCATTCTCATGTCATCATATTTACCTCTGAGGCTCTCTACCTTAGCTCTTTGAACATGTGGGTCACCACCATACATTTTTTGTAGCTTAGCCCACATCTTGTGAGCAGTTGTCAAATTTTCAATCTCTCCATACACATAATTAGGTAGCGTGCTTGCTGTCATATCTATTGCAATTGTATGCTCTTTCATGATCTTTAGTTCATCGGGTGTCAAGGTGCAGGTGGGTTTAGTGTAATCATAGATTAGAAGAGTCTAATATTGATATCTAGTGGTCTTCATGTATAGCATCATTCGGCTGCACCATAGAGTAAAGTTTTCCTTAGAAAACTTTGGTCCTTCCTTTCTCATCATCTTATCTTTTTCTTGTTGTAGTTAAGTAGCAAAGAAAAGAAACTTGGCTCTAATACCAATTGATGGTCCCAACTGGTGCTGAGAGGGGATGGGTGAATCAACACCTACTAAACTTCCAAACCAAATCTGATATAATGTAGATAAAATTGTAAGCAAAATAGATTCTAGAATAGAAATAACATCAAACAATCAACAATAAGCAACACCAAATTTATCACGTGGAAACCCAAATTGGGAGAAAACCACGATGTGAGGAAACCTCACAAATTTTTCACTCTTCTAAAGTGCACCCTGTTAGGAGCCTTCCTGGTTAAAGGATTACAAATGCACTATTAGATGTGACCCAGTTAAGGGATTTAAAAAGTAAGGCTTGTTAGAACCTGTATGGTTAGAGGACTTAGAACACCTAAACAAATGTTACACAGTTAAGGGACTTAATACAAGGGACCTATTAAAGTCCACCCAAAATACTGGGATTTCTCTATTGCAATTATCAGAGAGCAATAGTGGATTTGATCTTTTGATAATGGCTTTGCTAAGCCTGATAAGATCGTTGTTCTGTTCAACTGAGAATCATCATCGGTCACTGCAGGTATGTTCTCCTTCATTGTTGTGCTTCTCTATACACTCTAATTTCTTCTTCTCTCTTCACATTATCTCTTTAGCATCTAGGTTCACTCTTTTCTTTGGCAAAATGAGGGCAAACTATATTCTTCTCAGGTAGAGGAATATAGACTTCTTTCCCTATATGTCTTTTTACATGCATGACCTATATAAATATCACCTTCAAATCCATCACCCAGTGGAGTATCAATTCCCTAAGGGAACATTCGATGCATGCTATGCTTTATCTCCTTTATGAAAGAAATGACATATGTGTGTCAAAAGCTTTCCTTCATAAGAGATATCTTCATGTTTTAATGCCTCAAACTCCAATATTAAAACCTTCAATTGGGCTTTTGTACTGATCATCTTGACAACTCAAAGTCTATCGGATTTTGTGCAACAAATCCCAATCAAAGAGTCAGATAATTTTTTGTCAACTATGACTTTTCACAGTTCATCAGTTGTAATGAAACATTCACTTGATCAGTTCAGATCATTAGGTTGTGCACATGTTAGGACTTTGACCTGTCACCATCACCCTCTCTTTGACTGGCAGTACTAGTTGCATCCTTTCATCAATTCCTATTACCAATTACTGGTTTCATCTTCCTTGGTGACCGGTTGCTCTGATGATTGGTTAGAGCATTATTACAATCTCACAAATTCATCGGTGTCCAAACCAATCTCTCCTCATACTTATTATGTCCTTGCATCACAGATCAAACACTTCACAAACCTCTTTTCCAATCTCCAATCTCCTCACACTTATTGTAGTCAGTTGTGTTTGTCTTTGCTTCACAGATCAAACACTTGACAACACCTCTTTGCCAATCAATGACAATACCTCTTTTTCCAATGTACCAACTGTAGTCTTTACTAGTTAATCAACTAATGCCAACAAGCACTTTCCTATAACATTCTTCTTGGAAGGCCATGGATCCATACAATGCAAGAGGTGCCTTCTACATATCACCAACAAATAAAATTCCCTCATAATGGAGTTGAAGTAACCATTCCACCCGATACACCATATCCTTGCAATAATCTCAGCGAGTGGATAGTATGGTTGCCCCATAATAAAGGGAGTTCCCATAAAGATGAAACTTTCAAAGAGATGGTCCTAAGAAGTTTTTCAAAGAAGATGAATATCCAAGATTGATGGGGAGGTTAGGATAGACTAGCTAGTCTATGCCCCTGATCCTCTCTAGGATCCAAGTGTTCTTCTAACACCTCTAATGGTCTATAGGATACCTTACTCATCCAAGGATCCCATGACTTGCCCTAACCTGACCACCAAGTTTAGCTACTTCTTCTTCCATCATTCCAAGCTTTGTTTTCTAGCTTCATCCCTTACATAGGCTCATAAGGGTCTTTTAGGGTTCAATTCCCTTCCCAAGCTCTTGACAAAGGATTTGACGAGTTCCAAGGTTCTTTTGGTACATTTGACACATCTTCAATGTATTATCAAGGGTGGGTTATCACCCAATGATAGGGTTCCTTTACAAATCAGGGCTACAAGGAAGTGCCCAATTAGGCCTCCTTCCGGATTTGTAGGGCTTTTGCCTCCTTCCCCTCACAGATTCAAAGCTTCTATTCTAAATAACATCTATTTCAAATGACCAACTCTCAATGATTTTTTGGGTCTTGGGCCTCCATCTATCCATATAACGTCTGTGCCAAAAATAAGGGTTTTAGGGCTTTTAGGCCTCTTCCAAGTCACATAGAAAACTAGTGTGCAAGAACACCTCTCCAAGATTTTTCAGAATCCCTCCTTCATATCATTTAGTCTTTAGACATTTACCTTGACTCCCTCCAAAAGGCTAGCCTTGAAACTCTTTCCCTTGTCAATAAGAGCACTTACACTATTGACCGCTCCTGACCAGACTATGCCTTAGCTCACCTAGGGCTTGGTCAAAATAATAGGTGCACACACACACTAGGGCCCTACTTCCATAGTTATATAGGGTAGGGTCTGTGCTTTTAGATTCCAAGGTTCCATGGTGTGGCCACAGTGGAAACAAAAGCTACAACCCTCTATTCATAAGGCTCTCCAAACTGGCAGAGCACTGTCAGAGTTTACAAAACAAGGAATATACAAACTAAAACAATCAAACCTAGTCTAAATGCTGATAAATGAAGTAAAATGAAACACAATACTAACACACAAATTCAAGATATCACTAACAACACATTGATTCAACACTTCAAGCCATAAAAATGACTATTACACACTATTTTTTCACATAGTCTGATTCCTCCGTACATCCATCGTACACAATGCTTGCCAACCCTTGTCTTAGGGTTTTTCATGTCTAATATAGGCTTCTCCTTGGGATTAGAGCCTAATTAGGGTTAGGATCCTCCTTGGTAAGGTTTAGCCTTCACATAAGAAAAGTTACTAAGCAACTTTTGAAAAGTTGCTAGCAACTTTTATAGCAATTTTTCTTGCTCGAGCAACTTTTTGTTCACTCCACTCCTAAGACCATTCTAAGGTCTTTTATATGCCTAGATAGTGTGAAAACTCTCCTAACCCCTATTTTAAGACTTAGACAACTCTAGAAAAGAAGTGACCTTAGGATGCTAACCTGCCCTGAGTCACTGTATAGCCAAGTAAGAAGTTACACAACAAAAACAAGACCTCTACTTAGGCCTTCACACACAAGTGAGCCAAAAGTCTTATTCTACTTACAAAATTCATTGAAGAAGTGTTTCTCACAACCAAAATTGGATGGTGGGAGCCCTTAGAAGGGTGCTCCTATACCAAAGATGTAGGGATGGGAGAGTTTAAGATAAACTTATTAATGTCCATGACAAATTTATCCTTATCTCCTATATCTAAGGGAAGACCTTCATCAAACTTCACATCCTCCAAAGGTGATGCATTAACAATTCATGAATGAACATGGATGGTAAAAGATAAGGTATCTTTAAAAGAAGAAAATGAGGAAAAAAATTTCCTGCAATGGCTATAAAAAGAAGATGAACACGATGGGAATGTTAAAAATGTGGAGATCATGAAACAAATTGGTTATAAAGGAAAATGACCACTTGGGTAAATAAAAAAGGAATCATAGAACCAATACATATGGACTTTTGTAACCCTAGAGACAAAAATGGTGTGGGTTTTAAAGAAGAAACATCTCATCCTATGCATGGAGACAGTCCTGTATTTGACAGATCATATGATTCAAATGATGAAGAATAGATATAAGGACAACCCATCTCATATGAGAGGTTATTACTCTTGCAAGGAGATCCGCTATTAGAGGTAAGTACCATTCTCACCTATCCTAGACTTGAACAAGAGTTAGAAGAAGAACTAGAGGTATAAAAACAAGAAAGACATCATAATTGGGGGAAGTTGGCTAGTGTTACTCATAGTCTTTATATGGCTCATTTTCAAGATCAACAAGATATACCCTTATCTCTACAAACATTTTTACAAGAAGGTGAGAGCCAAAAAGAAGAAAAAAATGTTGAAGAAGAAAGGATAACAATGACTATAGCCTATTTTTTGGATATACCAGATGATATTCAAACAGATTCACATGAGTATGAATGGGATATACTCTCTAATGCTACAATAGAGATAGAGATAGATGTGGACAATGAGTTAGACTTACATAAAACTAATGTGAACTCCAATAATAATGATAATGACTTTAACAATCTTAATAATTATTTGAAATCTAACTAGATGGAAATCATCTTGCAAGTCAAGAACATCAATAATAAATCAGTGTTGATTCTTGAGCCCTATGAATCCCTATCCTTGATGAATCCCAAAATTATAGATTGGAATGAATCCACATCCACAAGCCTATTATCCTTTGATAATGAATGTGATTTAGCCTTCTATCTCAGTTCTTGTGAACCCTTTACCTCTTCCACCTTTACAAGGACCGTAGACATGCAAGAAGGGGATATCAAGTTTCTTAGTCTCAAAATGAAAAAGAAAAAGAAAAAGAGATCTGATGGTGAAAATCACATTGTGGTAGTATTAGGAACCAAAATAGTAAAAAAAAAGGATGTATCCAATGGTGAAAACCTCTCAAAGGTACCAAAGGATGAGACCCTTGATATTTTTCCTTATCATTTCCAAGAAAGATCTTTTATATTAATAGAACCAACATAGTCAGTCAATCTCAGAAAAACAAAAGCTCCACAAATGGTCCACATCATTCAATCTTTATCAGAAGAGAAGAAGACACAATTCACTAAGTTTTTCAAAGAAAAATAGATCAACTTTTCTTGGTCTTATTCTAACATGCTTGAATTAGATATGGACCTAATAATGCATCATCTATCTATTTCCCTAGAGTAGGTCCCATAAAACAAAAATTAAGAAAAATAAATCCACACATGGAACTATTAGTCAAACAAAAGCTAGAAAAACTATTGACCCTTTACCTCTTCTACCTGTATAAGGACTATAAACATGCAAGAGGGGGATATCAAATTTCTTAGTCTCAAAATGAAAAAGAAAAAGAGATCTGATGGTGAAAACTACATTGTGTTAGTATTAGGAACCAAAATAGTAAAAGAAAATGATGTATCCAATGGTGAAAACCTCTCAGAGGTACCAAAGGATGAGACCCTCCATATTTTTCCTTATCATTTCCAAGAAAGATCTTTGGTATTAATAGAACCAACATAACTAGTCAATCTTGGAACAAAAAAATCTCCACAAATGGTCCACATCGCTTAATCTTTATCAGAAGAGAAGAAGACACAATTCACTAGGTTTTTCAAAGAAAAAAAGATCAACTTTGCTTGGTCTTATTCTGAAATGCTTGAATTAGATACGGACCTAATAATGCATCATCTATCTATTTCCCCTAGAGTAAGGCCCATAAAAAAAATTAAGAAAAATAAATCCACACGTGGAACTATTAGTGAAAGAAAAGATAGAAAATCTATTGAAAGTGGGATTCATAAGAGCTATTGATTATGCAGAATGGATATCCAACATAGTCCTTGTGTCTAAAGAAGATAAATCCATAAGAGTTTGCACAAACTTCAGAGATCTAAACAAAGATTTTTTGAAGGATGATTTTCCACTTCCAAACATAAACATGATTGTAGATCTCACTGTAGGGTATGAGATGTACTCCTTAATGGATGTACTCCTTGATTATGTTATTGTTAGAATAACTGAGAGGGGAGCGAATCAATTATCCACAGTCCCAAATCAAAATGTATAACTCAAAACAATTATCTTAAACTTCTGCAGCTTGGTAACATAAAATACTTATTCTATCTGTGCATTTACCGATTACCAGTTAACCACTTAGTATATTCACTGATCAAATCAAATATGAAACATGTAAAGTATGATAACAAACAATCAACACATAACATGAGATTTAACGTGGAAACCCTGTAAAGGGAAAAACCACGTAGGACCGGCAACCCAAAATATGTTCACTCTTCTGAAGTGAGGTCGATGAAGACCCAACCCTGTTAAAGGTTACAAAACACACTGTAAGGTGTGACCTTGTTAGAGGATTTTAGACCAACAGTTATCATCCAACTAGCATTCACTATGGGGTTGACAGGATAACAATGTTCATTCTATGAATGATACATAAAAGACTTTCCTAGTCCACTTGGTTAAGAGATTTGACTGTATACAATGGTTAAAATGTAATAGTAGGACAACTTCAATTGTAGATGTACAGATCAAAATTAAGCTCATTCAAATCCTCTTATCAATGTATCTATTTTGTTTCAAAAATATTCATCAACTTACTATCTCTCAGTAAATAGCTCTTTGATGCTCGGTTATCCTCTGCAGTTTGGTTCTCCTTTAACTAGTCTGATCAGGCATGCATGAAGCTTGTTCATGCGATATCTCTATAGTTATCTTCTTTCCAACATGCATAAACAATGAAATCAATGTCTCTTAAATATACTTGTAAACTATTTTCTTTCCATCCATTAGATTTTGCCACTTGTTCTCCTTCATTGATTTTTCTACTTAAACCTTCATCGGTTGTTGTGTCAGTAACATGTTTTATTTCAATCCCTTCGATCTTCTTTGAATTTTACTAGACGTAGATCATCATAAAAAACTTTATCTCTAACCTCAATTTCATACACTTTCCAGCTCATCAATCCTTATCAACTAAACTGATCTTTGATTCCTTTCTTAGTGCTCGATTAACAAAGAAATGTGTCAGTGTAAATAGGCCCAGTAAGTACTATTGCTTGGTATACACTACACTGCTCAGTGTATACTAAAATTGCTTCTTTAACCGACCACACTACTTTGTACATTTATGCTCTTTTCTTCATCATAGATGAATGCAACATAATCAAGTCAATAACATAAGGTCATAGACTCATAAATAAGTTATCCAATGTATTCCTTATCCTCATCTATTATATCCATCTTCCTCATGTAGATATATATGTTCTTCATCTCATTTTCTCCTTTCTACAGATGTTTTGGTATTGTAACTTACAAGATAAGTATAGTCAAGCTAGTTGACATCAATGACAACATATTATTGATTTAATTATCTTACATATCTAATCAAAAACTTCAGTGATCTTACATCATAGATCTTCAAATTATGCAACAATCTCTTTCTCAAATAAGTTGTAGGTTCATCAATCTCTCCCTTTGGCATTGATGGCAACACACAAAATATGAAATATGCCATACACATACCAAACATGTACACTAAAACATATGCAAACAATCTTTGTAACTTGGTAAAGTTGTGCAGAGCTTAGATTTAATATGTTTAATCACTACATTATAGTAGCTCACCATATGTAGACAATCTTCTATAGATTGATCTTTTCAGCTCCTTCTGTTCTCTGTGTTCTTTGCAACAAATCTTCAATGCAATCCCTTTCTTTGCAATTCATGATCTCAGTTTATCAAATTTTTCTCTATGTATCATATCTAACTTATTTTTTTGTTCTCTTCCTTTGCAGATATTTCATTGAATATTCTCTCCCTTTGACAGCAATGCCAAAGAACAATATAAATAGTCAGCTCTTTAGTAGCCATTTTACTCACTGTTGTTCGGTGTATTCTGTATCTTTGTATACTGATAGACAAATCTATTCTAGTTCTTCAAACCTTTTCAAAATCTTAGATAGAGTCCAAAGTGTGAACAATGTTGCATCAACATGTATGATCTTCTGATAAGATCAAGCTGATGCAACCTCCAAATCACCTTAGTGACCAGTAGACAGGGTATGAACCCCAAGTCTATTCCTCAAGTATTGAAATGTGTCCTTCGGTAGGGGCTTTGTGAAGATGTCAGCAAGTTGTTCCTTTGATGTCACATACTCCAATTTTACTTGCTTCTCCTATACTTGTTCTCTTAAGTAATGATACTTAATAGATATATGCTTTGTCTTTGAGTGAATTACAAGATTCTTTGAGATATTTATTGCACTAGTATTGTCACAATATATAATCAGTGGATCAGTGATTACCTCATTCATACCTTCCAACACTTGCTTGATATATGCAATATTTGAACAGTTTGTAGTAGCAGCAACATACTCTACTTTGGCAATAGACTGATAAATACAAGGTTGTTTCTTACTTGTCCATGTAACAAGTCTTTCACCAAAGAAAAATGCTCCTTTGGTGGTACTTTTCCTATCATCTATATTTCCAGCCCAGTCTGCATCGGTGTAGACTTTAAGCTCAAATTTGCCTTCTCTTGGATACCATAACCCATACTCCTTTGTTTTCTTCATATATCTCAAGATTCTTTTAGTACCAACCATGTGTGATTCTCTCAGATTTGCAAAAAATCTTGCAACTATTCCAACAACATGTGCTATATCAAGCCTACTGTGAACTACATACATTAACTTACCAATCATGGATCGGTACAGTGCCTGATTTACCTCGGTAGTTCCATCATCTTTAGTTGGCTTACATCCAATAGCCATCAATGTTCTCATAGGTTTAGCATCTTCCATGCCAAATGTTTTCAGTACTTCCTTTATGTATTTGGATTGTGTAATGAAAATATGATCATTTTGTTGAATCACTTGTAATCCTTGAAAGAACTTAATCTCTCTGAACATAGACATTTCAAATTCATTTCTCATATCATCATCAAATGACTTACAGATGTGATCTTGTCCTCCAAATATTATGTCATCCACAAATATTTCAGTAATCAATATAGTATCATTAGAATTTCCTTTAATGTACAGATTGCTATTTTCACTAGTTCTTACAAAACCAATACTTAGCAAATAAGTATGTAGCCTTTCATACCAGGCTCTCGGTGCTTGCTTTAAACTCAAGTATCTATCATATTAGTAAGATCTAGGTTTCAGATTCATCCATGGGCATCACTTCCATGTAATGAAGAGCCTATTACCCTAGCTCACTATCAAGACCCTTAAGACATTTTAACAGGGCCCTAGTTATACTATGTGAATGAAAGCAATAAAACAAGCACAACATTTTTGATATCTTCAACTATCGTCCTACAAGAAAACCGTTAGCAAGTTTTATATGTCTTTGACAAGAGACCTATAGCCCACTGTTATGCTGTCAAAAAAAAAACCAAAGATATAAAATCCCAGCCTGGAATAGATTGTCAAAAAAATAGTGCAGGAAATTGCAGAAACTGTAAATTTTTGAAACACTGGTGTCAAGTCTCGCATGAGGAAGTGCAACCCTCTGCACAAGAAAGTGTCATGTTTCACATGATAAAATGCTACTAGAGCTTTGTGTAATCTACATACCATATCCTTTTTGTCTAGATCCATGAACCCTTCTGGTTGTTCTATGTAGACTTCTTCAAGTATTCCATTCAGAAAAGAAAATTTAACATCCATTTGGTAAACTTTGAATTTCTTGTGTGAAGCATATGCAAGTAGCATTCTAACTCCTTCTAGTCTAGCAATAGGTGTGAATGTTTCACCATAATATATTCCTTCCTCCTGTGCATATCCCTTGCATACTAATCTAGCTTTGTTCCTTGTTACCTCTCCATTTTCATTAAGCTTATTTCTGAATATCAACTTAGTACCAATAACATTTTTATCTTTAGGTCTAGGTACTAAAGTCCAAGTCTTTTTTTTCTCTATTTTCTCTATCTCCTCTTTCATTGCATTAACCCATTCATCATTTTCTAATGCAACTTTCACATTTTTAGGTTCATATTCACAAACTAGACATGTACCTTGTCTCATTTTACTCTTTGTCATCATGTCAGCTTGTCTGTCTCCAATGATTTGTGTCTCAGGATGATGTCTCCTAACAAATCTTGCCAGTACTTGATCTCTTCTCTATTGTTCATCCTGTATAGGTTCATTTGCTTTCTCGGTAGGTCCTTCCTGCTCGTTGGTTTCTCTATTCTGTTCCTCGGTATTATTTTCCTGCTAACTGGTTATCACTATCTGCGGCTTTGGTAGGTACTCTAGTTGTTCAATGTAAATGAATCTACCATAGTCTTCTAATTCCTTTGTGCTTTCTTCTTCCTTCTTGTCATCAAACTCATCAACCCGAACATTAGTAGTTTCTATCATTTTGTTAGTCACTTTGTTAAGACATTTGTATGCTTTACTTTTTGTAGAATATCCTAAGAATATCCCTTCATCACCTTTTGAGTCAAAATTTCCATTTCTTTCATCTTTCAGAATAAAGCATTTACTTCCAAAAATTCTGAAATAACTTAGAGTGGGTTTGTGACCAAACCATAACTCATAGGGTGTCTTATTTGTGTCCTTTTTCAGTTGTACTCAGTTTAGAACATAAACAGCTATGCTAACTGCTTCTCTCCAATATGTTTGAGAAACATTCTTTTCCAACATTAGTGTCCGTGCACAATCAACAATTGACCTATTCCTTCTTTCAGCTATACCATTTTGTTGAGGTGTCCTCGGTGCAGAAACCTATCTTTTTATACCATGCTCATTACAAAGATTAGTAAATTCATCAGAAATAAATTCACCACCTCTGTCAGATCTTAAGCATTTTAATTCTTTACCAGTTTCCTTCTCAAATTTTGCTTTATACCATTTGAACATTTTGAATGCCTCTAATTTTTCTTTCAAGAACATGACAGTCATCAACCTAGTGTAATAATCAATAAAAAGAATAAAATATCTATCACCATAATAACTTTTAGTTCTCATAGGACCACATAGATTGGTATGAACCAACTCAAGTATCTTCTTTGTTGAGTAATCTTTTCTTTTGAAACTAGACTTAGTCATCTTACCTTTCTCACATTCATGGCACATAACATGATCAAGCTTTGTTAAGTTAGGTAGACCTCTAACGTTTTTCTTTTTACTGATCTTAATCATGTTATCAAAATTCACATGACATAACCTTTTATGCCACAACCATGCATCCTTATTTTTCATCATCAAACAAGAATAATCACCATTATCAAAATAAAATGGATTACCTTTCGTTTGTGCTCCTATTCCAACTAAATTTCCAATATCATCATAGATCTTTACTTTCTTGCTCTCAAAAGTAACTCGATGACCAGAATTGTTTAGCTGAGCCACACTTAACAAGTTATACTTTAATCCTTCTACCCAATATGCATTATCACACTGAATTCTATCATTAATCAGTAAGGATCCCTTACCTCTAACCATACAGGGTGTGTCATTACCCATCTTTACAGATCCTCCATTGTATTGCTCAAGATGATTGAATTTCTCCTCATCACTAGTCATGTGATGTGTATAGCCACTATCTATGATCCATGTATCATTTTCATTAACTTTTGAAATTAGTACTATTTCTACATACCTTTCTTCCTCTTTTGAATCATCCTTCATTGCAACAAACACTACTTCACAGTCATCATCAAAATCTGAGTCAAATTCATTATCATCAGCAATGTAACATGCCTTCTTACCTTTGTTATGATGGTCTCAATTGTCTCTATTGTAATGTCAGTAACTCTTGTTGTTTCTTCTCCCATAGCTTCCTTCACCAGATCGATCTCTGTTTCTGTCATCTTCCTTCCTATGTGGACATCTAGCAGCAATATGACCAAACTCTTTACAGTTAAAACATGCTAAAGGTAACTTACCCTTATATCTACCTTTACCTTTAGGTAACCTTCTGGTCATTAGAGCTTCCAATTCATCAAGCTCATTATCAGTATTGCTATCATCATTATCATATCTACTACTAGACTTACCAATCTTCAGAGAATTCATGAAAGTAGATTCAACAGTCGGTACAACACTATTATCATAGTTATTCAACTCAAATGTAGTAAGCTTACCAATCAAATTGTCACGAGTGAGTGTACTATTCGATGCAGATCTCATTTCATGGATTGCAGCTATTCTGATTGCATAAACCGGTAATAAGGTTCTAATAATTTTACTTACAACTGTGTCTTCACTTATAACTCCATATGATGCTCTTATAGCATTAACAACTTCCTTGATTATGTTTGTGTATTGAACTATATTCTCACCTTCCTTCATCTTCATGTCATCAAATCTTCCTCTTAGGCTTTCAGCTCTTGCTCTTTTGACATTAGCATCACCACTATAAACTTGAGCAAGTTTCTCCCACATATCTTTAGTAGTAGTACATTCCTTGATATCTTCAAATTTAGCATCTATCAGAGCAACATCAATCTCCATCATAGTAACATTGTGCTCATGTCTTTCTCTTAATTGATCAAGGGTCAAAGGTCTAGTGGGCAGTGTAATGTAGCCTTGCTGCATTAGAGTGAGGGCAGGATTCCCAATTCCAGCTATGTGCAGCTTCATTCGACTTTGTCAAACTGTGAAGTTATCTTTGTTCAACTTTGGCACATCCCTCTTATACATTTTGAGATCTTTATGTTGAAGTCTTTAAAACTCTGTTCCAAGAAACTTGGCTTGCTCTGATACCAATTGTTAGAATAACTGAGAGGGGGGTGAATCAGTTATCCACAGTCCCAAATCAAAATGTATAATTCAAAATAATTATCTTAAACTTCTGCAGCTCAGTAACATAAAATACTTATTTTTTATGTGCATTTACCAATTACTAGTTAACCACTTAGTATATTCACCGATTAAATCAAATATGAAACATGTAAAGTATGATAACAAACAATCATCACAATCAACACATAACACAAGAGATTTAACGTGGAAACCCTGTAAAGGGAAAAACCACCTGGGACTAGCAACCCAAAATATGTTCACTTTGCTGAAGTGAGGTTGATGAAGACCTAGCCCTATTAAAGGTTACAAAACACACTGTAAGGTGTGACCTTGGTAGAGGATTTTAAACCAATAGTTATCGTCCAACCAGCATTCACTATGGGGTTGACAGGATAACAATGTTCATTCTATCAATGATACATAAAAGACTTTCCTAGTCCACTCAATTAAGAGATTTGACTGTATACACTAGTTAAAATGTAATACTAGGTGATCTGATTTAATACAACTTCAATTGCAGATGTACAAATCAAAATTAAGTTCATTCAAATCCTTTGATTAATGTATCTATTTTGTTTCAACAATATTCATCAACTTACTATCTCTCAGTCAATAGCTCTCTGATGCTCTGTTATCCTCTGCAATTTGGTTCTCCTTTAACCAGTCTGATCAGGCATGCATGAAGCTTGTTCACATGATATCTCTGTAGTTATCTTCTTTTCGGCATGCGTAAACAATAAAATCAATGTCTCTTAAAGACTTGTCAACCATTTTCTTTCCATCCATTATATTTTGCTGCTTGTTCTCCTTCGTTGATTTTTCCGCTTAAACCTTCATCGATTGTTGTGTTAATAACACACTTTATTTTAATCCCTTTGATCTTCTTTGAATTTTGCTATCCGTAGATCATCATAACAAACTTTATCTCTAACCTCAAAATCATACACTTTCCAACTCATCAATCCTCATCAGCTAAACTGATCTTTGATTCCTTTCTTACTGCTCGGTTAACAAAGAAATGCATCGGTGTAAATAGACTCAATAAGTACTATTGCTCGGTATACACTACACTGCTCTGTGTATACTGAAATTGCTTCTTTAACCGATCACACTGCTTTGTACATTTATGCTCTTTTCTTCATCATAGATGAATGCAACATAATCAAGTCAATAACATAAGGTCATAGACTCATAAATAAGTTACCCAATGTATTCTTTATCCTCATATGTTATATCCATCTTCCTCATGTAGATATATATGTGCTTCATCTCATTTTCTCCTTTCTACGGATGTTTGGGTATTGTAACTTACAAGATAAGTATAGTCAAGCTAGTTGACATCAATGACAACATATTACTGATTTAATTATCTTACATATCTAATCAACAACTTTGGTGATGTTACATCATAGATCTTCAAATTATGCAACAATCTCTTCCTTAAATCAGTTGTAGGTTCATCACTCCTTAATGGATGAATTCTCGAGCTACAATCAAATCAAAATTTCCCTTGAAGATCAAGAGAAAACTATATTTACATGTGCATGGGGAATATAATGTTGGAATTTCATGTCATTTGTTCTTAGGAAAAAATTACTAGGGTATATAGTTTCGGCAAAAGGTGTCGAGATAGACCCAATAAAAGTCAAAGCAATAATGGAGATGGGGGCACCTAGAAACATGAGCCAAATGAGATCTCTCCAAGGAAGGCTCCAATCCATCAGAAGGTTCAGTTCACAACTAACAAAAAAGTGTCATTGTTTTACTATAATTGGGGGGAGATTCTTCCCTCCCCTCGCACTGAAATAATATAATGTTTAGAGGTGAAATGGGTGAACTCTATATTAAAGTTTTTAATTAGATCCATGGGGCCTCACCAAAATGGATAATAGAAGTGAGACACTAAGACCTCCAATGGATCATGTAGGGTCCTTAGGGACATAGGCCTGATCCAAACTATCACCCATACATCTGCTCGAGCTTGGTTAGGTGTAAGACATTCAAAGGGGTTAACCCTACATCTTATTTATATACCAACTAGAAGGATTTATCATTTTGAGGTCGTCCTCTGGTGGTGCCCACTTCCCTAAAACATGCCTTTATTTTATTTTTAAAAAGGGTTTCAATTTAGACATAATGTACAAGCACACCAGAGACACAACACACATGGTTAATCAAATTAAGCTCCAAATTCAAATGTTCTCTAAACTAAGAAGCAAAAAAAATGCACCTGGAATAATTTTTAGAGAACCAAGGAGGTTGATTTCCAAAAGACAGTATTCACTCAAAGTGGTGCAATTAAGTCGGGTCATAGATGCAAACACCCAAAGTCATATGATGGAAAAGGGATGACAAGGTACTTGACAACTTTATATTTGATATGAACTAGTATTTGATGTCTTTGAAAGGATATTCAGATGAGGAAATACTTGATGAGGCAACTTGTTGTTTGACAAGTGAGGCAAAATTATGGTGGAGAACAAGGTTAGAAGATCAGAAGGCAGGTAGGCTAGTTGTGGTTGTGGACATTCAGGATGACTTATGTAAACAACTCAAACATAAGTTTAATCTAAAGAATGTGGTGTATGATGTGAGATATCAGGCCAAGTTCATGAAGTAGACTAGTTCTATTAGAGACAACATCAAGGATTTTAGGTTAGTCATGTTGGGATTAACAAGCTAGGATGATGTAGATAAGATGTGTTTCTTTTTTCACAAGCCTTAAACCTTAGACAAAGGCAAAAGTAAGGAAGATGAAACCTGAAACCCTCAAAGATGCCATCACCATCACTGATGCATTGGTTGATATCAAGCCTAGACCCAAAGAGAATACTGGTGGGTCAGCTCCTTAGAAGGATGATAACAATCCCTTCCAAAAGAAAAAGGATGAGGATAAATCCAAGAGTGGTAATAAACCTACTAGAAGTGCTTCGAGAAACAAGTCGACATCAACATCAAAGTTGACAAACAAGAAGGATTCGGGCAATATTAATTCAAAGGATGTAGAGTCCAAAACTTAGAACAAACGTGGGTGTTTCATTTGTGGGAACCAAAATCATTGGTCTAAGGAGTGTCCAAATAGACAAAGACTTAGTTCCACAGAAACTACAGAGAATGATGGGTCAAGCTCAGCAATGGGAGTAATTCAAGGATTGAGTGAAGTAGAAAACTCATAGCATTAACCAAAGGCTACGATAGCCAAGTACGAGAATCTGAATATGTTGTGTTATGTGGAAGTTGAGATGAACAATAAGATCACCATTGGAATGGATGATTTTGGGGCCACTCACAACTATCTTGCAGCCAAGAGAGTTGTAGAACTAGGACTTAAGGTGCAACCAGCCACAAGTTCCTTTAAAGAGGTCAACTCTCCCGCTAAGAAAGTAGTCATTGTATTCAGGGACAAGCTAGTGAAAGGAGTGTTGATTTCAAAGTTGGTGACAATGCCTTTTTGAAGATTGATCTAGTTCAGTTCAAACTAGGTAAGGGCATGAGTGCAATGCCTGGTCATAATTTCGATGGTCCATTCTCAGTGATTGAAGAATTTGGGAAAGTTACATACAAACTAAAATTGCCAGCCCACATGAGAGTTCACAATGTGTTCCATGTCAATTGGCTTCATCTATATCATGAAGATAAAGAGGATAGTAGTGGGAACGTCCCTACTCATGGACCTTCTTTTTTCAAACACAGACTAGGTTTGGAGGTGCAGGAGGTGATATTTGTAAGAGAGCGAGGTTTTGGTAATAGGAAGCGGCAAGAATTCTTAGTTCATTGGTAGGGCCAGACTCGAGATGAAGCATCTTGGTAATGAGATGCGAACATGTCGAAATATGAAGACAAGGTTTTGGAGTTCCTTGAACGGGACTCTAATCTACCTCTTTAAGCATCCAATAAGGTGTTGGGTGCCTCCGCAGCATTGTATGGTCAGTGTTGCTGGTGTCGAGGACGTCGCCTATTTTAGAGTGGGGGAGGATGTAAGGGGTTGTTGATTCCTAAGGGGAGAAGTTGCATCCAAGCTTCTGAGGCTAAATTTTTGGATTTTGTGAGGTAGTCAACACGTGGCTACTTTCTACTATGGATTCAGACTCATACTAATAGCTTATATAGCCAAATAAGAGTAGGCTAATCATTCAAGAGAATGTTCTACAGTGTGTGATTTTATTCACAAGCGAAGTGTCATGGTAGAGAAATCCAAGGAGGCACAAAACAACATTCAGCGAGCAGTATGTTTAGAGTAGTGTTGAGCAATGTAGAGAGGAGAAGAAAAGTTGTGTAAGTTATTAGATTGACTTGGAGTCCTTCGATTAGGGTGGGGCCTGGGTCTTGTTCTGAGTAAGTCAGCTTGATTCACATTGAGCAGGGTTGCATCAGCAGGTTCCAATGACATAGGGTGTTGGAGCTTTGGAGTCTTAGTGTGGAGCTACATCCAAGGAGGTGAGGTGCATAAGGTTTGTGTCGGTATTCCAAGAGTGGTTGCAGACCTAGGGGTGGGAGCTTGTACAGAGTGCTTTGGGAAGTACTCAGGGAGTGATAAATAACATAGTTGAGATTGTTGTAGACTGGGCCAAGGGCTTTTTTGTTGAAATCAATAAAGCTACTTAATTGCTCCAAGATCTATGTTCAATGTGATTGAGTAAATATTCCGCTGTGAAAAGTTATTGTGTATTGACAAAGGTGATTGCAGGTGTGGAGGCTTGGATAGTTTAGGAGGTAGGCATAGTCCAAACTCATTTGAGGGCCGGTGTCGCATAGGGAAAATCTAGCCCCATGACAGAAGTTTAGATTGTTTGTTCAATTCTACAACACAAAATCAAATCTAGTTTTCTTGTTCAATTTTAACCAAAGTTCCTTTTAGAACACTAAAAACCAAGCGTGAATGTTTTGTTTGTCCGTGCAAGGTTCTTTTTAAAGCACTAGAAGCAAACATGAATTGATTTTGGGTTTAAACATATAAGTGTTGCTTCCTCGCCACAAGTTGTTAGTTTGATGTCAATATAAAAAAATATCCGTAGATCTAGCATTAATTTTCATAATCAAGAAGATAACATTTATCAACATTAAAATATTTATATTTGTCAACATACTTGTATGCCTTTTCCTGATAATTGTTGAAGTTTTCTTGATACTCAGTGTCAATGACCAGCTCTTATGTTGCTACTCTTCATCCAAAATCATGATTGATATTGATTTCTACTTTCATTTTTCTCTATTTGATAGGCTGATGTAGTTTTACTTTTATGCATTTAGACAGTTAATTGTGTCATTTTTTTTTGTTTAGCGGATGCAACTTTCAAAATAGTAGATGTAATGAATAAATATGTTAGATGCACCTGATAAAAAGTAGTTTTGTCACTTGTTTTTGTCAGCTATGTTGAATCAAATTGTACAAATAGAGATAAAAAAAGCTTGAATTATAAAAATCAAGATATCAATAATAAAAAATCTGGTATGTACGACATAGATTATTGTAGGATAATTAGAAATCACCCCAAGTTACCCTGTTAGAAGTAAATAAAACAACCCATTAGAATACTAATGACAACAATAATACAATAAAAAGAAGATAGATGCAGTGCATCAAGCTATCAAGTGTCATTTGAGACTAGTGGATGTGTCATTTTCGTAGTATGATTGTGTCGAATAAGGAAAGTGTTTGCATTATTTATGTAATATGGTTGCATTGCAAGAACATGTAATTGCATAGGCACAAGTTTTTTATAAATTTAGAAGCATTTTGCGCTTCACGCCAGGTTCACCACTGTAGATTAGGAGATAAATTCAAGATCTTGAACCTACAAAAATATAGTTAGAAAACCACAAAGCCTAAATGTTTCAATAAATCCCCAAAACTCAAAAGAGACAAACAACTAACATGCATACTTCAAATAATAAATTTATTCAAACAAATAAAAATATGTGAACCAAAAAGATCCCCCTTGTTCTTGTCTTTCTTAATGAAAATTGTGGGCTCTCAGTTTGTGCTCACTTAAACACCATAAGAATTCAAAGCATGTGGTTCTAAATTATGAGAATGAGCTCTCATTACATAGACATTCTGGATTTCAATCAGGGTTCTATGTCTAAGGAGATAACGGAAATAGATTAAGGAGTTAAACACAATTGATTAGAGAGTTGAACTCAAATGACTGATTAGTGAACTGAGACTAATTGGCAATGAAGTGGGTGCATGACTAAGTTGATTGACTGGTTATCACATTCTATTATGTGTAAACTAAAATTGAATAGGCAATTGACAACATAGGTTGGAGAGATGACTAAATTGATTGATTATCCAATGTGATAGATTGAACCGTTAGATTGAGACTTAATATTAGTTAGAACTAGAAGAAAAATTCCAATTAAATAAATTCATAAATTCGTTTGATTGCAATTTGGAGAGATTGGTTACTTAATTGCAATTATAACATAAATGTAATAATAACAATGAAGAAGTAATAATTAAATAATATGATTATTTAATCAATATGAAAACTTCAGAGATTAATTAAGTAATAATATTTAATTAATTTGTAGAAGAATTATTGATGAAAATTAGTTAGACATTTAATAATTAAATAATTGATTAACATAACTTATGGAATTAGGGGGAATTATGATTTCAACTTTTGAATATAATAGAAACACGCTAATTAATTAAATAATAAAGGTACTCCTTTAAATAATAAAGATACTCCTTAAATAAAGTCATTTATTAAAACTCTTAACATGAATCAATTGTGGATGCTTCTATATTGAATGTTGCAACTACAATGGGTGCAAGTAATAGAAGGGAGATTTATTGGGTGTTGTTGCATTTTGAAAACCTTCACTAGTAATACAAATGAGATATGAATTTCCTATTCCTATTCTTATTGTTCCTTGAATTATAATATATAAAATAGGAAAGGTAGCTTTACATTTATACCTCATATATCCATTTTGGAGCTCAAAACTTGATAGAGGTCAACAAGGTTTTGAACATTCTTATCAAATTAAATGATAGTTCTCCAATTGAAATCTAGGTCCATTTTGTAGGGCATGGAACACCTCTCAAGACATGAGATGACCTATATGATCTTGTGCCTATAGCATCCAAAATTCTAAGCACCTATAATTAGATGTTCAATTAAGCCCTAGTTTAACATGTATGGACTCCTGCATTTATTTTTAGTAATCCAACTCCATAGTCCTTATCATTTCGACCTTCTATACAATCTCAATTTCTAAACAAAGCCTAAATATTTTAATAAATCCCTAAAAATCAAAAGAGAAAGATAATTGTCATGCATACTTGAAATAATAAAATTAATTCAAAAAATAAAAATATGCAAACCAAAAAAATTCCCCTTGTTGTTCTCTTCCTTAATGCAAATTGTGGGCTCTCAGTTTATGCTCACTTAGCCAACATAAGAATTCAAAGCATGTGGTTTTAAATAATGAGAATTGGGTATCATTACATAGAAATTTAGGATTTCAATTAGGATTCTATGTTTGATGAGATAATTGAAATAGATTAAGGAGTTCAACTCAATTGATTGCAAAGTTGAACTCTAATGATTGATTAGTAAAATGAGACTAATTGGTAATAAAGTGGGTGCATGACTGAATTGATTGAATAGTTAACACATTTGATTGTGAGTAAATTGAAAATGATTACACAGTTGACCAGATAGATTAGGGAGATGGCTAAATTGATTGATTATTGAATAGGATAGATTGAATAGTTAGATTGAGACTTAGTATTAGTTAGATTTAAAATAATAATTCCAATTAAACAAATTTGGAAATTAATTTAGTTGCACATGTGAAATATAAATAATGAATAAGATTTATTTATTTATGAAAAGAAATAATTAGTAAACTAGATAAATTGTCATTTCTTCAATATTTGGAGAGATTGATTAATTAATTACAATTATAACATAAATGTAATAATAACAATGAAGATAAAAAATAAAAAAAAATAAAAAATAATAACAATGAAGACGTATTAATTAAATAAAATAATTATTTAATCAATATGAAGACATGTGAGATTAATTAAATAATAATATTTAATTAATTAGTAGAAGAATAATTGATTAAAATTAGTTACATTTAATAATTAAATAATTGATTAAAATTACTTAATTATGGAATTGGGGGAATTACGAATTCAACTTTTGAATATGGGATAAAGATGCTAATTAGTTAAATAATAAAGATATTTCTTTAAATAATAAAGACCTTCATTAAAATATAAAATTAGAAATTTTCTTGATGGTTATGTAAGTCATTAGAATTGATTCAATCCACTTTGTGAAATACTCAATGGCTATAATGATATATTTATGACCATATTGGATAGTGGGTGAATTTTTCCAAAGAGACTGAGCCCCCATTGTAAGAAGGGTCATGATGAAGTAAGTGGTTGAAGCTCCTCAGTTGGTGCATGGATAAGGTTATCATATATTTGACACTTATTTCACTTGTGAGAAAATTTGTAAGCATTTATCTCCATAGTGGCGCAATAGTACTCAATCCTTAAAAATTTCCTAGCCAAGGTTAAACCACTAGAATGGGCACTGCAGATACCTTCATGTACCTTGAGTAATGTCGATTGTGCTTCTTCTGAATTGAGATATCAAAGGAGTGTACCATCTAGAATTCTTCTCTAAAGTGTATTGGAAATGATGATGTATTAGGAGGCTTGTATTATGAGGGAGTTTTCTAGTTTTTGGATAAGTCAAAGGACATGGTTGATCTTTTAGATAAGCATATATTTCTTGGTACCATGGGGAATTGGGACCAACAATCTCACACATGAAGTCAAATGTTGTGACTTCTAAGAAAGGGACCATGATTTGTTTGACCAAGAACTCACAATGTGTAACTTCAATAGGCATGTCTAGCTTCAAGGAGATCCAATCCCCAAGTCCTTGAATTCTTTGGTCATGGACTTGTACGAGATTAGCTACTCATCCTTGGTATCATAGGTGTTATTAAATTGATTGATGATGAGTTGAGAATCACCATACACTTGGAAATAACTCATTTCCACTAGAATACAGTCTTCAATTCTATAGTGATTACTTCATGTTCGACAATATTGTTTATACAGGAAAAGTTTTGTTTGTAGGACTTCAGGATTGGATCTCCTTGAGGTTTGATAAAGACAATGCCCACACATGAAACCTTTTGTGTGAACAATCCATCAAAATATAGCTTCCATTATTTCTTCTCTTCTAGGGTGAATATGCCTTCATCTAGAAACTCTACTATCATTAATTGATCTAATGGTACTGGTGCATCTAGTAATTTCTCATTAATGAATTTTCCTTTAATAGATTTCTCGTCTACATATTTAATGTCAAATTCAATGAGGACCATGACCCATTTGACTATGCGCCTTGTTAGTTTTGCTTTAATTAATAGATATTTCAATGGATCTATTTTGGTGATTAGTAGTATCTTCTGAATTAGCATGTAATGCCTTAGTTTCTATGATGCCAAGACTATGGAAATACATGCTCTCTCTATTATAATAATTGAGCTCATAAGAAAATATTGTTTGATTGATAGAAATGATGACCCATTCCTTTCCCTCTTAGTCATTCTAAGCTAATAATACCCCTAGTGAGTGTTATGTTGTTGACATGTATAACAATAGTGGTTGGCCTAGAATAGGGGACATTAGGACTAGTGCTACGAGAAGATAATCTTCCAATATTTGGAATGTAGTTTGACAATCTTGAGTCCATTCAAATTTGATACCCATGTGAAGTAGATATGTAAATGGATGACACAAAGCAATTGTGAACAGAGAGTCATTGGTCATGTTATCTCAATGATCATTTCGACCTTCTCTAGATCTATTTCAAATCTACAGTGTGAGAAGATGAATCCCAAGAGTTTTCATGAGGTGGCCCCAAAGACACATTTACTAGGGTTCAATATGACTTTGTATTCTTGTAACCTATCAAAAATATCAACCAACAAGTTTAGATGCAAATTTTTCTCTAATGATTTTTCTAGAATATCATCCACGTAGGCTTCCAAAGTTGTATGCATCATGTTGTGGAAAATAGTTATCACTACATGTTGATAGGTGGAATTGAGATTCTTCAAACCAAAGGGCATGACACTGCAATAGTAGGTACCCCAAGCATAAGTGAAAAAAATCTTATGTTGATCCTCTAGTGCTATTGTTATTTGATTATAACCAGAGAATCTGTCCATTAGTAATAATATTTAGTACCTATTTCAAAACTGAATAAATCAATCATAATTTATACAAATTTTCAAGATCTTAATTTAGCATGGCTGAATGATGATTTCCCCTTACCCATCATAGACTCAATAGTGGATTCAACAACAGGTCACTCTATGTTGTCTCTTACAAATGGATTTAGTGGGTACAATCAAATAAAAATTGCACCCGGAGATCGGGATGAGACAACTTTTACATGTGCTTGGGGAACATTTTGTTGGAATATTATGACCTTCGGTCTTAAAAATACAGTAGTGACATACCAAAGAGCTATGACCACTATATTCCATGACATGATGCACAAATTCTTAGAGGACTATGTGGATGATATCCTAGCAAAATCTCATTCAAGGAAAGAGCACTTGCCAATTTTAGAGAAAATTTTCACAAGGCTTGAACAATTCAAGGTGAGATTAAATCCAAAAAAGAGTGCCTTTGGGGTGCAATCCAAAAAATTACTAGGGTATATAGTTTTGGCAAAAGGTATCAAGATAGACCTAGTAAAAGTCAAAGCAATAATGGAGAATGGGGGCACCTAGAAACATGAGCCAAATGAGATCTCTCCAAGGAAGGCTCCAATCCATCAGAAGGTTCATTTCACAACTAACAGAAAAGTGTCACTATTTAACTCAACTCCTTCACAAAGACGTAGTATTCAAATGGGATTAAAAATGTGAAAATTTTTTTACACTCAAGAAATACCTCATGAATCCACCAATATTAATGCCACCAATAAGAGGCAAGCCTTTGATATTGTATATTTCAACAACAAATCATTCCTTAGGTGCACTCTTGGTTCAAGAAGATAAGAATGGAAAAGAGAAGGCAATCTACTACATAAGTAGGACATTAGTAAAATATGAGTTGAATTATAGTTTCATAGAGAGAGCATGTTTGGCAGTAGTTTTTGCTTCACAAAAATTACGACATTATATGTTGGCCCACAAAATCAAACTCATAGCAAAGATCATTCCGTTGAAACATCTATTGAGAAAAATAGCCTTAACAGGAACATTAGCTAAATGGGTCATGTTACAATTAGTCATAACCGGTTACTGAGAGGGGGGTGAATCAGTAAATACAATTTCTATTCCAATTAAACCTTATATATATATATATATATATATATATATATATATATATATATATATATATATATATATATATATATATATATATATATATATTCTTGCAGTATTAATAGAATATAATTAATCACTCATAAATAGAAATAGAAATACATAGGTCAACACAACATATATATGTGAAAACGCTCGGTTAGAACGAGAAAACCACGGTAGGACAAAGCCCACAACTTTACTACTGCAGTAATAAAGGTTTCCTATAAAGAGATTACAAAGCACTTGTAAGAGTGCTACCTGGTAAAGGGATTTGGTAGAAGACCTGTTAAGATATTGACTCTATTAGGAGTCACCTTGCAAAAGGACTATCAACACCAATTAATATGTTACCCGATTAAGAGATTTATACAATGAACCTGTTAGGGATCACCCTGACATAGGGATTTGGATATGCTTAACAATAAAAGCAATGATCTATAATGACACTTTTTGTCTAATTAGATCATACCTGATAACCTTTCCACTCTGCTTGGTTGTTGAACCTTTCTGCCTTTCAGTGATCGTGACTGCAGCTTCTCTCAAAAGATATCTCTCTCTTGCTCTGAATATTCAACACATCTTGTGTATGCTATGTCCTGTATTTATAAGACATTACTCTTATTAAAATACTTTCTTGTAGTTCCGCCAAGCTATAAACTCACCCATAAATCATGCATGCAAAAGCTTGCAAAATGATCTTGAGTTTACCTTGAAACATCCGCGTAGAAATAAAGCTAGCTCTAGCTAAAAAACTAGCTCTAGTTCCAACTGTGAATGCTTTGTATAATCTGGTTTTAACTGAAACAGCTCCGCATAATCTAGTTCGGATTATCACGTAGTCAACCGGTGTCAATCTTATACCTGGTTGTTCATAGATCCCTTGTATGTCTTATAAGACCAATTGTTGACACTCTTTTTGGTCTACCGGTTCATACTAAAGAGTACCGGTGATAGATTTGTCTTCTGGTGCTACTGTGGGATTGATGTTTGCCTCTAACTTAACCAATGACAACTTAAATATGTCAATAGGTACTAAGTGAATTTAATATATAATATGTGGACAAAAAGGCAATAAAAGCTCAAGTCATTGCAAATCAACTAGCAAAGGCACCTTTGACAGATGAATACCCTATTCAAGTAGAATTTTCAGATGTTGAAATCATAAACATTGAAGCAAAAACACTGAAACTATACTTTGATGGTTCTTACACCCAACATGGCTCAGGAGCAGGCATATTATTGGTCACACCTCAAGGCTCCACAATTCCCAAATCTTACAAGATTCTTTTCTCATGCACTAATAATATAGCCAAGTATGAAGCACTTGTTATCAACATTAAATTGGCTTTAGAATGGAAAGTGATAGAATTTGCAAGTCTATGGTAATTCACTAGTCATAAATCAAATTAATGACGAGTATCAGATAAAAGATGACAAGTTGATACCCTACAAAAAAAATGATCTATGAGGGTTAAAACACAATAGTGTGTCCCTCATTTTGGGACAAAGAAAATCGGCTTTCTACAAAAAAAAAAATTAGGGCCTTCACTCTAAGTGGGTACTTCAGGGGAAGGGGAAGACTCCCTTTACATGAAGTACCTTGCATAGGGTACTTCACGCGAAGACCCCCCTTCACGTGAAGTACCCTACGCAAGGTACTTTGCGCGAAGGGGGTCTTCGCGCAAAGCCACTTTTGGCCGGATTTCTTTATAAATTTTATGCATTCCTTTTTTATTTTCATTGTTTACTATTTGGATTTTGTGGACCCAGAGCTTAGAGCGAACCAGTGACATCCAGTACGACATCAGCACCTCTCGAGCTTTTTCAAACTCTTCAGATTGTTAGTAGTATCAGGTACACACATTTTTCTCATTTTTTATTGTAAATTATATGTTTTATCTTTATTTTAGTTGGTTATTTGTTTTAAATAATTTTTAGTTTGTAGAAATGTTAGAAAAATCGTAGTTAAATATTAGAATATGTTAGAAAATGATAGTAGAATGTTAGAAAATGTTAGAAAATCATAGTAAAACTATTAGAAAATGTTAGAAAACATTAAAAACCGTAGTATAAATGTTAGAATATGTTAGAATATATTAGAAAATCATAGTTAAATATTAGAATATGTTAGAAAATGATAGTAGAATGTTCGAAAATATTAGAAAATCATAGTAGAATTGTTAGAAAATGTTAGAAAACATTAAAATCATAGTATAAATGTTAGAATATGTTAGAAAATCATAGTAGTTTGTTAGCAAATGTTAGAAAATATTTACAAAACATTAGAAACCGTAGTAGAAATGTTAGAAAACATTAAGATCTTATAGAAATTATTAAAAATATTTATTTTTAAATTTCTTTTAAAGTTAGTAAATATTAGGAATCTCTCTCTCTCTCTCTCTCTTAGGTACACACATTTTTAGTGAAGTTAGTAAATATTAGTAAGTTATTTGTTTTAAATAATTTTTAGTTTGTAGAAATCTTAGAAAATCATAGTTAAATTCTAGAAAATGATCTAATAGTATGTTAGAATATGTTAGAAAATTGTAGTAGTAAGTTTCTAGGACCCTTATCCCTCCCTTACGACATCTTAAGACACATAGGATCCCCTTAGGAATCTCAAGACCTTATAATACATATTAGGATGTCCTAGGATCCATTGATGTATGTTAGGTTCCATTAATACATACAAGGACTCATTGTTTCCCTCAAGGCCCCTTAAGACATATTAGGATGAATTAATGTAACCTATAATCCCTTAGGACTTGTTATGACTCTTACAACCCCTTAAGACATTCTAGGTACCCTTACGCATCACTTATGACATCTTAAGACACATAGGATCCCTTAGGACCCATACGACCCATTATTATATATTAAAATTTCCTAGGATCCATTCATTTATC
Organism: Chamaecyparis obtusa; assembly: GCA_027943335.1. Lineage (NCBI taxonomy): Eukaryota > Viridiplantae > Streptophyta > Pinopsida > Cupressales > Cupressaceae > Chamaecyparis > Chamaecyparis obtusa. Next base: position 4,352,343 of record BSBK01000790.1, on the reverse strand, counting down.
TTAGCTTCTGTTAATTTACATATGTGAACCCATCGTTGCTTGCAAGAACCCTTAAGACATACTAGTATCAATTAATGTAACCTAAGATCCCTTAGACCACTTATCACACCTACTTCCCTTTAACATTATTGGACCATTATACATCCCTTATGACATTTTAAGACACACATGACCCTTTCGGATCCTCAAGACCCATTAACATATCTTAGGTTGTCCTAGGACACATTTATGTATCTTAGATACAATTAATACATACGAGGATCCACTAATGTAACCTAGGACCTCTTATGTTACCCATGACCCCTTAAGACACTCTAGGACCCTTATCCATCCCTTACACTATCTTAAGACACATAGGACCCATTGTTTCCCTCAAGAAACCTTAAGACATACTAGGATCAATTAATGTAATGTAGGATCCCTTAGGACCACTTATTGCACCTATGACCCATTAACATTTTAGGATCCTTATTTGGATCCCTTATGAAATCTTAAAACAAATATGAAACCTTAGGACCCCAAAGACCCATTAAAGAATCTTAGGATGTCCTAGGACCCATTGATGTATCTTATGTTCCATTAATACATACAAGGACCCATTTTCACCCTGAATACCCCTTAAGAAATACTAGGATCCCTAAGGACCTCTTATGACACATACGACCCCTTAAAACATTCTAGGACCTTTATCCATCCCTTACAACATCTTAAGATACCTAGGACACATTAGGACCCCCAAGAAACATTAATGTATCTTAGGATGTCATGGGACCCATTCATTTATCTTACATTCCATTAATACATAAGAGGACCCATTTGTTTGCCTTCAAGACCCTTAAGATATATTAGGATCAATTAATTTAACCTATAATCCCTTAAAAGCATTTATGACACCTATGAAGCCTTAAGACATTCTAGGAACCTTACACATATCTTACGACATCTAAAGACACATATGACCCCTTCAGACCTCCAAGACCAATTAATGTATCTTAGGATTCCCTAGGACCCATTCATGTATCTTAGGTTCTATTAATTGATATGAGGACCCATTGTCACCCTGAACAACCCTTAATACATATTAGAATTGATTAATATAACCTAGTATCCCTTAGGACCACTTACAACACATGTGATCCCTTAGTAGGTCGTAGGACCCATTCATGTATCTTAGGTTCCACTAATCTTATAGAAATTATTAATTTAAATATTTGTTTTTAAATTGCTTTGAAAGTTAGTAAATATTATGAATCTCTCTCTCTCTCTCTCTCTCTCTCTCTCTCTCTCTCTCTCTCTCAATTATGTACATATGTTTTAGAGTTACATGTATAAATATTATTTATGTAGACATAAAACTCTTTAAGAACCCTTAGGATCTTTAGGACCTATAATAGGACCCCTTAAGACTTAATAAGACTGGACTTAAGAACTAATATGACCTATTAAAATAAATTAGTACATCCTAGGACCCTTAAGACCTAATAAGACCACTTACTTGACCTAATAGGACCTATTAATACCAATTAGTACATCCTAGGACCCTTAAGACCTAATAAGACCACTTACTTGACCTAATAGGACCTATTAATACTAATTAGTACATCCAAGGACCCTTTAAGACTATTAGTACACTCTAGGTTCTTTTGGGACCCCTGTTGTGACATAAAACTATTTGAGAACCCTTAGGATCTTTAGGACCTATAATAGGACCCCTTAAGACCTAATAGAACACCTTAAGACTAAATAAGATTGGACTTAAGACCTAATAGGACTAATATGACCTATTAAAATCAATTAGTACATCCTACGACCCTTAAGACCTAATAAGACCACTTACTTGACCTAATAAGACCTATTAATACCAATTAGTACATCTTAGGATCCTTAAGACCTAATAAGACCACTTACTTGACCTAATACAATCGATTAATACCAATTACTACATCTTAAGACTCTTAAGACCTAATAAGACCACTTACTTGACTTAATAGGACCTATTAATACCAATAGTATAGTCAAGGACCCTTTAGGACTATTAGTACACTCTAGGTTCCTTTAGGACCCCTATTGTGACATAAAACTCTTTAAGAACCCTTAGGATCCTTGAGACCTATAATGGGACCCCTTAAGACCTAATAGGACCATTTAAGACTTAATAAGATTGAACTTAAGAGCTAATAGGACTAATATGACCTATTAAAATCAATTAGTACATCCTAGGACTCTTAAAACTTAATGAGACCACTTACTTGACCTAATACGACCTATTAATACCAATTAGTACATCCAAGGACCCTTTATGACTATTAGTACACTCTAGGTTCCTTTAAAACCCCTATTGTGACATAAAACTCTTTAAGAACCCTTAGAATCTTTAAGACCTATAATAGGACCCCTTAAGACCTAATAGGACCTCTAAAGACTTAATAAGACTGGACTTAAGACCTAATAGGACTAATATGACCTATTAAAATCAATTAGTACATCCCAGGACCCTTAAGACTTAATAAGACCACTTACTTAACTTAATAGGACATATTAATATCAATTAGTACATCCAAAGACCCTTTAGGACTGTTAGTACACTTTAAGTTCCTTTAGGACCCCTATTGTGACATAAAACTCTTTAAGAGCCCTTAGGATCCTTAGGACCTATAATAGGACCTCTTAAGACCTAATAGGACCCCTTAAGACTTAATAAGACTAGATTTAAGATCTAATAGGACTAATATGACCTATTAAAATCAATCAGTACATCCTATGACCCTTAAGACCTAATAAGACCACTTACTTGACCTAATAGAACCTATCAATACAAATTAGTACATCCAAGGACCCTTTACGACTATTAGTACACTCTCAGTTCCTTTAGGACCCCTATTGTGACATAAAACTCTTTAAGAACCGTTAGGATCCTTAAAACCTATTATAGGACCCCTTAAGACCTAATAGGACCCCTTAAGACTTAATAAGACTAGACTTAAGACCTAATAGGACTGATATGACCTATTAAAATCAATTAGTATATCCTAGGACCCTTAAGATCTAATAAGACCACTTACTTGACCCAATAGGACCTATTAATATCAATCAGTACATCCTAGGACCCTTAAGACCTAATAAGTCCACTTACTTGACGTAATAGGACCTATTTTAATATCAATTAGTACATTTAAGGACCCCTTACAACTATTAGTACACTCTAGTATTGTAAATTTAAGTATAATCTTATATATTCAAATATTTGTTTCTATTTTACACCCAGTTATAACATGTTATCAAGTACTTAATTGTTAACACTTAGCTTTCACATGTTATGTATCTAGATGGCCACTCAGGATGCACCTCACCCTCCTAATATAGTGACCATTTTTCATACTACTGACAAAGAGATGGCTCATCTTAGATAGTCCATCTGTACATCTTCAGCAGATAGTATATACATAGATACTTGTGTTGGCATATTGACCAGTTTGGAGGAGATGACTGCTAGATTGAGATCCCACTCCTTCACGCCTCAGGTAGTTGATACTATTTTTTAATAGTTGAGAGCCGAGGTCTCAGGTGATGTTTCCTTAGAGATGGTTAAGAGTCGTGTCTCCAAGAAAATCATCAAACGAGAGGTTTTCCCATTTTATAAGGGGAAGCCTAAGGTGAGGGCATATCAAATCACAGAGTGTGTGATTCCTCAGATCGCATGCATGATATACCCTCAATTCCTTGTAGCACATGGTCGTTATCCTAATAACGACCAGATTCCATTATATTTTGTAGAGCAGTTGTACGCTGAGTTCTGTTTGGGACTTAGGGTCAACTATTTAGATCTTCCTGGATATTACGGTCAGGGCCGTGGTGGGGTTGCAGACCTTGATCAGTATCGTAGGGTTGATCATGTTGTACATCCTCATAGACAGTTGGTTGGGTAGAGGTCTCCGGTAGTGGCACCAGCGATTACTACTACTGCAGATAGAGTGGTCATTGCTTCTCAGAGGGGACTAGTGGACAGCATATGGCAGATTGCTTTTGCAACCACCTCCATCACTTTGTATTCAGTGGGCAAATACATTTTGACTAGAGCGAGTAGAGCCAGATGATCTTCTGAGGCTTCATCTAGTATTGTTGTAGGTGTTAGTGATGAGGCATATAGAGCTGCAAGTCTTCCTACACCTAGAGAGACATGAGCACTTTCGAGTCATCATAGTCATTTAGATGTGGCACTTTACTTTTTGGAGGATCTCCTGCAATCCTATTCTTATATTGCTGACAAGCAGAGGATCCCAATACATTCAATTAGGGATGTCATCTGACTTCCATGGGGTCATGTAGTTCCACCCACATAGGACACGCCATCTAGTCAGGCACAACATAGTGCAGAGCGCTCTCCACCCATAGATCAGTCTACAACTATAGAGCCAAGTATCCAAGTTGGCGATGTACACATCACCACTAAGGGCCTAGACACATTTGATGAGCAGTTGTGCGGGTTGGGTCAGGTGGACATTGGCACTGATGTTGGATAATTTATGGATATGTTATTGCATCTTGATGGTTCAGGCTCTACATCACTCCACTCCCAACTAGTGTCACCCCTACACTCTTCATTACTAAAGAGGTTCAGGACTGAAGGTGGTGTGGGTGATGCAGTTTCAGTTGATGATATGATGGTGCAGCGTGCTGATGATCCTCTTGCTCTTAAGACCCAGGTATATAAAGTTTTATTTTCTCCTTTCTTAAGAGTTTTAGTGAACAATTAATTGTAGATGTGTGTATTGATGTTTGTCCAATGTATAATATTTTACAGGCACAGTTAGCAGAGCACACTACCTATAGTGTAGGCTCAAAGCATCTTTACATGAGAGATCCAGTAGATGTGACACTTACTAGTGGTCAAGTAAGTTTTTAATATATGTAAGTTTAAGCATGCATGTGTACACTTGTACACATGTATGTATATATTTCAAGTACTTTACATAATATATACTTTGCACATGTATATAACCAACTGTTGTACTAAATTTGCAGGGCTTAGTTGTTGCTTCACAACCAGAAAATGGTCTTCATAAGAGAGATTCAACAGATGTGACACCTAGTAGTGGTCAGGTAAGTTTTAAAAATATATAAGTTTAAACATGCATTTATAATATTTTAAGTATTTTATATTATTATTATATACATGCATTTATATTCGCAGGGATCAGTTGTTGCCTCACAGCTAGAAGATGCTCGTGGCACTTGGTCAGAGGGTCGCTTTGTTTGCATGCGCTTAGATGACAACTTAGTTTAGGACATGTTGCACAAATCTTTGATTTGAGACTCATTATATATGTCATTATTATATGTTTGATATTTTCAGTTTATGATTCGAGACATATATTTATATGCTATCCAAACCTCTAGACATAGATGATTTATGATTTGTCATTATATAGATTTATGATGGTTTCATTTGATTAGATGATATGATTTGATTAGATGATAATATGATTTGATTAGATATTTTCATTTGATTAGATGATATGATTTGATAAGATGGTTTTATTTGATTAGATGATATGATTTGATTAGATGGTTTCATTTGGTTAGATTAGATAGTTTCATTTGATTAGATGAGTTGATTAGATAGTTTCAGTTGATTATATGGTTTCATTTGATTGGATTTTATTAATATCATAAAAAATAACTAGTTAATACATGTAACTAATGGACAATAACTATTCTAACTCATTCTACAACTAACACATGTCATAAGTAATCTATCTAATTTCATCATTTTTTAGTGTCTTAAGGGGATTTTTAACTAATAAGCAATCTTAAGGAGAGGTCTTAAGGGGATCTAGAATTAATATCATAAAAAATAACTAGTTATTAATACATGTAACTAATGGACAATAACTATTCTAACTAATAAGCAATCTTAAGGGGAGGTCTTAAGGGGATCTAGAATTAATATCATAAAAAATAACTAGTTAATACATATAACTAATGGACAATAACTATTCTAACTCATTCTAGAACTAACACGCCATAAGTAATCTAACTAACTTCATCATTTTTTAGTGTCTTAAGGGGATCTTTAGTTAATAAGCAATCTTAAGGGGAGGTCTTAAGGGGATCTAGAACTAATATCATAAAAAATAACTAGTTAATACATATAACTAATGAAACAATCAAAGCATACATAAAATCATTGAATAATCAAAGCATACATAAAATCTTTAACTAATATGCAATCTATAAAAATCATTGAATAATCAAAGCATACATAAAATCTTTAACTAATATGTAATATATAAAAATCATTGAATAATCAAAGTATACATATAAAACCATACATGTATACAAGCATACATAAAATTCTATATATTAAAACTATAGAACCATCAAATAGGTCCATCATATATCAACAAATTATAGTCCATCATATATTTAAATATATAAACAAAGTATAGTCAATTTAATCCAGAGATATCAAGTAGGTTCTAACACATGAAATGGGTATGCATATTATAGTTTTTAGATCAACTCAAGTGGTTCAAACCTTTCATGGAGAACATGTAATATTCTCTCATGATCTTCACTATCTAGTCTCCACTTACGATGTCCACGTTGAGATTTAACTGTATGGAGACAAATGGATGTGGAAACTACTAGGTGACTATATTGAAACACCTTATTGTCTGGTTGGTAATCTACAAAGTGAATACCATGTTGAATTACTTTGATTTGTTTGAAATATGTTCCCTTTAAAACAACTGAACCTGCATGTCACAAATTTTGACAATATAAATTTAAACAAACTAAATTTAAAATTTGCTAAAAAGTTAAAATTTAAAATTTACAAATTGAGTTCAATATATTGATGTAAAACATGTACAAACCTATAAGGAACAACATTCCATCACTTTCTTCAGGTTCAAGTAATTTCATCTTCTCTGCAGTACAACGTAGTAAATAATAACCAACTCCTTGTACATTTCCACCCTCAGCAATCACTGCAAAGACATCTCTTTCACAGTAAATTTATATATACATGTGAGATCTTAAAATTTACTTAGTTCAATCTATATATCTATCTATCTATCAGCTCAATGGACCATACAATGTGAAATATATGTACTTACCAATTTTGACCAATCTTAAGATATGATCGTAATCAGTAGAAATTAAAAGGACATCATCGAAGTTTTCATCTTCATCTCTATCAAATGTATTAATAACAACTAGTGGCACTAGATTCCATGCACCTACATATCCACGGTCTTAATTGATGCATTCATCATAATTCTAAGCAATGCAATGACAACAAAAGAATGAGTAGTCCGTAGTGTTCAACATCCAATTGCGACAATTCATACTCATAACTGAATAAAAAAATGTGTCTTTTTTATCCTATTGCAACCATGCATAATTTTTCTATCGACCCCTGAACAAATGCATATATAATACATTCTATAAATATAATTTAAATAAAGAATACATAAAAAATTTAAACACTCAAGAATAATTTAAAAATGTGTGCATACTTTTTATCTCCCAAAATTTTATGTGGCACCACTTGAGTCAATCCTGATGACATGTCATTCTCATTTGGTGTGAAATGTGTCTTGCACCATTCAACCACATCATGTGTATTTTTTATATGAACTCTCTTATAATTCATTTGATACTTTCGTATAACACGTTTAATGCAAGCTCCAGCACCATCATGCAGAATATACATTTAGTTCAAATTGCATATCAGCTCAACCCTTCCTTCCTATACAGGGAGTCGTTTCTATTTTCAAATTTAACAACTACATATATACAAATTTGAAATCTTTTTATAAGCTTTGAAAACCCCTGGACCCCTTGGAAACTCCCATCCACAACAGAACTTTACACAATATTTATTACTTAGTGCAACATGGATTCAGGATGTGTCTTACCATTCTGAAATCACAGGTCCATGCCTCGACCGACTAAACTTGCTCAAACAATAAAATGAAAGAACTACTTGTAGGTTTATCTCCTTTATTTGTTGGCCACTAGCAATTTCCAATTAGACATATGTTCCTCGGAAAATTTAGACATCAGCAAACTTGATGCTAGGGTTTTGTATGGCTAAACACAACACTAAATAAGGTAACCAGGGTTTGTAATTATTGTTTTACATAATTCCAATTAGCCATACATCTGCAAGATCTCGTACTAAGCTTTAAGACGGCTCAAGACGACACTAATTATGGCAACTAGTGTTTGTAAGGATTGTTTTTCAAAATTGCTAAAACTGATGTTTATTGTTTATTGATAGTTTTTGACGCCCCTATTAAAGCAGCTACTGTTTCTTCAGTCGCTTGTTATTATTCAAGATATGAAACTGTTTGTTTGTGATTTTGATACCCTAATTGAAGTCATTCAAATTCATTATAGTTCTTTCTCCTGCTTATGTGAGTTGTCTGGACACTCCAATTGAAGTTACGAGACTTTCACATATACTTTGTTCATAATTATAAGCTCTGTAGTTGTTTATCAGCTGGTTGGATCCTTTTCTTGTGTGCTAATTGTAAATTTTCCTTGATATTATAATAATTTCGACCTGGTAGACAACGCATATATCTGGCAATGCACTGTTATCAGATTTATTTATCTGGCCATATTTCATTTGACAGAATTTTCGGCTTTCAGTTCATTAACGATTCTGATGTCCTCTCCAATAGAGGTGACAAGGATTTTTTATAGACATTGTTCATAATTATAAAATCTGAAGTTCTTTATCAGCTAGTTGGTCTCTTCTTACGTGCTAATTGTAAAAATTTCCCTAATAGTGCAATCATTTTGAACTGGACGACAATAGATATAATGCATTTTGATGAGATTGCTTTAAATGGATATTTTCATTTGAAAAAAAACAAAAAAAAACAGTGCAGGTCAAAGTGGTATACCGAACAGTGTATCCCTCCTTTCCTTTAATTCATTCAACACTAGATGATGGATTATAAGGGAAAGAGTCCCTTAACAGATCAGTTTTTAAGTTTTTCGAAACAAATCAAATCTCAGCCTTAATCAGAGGTTCCTAACATTTGTTAGTTGCTCAATGATTTGTGAAAACAACTTATGTCTCAAGTTCCATTTAATGATCTCCCTCACAAGCTAGACGGCATAGAAATGTATTTATCAAAATTTGACCGACCAAATTGAGTTGCCTAAACATGAACAGTAATTACTATTGCATACTTTTACCAAGTCCTAATTCATGAGACACTCATATATTCACGTAATACTTCTATGCAACAATTATGTTGCTAGAATCAAAAGGATTAAATCCCCGGAGGTTAACTACGAAAATGACATGATGAAGTAGCCTCTCTTATCCTACACAGGTTTCATTATTACATTGCCTCCATCAATAAGCTTCAAGGAGAATAAAAAAAAAAAAGTTGTGAAACAGTCAGGAATGAGCGAGCAGTTTGGCAGGAAAACAAATAGAGTTTTACAAAGGAAACCAGTGTTATGGTGGCCAAAGGGCGAGGCGAAAAAAGGAGGCTAGGTCAGTAAGAGACTGAACAGAAGAGAAGACTGACCAGAATGGCTGTATAAAATCAAACAGGACGGAGCACGCTGATCAGCTTGGAGGAAAGTGAGGCCAAAGGAATGGAGAACATAAAAACAAGATTAAGAGAACACTCACAATAGAGAGATGCCATTAAAATATGACATTGAAATATGAGTAGGAAGAACGTGTGCAATATTGATGGTATAAGCCACTCTTCAACGCACGGAGGAAGGAATGATAACCAGGACATCGTGGATTCAAGAAGTTGCAACTCCTTCCTTGATGAACTTCCCACGTGGCATTATACACTGCATCGTTTTCTGTTACAGTCGGTAATGCACTTCGGTAAAAATGGTCTGTTTAAGCTCGGCGGCTATGACGTTTTAAATGGTCAGGTTTACTATGTTTATTCCATTTCAAGACTTCATATCTGTATTCATAACCATGAGTTGCAGTTCATCTTCCAACTCAATCATTCCATCCAGAAGAATAAAATAGGTTGCATATCTGGTCTTAAATAGTTATTAACTTACCATTTTATAGGTATTGCATGTCAAGACTTGATGTATTACTTATGTTCATTATTTTTAAAACAATATGCTAAACCATTTTGAGGAAAATAGGAGGTGAACTGAAATGGAAATTCTATGAGAAAACCTTATTGCGTAAAGTTGAATAACAAAGTTAATATGTATGAGATTCATAGATAGCTTGAATATGGATGATGAGATCCTGTGAAGAATTAGGATCATGTGAACGATTAGAATGATGAAGGGGAATGTGAAAATGAGGCTGATTAGGAGGTATACTGGCAACGGATACTAAATATCCATTCTGGCAAGGTTAGGCAGGAAGCTCCTGCATCAGAAATCATTCAAGGTGTTGTGCACAACAGACAAACGAGACCTTTGATACTATTAAATAAGGAGGTCTGGCCAATTGGAAGGTATGGCGTTGAGATCGTTGGTTTATAACTAAAGCTATTCCACAAAAAAATTAAGCTTCCTTAAAAAGCGATTAAGCCGTTAACTTGGAAAGATGTCAACTGCGAGCCTTCAGAAAGGCTACAGTGTTCCTGAAAGATCAACAAGTCCGCAAAAGATGAAAGTTGCACCAGAGAGGGCAACACAAGTTAGAAAAAAAAATTACATTCAATAATGAGGTTGCTGAAGGTTCTCCAAAGCACAGATATAATGGATCTGTGTACATGCAATTTGTGTTCGAAAAAATCAAGCAAAGAAAAAGATGCCAACTATTTCAAATTTACTTCTTTACCGCTAAACTAGTGCATAGACATACCGAATACTAACCCACTCTTTAGTCTGTATAATAGTTTCTGCAGGGAAGATAACAGTATCAACAACAAATAGTTGATGTGCCACAGGAGCCGTAGAACAGGAAGGCTTAAAACCATTCTAGCTTGCGTTTTCTGACACTATACTAAGTATTCCTTCCAAAGGCACTGTAAAAAATGAAATGAAATATTAAAGAGAAAAGAAGCAAGTCATAGTACATAAGATATCCATGACTGCAAGGTCAAAGGAAAGCATGACTGCAAGGTCAAAGGAAAGTTTTACCAATGTCAATGAAGATATGTTGATGTTCTATGCACAAAGCTACAGAGCTTCTAAAAATGTCACCATCTTGAACGAATTATTCACTACAGTGCTAGCAACCAGTGTTTGCGGTTGTAAACTAAACAATAACTCACGTCAGACTTGAAGTTACACAAAAGTTAATATGTATATTCGACAAAGTTTCCATTGTTAAAGAAAGGATCTCATTTGAAAGCTTAACAAATTCTCTGATCTATCTGGGTTTTCAAGTATTTTTCCCACGAAGCTTTCTCCATGGAATTATTGGTTCATTGTTCTTTCAGCTATTTTTATATATGATTGTTGCCACTCCAACCAGAAATAATACGATCAAAATGGCAAATTGTTACTTATATGTTCCAGATATTGTTTAAGCCGAAGCGTTTATATGCAGAAAATTTAGATGAACAAGGTTTAAATATTTCAGTCAAGCTGCGGATAATTGATTGTTCTAGAAGGTAGAGAAAACAAGGGAAAACATTCTGATCTCTGAAATTCGAGCGAGTTGCAAAGTGTAGTTAAAGCCACTTACAAGATTATCTTGTCAATCGGCAAGTTTCCACGGAGTAAATATTTCAACTCATTAATTTTTATTGTTTCAAATCGGCCTGTAATGATTCAGGATATTTTCATTGCAGACAGATACATTGATGTGCTCACACAATCATTTGAATGAATAGAAGATTTATTTGTGTAAACAATTTGTTTTCTCTATGCCAAATTCTAGATTTAGGATTACATGATTGGCATTATCTCGTTGCCTGGTTCATGGACAATTTCCTGATTAAACCTACCAAGATGGAATAAATGATGGAAATTTTCTTTGCACCAAACATTAAAATTTGTCCAACATACTACTTAGACTGCAGTTCACTTATTTGTACAGGCTACCAAAAGGACAGATTTACTGTTAAGATTGTCATTTGTATTCACAAACCGCACCAAAGTTTGCTAAGGAAAATTTAAGGTTTATATATTTGCTTTCGTCCATTTTCTCATATTTTCAGATTTTTATATTTGTATTTATTTATATATATTTCCTTCCTTTTTCTTTTATAAATTTATATTTATTGATGATTTATTTCTTTTGATTCTTTCTTAATATTTATACATAGATATATATTTTATTTCTTGTTATAAATTTTTGTTCTAGTTTTGTTTTTTAACTCTTTTTTCGTTCGTTTAAGTGGGTTGTGTGGTGGTTGCCTTTCTTTTTTGTTACTGTCTCATTTCATTGTTTTCCTTTTCTTTTTATGTTCTCTTGATTTGTGTCTTTTTTCTCCCACCCTATACCTTTTTTTGTGCCTGGGTTGGCTATCTATCATCTCTTTGTATTCTTAAACTCTCTCATCCTGATGATATATCATGGACATTGATCCAAAATGTCAATGCTAAAAATTTATACACAACCTTGCCCAAAAGTATATCACTAACAATTCAAGGATTCTAGAAATCTGGTATTGTTAATCACTATAAAAGTAATCTAGAAATTGAAAACAATAAAATAAAATGTAACAATATATACAATAAATAAACCCCGGTCAAGATTATAAAGCACTCCTTTCAATGAATTGCTTGTCTCTAGTAGAAATATCTTGCTAGTTGTTTATGACCTTCCATTGGAGAAATTTGATATCAATAAAAACTCTTTACATAGTGATATTTGTTAATCCTAACCGATGACGGAGAGGGGGGGGGTGAATCGGTCAACTCAACTTATTTCAAATCTTACCCTAAGAAATAGAATACAGCTACTGTGTAATAATGAAAAGGTAATGTATGTTTAACTAACTTGAACAGAAATCACATACAACAACTTAGATAGGATTTATACGTGGAAACCCTCGGTTAGAGGGAGAAAACCACGGTGGCACAAAACCCACAACTTCAATACTGTAGTAATAAAGTTCCCATGTTAAAGGCTTACAACAACACTTGTTAGAGTGCTACACTGTGGGAGGATTTAATATAGATCAGTTAAGAACTTAACCCTGTTAGGAGTCGCCTCACCATAGGACTTAAGAACATCAATCAAGATGTCACCCGGTTAAGGAATTTATACAATGGAACCTGTTAGGGTTCACCCTCATAAAAGGCTTTTCACGAGCTTTAAACGATAAGAAAAATGATCTTTCTGTAGACACTTAATTTGTCATTCAGATCATACCTGTTCTAATCCTTGCTCGGTTTGGTTGTTCAATCTCTGTCGTTCACTCTTGGTGACTATATCCCTTCTTAGAAGACTCGGGTCTTCTGCTTTGTTTTTTCTCTTCGCACTTGATTTCTTCAACAACACTCCACTTATACACGATGACTCATATATATAATGATTTGCACAATACAAAATAGAATTGTCACGCCAAGCTATAAATCCTCCAAAATGCCATTGTTCTGGAAGGCATTCCAAAAAGCTCGCATGCAAAACTCCAGTTCATCCCAAAACGCTCGCATACAAAACTCAAATTCATCCCAAAACGCTCGTTTACAAACTTCTAGTTCATCACAAAACGCTCCGTAAAAACCAGATCGGATCATAAAAGTAGAAACAAGTAGGTCTGATACTATTGCACGAGAACCGGTGTGCTGTCGGTTGAGTCATCTGCCTTGTGTGGTTTTTTACTAGACTGGTTGGACAAGACCAGTATTGTCATGACCGGGTTCACTTTATTATCAAGACTGGTATTGTCATAACAACTACGAGTTCACCATTGTTGTTCTAACATTATGACCGGTGTGTTTGATGTTTGCCAATGATGACAACTATGCATAATGCCAACAATCTTCCCCTTTGGCATTGGTGGCAAAACATATCACAACTTGCAAAAGAGTATATACATATGAAGCTTTCATCATAATACTTCCCCTAGCAGGTACAACCTTGTCAATTGGTATATACTACCACTACTTCCCCTGTGCATTGGCAACCCCTGTGTCTGTCTCTACTGACCAAAGGACAATGATCTTCCCCTTTTTGACTCCAAGGGACAAAGGGTGTGAAGACTTATAATTGAAGTCGGTTAAAAATGTCCTTGTAGATTTTCCTAGCAGAAACAAGGGTTTCCATGCACATATGACATTGTCAATGGTGTACTTCATTGCTTGTAGAGAAATAATGAAGTTCTCCATATCCTCAATTGTTCTACAATTTGGCTCACTTTGAAGTGTTTCAGTGTCTTTTATTGCCTTCTGCATTATATCAAAAGTGAGAGCTATGTACAACTCAAATCCAATGAGATCTTGAATTCTCTTGGTATGCTCCACAAATGCTTTTCTCAGTGTCAATGTTAAACTGGTTAGCTCATGATTGTACTTTGTTGCTAAAGAGGTCAGAGGGTTGAAGCGAGTTGTTGTCTCTTTCACCTCTTTTGTGGTTCAATCGGTTCTTCTTGTAACATCCTTTACAAAAAATTCCAGATCGGATGTTTTTGTTATTATTTTTCCCGCTTCCTGAACCAATTTCTTTAGTTCCTCGGTTTTGGAAGACACAGTTGCTTTAATAGCAACAATCTATTCATGCAAGATATTGATTCTTTTTGTTTCATAATAATCAATAGCTACGGCTTGTGGATCAGTTATGTCCTCTTCGATTGTCTGTACCAAAATTTCTAGTTGATCTATTATCGGTTCTTCATCAATATCTGCATCTCGAGCTAAATTGTACAGAATTATCTTTACATTATTGAGAACCATATCTTGTTTTCTCTTTGTGAGAAACTTGAGTTGCTTAGTTGACGTTTTGCTGATGTCAATCAATGATTCTCCTGTTTGTGGAGTTTCCATTTTCCCTTTCTTGGAATCAATTTCTACTATGAAGGATAGCTTCCTTTTTAGTGAATAAAAAGCTTGGTATCTGTTGGTTGTTCCTATTGGTGCCCTTTTCTCACTAGTAAATTTTAGCTTGATTTTTGACAAAGATTAGTCGATTTTTAGATGCAAATTGGTCGACCAAACAACCATAACTGTTGTCGAACTTTTCTCGTCGATTATTCGACACATTATATGTTTGTCGAAAATGCGACCTCTATAGTTGTCGAATTATCGATTGATTTGCCATCGAAATAATCACTTCAATTTGGAAGAATTATCCGGCATACCTTTCATCTATTCGACCAATGTTGGTCGAAATAACAATATAATGTTGGTCAAAATTAAGGTGTTTCGGTTGACATGGTTGTTGAAATAGCGACGATTTATGGTCGGAATATTCGTCGAGTATATAGCGTTATTGTCGAAAGTATATTCTTTGGCCATCGAAAAAGCAACAGAAAATTCATTTTTAAAAAAATAAAATAAAATATATTATCAAATCTATTAATATTTTATAGTGATTGGAATTCGAAATTGAATGGATGTCCTAGCCTACATTATGCTTAGTAGACACCTACAACACCATCCTCCTCCTCTAACCAATATTATTATACTCATAAATTAATATATATAATAATTTCATATTATAGTACATTTATTTTAATAATTTTATAATACTATATATCAGACTTGTGCCAAATCTTCAGGATCTTTGGTTTTTTGCAATTTTATACATTAGAAGTATGTTGTATGTATTTTAATCTAAAAAAAGAGAAAATATGGACTTAAGATATCTATATGTTAAAGTTAAATCTCATATGTTATAAATAAGACTAAAATATAAGGTATTGATGAATACTCAATGCAACTACATGAATTTAATATAAGGTATTTACTTCTTTTTTTTTATCAGTAATCAGTAACGCCTCCTCGATACATCTATATTTATATTGCCACATTGCTCTCCTTATCTCTCCAAGTCTTAACGCTACCTTATCCTCCACCGTTGTCGATAATCTCCTTATGTCTCCAACCTTATCCCTCCACCACTGTCGACTCCCTGTGGCAACCTCCTTATCCCTCCACCGCTGCTGCTGAAAATCTCCTTATGGCTCCCTATGGCACCCCCCTCAACTCACCATCACTGTCGGTCATCCACGACAACAACCACTTTTCACCTCCACCTTATCCTCCAAGTCACCGCCATCCTCCATTCCACCTCGCCACCTCACTGCAATCCTTCAGTGCCTCCACCAATGCCATATGCATCCTATGCTTCAGTGCCTCCACCACTGTCATCTGCGTGCCCCGCAATGAATCAATCTATTACAGAATCAAATGAATCAATCTACACAACAAAAATAGCATTCCAAGATGGTTGATAAAATTATTTGAAACACAGTTAACTGAAGAATGCAAAGAGAGCAGGAGTGCAAGATGGGTTTCTCCAAAACTTGATTTAAGTAAATTATATATGATGTGCACAATTGCTTATGAGACCCATATCCAAAGACAAGGAACCAAAGGACAACCTTTACCTTTGGGGCTGAATATTTTTCTCAAGAAGTAGGGATGTATGATTGGGCCTAAGCTTTAAAGCCTTCAATCAAAGCATAAATGTCGGTCAAGCAATGCATGAACAACAAGTTATGTTGTAGTGCAAATTTTCAAGTAGAACAAACATTTTCTAGACAAGAACAAAGGATTTTCATCAATAAATAGCAGTCCATAATGAGTAAGCAGTGAGATTCATTCAAGAGACAACAATAAATAGAAGGTTGCTCATCAAGAATAGCAGATAGATGATAAAGGAGTGTATTCAAAAGTGGAGCAACAGGTTTTATCAAAGAAAAGTGGGTATCATGGTTCTAAACATCAAGATTTATATGAGAAACATCAAGTTTCATGATAAGAGGTGGGGTTTAAAGCTAAACCCACATTCTCTAAATACATTAATGGTTTCCTTTGTTATAAGATCTTCATGCTTTAGATAAGGATTATTTTCTAAGCTCTCATTTTTTAAGACGGATTAATTTTCTTGATACGGTAGATTCATTCAATGGGTTTTTCACCAATTCACGGTGTTCATTATTCTAACACTGGACATTATTGTCCTTGGGATAATCTCACTGTTTCAAAGATATGAGATCTTTTTATTGCTATCAAAAAATAGATCTAAACATATGTTTAAGAGGAGAGTAGTCACGGTGAAAAAAATAGAGATCAACAAGATCATAATAGTCAAGGATAGACAAATGCTAGGAATAAAGAGCACGCATCCATGACAAGAGTGAGTGACACTTTTAGACAATTTTATCTCCCTATATGCAATATTAACATGTGAAGGTGATGAATGAAAATATATATGGGGCATCTCTATCCTTAATGAGTGAGATCAACTTGTCACCTACACATTATACAACACATTAAATAAAACTTATCAGTAACAGTGCAACCATAAAATGAAGATTAAAATAATGATTTCAAATATGTTGAAGACAAAAAACATTGATTCATTGAAACATTGTATATCAACATTGTTTTAAGATAGGTATGCACCTCTATGACAATGAGATATCAATAAAAGACAAGGATGTTCAATAGAAGTTACTGATATGACAAGAAAGGTCATTTATATTACAGAGATCTTGAAGATGATAAGAGTAGTTAGGAGCATAGTTATGAAGAGTCATGACAAAAGGAAAACAACTAAGAAATTAAGGCAATATCAAGGGTAATGATGAAAACAATGAAAGTATGTGATAGCTATTAGAAAATATATGAAGTAGATGAAAGAAATATTTACACAAATGTTTCTAGTATAGGAGTTCTTATGATAGATTTTCACTTTTATTAGCTCTCATCATATGAATGAAGTTCTAGGTTGTATTGCTTGTGAAGAAAAAATCTGTGATTTTGGTAAACTTACTATTGGTAGTTGGGTAAGAATGACACCTAGCATCAAATGGAGGATGATTGGGTTGATCTACAAGTCCGTGGAAAATAGTTGCATTTAGAGGGACTTTACATGAAGATTAGGTCCTAGATGATATGTACCATTAAAAAACAAAAAAAATAAAGTGACAGTCATGATAACTAAGTCAAAAGGATGTTCAATAGAGTATGAGGTCTTGTGAATGTGATAGTGGTAAGAAAGAGATACAAAAGGAAAGAAAGAGATACTCCAAATTTTCCAGCTCCACAAGGAAACTAAAAATTCATTGGCTAGGAACCAAGATTACAAATGAAATTCCCCAGCAAAGCATACAAAATGCAAGATTTACAAGGTGACTTGTTACCTACACACTTTAACAGTAACAAATTAAAACTTCATCATTCATAATCAATTAAAAAACTCATAAGAAGGCAAGCTACCTAAGACAAGGTAGTAGGGAAGTAAAAGGGGTAGGAGGAAACATGAGAATGAGTCATTCAGAGGCAACTAATAATTTTTCATCTAGATTTTTAGGCTTAAAAGTAAGTGCTTTATAAAAATTCCCCATTCACTCTCTTATCTATAAATCTAATTTGATGAACATGGTGATGTAGGTTGGTTGATGAACATGTTTAAGAAGTAAAATATTTCTTAAAGTGAATGAGAAATAATATGGAATAAGAAGTAGGTGTTTTTGACCATTGAATCTACGTCATTGGTTTAGTTTGAGCTTCACTTGCTTTCAAGAATAGTTTAATATTCTCTACTTACCAAGGCCAACCACGTGAAGGTGGAAGCTCATTTGGCCAACTTACGCATCTAGAAAATGAAACTACAACCTATTGGGATTGAGACAAACCTTATAAAACAATAGCAGCTAAGAAGGATCGCTTGCCAACATCTGCTAAATACAAGGTACTAGTACAAAATTACATCCATTAAGACAAACCTTTAAAAGTGAATGGTACAAGTTGGAATATTCTTCATCAGTAGCACTAACCAAATGATCACTAGCACATTTCGTGCATGGATGAGAAACAATATCCAAAGTTTCTAGATTCTGAGAAGAGGTATGACTGGAGGCCAAAGAAGGGATATTTGTGAAGGTTTTATAGACGTAGGTTATTGAATCATCATCTCTACACTGGTACTCAATCTGGAAACCCTCGTATGTATATAGCCACTCTAGCAAATCTCCACAAAAATCCCTTCTGGCCTCCACTGCATATACATCTTCTCAGAATCTAAAAACTCTCCATCATTGATTCTCATCAATGTACGAATAAAATTGTGAGAAAATGCTTAATCTCTAATTCAATCTTTGACAAATAAAATTGTGACATAACACTTAAAGAATGCAAACTTCGAGAAAATAGAGTTGTTAATGTTTCATCTGCCTTTTCTAAAAGTGTAAGCCCCAATGCTCATATAAAAATCCTCATATATAGCCACTCTATATTATTCAGCAAATGTTGGCAAGCGATCCTTCTTAGCTGTTGTTGTTGGTATGTATTTTAATCTAAAACAACAGCAGCTAAGAAGAATCGCTTGCCAACATCTGTTGAATACAAGGTACTCCAACCATTGTCATCATGATAACTCTCCATCATTGATACTCATCATTGAGATTTTTATACGGGCATTGGGGCTTACACTTTCAGAAAAGGCAGGCGAAACATTAACAACTCTATTTTCTCGAAGTTTGCATTTATGAATTAAATCTAGTATGCTCTTGTGTGATCCAATATGCTCTTGTATGATCCAAAACCTGCAAGGAGCAAAAGGTATGATGTTAAATGTGTTATCAAGCACTAACCAAACGATCACTAGCACATTTCGTGCATGGATGAGGAACAGTATCCAAAGTTTCTAGATTCTGAGAAGAGGTATGAGTGGAGGCCAAAGAAGGGATATTTGTGAAGGTTTTATGATGTAGGTTACTGAATCATCATTTTTGCACTGGTACCCAATCTGGAAACCCTTTTATGTATATAGCCACTCTATATTATTGAGCTTCTCCTTAAATAATTGATCTTCTCTTTGTTTCGAGAATAGTTTAACATTCTCTACTTAACAGAGCCAACCACGTGAAGGTGGAAGCTCATTTGACCCCTCCTAGGAGCTTCTTATGACCCTTTACGACATTTTAAGACCTCTAAGATGTATTCTTAGGGATCGTAAAGGGTCATAAAGGGTCATAAGGGGTCCTGGGACACAACGGTTGAGAAATATAAATGTACGCATCATGGTCACAATTTTTTTGGAGACACATAATTGAGTGGTATACCCAGATGATGTAATGCAACCACTACTCCAATTCCAAGTTGACATTGCAGGATCCAAAAACCATAGATAAGGAATAAATTTAGAAAGCGGAGGAGGAGGGCCATAACGACTGAAATAATATAGGGACCCTGTATTATTTTGGTCATTACGGCCCTCCTCCGCTCTCTAAATTTATTCCTTATCTATGGTTTTTGGATCCCGTAGTGTCAACTTGGAACCGGAGTAGTGGTTGTGTTGCATCGTCTAGGTATACCATTCAATTATATTGTGTCTCCAAAAAATTGTGACCATGAAGCCTACATTTATGTTTCTCAGTTGTTGTGATATCTACATTTATGTTTCTTAGTTGTTGTATTTATGTGCATGTTCTTTATGTGTTTGGCTTCTCTTCCTCGCATCCAAAATAAGATTTTCCCACTCTGAATCGAGAATGCACATGCAACAGGTATGTATGTTTTATGAAACACCTATCCACAACAGAATGGGAAGACATCTTTCTAGCCTGAGCCTGGATCCTTCGACAATTAGCTTCATAATAAATGAAGTAGATGAGAGCTAAGCAATTAGCTTCCCAAGAAAAATCTCATAAATGAACTGTGTACCCCAATTCATGTGCCCGTTATGCGTACCTAAATGATTTATTTGAAACAACAAGGGTAAAGCTTAAAGAAGTTAATTTTGCATCGCAGTCTGTAGTTGTTGCAGCAGCAGAGCATCAGGTGCCACCTTCATAAAACATACAGACCTGTCTAGTTGATCATATTATGCTGAAGGTGGCATCTGATGCTCTGCTGTTGCAACAACTACAGACTGTGATGCAAAATTAACTTCTTTAAGCCTTACCCTTGTTGTTGCAAATATATCATTTAGGTATGCACAGAGGGCACATGAATTGGGGTACACAGTTCATTTATGAGATTTTTCTTGGGAAGCTAATTATTCATCTCTCATCTACTTCATTTATTATGAAGCTAATTGTCGAAGGATCCAAGCCTAGGCTAGAAAGATGTCTTCCCATTCTATTTAAGCCATATTCCTTGTTCTTGTCAAACTTCCTTGGTCATTGCAACTCGCTTGGGCATTGCAACATGAATCCTACAAGGGGGCCTCTCTTTCCCATCTCGCAGCTTGGGCATTGCAACATGAATCCTATTGAGACAACTACTGATCTTCTTCGACTTCAACTTAATTTCCACTCTCTACTCCAACAACCTCTCGCATGCTGCATTCTTCACCACAATCACCCCTTCTTCCTTCAAAGCACTCATAGAGAGTAGCACACCATCATCCCCCCCTAATTCCCAAAGAACCCACCCATATATTTCCCAACCTCAGATCTCATCTCCACAACCAATTTTGAATCCTCCTCTGGTAGTGTCTCTAGTGGTTGCAAATCAATCTTATTACAAACTACAATAAGAGGCTTATTGGGAAACAAAGGTTTTATGCTGTGAAACAGAAATGCCTGTTGCGCAATACTATAACCACAGGACAGAGACTTAGTAGTAAAAGCATAAGGTTGCACATCCACATCCGCCCTAGTAATCTTATTAATAAAAGAACTCTTGCCAATATTAGGGTACCCACAGATCAAAATAGTCTTGGAATTTGGGTCGATAGACGACAACCTTTCCATATGCTGCCTCACCTGTTTGAGGTAAGCCAAACTTAGTCCAATTCTATTAACAATGATACACATCCGTCCAAGTGCAGCAACCTTCAAAGATTTGCAGCAGTAAAGAGACTCCCTGCATAACCTGAAGTCATCGTATTCCATGAGAGTGCATCTTTTGAGATTGTTTTTTTTGAACATTTCAAGGGACAAGTAGTTAAATTGAAAATTACAACTTACATTATTTAGTGTAAGTTTCAAATGCAACTCCCAAAATTTCGCATGCAAAATAAAATTTAATTCATAAATGCAAACTTCGAGAAAATAGAGTTGTTAATGTTTCATCTGCCTTTTCTGAAAGTGTAAGCCTTAATGCTCGTATAAAAATCCTCATGTGTATGTATATAGCCACTCTATATTATTCAGCAGATGTTGGCAGGCGATCCTTCTTAGCTGCCGTTGTTGGTATGTATTTTAATCTAAAACAACAGCAGCTAAGAAGGATCGCTTGCCAATATCTATTGAATACAAGGTACTCCAACCATTGCCATCTTGATAACTCTCCATCATTGATTCTCATCATTGAGATTTTTATACGGGCATTGGGGCTTACAGTTTCAGAAAAGGTAGGCGAAACATTAACAACTCTATTTTCTCGAAGTTTGCATTTATGAATTAGATCCAGTATGCCAAAGGACTAGTCCCAACAATTCTTAAACCTACTTTATCTGATATGATGAATTCTTAATAAAGGTCTAATTCTATAGACTGCTAGCACGAAGGAAGATTTGACCTAGCCAAATCTTCCTTGTACCACACAAAAAATAGTGTGATAACTATGTCTACTCCAACCTTAATTGTTTAAGAATTCATCATATCAGATAAAGTATGTTTAACAATTGTTGGGAGTTCTATTAGACCTTTGTTGTAAACATGCCATTGATTGAGTTTTGTAAATTTTTTTTGTGTTAAATGCATTTAAATGGAACATTAAGCATAATAATAATATGCTTAATCTATTAGTAATTGGCCGATTAAATGTAGATAACACCTTTATCAATATAGCATGTTTAATGCATAGTAATTACAAATTGATTCTTATCCGCATTGTTATAAATTTACTGTTAGATTAATTCTATTTTTATTGGAGAATATTGGAGAGTTGTGGCTTTGAGGAAGTTTGAGGATGAAAACCCTGGAGCTTGGATAGTTTCAACAAAAACTCAAGTTGACATTTGCGGTGGATTTTGTGGTAAGAGTTCACATTTGGGCTTCAATAGTGAATTCACAATATTTTCTGTGAAGACAAATTTACAGAGTTACTCTTTTATTTTCTAAATAAATGTTATTTTACGGTTGAAATTCAGAATAATGACATCACTGTAGGGGATTAAATATTTATTGTGGAAGAATGAAATCAAGGGTTTGATCAATGAAATATTATAGTTATTTTGAGTTGGCAACAAGATCATCTTGTTGTTTGGCATGAATATTTAAGTAGGAGATATTTTCCACAACAAGTCAAATTGTGATATTGTCACCAGGAGACCAATATTGCTATGAGTTCGACTCAAAAACTACACAGTTGAATCCTGATAGCAATATCACAATGGATGTTTAAGCTAATTATGGAACTGAAGATTATTTGGTTGTCAAGAAGGGATGGTTTGTTTTAAAAAATGTATCATATTTACTGGCGCTGTTGGGATCCTCTTCTAGCTTATTCATTTTTTATTTGAATGCTTAGTCAATTTTTTGTTTTGGCACTAAGATTATGTTTTAGCCGAGATGTCTCTTTATTGTGAGAATAATATTTAGATGATTGAACTGAATAATCTTATCCTTTTGGCATGACTTTAAAAGAAATATATGCTTCTCATGTATTCATGACAAGATTTGTTTTATGGGGAGTTAGAGATTACAAGCACATTATTTTAGTGCAAGTGTATTTGTCTTCCATAAGAACGAGATTCCATTTTGGTGCAAACTTCCCAAGTGTGGCAACTCATCTCTTGAGGATGTGTGAAGTCTTATTTGCTGGAGTGTGGGATATTCATTAGGTGTATTGATGGTAGTACATGTAAGTCCCTACAAGCTATACCAAGAGAGGTTGGAGTTTTGGGTTGAGTAATATTGTGTATGCTCACTGGCGTTGAAGAGAGCCTTGCTTAAGTATAAGACAGGTGTTAGATGTTCGGACTCTTGGTGTGAAGGACTTCTATTGACAAAAAAGGAGGGTAAGCTGTATTAGCTGATAAAAATGTGACAATTGATTGGAGCTTTCTGATGTGGAGACAATGGTACCCTATCCATCTCTCATATGCAAATCAATTCCTCCCTTCTATTTGATATTGGTGTGCGATTTGTTTGCTGTTGTAAGGGTGATCATTCATTGTTAGTTCGTGCAATTTCTAAAGGATCAACTTTCTATATGTTATTCTGGGCATCAATAAGTCATTTACATTTTGGTTTCAGTTAATAAGTCATGCTACAACAGTAGCTTGGATGATTGGTTTGTCTTTGAAATCATCTGTCTAGATGAAACTGCACATAATTGCTAGTCTATTGAATTGCTGGAGATGGTTTTCACTTGGGAGTAGCATTGCAGACTCATAGCTGCCTTAGGAGGGCCTCTTCATTTTAGAAAGGAAGCATATTACTTCTGTGCAGGATTGGCATCAGAATTTGAGCTTACTTTGAGTACTTTGAAATTCTTGTAACCATTGATGTGTGATGAGTCCTTACACTTTTACTTTTAGTGGTAAAGAACAATGGGTTGTAAGCCTTTTCAAGTACATAAGTTCATGGTTTTCTGTAGCTACATGTTTGAGAAAGTCATTTCAGTAGAAGCATTGCAAAATCTGAATACAATCCACGTGTCATCAAACTCTATGAACCAATGAACATTGCCATCTTAAAACACACAAGTCTGCAAAACTGAATTATATATTCAGAACCTTGCAAACTGTTTGACGAAATTATTGAGAAGGGGAAAAGTAAAAGAATTGGGCACAATTTGATAGTGGATTTTACAGGTCATTTCAAAATGTTGGGGTGTATGGAGGTAATCAAGCTTAGAAAGAGCACAAAAAGCAAAAGAACTGATTTTAGTTGCTGAGTGGTGGGCTTGTGCAGAATATTTTCTGGGTTTTAATGCTCCCTCATTAGCATGATAGGTATGCTGATATAGATTTCCCCTATTTTGGTGAAGTTTATCCATGGATGAGATAATAAGAAATACAATAAAAGCCAAGGAACATGACCCAACAAAAACATTTTTCAAAAATGTGCAAAAGGTCACTGTTGACTGTTGAAACATGATGACCATACCCTTACATCTCCTAGAATTTGCTTTGTCACAAAAGTATTATAGCAAAGAAATACTTTGCTTTTTGAGGAGGGTGCCACCATGTAGGGATGAAGAGGTTATTGCCTACAAGACTGCATTTAGAAGGATATTTGTAGATGAAGATATCTTAAGTGTTGTCTCGAATAAGTTTGGCCACTTCATATCTTCAAAGAATCATGATATTTCCGCTCTCAGAGACAAATATAAGAAAGATGCACATTAATGGTGGTATATACATGGTCAAGGCTCTCTTCACTTGCAACCTGTTCTCTCAAATTTGTATGTTTTTTATTTTTTATTTTTCTTGTTTTACATTCATTGCTATTATGCTACATATTATATTATAATTGTATATTTTTATTATTTATATTTTATAATTATAAAACTAAATACGAAATGTTGTATGCAAATTCAATAGGTCACAAGTTCTTTAACTAAGGAATTGGAGTACATACTCCATCTAATCAGTGAAGCACAATAACTCCTAAGTACAATGGGCCTGACAAAAAAATGGGATATACCTCTAGTGTGACGATTTAGATGCTGCAGTTGCACAGCTTAACAAAGTCTCTATGGATGATGCAACTCTAACGTGTGACTTACCAAATGGAAGTGGCACCCTATTTGATTGTGGTTCAAATGAAATTGAACCAAATGTTGACCTTGATGCTTTTGACAGTGAACAATACAAAGAAATTAAATGTTGATTGTAATTTTGATTGTGCAATGACATTTTGAATTGAAAAATCTTTGAATTATTATTGCAAATAATGAATGCAAGGTTTTTAATTGTTCTCTTTATTGGCAATTATGATATCACTATTTTTATATTTTCATAATTTATAATTTTGAATGTATATATTATATAGCCAAAGTAGTGCCCATACTCATAGGAAATTTTGAAATTACTTTTGTTGTACCATTGTACCTGATATCTGTGTTTGTACCTGTACTAGAATTAGTAACTTTGTGAAAAGTCCATGGGAGTCCATGCCTATAAAAGCCCCTAAAAGTTCTCTGCAACACCCATTGAGGTATTTTAGGAAGCCCCCCTCCATGGAACTACAGAGTAGGACTCTGTATTAGCACATTTCCTTTCAAAAGAACAACAAAAAGGGAAGAGATAAGACTCATTCCAACATTTTTGTACACAAAAATATTATAGGAGCACTTTTTTCATATGTAAGTTATCCTTTTTAAAAAAGTTTCTAGTAATTCTATTCATTGATCTGTTGGTGCAAATGTGGTATATAAATAATTACCTAACTTGCTTGATATAAGGTCATATTTATGCTTGTGTGCCTAAGAATATCATAGGATTAAGACACTTGTCATGATCTTATTATGTCCTAGGGTTTCATTCATCTTTATAACAATGACTTCCTCATTCTATATTGTACTAGTTTCATTTATTTATGTAATGGATTTTCTGGCTTCATAACTTTTCCCTTTCTTCTTTCTTGTGTGGAAGTGTAATATCCCCTGTCGGGATCGTATGTAAATTTCTCATTTACGTTTTTCTGCGCACTAATTTTCTGTATCTCTTTTCTTAGTCATAGATGAAATACTTATATTTCATCAATAATTGATTTGTTTATTTATGATTAATTTTCTTGTTAATTTATATCTTAAAATATCATATGTATATTTTGATTATCACTTATCTTTAATATTCCTTAGTATTTCAGAATTTGCTTCCTTAAGAATGAACCTGCAAGAAAGATGTTAGTAACAGTAATATGGAAACATGAATGAACAGAAAGCTAAATAATTAATTATCTACCCCAACTAATTAACCCCTCCAAAAGAAAGTCTACCAGGTCGGGTGCATTAACCTTTATAAGGACCTTTGTGTCCTTGATTAAATCTTGCCGTCATCCTCTGGAGCGCATCCTTAGGGACTTCCCGAGCAAAGTCTACCAGGTCGGACGCATTAACCTTTATAAGGACCCTTTTGTCCTTGATTAAATCTTGCCGTCATCCTCTGGAGCGCATTACTCGGGGCTTATAGGCTGACCATAGGTCCATTCCTCTTCTTGGAAGAGCTTTCCTCTATCCAAGGCTTAGTACATATGCATATGTGGGTCATCAGTGTACACTGGCTTAGTGGAGGTTTTAATCTCCCTTGAGAGCTCTCTTTTATTATTACTTTTGATAAGAAAGTTATATTGTCAATACTATCATTAATGAATTATCATTTACAAACTTGAAATAACATTATTTATGAAATCATCCTCTATTGAACATTATTAACTTGGATCATATATATATATATATATACATATATTATATTAATATCCAAATTATATTACTCGTATTTATTAAACCTGAATCAATTTTAAGAAAATCTGATATATATTAATTATGTATTAGATCTGAATCAAATAAGAATTTGAAATAACATAAATAAATAAATACTATATATATATATATATAATACTTACCAAGTGATTATCGTGCTGTGGGAATTCTCTTTATCCTTCCTTGTTTTGCTCTTTTAAATACTGCTTTGACTGTTTTGTTCTTTTAATATTTGATGTCTCCCCTAATTAGAGTCGTCTTTTTATGCTGACTGGAATAGATTATATTCTCCGATAATGATAATCTCAATATTATCTCCTGCCATGTATGCTCAGAAGGCTACAAATATAATTTATATTATAGTTTCTCTTGTTCGTTGTCTTTCTGACCAATATGATCAGAATCAAATATATTTCCTTGCTGTTTGAGTTCTTTTTCATTTGCTGTTGAATGTTCTTGGGATTGATCACTGTTTATAGATGTATTTATTGATAATCCATATATATTTGTTCCATCACTGTTTATGCTTGACATCGCGTATATGAAGTCAACCAATCATAAAAAATTGATCGTTTATTCCATGCGTCTAAAGTTGAACAAGGCATCTGTAGATTGCATTGTCACGGGACTGTTTACTGGCATAAGGAAGGCCCTATTAATAATTAATATTATTTCTAATTGAATAAACCGGGATTGATATCTTTTCACAAATATTGGACTGCCCATATATAGATCTGTGAGGAGACATGACTTTTTCTAATTGAAGAGACGTGTCTCTTCTCCTGCCTCCTACGGTTGGGCTTTTCCATATCCCTCCTGTAGTTTCTAATAGTTTTATACTCACCGATTAGAGTATAGTGAGTAGTATAGGATGTCTAGAGAAATAATATTAAATCTTTACTCATATAACATTACCTTATTAATATTAAGAAATGGTATAATATTAATTATTAATTATTATATCTTCATTCATATAATATTATATTATTGATATTAAAGAATGATATTTAATTATTGATTATTATATTTATTTTTATTTTTTTTCTATATAATATCCTTTGATTAATATTAATAGTTGATTATTAATTATAATTATAATTATTAAAATATTGCTTAAGACAAATTATATCAGAAATGTGAGATATCACATTATATATTGTTAATTATATTATTTATTTATTATACAATATATCATATGAATAGTATATATTAATAATATTCAATTATTATTAATTATTTATATTATGATCATTATTATATATTTTATTATAAATTCAATAATAATACATATTGAATCTATTTATATACTCGTTAAAATATTGCTATGACTATTTATTTCATTTATCAATTTATCTTTATTACCATGATTAGGGGGTTAACAAGGGACATGACAGTCCTACCCTTCCAAAATTGCTTGTCCTCAAGCAATGTCAATTCCGTTTAATATAAGCGCTCCTCCAACAACTTTTGATTTTATCTCAACTTGTAAGGTTGCCAAGTTTGTAATCATAAACTACTTTCCTCTTTTCATTATCAAAGTGAATAACTTATCTCTATCCCCAGTCCACTACTCATATTCCCGTTTTCTAGATTATAGACCTACATATATGAGATATGCCATTAATGTATAAAGACATGATGCATAGACAAAGTAGACATATATGAAGACACGAAGCACGTTAATGCATGAAGACACGAAGCATACAC
Organism: Chamaecyparis obtusa; assembly: GCA_027943335.1. NCBI lineage: Eukaryota > Viridiplantae > Streptophyta > Pinopsida > Cupressales > Cupressaceae > Chamaecyparis > Chamaecyparis obtusa. Next base: position 4,323,219 of record BSBK01000790.1, on the reverse strand, counting down.
GATGTATACACCTAGGCTGGTGTTAAGAACAAAATGTATTTCATCACTATGCCCTTGACTCAAAATCCTTATCTTCGCGATCAATATTTTCTCTTATATGTGGATCACTATTTTATATTTACCTTACAGGATGGCAAGATCATGCTCTGATACCACTGTAATATCCCCTGTCGGGACCGTATGTAAATTTCTCATTTAAGTTTTTCTGCGCACTAATTTTTTGTATCTCTTTTCTTAGTCATAGATGAAATACTTATATTTCATCAATAATTGATTTGTTTATTTATGATTAATTTTCTTGTTAATTTATATCTTAAAATATCATATGTATATTTTGATTATCACTTATCTTTAATATTCCTTAGTATTTCAGAATTTGCTTCCTTAAGAATGAACCTGTAAGAAAGACGTTAGTAACAGTAATATGGAAACATGAATGAACAGAAAGCTAAATAATTAATTATCTACCCCAACTAATTAACCCCTCCAAAAGAAAGTCTACCAGGTCGGGCGCATTAACCTTTATAAGGACCATTGTGTCCTTGATTAAATCTTGCCGTCATCCTCTAGAGCGCATCCTTAGGGACTTCCTGAGCAAAGTCTACCAGGTCGGACGCATTAACCTTTATAAGGACCCTTTTGTCCTTGATTAAATCTTGCCGTCATCCTCTGGAGCGCATTACTCGGGGCTTATAGGCTGACCATAGGTCCATTCCTCTTCTTGGAAGAGCTTTCCTCTATCCAAGGCTTAGTACATATGCATATGTGGGTCATCAGTGTACACTGGCTTAGTGGAGGTTTTAATCTCCCTCGAGAGCTCTCTTTTATTATTACTTTTGATAAGAAAGTTATATTGTCAATACTATCATTAATGAATTATCATTTACAAACTTGAAATAACATTATTTATGAAATCATCCTCTATTGAACATTATTAACTTGGATCATATATATATATATACATATATTATATTAATATCCAAATTATATTACTCATATATATTAAATCTGAATCAATTTTAAGAGAATCTGATATATATTAATTATGTATTAGATCTGAATCAAATAAGAATTTGAAATAACATAAATAAATAAATACTATATATATATATATATAATACTTACCAAGTGATTATCGTGCTGTGGGAATTCTCTTTATCCTTCCCTGTTTTGCTCTTTTAAATACTGCTTTGACTGTTTTGTTCTTTTAATATTTGATGTCTCCCCTAATTAGAGTCGTCTTTTTATGCTGACTGGAATAGATTATATTCTCCGATAATGATAATCTCAATATTATCTCCTGCCATGTATGCTCAGAAGGCTACAAATATAATTTATATTATAGTTTCTCTTGTTCGTTGTCTTTCTGACCAATATGATCAGTATCAAATATATTTCCTTGCTGTTTGAGTTCTTTTTCATTTGCTGTTGAATGTTCTTGGGATTGATCACTGTTTATAGATGTATTTATTGATAATCCATATATATTTGTTCCATCACTGTTTATGCTTGACATCGCATATATGAAGTCAACCAATCATACAAAATTGATCGTTTATTCCATGAGTCTAAAGTTGAACAAGGCATCTGTAGATTGCATTGTCATGGGACTGTTTACTGGCATAAGGAAGGCCCTATTAATAATTAATATTATTTCTAATGAAATAAACCGGGATTGATATCTTGTCACAAATAATGGACTGCCCATATATAGATCTGTGAGGAGACATGACTTTCTCTAATTGAAGAGACGTGTCTCTTCTCCTGCCTCCTACGGTTGGGCTTTTCCATATCCCTCCTGTAGTTTCTAATAGTTTTATACTCACCGATTAGAGTATAGTGAGTAGTATAGGATGTCTAGAGAAATAATATTAAATCTTTACTCATATAACATTACCTTATTAATATTAAGAAATGGTATAATATTAATTATATTAATTATTAATTATTATATCTTCATTCATATAATATTATATTATTGATATTAAAGAATGATATTTAATTATTGATTATTATATTTATTTTTATTTTTTTTCTATATAATATCATTTGATTAATATTAATAGTTGATTATTAATTATAATTATAATTATTAAAATATTGCTTAAGACAAATTATATCAGAAATGTGAGATATCACATTATATATTGTTAATTATATTATTTATTTATTATACAATATATCATATGAATAGTATATATTAATAATATTCAATTATTATTAATTATTTATATTATGATCATTATTATATATTTTATTATAAATTCAATAATAATACATATTGAATCTATTTATATACTCGTTAAAATATTGCTATGACTATTTATTTCATTTATCAATTTATCTTTATTACCATGATTAGGGGGTTAACAAGGGACATGACAGGAAGGTTATTTTGGTTGCAGGTGATCCCTGGCTCCTATGAGGTTGATCAACAATTCTTACATGATCTTTTATGCTCATGATTATTTATGCTGCAATCTGCATGGTTTTGAGTCTTCATATATCTAATCTAAAATGATCTCTTCAGCATTGAATTTATTATATGATTAGACATGTTCAAAGCACATGTTAAAAGTCAACTGTCATAAAGCTGATTGTAGTTGCTGACAGGATCAACAGCTAAGGGCCTTTTTTTTTAACAACTGAACTTGGTCACAATTTATCTCTGTTTTAGTTTGGAATAAATTATCAATATTTTGGATAGCTTAGATAGTGTTCATGCCCACATGCTTAACATCTACATTCTGTTTCATGAAAATTTATGCCTGTCTGTTTAAGTAAGGAATTATTAAGCATCTATAGTATATCAAAATGGCTATAGTTTAGCTAGGAGTAGGACCATGTTCATCAGATGCAATTTTTTCGGATGATGTCAACATGGCATTCCTGGAGTTAGAAGAGGTGGAAATAGGTTTATCCTGAGACCATTCTTGTAAGTGATAGGCTAAAAGAAAGTCTGGAGCTTCTTATGCTACCTCCTTGAAGAACTATTAGGAAAACATTATAAGGTCTAAGACTTGTTCAAAAGTATATTGCATAATCTATTGGTACAAGTAATTAGCACTTATTGTTGATGGAAAGCCTGTCTGATCAGGTTCATTAGGAAGCTTCTGAGAATGGTGGTATCACAAAATGAACTCTCTTTACTTGCATAGTAGATCACACTGTAGGGCAGAGCTGTCGCTATTTTGAACATTTTGGTGTTTTGTATGACAGAAGATACCTTGTTTTTGAAGTACATTTAGATAAAAATATGATAAGCATGATCTAAGTATCTAACATATAAAATCACATCTATTTATGGTTATTATTGATTGGACTACACTTTTCTTAATATCGATTTTAATTACATAAGGTCTTGCTGGTCCATTTTAGTTAGTAGGAAAGCTTTTGGATGAAACTGATATCAGGAGTTTTGATCATCGTATATGCCATAAGCTGAATCAATATCTAATGGTCATTTTTGCAGCCCCTTTCTACTGGACTGCCTCTCTGAATTCACTGCAACATATGAAGATAATTTGTTAACGTGGAATGGTGCAGAGCTTTTGACCAGGGTAGCAAAAAGATCCATTGAACAAAGTGATCAAATCTGGGTGCATAAGGATTTCAAAATACAACCCCACCAGGCATTCTTTCCTTTAAGTTTCCACAATATCTTCAAAGTATGATCATTATTCTTTACAATCTTCTATATGCTATTCTTTTTGTGGTTTTGTTATCTCATAAATATATCAAAAACATTGAAGATGTGCATATAAAAGTAAAATATTGTCCTTCAATTGTTCCACATTGAAGCATTTCCCAATATCTGTCAAAAATGGTTCCCATATTTCTTCAAGATCTATTTAAATCTTTATATTGCAATTTTGATTAGATTTGACCAATAGTTGATTTCATTAGTATTTTATAGCATATACTCCTAATGTGAACTATGGAGAGAAAGAAAGAGATGCACTAGGTATGAATTACATGATATACCCATCATCACTTAGCACTTAAATAAAAAATTATGGACAAGGAACAACCCCCTAACTTCTAGATGTTTGTTTTATGTTGGCCTCTTATTATATGCAAAGGTAGGCCTGCCTTAGGCTGACAACCATAGTGTAGGGGCCATACATTATGGATCCCAAAATAGTGCACACTTGTACTAACTTAGGTTCACTATACTACAAGGAAATGGACACCATGCAATAGTGCCTCATGGGGATGGGAGCAACTCTTCACCAAGAAGATGATTGTGTCTGCAATTTTTCCTAGAGGCAAAGAACATAATTTGGTTCCAGCAATTACTCCTAGAAGATAATGGCACCCACAAAACACTTGGAAAAGATAGCACTCCCTATATCTTTTATCACTCTTTTAAAGCTGGGACAATAAATCTCAAAGATAGATCAACAAATTCTTGAACACAAAGAACCATTGATAGTTATGATTCATGTGTACAATAGCCAACAACCAGTTGTTCCAATCATGGTGTCCAATCATTATGTTAGAAAAAGCATCTACAAATCCCTTACACAACCATAATAGATTCAAACCGTGAACCATAAGAACCTAACAATGGGACTAACAAAGATACTCTATTGTAAGGCCCAAGAAGTAACTCTATCTTAAAGCTACACATTCCTCTAGATGAAGCTCAAAGGTCAAGTAGCTGAAGCATAGCAATACTTGAATGAATATAGGAATAATTTGAAGTACAATCATTTGCTAGCTTGGTTTGTGGGTTTGCCACATAATATTTGCCCTTTAACCACATTTATAGTTTGAGAAAATCTGGAAAATTGTTTCAGATTTATATTATCCTTTTAAACTAGCACACTGCCATCAAAATGCATAATCATTGGTCATCTCAAGAAAATTCCTATTGGTTAGTAGGATATCCTTATAAAAAAAATTTGATGTTGTCAATGTACTTTGTGTCTCCTTAGTGATATGCCATTTGGGATGAAGTTTGGGAGTCAGTCTATAGTGGCATTTCTCTAAATTAGGTCATTATTTTATATGAAATGTTTAAGTTTGACTAATTGTTAAAAAGTTTGCATGTAAGCCATCAATCGCTTATTCAGGTTGAAGGTCTTAGATTATGATGTAAATCCCCAAATGCGCAATTGTGTTGTCCCTTCAAAGGAGTAACTAGAGATGGCCTACTAGGCCTATTTTATTCATGTAAGCTAATGTCAAAATATAATGGAATAAATTAAATTAATTATTTGAAGTTGTCCAATAGAGGATTATTTTATGGATAGCTTTATTCTAATTAATTAAATAAAGTTGCTTGAGTGAAAACTAAAAGAAATATAAAAAGTTCACTTTAATATTGAGCTTTAATGAAATATTTAAGTGGGAATCTGGAAAAGCTTTTGAGATTGTTTTTAGCATAAATATAAAAGTGGATTTAGAAGCTCATTTTCATATGTTTGGTTCATTTTTATCTATTGTGGATTTTGGAGCTTCTTTTTGGAGCACAAGTCGTAGGACAAAAATCCTAAGGGAAATTGCTTTTGATAGCGAGAGATTTACCCTAGCTAGTTGCAAGTGGAGTTACTACTCAAGTATCACTTGTTGTTTAAATGATTGAAGATTTGCAATTTGTGAAGTCTTGCAGGAAAGGGTAAATTATTGAGGAAGATTGTTATTTTTTTTGAGTTTTTGCAATGTTAGGATTATGGGTCGGCATTGTTGGCTAGTATCTTGATTGGGGCTTCAGAAATTAAGGACATGTTGGGTGACTGAAAATATCAGATTAATTCTTATTAATATAAGATCATATTGTGGAGTGTGCGATACAAATTTAGGCAAATAAAAATGGACACATCTTCCATTCTTGGGTGACCTTTATACCAAGTTGTTGAACCATAGAGTTGTTGCGGAGTCATGGGTTTCAACTTTTACTCTGTGATTGGGCACAATTTTAGTTATTGTGGAGTGTTTGACAGTAGTTTAGTGGCAGCAAAGGAAAACTTGAAATATTGGCCAATGCTCACAGCTCAGAACATTCTATTGCTGGGCTCCTAAATAAGTCAAACTAGACTTTAATAAACAAACTTGACTTTTCTTAGACAACTGAGACTTGTGTTATGGTTTGACTACTTGGTATATTCTATTGCCTTGTTTGATGTTGTTTATTTGGGGAAATTACATTGAATTCTAGAAATTGTATACCAGAGGCTTTGAAGTGTTTTTCTGTTGATCTCTGATTTTATGTGGAGAATCTTTGAGATCCTCCTTTAAGAGCAACCAGACATTGAAAAATCTTGGTCAGCTCCTCAACGAATTGCTCTTTGTAATTACAAATCTGTGGCACTATAGGAAAAAAAATTGAGAAAGTTAATGCTAACTTTCTCATTATCAACACCTTACACTCTAACATAATTGAGGCAATTACATCATGCAAATCAATATTTGAGGCAATTCATTAGGTCCATGATTTATCCATACACAAGTTGTCTTTCCTAAATTTCCATAATCAAATTGATAACTTTCAAAACTAATAAACATGGTGTGCTTTATCCTTGAATGGAGATTCTTGTTTATCATCCACATCTTCAAGGGGTCGAAGTTGATGGTGTATCATCCCACTTGCATCAACATCATATTTGTGAGTGAAGAATCTAGGACAAAACTTGAACTTAGGTGCACTGAATATCTCCCTTATTTGTCTATCTTCATGTTGCATAAACCATGCATCTTGGTGCATCTTCATAAGCATATCTTTGAAAACTAAGGACTCTTTGATAGGTTGGTCCTCAAATATTTCCCTGAGTCTTTCTTCAAAGACAACATCCAATTTTAGCGCCACTTCGAATTGTTCTATGTTCTTATCTTTCATGGCGACAACTTGCTCATTTTCTTGCATGACACCTTGTTCATCTCTAAGGCTTGAAATTGCTTCTCTGAGGATGACTTGAAACTCTTCATTTGGATCCTCCTTTTGTGGCATAGATGAACACTCATCAAGGATTTACATTTCTTGAAATGCATTGAAATTGCTTTCTCCTTCTTGTGCAAGGTCTTCTACTTCAAATCCTTGATGGTCTTCCCTTATGGCAACAACTTGTGGTTCTTCATTTTGTATCATTTCCAAACATTGATCTTCCCTTTCGACAACTTTGTTTGATTAAAGGTCTTCCATTTTGACTTCAGCCTCAACACATTCTTCCTTTGGTGCAACACTTGAGAAATCATCCTCCACTTTATTACTAGGATCAACCATGCTACCTTTTTGTAACTTGTTTCCTTCACTAAAGGATGATGTAATGTATTCCTTTGACGAGTCTTCATTACATATACTCAATTGTTTAGACCATAGTTCAAAATATCGCAGATATATCTGTGATAAGTATACTTATCGTGATATTTTCTGCATCTTGATTAACTACACCAATTTATCCCAGAAAACTTATTGCAGTTAAGTTGGAATTTATCGCCAAGAAAACAAGTAAATATCGGCGATATTTCAATTATTTATCATGGAATAGGGCATATTTATTGCTCACGGGCTTGTTATAGGCAGTGACGACCCAAAAAAGGCCAAAGCACTTCTTTTTTATCGGAAAAATAGATTTGGGGAGGAGAGAAAGGGCAAAGAGGAGAAAGAGGAGGGTGTAATCGCAGTGGGATTGGATGACATTCATGAGGAGGATGAGGGAAGTGAGTCTAAGAGTAAGGAGGATACAGATGATGAGTCATTGCCAATGTCAACACCATCTACATTGCGGATGGAAGTCGAGTCACAGCCACAGTGAACTTCTATGGCTAGACCCCCTCCCATTCCAACAATTTTTACTAGAGCTGCAAGGAGGGGTAAGAGGAAGATGTAGACTATTTTGACATTTTACTTGACACTTGTATTTGCTTTTAGTTTTACAAAGACAATTTGTTATTTTTAGTTTGCTTCAGAGTTCAGACTATCAGACTATCGCTATGAGCCATCAGCATTCCACATGAGGATGTGATTTTGTATCCTATTTGCATTTATATATATCTAGATCAACTTGTTTGGTTTGTCTACTCATTTAGTAACTCAATAGATGCATCTCTTTATTGAATTTTGCCAAAAAATGCATTTCTAATTAAATTTAAGCAATTTTTATGTTCCCGATATTTTCCTGAGAAATTCCCAACTTATTTTTGATATTTGACGATATCTTTTTTGCCCTCGCCGATAAGTTGTCGATAACGATATTTTGAACTATGGTTTAGACAATCTCAATTCACTCTTGGCTTTCTTTTCTTGGCATGTTGAACAAGTGAATTATGAATACAACGCACACATTGTGTTTATCTGCACGCCCATCTTTCTCAATTCTTAATTCCTTCTTGATCATTTCCTTGAACCCATAAAAGTCTGATTTTGGTTTTGCACGTACTACTAGTATTTGTATATCTGCAAAAGAAATTTTCCATTGTAAAGATCACTCCATTCTTTACAAAAATGTCGAACAATACATCTCATCATGTCTAGTGGTGTTATGGATCGTGCACCCTCCTAGTAATGCAAATTGTGAAAAAAATTGTGGGTGTAACTGTTCATTTAAAGCCTGCCAAAGCTGAAGAATATCAATTTCATGATCATGCTGGTGACATGAACCATGAAATGACTGCATACCTTGTGTTATGTTGATAGGATAGCAAGAAGTGATGTCTTCACAATACAAGGGTTGGTAGGACTATCTTGCATTGTGATATCTCTTATGCATCTTGGTTCCAAAAACACCATCTCATTCCTAGTTATGAAATCTAGCATATCTAAAATCTAATGCTTTCTACTAATGATGTTTTCATAAGATTCATCAATCACCTTGTGGCATTTGCACCTTACCTTGTCTACTGATGCTTACCATATTATGTGTCAGTCCTTAAAAAATCAATTCATTGGCTGATTTTATCAAATTCAGCAATGTTAAATAAAGACAACAATAATCAGTTAGTCTGATATGCATAGGAGATGTGAGCATAGAAATTGATTGAAAACAATTTCTTAAAGACATGAAATTCTTTATCACTAAGCTCCAACCAATAAATTCTCCATTCCTTGACTGAATTTTTTTTCCAATCCATCTGTATGCAAGCAACTTAAATCATGTGATGGCTGATTGAAAAGATGACCACTGCACCAAAGTTGGAAATTTGTCCCATAGACATCCATTGAATAGTCCCTTTGTCACCATATATCTCCAATATGCCTAGCTGATGAACTTCTGAACAAATGCTCTACACTGATATAGCTAAAATATTGCATATCATGATTTTGTTCCATGGATCATCTGGTGGTGGTGTCTCCAATACGATGAACTTTTCATGCATCATAATGTCCCATGTGAAAACTTCATATTCATTCAAAATTAATGACATGGAGTGTATGGAGGTTATAATTTTATTGATATGAACATCATCAATGGCAGCCCAAAAGACTAGAAACATGACAAATACGATTTCCTCAAAAGAAATATCCAGCATAATGTAAACAAACATGAATGTTGCAAAACTCTCAAGTATAATTACCATCAAATAGTGGATTGCTGAAATGATCCAACCCTTGAAAATTCTCCACAATCAATTGGAAAATCATTTTTATGATCTTGCTGCTCTATGATTTTCTTCTAAGTTACTGTTCAAATCCGGATGCGGGTATGAGTGCTCGGTACCCGGATACGTGAATTAATTTTTTGGGGGTTTGGGTACGTTTATATATATATCTATATGCAAAAAATGCAAGAAATACATAATTAAATCATTTGATAGTATGATACTTCATCATTGATCAATGCCAAATGCCAAAGATAAATATTAAATGCCAATTGATAGTTCACAAATATTCAAATAAGCCATGTCATGTATGTCAATGTTCATGATTCAGTTGAAAATCAGAAAATCATTACAATTTCAAAATGTAGTTATAATTCATCAATCAAAATCATAAGGATTATCAAAAAAATCTTCTTTGTCTTCAACTCCTGCAAGTTTAGAATCATTTAAACACAAAGCGGATCCACTTGCGCTAGATGCACCATGTGTCAAAATGTAATCATCATCGTCGTCGTCGTCATCATCCTCCTCTGATCAGCATACTGGATTGCTAATTCTGAGCTCCCTGTATATTATCTCGCAAAGTTCCCATAATATCTTGGGTGTCCTGCAGCCAATCACTTGCACTGGGAACTCTGCTATCACTAAACATCAAATCCAAGAAACTAGGAGGATCATAGCCATACAAAGCTCTGAAAGGAGTCATACGAATAGACATATGATGAGTGGAATTGTAACAGTACTCACACAAATATATCCACTTCAGCCAAGCCCTCTGCTGAGCGGACACATCATTCCAAAGATAGCCCTCCACCCATTTATTAACAATCTCCGTCTGACCATCGTTCTGTGGGTGGTAACTAGTACTAGGAGTCAACTCCACGCTACACAATCTGAACAACTCCTGCCAAAAGTGACTCATAAAATGGCTATCATGGTCACTCACAATATTCTGGGGTAAACCATGCAATCTAAAAACCTCCCGAAAAAACAACTCTGTATCCTGAATCGCTGAAAATGTAGTAGTGATCGAAAAGAAATGAGCATATTTCATGAGTCGGTCAACTACCACATAGATGCAGTCTCTGCCCTGGGCCTTAGGCAAGCCCACAATGAAATCCATTGAAATACATTCCCACTTCCGCTCAGGAATGGGAAGTGGCTGTAGTAACCAGCTGGATATGTGTGCTCTTGCTTGTTCTCCTGGCAAACAGAACACTCCCTAACATATTGCTGCACTTCATGCTTGAGGCTTTTCCATGTGAAACACTCTCTCACCTGCCTATAGGTTTTGAAAAACCCCGGGTGTTCAGGTAAGGGAGAATCATGGAAAGCTCTCAACACCATCTATCTAACACTCAATCCTAGAACCAAAAACACCATCTCCTTGTAAATGATCAACTCATTCACAAGATTATACCTGTTGTCCTATAAGGTCCCATTAATAAAATCAGATGCCCACTGATTTCTAGCATAATCAGCAATAATCAAGTGTCTCCGATCCTCAGCAATCTCCGTCATAGCACACAAGTGTGGCCTCCTAGAAAGTGCATCAACAATCACATTTCGAGTCCCTTTGATATATGAAATATCGAAATCATAAGACTTAAGCTTGCTAACTCACTTCTATTGTCTCTCATTTAGGTCACGATGTCCAAGGAAATACTTCAGGCTATTATGATAAGTTTTAATACAAAACTTACTACCCACTAGGTACTGCCTAAACTTAGCCAAAGCATGCATTATGGCTAACATTTCCTTGTCATAAACACTAAAAGCTTTCTCAGGACCCCTGAGCTTCCTACTCTCAAAAACAAGGATGGCGATCTTGGGAAAGTACAACACCAATGCCCTCACCAAAAGCATCGCAATGCAAATCAAATGGTCTAGATAAATTTGGCATCACTAGCACTAGGCATGATGTCATAATCAACTTGGACTTCTCAAAATGCTCCTGTGCCTAAGAGGTCCACTCAAAAGAACCCTTACGAGTCAAATCAGTAAGGGGAGTTGCGTGCCGCAAGAAACCTACAACAAATCTGCAGAAGGCACACAGACCAATAAACCCACAACTGTGTCAAACTCCCTGGAGTAGGCCAATCTAGAATAGCACAAACCTTATCAGGGTCCATGCGAACTCCCTTTGCACTGATAATGTGACCAAGGTACAACAACTCAATCATCCCCAAGGCACACTTGGACTCCTTGGCATACAAGGTAGCCCTATCCTACATTGTATCCAAATGAACCAAATGATCCTCCCATGTCCTGCTATATACCAATATATCATCAAAAAAGACCAAAACAAACTTCCTCAACTGGCTATGAAAGACCCTGTTCATGGTGGACTGAAAAGTAGCCAGAGCATTAGTCAACCCAAATAGCATGACTAAAAACTCAAAGTGTCCACAATGGCATCGAAAAGTTGTCTTCTCTATGTCCTCCCGTACTTTGAACTGGTGGTAATTGGACCTCAAATCTATCTTGGAGAAGAAATTTGCACCATGCAACTCATCAATACGTGGAATAGGATACCTGTTTTTTATTGTCTTACAATTCAACATCCTATAATCAATAACCATCCTGAGTGTACCATCCTTTTTCTTCACCAAAACAACTAATGAAGCAAAGGGAGGCTTACTCGATCTAATATGTCCCATAAATAGCATCTCCTGAATAGTTTTCTCAATCTCATCTTTCAAGCGCATGGGAAGCCGGTAAGGAGTGATCATAATGGGCTTAGTGCCCTCCTCTAACTCAATAATGTGCTCAATGCCTCTGTCAGGTGGCCTACCATGAGGTAAATCACTAAACACTTTAGAGTGTTTAGTTCTAAGATCCTGTATGTCAGGTTGATAAGTTGGTTTTCCTACCTCCTCAAGTGTGTGTAATAATTTGCACTCTTTTGCCCACTCAACTGCATCATGACTAATAAGACGTTGCATACGTCTAAGTGTGATAGTTTTCAAATTTTCCTCTTTGATTGCCTTGAGAATATGTTTTTTTCCATCTACTTCAAACTGCATCTCCATATCCTTAAGGCTGAGATAAAAAGCCTCAATAGAATGTAACCAGCTCATACCTAAAACCAATTCTGTCCCCCTTATGTCAACCACATAAAAATCAGACTTGAAGTCATAATTATTTAACCTCAAGGGAAGGTGTGGAATTATCCTGTCACAATTAAGTGTGTAACCATCAACCACCTTAACTCTAATGCTTTCAAAACCTTCAGTCTGTAAGCCTCTCCTGGATACGAACTGCGAGTCAATGAAATTATGAGTAGCACCTGTATTCAACAAGGCAATAACAGGCTACCCTGCTAGGAGTCCACGTAACCTGAAAGATCCCTCTTTCTGCATGGTGGAGAGGTAGACGACCTTAAAGTTGGGATCATCATCAACTTTTTTCTCTTTAGCCACTTCTTCATAGTTCTCTTCATCATTATCAGCTTGTTGTCCCGCAAAATCAGAACTATGTTCATCCTCAAAAAACCATTCCATAAGCCTATTTCTCCTCTTAGGCTTCAAAGGACATTCATGTTTTTCATCATAAGGACCCCTGCAATAGAAACATAATCTTTTCCTTCTCAAATCATTAAGTGTTTCCTGATCAAGAGGCCCTGTCATAGGTCTTTTAGAATCTGATCCATCTATTCTTTTTGGAACAACATTGTTGTCAAATGAAGAACTAGATGGTTTAGGAGGAAACCGAGTGCATGGAGCTGAAAGTTCCAAATCTCTTGCTTTCTTCATGGTTGCCTGCAAAGATGAAGGGTCAAAGGACTTAACCCAACCCCTGAAAGGCTCAACTAACCCCTCCACAAACAACATCACACACCTTTCAGAAATATCATAGACCATGACTGAAACCTTCTGGAACTCACTGATGAACACCTCCAAACTACCAGTCTATTTGAGTTGTGCCAACTCACGGAAGTAGGACTCCGGGTCCTTCCTGTCAAATCTCTCAACTAAATCTATCCACAAACTCCTAGTTAGTCATAATCAGGTTATGGTGCAATGAAACCAGCCCATGGTACCACCAATCAAGGGCTATGCCATCAAGGTACAACACAACAAACCATATAGCGTCCTCTTCAGACATAACACCTAATGAAAAATATGTGTTTGACTTCTGAACTTAAGCTCTAGCTGTCATTTTCCCACTTCCATCAAAGTGATTCATGGTTAATTTCTTGGTTGCCTGTTTAAGATCACTCCGTCTAGGCCTTTGTTGAATGTCAAGACCCGACCTACCTATGGAATGCTCTCTCTTCTGCATCAAGAATCTATCAAAATTCAAATTTCTCTTGATGGCTTCAGGTAAGGCATCCCACTCTACAAAGTGAGCCACCATGTCATCAACAAATGGTGCTGACTCTGTCTCAACGCTGACTGTATCCACCTCAGGCCTCAAGAAAATGGGTTGTAAATGTCTATCACGAGTGCCTGTAGGATCAATCTTGAAATCCTATCTATCCTCAATCTTGGACCTGTGAGAGATAACTGATGCACTCCTAGTGCCCCTATCTTTGCCATGATCACCAGGTAAAGTCATACGCTGTAAGGTGTTAGATAATTGTTGCAAAACATTTGCAACATGATGTTGTCCTCCTAAATTTTTGAAAGCATCTATGGCCTCCCTATCCACATCATTACTAATATTATTTATATTCTGGTCATTTGTATGATTAATCTGTGGAACCTGTTTTGATGCAAGAGCATCCTGGGGTAGTTGGCAATCCTGTATCAACCAAAAATATGTTTGTGTTTGGTTTTGGATTTCTATTGTATCTCGGTTGGAGACCTGAGATTCTCGGTCTCTTTGTGTTAGTTCTCGGTTGTAAGCTTTTTTCACTTCACCAATGGAACTTGGTGGTTGGTAGTCACTTCGGTGGTAGTTCTCGGTTGGGAGTTTGCTTGGCTTCACCGATGGACTCGGTTGTTCAGTTGAAAAGTTATGTGCTCGGTTACTGACAGGGTCTTGGTGTTATGTTATCGACTGGTACTGGCGCTCGGTGTTTTTGTTGTCCGACTTGCTTGTTTGGATAAATTGGCTTGGCCGACTGGTGCATTTAATTTGGGTTGCGCTCCTCGAGTTATGAATTGACCGTTGGACGTGTGGGGACCTAAATCTGGCGTGTTGCATTCTTCTATGTGGATTTGATGACTGTTTGAAGGCCGACGTGAAGAAATATATTTTGTAAAGGCTATGTTGAGAGCCGACTGATATTTTGCAATAAATTATTGTTGTAAAGTCGACTTGTGGCTGAGTAGTATACAAGGAGGGTTTGGCTAGTGTTTATAGAGAGGAGAAAAGAGGACAAAGGAATAGGAAAGTGATAGCAAAGGATATTCTAATCTAAGAGCATAATTCAGTCAGTTATCCTAAGTGTAACAGAGCTAGTATTGTTTTGGAACAAGCAGATTGCTTGGAGGCTTGCAAGCTCAAGTTTAGATCTAGACTAGCTAGGGAGAGTTGGATCATTGTTGATCTCGTTGTATTTTCTGATGTAATTGGCCATAACCGAGAAGGCCTTACAACCCGGCATGTTGCTTGTAAGCTCGGTTATTGATGAAAGAAAGTTGAATTCTTGATTAGAGATTGTTGTGTATTGTGTTTTCCGCTATGTGACTTTGGTTGCATCATGTTTGGACATCTCCTATGGGGATTCTCCGACGTTGACTGCGTCGTGTTCACTACCCTCAGGTGGTGGTGAAGCTCTACCCCTGCAGGTATAGTGCATTCCAGGTACAAATCTCTACCATAACTGGACCCAAATTATCTTCAGGCTGGCAAGATCAATGCTTTGATAACACTATAAAGAGCCTGACTAGCTCTTAACTGTAAACAACTTTTTGTATATTTGTTTTTGCAATTTTTTTTGTATTTTCCTATCATAAATATTTTATTTTATTTTTAATTTTTCTCAAAGTATATAATTGAAGCAAACAACAATTAACTATAAACTCCAAAAGCTTGCTAAATTACCAGTAGGAACATTATCAACGTCTAATAGGTGATACATAATTTAATTGTTTAAATTGGCACCTTAGAATCAAATGCAGCTTGCTAGGTAAAGAGATGCAGCGCCAAGACTCGAACCTTGCTGGAAGTAGACACCAGCAGTATTAAATGGTTTCCAAACTTTATGAACTCCTTGTGTGACTGATTTGATGAAGGCAGATTGTGATGACAACTCTCCCACCTCACGCAGCTGCAACTAGATACACTGCCTTATTAGTAAATTGCGATCTTCTTCATATCCGTACGGCAATCCATGAATTCATTTGCAACATACAACCAGCAACACACAATTCATTGGTATTGAGACCAATTCAAAGTGCATAAATTCCTGGAAGAAATTGACGTTTCTTCGAGAAAAAGACCAAAACCCTTGTTTCCTCTCCAATTTCAATTTTCTTCAATTTGCATAAATTCATCAATGATATGAGGAATTCGAATTCCTTCAAGGCTTTATAATTAAACATTAAAACAAGGCTTCTTCCACACGCTAAGCCTCAATCTTCAACTTCACTCATTTCCCTAATGAGGCTTCAACAACACACCATCCAAAAAGAACATTAAATAACATAAGTTATTAATTAAGCAAAGCTTAATTTAATAACTCAAAGCTTAATTTAATAACTCCATATGCAAATGATCAAATTGTATGCTTCTAACACTAAGCATCATGTGCCCACACTGCCCTGCCAGGAATAGTAACCAGACAAAAATAGACTTACTATAAATAGTAAATCTATCACAGAGACCCTCTAAACCAACTGTCAGCTCACGATGATGAACTGACAAAAACACCCTCTAGATACTGCTAAAACGGGGACATCAAATGAAATCAATAAAATGCAATGGAAATCTATTTGTTGTTCAAGAATGATAGGAATAGCTTAGTGAGACTAAACAAACAACCAAAAATGAGAGGAATAGGCAGAGGTGCTTGAAGCATCATAAATGGCAGATATATAGAAACAGACTAAATAAAAAAATAATAAAGAGTGGTTTACTATAACTTAATCAAAACCCAAGAAAATATACGAACACGTGTCAATAACCACAAGAAAACATTCCTAAAGATATATATAAGCCAGATTTTCAGTCACTAACAGAACTCTTAAGAGATTTTTTTAGTCAAACTAGGTTAACATAATTATCTAATACTACAGAAGCATCTACCTTTAGATTGTTCCCGACTTCCCAATATAGATTCTGGGGAGGAGATTGACATCCTCTAAGGAAAAGAGTACAATGCCTTTTGGTAACAGTCAAGTTGAGGCCCTCCTGAAAGAGGACATAAAATTGGCAATGAGGATTTGGTTATATCTGTACAAGTTTAAGGAGATTTAGTTGTCTCCCTATTCTAGCCAAGGGTTATATGTGCACAAGTACAAGAAGGATTAGTTGTCACATCAATATTACCAATGACCATAAAACACTTCAATCACTTTCTGTTCAAAATTAGGTGGTAAGGTGATATACTGAGTTTAATAGGTCTGAAATTAAATTTGTTTCGAAAAGAAGATGAAATAAAGAAATTTTTCCTGGTACCTCTGAATGAGCTAAAGGACCTCCCTTGGATCTTGGTTTATTGGGATATTAGAAAATGAAGTATTTTAAATTTCTAGCTCCTAAAAAATTAAAAATCTTCTCAAGGAATATCATTGCTAGTCAGTGCAAATCTTGTGTGAGTAAACTTTCATATGGAATGGATGTTATCTAAGGCTGAGCAACTATAGTTACTGCAGATAATCTAGGAATATGTGGTACCATCTGAATTTTGTAAGAATGTTTTATACAAAATGTCAATTCAGCTCTGAGGTTGTGAATGTGAGGGCCAAAGTCAGTAAGATGAATTGTCAGTGAATGCCATCCATAACTACTCTTTTATCTCTGCTCTAAATGGGAATATGTGATTGATTGTTTCTAGAGAATGTACTGATTGATGGGAATATTAATAGGATGAAGAAGATGGAATGCCTCAGTTTACCAGTATAGTCTTCACGCTTTTTTGGATGGGGAATGGGTATGTGAGCTGCCCAAATAAACGTAAGGCCAAGAAAGATTATGCAAGAAGCCATTCTAGCCATGAGCCAAATCTTGCGAAGATACAAAATGATTTGAAAGGCTCACCAGATGATACAGATGTGTATCAAATTGTGGCTTGAACAATGTTGCTGATAATGGTTCATTGCACTGGATCATGTGCTTGGTTTTCTTTATGTGTTTGAGATTTTGGGGCCTAGCATTTGGCTAGTTGACTGGACACATGCCTATCATAAGCTTTAGGCCAACCCCTGTTGATAAAGAATTTTGATTTCTATTTATGGTACTTGCAAGATTGTTTTTATTATTGCTTGCCTCATTTATCTTTTCAAAGGTGGCTACTTTTTATAAATTTTCTCATAGAATCCTCACACTTTCAGGTGAAGCTAGATTCTAGTTTACTCGTTATACCATAGAAGCAGAAATCTGCAAAAAATTGTGATTATACCTGATTAATTGGGAATCGCCAGTGGTACCGATTTAGTCAATGATAATCAACGATTTTTTCACATTTTTTTGGGTGATTAATCAGTTAAAAATTGCAATTAATCAGCAAAAAAAATCCTATATAGTAGTTTTCATAGAGAAGATGCATATTTCAAGGGGCATTCAACATGATGGTCAAGAAAGTGATCCCATTAAAGGTCCGGGTTCCATGCATATCATAAAACCTTCCTCTACATTGGTATTTTTCAGTGTCTTCATTCAAAATTTGTGAGAGAAAAGTCACATTGAATATGACATGTCTTTCAATGTTAGAAAGGTTCTAGAATTTATTTAGAGTGAGATCAAAGAACAGTGAAGGGGATTTTTGTCATGTGTTTTCTACATTTGATTAGTCATATTTTTCAAAGATATAGACAATGTTCTTAGATTGATAGGGAAGATCTATTCACTGATTCTTGAAGGGCAGAGATATCATAGTTTTGTTCATAAAGAGTATTCGCTGTCTTAAAAGTTTTTTACACTGCTCTGGATAAATTGTTTCACCCTTCTTTCAAAGTTTTAATACTCTGTTTCAAGAGATTTATGTTTTGAACGTCTGTCTTATCAATGATCAAATGATGGTTTTGAAGATCAAAAGATTATCCCAAAGGTGATTGACTGTTCTATGAAAAGAGTGATTGGTTGTTCTAAAAGAGTGACTGACTGTTCTTGAAGCATTTTTCTCACTGCTTAAAGGTAATATCAAATGTCAAGAGATAAGATCTATTCACTGTTAGAGGAAAATAGAGATCTGAACACATGTTAGGCAATGAATAGACATAGTCATAAAGAGTACCTTTAGTAATATGCACAAGAATACATGTTATCATGACAAAGAGAAGCAATATGCAGAACAATTGCATTGACTGTCATGAAACAGTGAAAGGAAGCCTTAGAAGTGATACAAGGTCAATGAAGCTTCCAAGAACAGTGATGGGAAAACTACATGACAGATAAATTTGTAGTCAAGAGAAGAAATATGCAATCAAATGCATAATGATGCAATGATACACATTAACTCCAGTACAGAAGCTTGTGAAACCGATAATATTTTGGAAAGATAGGTTATGAATCTTAGCATCAGAGAGCATCCATCCAGTCGCAGAAAGACTCCCAGCTTAGGAAGATCAGAGAAGAAAGAATATATAATACATCAAGATCCAAGATTTGCTAGTACAATTCTTTGTGCTTTCATGAAGTGAGAAACAAGTAAATGGCAGTTTAGACCTTATAGAAAAGTTTAAGTTCCTCCAATTGGATTGCAATGATCAGAGAGAACCACAAGGTAAGCTAGGTAATGCTCTTAGTGCAAGTTTAGAGTCACTGCTGCAAGGAAATGGCAAACCCATTATAGAAAATTCAATTGCTTTTTACAATCCCTTATACTTTCTACAATTAATGGGTTGAATTCTATATTTTATTTGATCTCAATATATGTATGCTATGGAAATATGTCCTTTAATTTTGATAAAAAATCGTCTGACTTTTTTTTTATGTTTTTAACTTTTTATAAACCAAGTTTTTCCCGATTTTTAAAAAAAATCCTACACTTTTTGTTTGCCGATTAATTCCCCAAATGATTAATGCTTCTATGCATTATACGATGTATGCTGCTATGTTTCTTGTTATTTTGTGTGAGAATTATCAGTCGCCAAAGTTGACAATAAAGTTTACAAGAATAACATGTTATCTACTACAAATAATAAGCTGTTGCAATTCTGCCACTTAGTGCTAATGCTAGTGATTAAAATGAAATTTTATACGTAGCATCTTTTTCACTATGTTTATAGCCTATAGGAACAATTTTCAGGCACATTGCTGTTCCAAGAATGTGGAAACTGATTTTTTTTCTGTGCTTAAAGCATTTTTTGATTGTTGACTTATGTGCAGCTACTTCACAGCACCCAACACTCAATATGACAAGGAGGTGCAAGGAGTGCTTTTCAATAGGATTTTGAATGAATCCTTCACTTTGCATCTCTGGAATAGTGCAACATCAAAGTTGGTTCCTGAAGGTGGTAGTCTTATTGAGAGAATACTAAACTACCATTGCCTTCATTGTACTGATTTATTGTAGTAGTACCAAGAAAAATTACTGTATTTATTAATGTGCAGTTATGATTTTCAAAGTGGCACAAGTTTTCATGATATATCTAAACTATGGAAGCTGATTCAAACATCAGAGGACAAGGCTTTGATGTCTTGTATGTACAAGTGTGAGTTTATATATATGAAGTATAAGCTAATATGTACCTTGGGATTTATGGGTGTAATCATTCTGTAGGTAGGGCTTATGTGAGCATTAAAAAGATGGCCAATTCACTAAAATTTAAGTTTCCAATATAAAGCTTTCAGCAGAAATCGGGTGAAGGAGAAGGACTGACCACCATACTGCTTGATTGAAAAGAGAGGTTCGCATTTTTGTGAATTATGATCCTTGTAAATATGGATAGGATTTATATGTGCTTTTGCCAGTGGCCCGGCCTCTAGAAGGAAAATTTAACTTGTGCAATCTTTATCTTCGTAATCTTAAAGGTGAGCTATTTTTTCTCCACACTAGAATATCCATGATTACTGCCTTATGCATGTGCCTCTGAGTGTTGTTGTCTGGGTACTTCTGCACCATTTTCTGAAGACTGCTGCCATCCTGTAATGTGAAGATGAATTAACCAATTTGAAAAAGTTACTCTAACCTCCATAAAGGAGAGGAGATTTGATCTTTAGAAAAAAAATAGCAAGGATACAAAGTTGGGAACTGCTTATTCATTGTCAGTTCACATTGTGGAAACTTCTTCCATAGGCAGCCTTTTATCTATTTTGACAACAAATATGCTCTTGTGCGTTCTCATATGTTTTCAATATATAATTTGGAGGGCAATCAGAAATTGAGCAATGCTTAACAATCTTTGGTCCTTTTATTGGTTGGTAATCATATAACTTGAATATCATAGAACTGTAATAAAAAAATTGGACAAAAGGCAACTTTTTATCCATTTTAACATGAATATGCTCAAGTGTGCTTTCTGATGTGTTGACCATATAGACATTGGACGGCTATCAGAAACCAGGTGAGGCTTATAAATTTTAACTGCATGTTAAACAGACCAGTGATTTTTTACTACATGTTTGACATTTCAAGTGATTTTTTTGTAAGTAAAAGGATAAAACACGGATGCATCCAGACGAGTTGAATTTTTTAAGTGAATAGACCAGTGGATGTTTGAATACACAAAATTATTGATCAACAAAGTTATTGGGTTTTGATATATGGGGAATATGCATATTGGCCTTAGAGATCCTTCCATGTAAACCATGGCTTGGAAATTTTTTGGGGGATGTGTGATCTCCATATGATTCTCTATTTTATTTTGAGCACCTTAGCACCCCAAGTGAGGGATTTCTTGTTAGGTAGTTTTTTATTTTGACTTCGATGAAAATGCAAAGTAAAGGCAATTACTTTCCCTCTTGTTTATGTTTAGGCTGACCACAAATTAGACTTTTTAAAATGCGTATTGTGTTTGCTTGAGGTTGGATGGCAGACCAACTTTGGATGATAGAAGGTGCCAGACAGTTGAGGATGTAATGAGTTAGATCTGAAGTTTGAGTCACAGGCATGACTATACATTTTGTTGGTTAAATACATGTAAAAACCAGCATTAAATGGCAAGTTATCTTCTCTCTTTACAAGAAATATATGTTTAAAAGTGTCAATTTGGATTCAAGAATGAACTTGTGATACAGGTGTACAAATTCTTATTTGAAATTTGACTCTAAATTTTTTAAGATAATAGAATTAGGGGTTTGTAAGTTTTTTGAAAAAGTTTGTTTTGCTAAAATAGAGGAAGTTAGCAAGATTCTTGGAAATATTAAATGGTTTTCCCAAATAAGGGGATCCTAATCAAATCCATTTGAGGCTCGAATTAGCCTATCTTCATGTATAAATTGAGGCAATATTTCAGCCTCGAGCCAGGAGAGTGGTGTTTAGTGTGGTGAATAAATTAATGCTCCTTGTTTTGACTCTATATATGTATACTATGGAAATATGTCCTTTAATTTTGATAAAAAAAATCGTTTGGATGCAAGGAATGGCGCCAAATGATAAATCCCCAAATTTGTCTCTCCAAACGCTTGTTTCTAGGGCTTCTAAAATGTGTTGTTTCCAATCACTTCTAGACCTAACAAACACTTGATTCACCATTAGACAACCAATCTAAGAGGATTCAAACCCTCAAACAAACCCCTTGTTCAAGCCAAATTGCCATATATTAACAAAAACTTAAGACTGTCACAGTCGGATAAACACAAGAATTAACACCAGGCGTACAGATTTTCGAAGCAAAGAAGAGTTCATTCAAAAATGGTTTGAAATGGAACAAGTAAAACTTGCTAACTCATTAACAAACCAAACCAAGCAATAGAAGACTCCAAAGATAAATGAAATAGTAGAAAATGAAGATTTTATTGCTCACCAGTCTGCACTTTCGTATCCAACGTTACCACTAGTTCGAACTTACTTCCATATAGGCGCACGGTGTCGACGTAGTGAAGCTTCCCACCTTATAACGCCTCCTTCAACACTCCTTTGCTCCCGTATATCACTATGCCAAAATGAAATGTGCCGGTAGGCGGGATATATGAAAGAAATGTGACCTTTTTTTCTTACTTCTATTCCCGTGTTGGTCAGAATTCCAACCACTCTTTAGGGTCGAAATTTCGACCAACACGGGAATAGAAGTAAAAAAAAAATCAAATTTTTCTTTCTATAACTGACCATGGGAAATCATTTTATAGCTTGGTTGGATATGTTGGTCTAAAAAGTGGGTCAAATGTACTAGTGTCTCCTAATTTGTTCTCTTCTTCTAGTTGCTTCTCTTCTTCCACCTTTTCTTCTTGTTGTTTCTCTTCTTCTTCCTTTCCTTCTTGTTGGTTCTCTTCCTCTACCTTTTCTTCTTCTCTTCCCTGAGTGTCCTCTTTGTCTTCTAATTGTTTCTGATCTTCTCTATTGACTTGTAGGCTGACTCTATCCTTCTGGCTGTCATCTATATCTTTTCCTTCAACTGTCTTTGTCGATGATCCCCCTGTTGCTTAGTCTTTCGGTCTGATTGGTGTATCTTACTCACCGGTTGTGTCATGCTCACCAGTTGTGTCTCTTGTCTCATCACCTATTCTCTGAGATGCCTCAGTGTCCATTGACATGTCTGGTAGAATTGTTGCCTCTATCTGTTGAACTTGAGATTTAACCTGTGGACCTATTGAATGAGGTGTCTTAGTAGATACTTGTGCCGATGTCAATTTTTCTTGCTTCTTCGCTAGAGCGGTGAAGTCATGATTCTACCATAATTTCACTATTTCTTCATAAACTTCTTGATCTTGGCCATTTATGATTTTGGCCACTTTGTCTTGAGAGTACAGGTTGAGTATTTCTGCTTCAATTAGAATTTTGATTTCTTCTTCATCTAGACCTGGTTCTATTTGATCTAGAGCTTCCTTTATTATTCTCGCATCTTTTGCTACTCCTCTCCATTTTGTTAGGAGCCTTTTATTACGTTCAACTGGGAAAATGGACCTATAATCCTTGGGTCCCTAGTTGAACTCAAGAAAGCTTTCTAACAAGGCGAGTTCTAATTTAGCCTTATCACCAGCGCCTAAGGAACTGTACCATTTTGCGACATTGATAACCTTACCAAAATCTATGATTTCATCAGCAACAGTAAGTGTTTTTGCCTTACCTTTTACTAGAGATGCTAGAATAGTTGGAGTTAGATCACCACTGGTGTTTTCAGTGATATTAAAAATAACCAGTTCGTTTGTTGGCTTTTGGTAAACCGGTGTGTCTATGCCCAGAATGCCTTTGCCTCTCTCGGTGTCCTTTTCTGATTTGACCGAGGACTTCTAACATTCAACTTTAGCATTTTGTTGCTCCTCAAGTATGGTTGTCCAAATGACAACTCCTTCATCGTGTATAGTTTGAACTTCTCCAATCAATACTTGACCAATCCGTTTTTTGATCTTAAAGTTGTGTTTGTGAGCATCTACCTGATTGGTTGCTTCTTCAAGGCTTAAGTGGCTTTGCACTACCAGTAGTGCCTTGATTTTGAGCTCTTTCTCTTTTGTCACTAAAGATTTCCATCTTCCTTCAATAAGCTCATATAATTCTGCAAGAATCATGCCATGAATCTTTGTAGGGGTTTTGTTGAATTTGTACAAGATGTATATTACAGCGTCTACGATTTTCCTTTTGTCTTCTTCATTAGACAAATTATATCTTCTCTCAACCGATGTCATCCGACCTGTAGTCTTTATACCTTCAACCATTTCATCAATGGTTTGCCTTTTTTATATTGGTTCTATCTACTTTATCTATTTGTCAATCTTCATTCTTCTGATGTAAGTAGCAATTTGTTCTTTTTTGGTTTCATCTGAGCCTTCTTCTTTTGATAGAGATTGTTCAGTTGTGATCGATTGCACCATCTTTCTTTGTACTTTGGGTTTCAGTAAAGCTACCTTTCTTTTCTTTGGTGTAGTTGATAGTTTGGAAACTTTTACAGTGACCTTTTTCATTGTGATTAAAGGTTTGTTCTTCAAATTTGCACTTATCTCGTCATAGGTGCTAAATTCTGTTCCAAGCTCAACAACATGGATTATGCAGTGATAGTGCTTACAAGGAAACAAACATCATCCTTGTATTCGATTACAATTGAAGATGGGATCCTTTCCCTTTCATGCATTCAAGATTGAAAATCTTTGAAGTAATCTGTCATAACCTTATTAAAACTATTTCCTAGGTTATTGATCATTTCTTCTTGGACCATGACCGGTCTATTTGTTACCCATGTAACATTTCCCACCCCTGGAAAGAACTTTTGATGATAGAAGAAAAGACATACCATTAGCGTTTCATAATTCAAGAATTTTTTCTTTACCATTCCGAGGTACTTCATGTTTTAAAAGATTTGACTTCTCAACATAGTGCATAGGTCGTATTTGGCATTGTCATGCATGATTCTATGAGATGCATGAATGGCTCCTCCAGGTATGTTGTTGAGACAGCTCGATTGATAGATTTTATAATCGATCACTACAGTAGTGTTCCGAACACCTTCATCTTCAATATTTGTGATAGTCATCATGCGATTGTCATACCTTGCCTTTGTGAGTTGGGTGACTACACTGTTGGAAATGGTTCTGAGGGTGACGGCTTCCCTTGTGACACTGAACCTTGTCGATCTTCTTAGGTCTTCCTTTGTGATAGGTGTAAAAAAACCCTTTGCCAACCACATACTCGGATCCTGTACTCGACTGAGTACCATTCGAATCTAGTCGCATTGAAACACGGTAGGGTATTTAACCCCATTAGTCAACCCATCCATTTCCAGTCGAGCATAATTTGTCTTAAGCTTCTCGTCCTTGCAGAGCCCTAGAAATTCACTCTGAATGAATGTTTCATCCAACTCCTCTTGCTTGCAGTGACTAAAGACAGTTACGTCTTCAGTCACTACAATGACATCTGGTATAGATGATAAGGCTCCAGCCAAATCATTTAACCTATCCTGAACTTGCATCACATCATATCCAGTTTGTTCTTGTTGATTTATGTCAATGAGGGTTGTAACAAATGTCAATGTCGCCATATTGTTGGAAAGAGAATGCAAACAAAACTCTGTTAAATTCGCAGAATTTGAAAAGCAGAGATTGCGAACACAGATAGATAGATTACTCAAGCCTTAAGAAAATTTTACACAAAAAGTAAAGTAAAATGAATGAGAAATGCACTTTCCCTTTTATATTCTCAAGCTCCAATGGTAATTAGCAAACGGTAACATTTTGTTAATGGTTATCACATTTATGAGCCTTACCGGTTTTCACCTAACTTAACCTTTGTCGACTGGTTCATCATTAATACTGCTTTACCTATTTAATCGCAACAACCTCAGTTGATACTTCAACCATGTTACATTGGTTTATCACCGAGAAGGTAAATAACCAAAGCATACTACATACTCTTTTGATTAGTTCTTTGGTCTTAGATCAGTGAATGATTCTCAATAATAACTTCCACTTAGTGAGAGTAGATCTAACTAGTTACTCCGGGGACAGAAGCATTTCTACCTGTTCCCCCTTAAGCCTTGATGGCTTAATTTGATGAAGAGATATCATCATCGGTAGATGATGACTTTGTCTTTGATCCTACTCCTTCGCAGTTTTTGCCCCCTTTTTCGACCATATCTTCTTCACTTCTTTCTTGGTCTCTTCAATTATGTTTCCCTTTTGTTTGGGAGTCTCACTCCTCTTGACCGGTTTTACTTGTCCTTTACCTTTATTTATTGATCAGTTCGTGCAATCTCTGCCCAGATGCCCAATCTTGTTACAATTGTAACATGTCATCCTTGTTCCTCTCCATGGATTTACTCTTTTTCCTTTGTCCATGGGTGAACGGCGCTTAGTAGCTCTATGCCCTAATTGTCCACACGTAGCACACATAGGCGTGCCCCAGTTTGCATTCCTGTTATGGATTATCGGTCTTGGTGGAGATTTGAATGCCATGGTTGTAGACCTACAGTCTTCAGCATTATGTCCAAATTTATTGCATGCATAGCAGTAGCCATTTAAGCTTCCTTTGCTGCTATTGGACACACTATTTGACCATGACCTGCATTCTATGTCCATTTTGATATTTGTAGCTTTGATCAGATAAAATATTGATTTTACGTGAATAGATAAAATTGTGATATATATATATATATATAGATAATAATAATAACAGATATTATCATTATTATATATATTGGTATTTATTTAATTATTAATCACAAACTATTCTCATAATAGTTTAGATCGAATAAACAAATATAATTATAGATGACCATTCATAAAAGAATCAAACATATTCAATATATGACTATCGATTTATGCATAACGTTGACTATCGATTATTATTATCAATTAATAAAACACCTCCGATTATATGTTATCGGGTCTAGGCAAAACGTGCTTTGTCAATTATGATTTGGTTATGAAATGTCACGCCTATGATAGGCGTGACTCCTTGAGGAGTCACATCTATCATAGACGTCACTGTTCATGTCTACCACCAAGTTATATATATCGCTGCCATTGAAAAATTTCAACGTACAGTACAAAAATTAATAAGTAAAGTGGCATTGATAAGTTTCTGCAAACACAAAAGATATACTACTCAGATTCAAGGAAATATATAAGATCACGGTTTATATGTATTGATCTAAATCAGTGTAACACTGGCGCGGGGGTACGTTTGGACAAGGGAACACCGGGATGAGTTTCGGGTCCGGGAAAAAAAAGGGCCTCAATTTCAGGACGGCGGGGGGATGGAGGGGGGTTGGTACTGAGGGGAGGAGGGGGGGCTGCATACTATACATATATAACTTGAAATGCTAATTATGAAAAGATGTTTCAATATAACATACCAAATACTTGAACATAGCAAAATTGCAACACGAACTAGAATCATTGAACAATCAACATAGTAACATAGTAACATAAACATACATAGTAACATAATGAATCATGTTCTAAACTTCTATCAAAAATTCAAAATTCATTGTTCAAATATGAAAATGATATATCAAAATGATCATGATTACAATGAGCACAGTAGCATGATATGATATAATGAATCATGATCACTCATCAATGTCAAAGTCTTCATAACTAGGTCTTAGGTAGTCTTTGTAGGTGGTCATTTTCAAGTCCCTAGGTCTAGAAAATGAGCTTTGAGTGATTTTGGCCCGTTGGGAAGTCATGTATGTCTGGGATTTGGACGAGAGCTAAGCTAAGTTTGTCATAGAGATGTGGTTGAAACCAAGTGATTTGTGATAAAATGAGTTAAAACCCATGAGAATCCTTTTGCCAGCTTTAGTTCGACCTTAGAAAGCCATGATGGATTGTGGGAGGTAGCCCTGCTGAAAGCTTGCTAAATCCTAAAATTTGTCTAAGTCTGGAATTTTTCGAAAACCCCAAAAATCTAGAATCTACATCTTAACTCCTATGAAGCTGGAATAGATCTCAAAAATCCTGAAAGTATTTATACAAATATAACGTTAATTTATACTTCAATGTTATATTTGTATAAATCCTCCCGCCCTTAAAAAAATTGGAAACTCCCAAAAAATTTTAAAAAAACTTTTAAAAACTGTTTTTGGGGCGTCGCGGGTGCGATTGAGGGACGCCTAGGCAGCACCCAAGTACCCCACCCGTGCACCCAAGATCCTAAGCACCCGACCGGTATGGGGATGGGTGGGGCTGAGGTGCGGCGGCCCACGGCCGCTAGCGGGGGTACACGAGAGCGTAGAGTACCTGTCCCGGGGATGTCCCAACACCCGGTACTCCGGGGTTTTTACCAAGGTGCGCGTCCCCGTGTTACACTAAGATTCTAAATACATATATATTAAATCGAGAATATAGATGAATAAATTGATGTTAATAGAACACTAGCAATTCAGAATTTGTTCAAATACTTATAGTTTAGATTTGATATAGGTTCAATTTGCATCTACATGGTATCAGAGCTAGGTTAATAAGGATCCTAGCAGCAATTGACCTTGAGAAATTCAGATTTAAATCTAAAGAACATTACATTCCTCTATGGCAACCCTAATCTGATTCAAAGATAGGCTAGAAGGAGGAAATAGCTTCTCTATCATGGAAGTTCGGGATTATGATGATATTAAAAGAAAATAAAGTTGAGTCTTTTGTAAAAGAAAACAAAGTAGAACCAGAGAATGATCTCGAGAAGACAACATGGATTGAAGGAAATGAAAAAGTCATGCAAATCAGTTGATGGAGTTAGAGATCATATCGTGCTAATTTTGACAAAACATGAGATTGCATATCATATGTTTAAGTCGCTCGGAAGCACATATGAAATAAATAATGTCAGCGGGACGTTAGCTCTAAAGAGAAAAATAAATCATATAAGTATGAATAAAGGAGAATCTATCAACGCATACTTTATGAGAGTATCTGCACTAAGCGATCAGCTATCAACACTTAGATATGATATTGAAAGTAAGGAGCTAACACTTATTGATGATGCAAGAAGTAGAGATGCTTACTGATTGATGTGTATCAGTATAACATGCTGTCAATAAGATATGGTTGCCTATGGAGAGTTTTGAACAATGAGGTTATGATGAAAAAGGCAATGAGAACTCGCCCCCAAGAGTGTAACAATAGTGTCATTATCATAGAAGAAACAAAGAAAGTATTTGCCCTTCAGTTTCGTCACACAGTTCAATGTTTAAAGTATCACTGCTAGCAGTACCCATCAAAACAGGCAACTTCCTGTGAGATTTGAATGCATCATAGCACCTGGAACGTAAACTAATTCAATAAATATCCATTGGAACTGTTACCAAATTCACATTAACTGTACTTGTAGTCATACAAAAAATACTTAGTAGCTTGCAATCTTCATATAAAATCAATGTTTAGCACAAAAATAGCTACTCTGATTGTTAGAGTAACGTTTTTGAGCTATCCATATAACACCATCAAGGTAACGGAAATATTGTCATTACATTAAATATTGTCATTACAGCATTTTGTGGTTAACAAGATGATTGTCATCATTCTCATTAATGTTGATCATGTATGCACAAGATTCTTGACAAAAAATGAATAACTAAGAAGAAATTCAAGGAAAGAGTAACTTACGATTTTTTTATTCATACTCCTATATATGCAATAATTTCCAAAGGCCCCAACATTCAAGATGTAGTGGGTATGATCAGTAAATAAATGAGTAATCTTAGAAAAATCATTTGGCAATCTGTAAAATAGCTTTCAAGATAAGTTAAGAGCACATTACATTATGATTTGAGCATTAGAAGAAAAGCTTGCACTACTTGCATACTTGCAGATTGGGTTAACCTTCACGTGGGATATTATTCAGTTGTTAAGTCTAACAAAACAACAACGAAGAAATTCAGGCTTGATGCCTGCATCTACCCAAATGAGGTCACTATACAATGCAATACATTAAACCTTAATACTGGTCGATATGGCATGTCACGAAACAACACTGCAATACAGTGTCCAACCAGAGGACTATTTAGCCCGTGTCATTGGTTTGAATCCTATCCAAGCCCACCTCTAGACAAGCTACAGACAATTGAAAACACCCAAAGCAAGTCAAGGTTGATTTCCTAAAGACCACCTTGCAAACAAAAGACAGATAAAGAGCTTATTAAAGCAAAAGTGGCAATTAAAAGATTGACCACCTAAAACAAGGCTAAGGAACTGGAAAGCTCCCAACTCAACAAGAAACTAAATAGGTCAAAACAACAACCTTCCAAGTAGAACAAGATGAACTAGATCCAGCGAAAACCACACATTACCTTGCAGACGAAGAATATCCAATTGCTGATGCTAAGCTACAACAGAAATGAGCGAATTGTCACTGTGGAAAACATCCTCTTGCATGTTACTCCAAGCGTAGCTAGACACAAAAAGCGGCACTTTAAACAAAAAAGGTGCTTTAAACAAAAAGGATCCATTATCTACCGTTTTCCAAGTCTTCTAGAATTTATTCAATATAGTGAGTAGATATTTTCAATCAAGAATTGTAATCAAGATGTTTTGTATCAGTTTCTGGATTTGATTGTGTAGAAATTTTTTCTCATCAACGTGTTGGATCATACTACATGATCCATCATCTTATGTTCCTTTTTCTCTCTGGCATCCTGATGATGGATCATGTAGCATGATCCGAAACGTTGATGACAAAACAATTCTACACAATCCAATCCAGAAACTGATACAAAACATTAGCATGGGTTGTGGAAATCTAATAGATTTGTTTGTGTAATCAAGATATTTGGTTGAGAAAGATTTTTTACATTTTTGTTGAGGTACACCGATTCTATCGATTATACATTTCAATTAGGAATTATAGAAAATATTATTAAGGAAAAAAATGTATGAATTGTAGGTAGACTATAGATGGTAGTGAGATAAAAACGCAGAATATCACAGGATTGCTCCCAACCCCCTTGAACCCGGGACGACGACTTGTCTTTCCCAAGTCCCAACACCATCGCCTTCGCACCTCCATCTCGCCGCCGGAGATTTCTACCAGAAAATGTTGCAGCTATAGCACTTGTGATACAAAGGGAGATTACCAACTACCATAAAGGTCATTGTTACTGGCGCAATCACCGATGGAGGGACATCAGAGAGATTAGTCCAAACGGGCAACAAGACTAAACACAACGAAATAACACAAGAGAGAATGGAGAGAATAACAAAGATATGTATTTATTGACTAGAAATAAGTTCATTCAATTGGCAACATACATGCCTTAATACATGTCAAGCTACAGCCGGCCTACATTACAGTATTCGGTCAGAGACCTTGAAACCAATTCTAGAGATTATCCTTGATACCTTATAGAGAGCCCTCTTCTTGTAAAGTATTACATTACATCAATATGCATCGAAACACACAGATCGGCCCAAGAACAAAGACCATTCCCCAAGAACATGGAAGTGCGTTAAAGCATTTACGACAGGGTCCTAAATCATAAGGAACTCGACTCATAAACCGTGCAACACCCAACGAACCGAGATCCAAGAACAAACATGTAGCCGTAGATTTCCATCAAAAGATTGGAAATCACCAACGGGTCACAAACAAGCAAGAACATGCCACCCGAGAGAGAACAAATCATAACTCGAGCAATAATGAACCAAATGAGTTGTGAACCTGGGAACATGGTCCAAGGTAGGTCTTGGATACAATCTGATCATCTCATAAGCCAACTTGAACATATGATGAATTGCCAACTTGGTCTCTCAGACTGGAAAACGGGAAGAATACTTAATAGAAATATTTTTGGTTGATGCAAGATTGCTCCAAACCCAAGATGCTCCTGCATCAGTTACACACACACTACATATCCGTATTTATGAATGTATGTACATGATTTTGTACTTGTTTTGATATCATGCGACTCATTGTAATCATCTTTATGATATTTTTAATATTCATGTTGCAATTTCACTATGTTCTAGTATATAGTATTATAATTTATTAGATCTTATACAATTATGCATCATTTCATCACTAGCATTTCAAGTATTATATGTATTTCAAGCATTTCAAAGAGCTTTTCTGCTTTCTCTAATTTTGCAATCTTCCAAAAGACAAGTAAGGCTTTCCCTCAATGTTAATTTGCACTGATATGACTCATTCTTTCGAAGGCACCGTGCCTCTCCAATATATTCGAAGCTCACATATAATAATCTTCGGACAACGATATCGCAAGCTCCTTCATTCCCATCTTAGTCTTCGTTATTATCGACATGACTTGAATGTTTGTTGGGAAGTGAAAGAGGTCCCCTCGATATCAATAGTCTCTCTCAAGTGTCCTCCCCCTATCTCACTTATGTGTATTTTGGGACAAACATTCAAAATTCCTTCCAACAACATCAAAGTTATCTCTTTCATCCATCGAACTCTACATAGTCAAAGAGACTTGAGGTAAGTTACTTCAAGGATAATAGTCTTTAGGATGAAGTTTACCATGATTTTCTTATCGGGGAGACCAAATTTTCTCTGTGATGCAATTTCTTCACTAACAATGTCAAGAAATGAAGATGAGGGAAGACATTGATGTACACTTGGAAGGGGAACATAAGGTGAAGTAGAGTGGATGTATTCATCTTAATTTGTGATTGGATCATGATGGTCACTACAAGAACAGTTGAATACTAAAAATGGAAGAGATAATGAGAGATAACGGAGGAGAAGCTTGCCTCTTCATAGGGGGATAAAATATGAGATGGAGTAGACATAAAAAATTACTCTTGTTTGGACAGGGACATTTGCATGGATGGGTAATTTAATATTGATTTAAATGAGTATGTATAGTTACATGCTTTGAAACAAGCTCTTGACATGTTAGCATTTGTGTATCTCTTGACATGTTAGCATTTGTCTTGACTTGGATGGGATGTGTTGTCCTCAATTTTAAAATCACAAAATTGTGGCAACCCTATGCGATTTTCTTATGAATTTGTAGGTGTATCCTCTGCGTTTTAGATGTTTTGGATAATGTGTTATAAAGACAATTCATCATCCCTAATTCGAAGTATATCACCAAGTAGGATACACTCCCTCTTAGCCAGAGAGGATTTAAGTAATACCTTTTGAATCATAGTCTTCCATGACTTCCGACACAATTTGGGACAACAAATTAATGTAGGTGTATCCTCTACCTTCACCTATTATCAAAAGACAATCAGTAGAGGATACACCTACGAAAGTATAGGATGCACTCCCTCTTAGCTTGAGAGGATTTAAGTAATACCTTTTGAATCATAGTCTTCCATAACTTCCGACACAATTTGGGACAACAAATTAATGTACTCTTGTCATGATAATAAACCTAGATATCTCAATATCATGATATCCGGCTCAGTCTGGGACAACACTTAAGGAGTCAATCATGATATAATTTTGTTATAACACATCAAGTAATAACATTACAAATGAAGAATCAACATATCCGGCACAGTCCGGGACAACAACTTAATGTAGTCAATCTTGATGCTTGGTCAACTATTGTTAAGATCGTCACCTTGAAATAGTAACCTTAACAACATATATGGAAGATCGTCACCTTCCTTTAACATCAATGAAATATTGCAATATTATTTTATTTATTTATTCATGAATAAAGTACAAATGATAGGAACTTAATCCCAACAATCTCATTTAGAGTTTAGTCATACCAAGTTTGCTCCTAAAGAATTCTATCTTCACTCTTGCCAAGGGCTTGGTAAATATGTCGGCATTTTTCTCTTCAATGCTGATATACATCAATTTTATGATGTTCCGGTCTACCATATCTCTTATGTAATGGTAAGGAATATCAATGTGTTTGGATCGATTGTGAAAGACTGGATTAACTGATAGTTTGATACAACTTTGATTATCACAATGAATCAATATAGGTTTCATGGGTTCCCCAAAAAATCCAAACAGTAACTTCTTTAACCATATACTCCACGTGCTTCCATGGAGGCTGTCATATATTCTACTTCAGTTGAGCTTTGAGAAACTGCTGACTGTTTCCTACTGAACCAAGATATCATGGTTGATCCAAGACTAAAACAACATCTTGTGGTACTTTTACGATCAATGGAGCTGCCGGCCTAGTCATAATCAGAATTGTTAATAATTTAAGTTGTCATTAGTGCAAGTTCACAAACACCACGCACCAGTAAAATCTCACCAGTCACTCACGTTACTTAGAAGACATTGGTAGACTAGCAACAGAGTTTATGCACCGGTAGTAGAAGCAAAGGAGATACACCGGTAAACCAATCTAATAACACCATACCGGTCTCTCAGTGTATAAAGTGATAAACCGAGTATAAGATGTACCAGTCTAAACTGCCTAAAGATTCGCACCGGATTCTGCGGAAGCAGTTTGAGTTAAAACTGGATTATACGAGACATCCACCGCTGAGAAGTGGAGTTAGCTTTTTAACAGGAGATAGGTTTATTTCTACGGATGTTTCATAGGTAAACTCCACATCATAACGCATAGCTTTTTGCTAGTCGCATGACTTTTGGTGAGTTTACAGCCTGGCGGTTCTATGAGTTAAGGGTTTCATTACGATGAACTCTTATATAAATACAGGTCATAGGACGCAAGAAAAGATGTTGTTGAGAGAGTTGATAAGAGCAGAGAAGAGGTGTTTGCACAGGGATCACAGTCACCAGAGGTGAAAGAGGTTAAAGCCAGAAAGGACTCAACAGCTAGGCAACCGGGAAAGATCAACAAGTATGATCTGATCAGGCAATTAGTGTCATAGGAGATCACTACTTTTGTAGAGTGTGAAATCAAGTTAAAATCTTTGTTGATATTTAAAGTCCTGTAACCAAGCAACTCTTAACAAGGTTAAGATCTTAACCGATCTTTTGTAAAATCCCTTAACCGGGTACCACTCTAACAAGTGCTTTGTAAGCTCCTAACAGACCGCCTTCATTCTACAGTAGTGAAGTTGTGAGCTCTGTCTCACCATGGTTTTTTCCTTCTAACCGAGGGTTTCCACATATATATCTTGTGTTGATATGTGTATGTCTTTTACAGTTTTGAATGTTTGCTTTATGCTTTGTTTAGATTACAAGAAGTATTTAACAAGATTGGAATATAGGGAAAATAGTTCTTACTGATTCACCCCCCCCTCTTAGTAACCAGTTGGGAATAGCAAGAATATCCGTGAAGTTGAATCTCAACATTATCATACTTTAGACCAAGTCCAATGGTTCCTCGTAAGTATCTTAATATGTGCTTAGCAGCCATTAAATGTATCTTCTTAGGTTCACACATGAAGTGACTTAATACATTAGTAGCATAGTAGATATCAGGAGTGTTTACCAAGTACATGAGAGAACCAATAATCTGTGTATAAAGTGTGGGATCTGTAGGTTTTGAATCTTTTGCCTCAATTTTGAGTTTGTGTAGATTTGTTTCCATCGGAGTAGCTAATGGTTTACATTCCATCATTCCAAATCTAGTCAAGATATCTGAGGTGTACTTCTCTTGATTTAAGATGTAGTTTTTTTTTTGCCATAGTTCCAAGCCTAGAAAATAGTGTCGAGGACCTAAGTCCTTCATATCAAATTCAGCTACTAGATCTTGTTTACATTTTGCAATGAGATGACCTTCACCTATTATCAAAAAGATCATCAACATAAAGAACCAATATTATCATATTACCATTTGATACTTTGAAGTAAATGATAGGATCTGCTTCATTCTTGGACTATCCTAGTTTAGAGAGATAGTTGTCTATCCTTGCATACCAAGCTCTAGGGACTTGCTTTAGGCCGTAGAGAGCTTTCTTTAGTTTGCATACAAAGCGGATTTTATCATGTGTGGTGAACCCTTCTGGTTGTTCTATATATACTTCTTCCTCAATTGAACCATTCTGAAAAGCTTTCTTAACATCCATCTGGTGTATCTTTCATCCTTTAGACGATGCAATTGCAATGAAAGTTCTTGCAGAAGTATACCAAGCTACTGGAGCAAAAGTCTATTCATAATCAATTCTAACCTTATGAGAGAATCCCCTGGCAACAAAACAAGCTTTGTGTTTTTCAATGCTACCATCAAGTGCATAGTTGATTTTGGATAACCATTTTGAAGAGATAAGTGAATTGTCTTTTGGTTTGGGTACTATATCCCAAACATCCTTTTTTAGTATAGACTAGTATTCTTCAATCATAGCATCTTTCCAAGCTTGATTTGATAAAGCTTCTTTAACATTAGATGGTTCAGAGTTTGTAAGCTCGGTTAGGAGTGTTGCATAACATCTTTGGGTTCTTGTTCTATTATTCTCTTTGGATATTTTATTTGGTTCCACATTATTCTCTTCAATCATTGTTCTTGCCCATAGGGGTCTTTTCTTGCCATTGAGTACTTCAGTATTCTCATCATTTGGGGCTGGAGGTTCAAGATCTTCCATGATATTATCCCTCTCAATTTGAGTTGTGAGATCTTATAATTTTGTGATATGATTATCTTCAGAATCTTTGCACGTAATGTTTTCTTCAAATTTTACATCTCTACTGATTTCAACAGATCTCTGTCCTAGAATGCAGGCTCGATATCCTTTGGTGTTTTCACTATAACCAACAAGTATGCCTCTTTTTCCAGATGGTTCTAGTTTAGTCCTCTTTTCTTTAGGAACATGAATGTACACCGGGCAACCAAATATTCTAAGATGACTTAAGTCTAGTTTGTTCCCTGTAAAAGCTTCTTCTGGTGTTATATTCTCTAAATTAGAATGAGGACATCTATTTTGGATATAACTGTTGTATTAGATGCTTCGGCCAAAAATGAGATGTGAATGTTTTGATCATGCATCATGGCTTTTGCTGCTTCAATTATGGTTCTGTTCTTCCTTTCTGCTACTCCATTTTGCTGAGGATTTTATGGTACAATATACTTCCTCTTAATCCCAACAAAATTGCAGAATTCTTTAAAGTTCTCTGATATATTCACCCCCATTATCAGATCTTAAGATTTTTATTTTCTTTCCTGTTTGATTTTCTACTAATGCTTTCAATTCTTTTAACTTAAATAATACTTCATTTAATTATTTTAACTTTAAAAAGTATATGCAGGTCTTTCTGGAGAAATCATCAATAAAGATTATGTAATACAAGAATCTTGTTAGAGAGGGTGTTGACATGGGGCCCCATAAGTCAGTGTGGACTAGTTCTAAGATAACTTTTGATTTGTGTTCACTTGAAGGAAAAGATCTTTTTATGTTCTTTCCTAGTGCATAACCTTTGCAAATACCAGAATGTTTAGGTTCTAGGTGAGGTATCCTTGAAGTGATTTTCTTTATAATAGGTAAAGCACTATACCTTAGGTTCCTAACCTTTTGTGCCATGATTCATTTTTATTTGAGACTTCATCATTTAGTGCAGCTTTCTAATCACTGCATAGTTTATACAAGCTGCCATCTCTTGATCCCACTGTTATAGCATTTTTGATATTAGAGTTCTTAGGCCAAAGAAGAACTTTATCTTCATTGAAGATAACACGATACCCTTGGTCTGCTAGACCTGAGATAGAGATTAAATTCCTTTTGATTCCAGGTACAAACAAAACATCTTTTAACTGTAGAGTTACTCCACTTCTTAATTTGATAGAACAGGTACCAATTCCTTTCACAGGATAAGTGGAGTTATCACCAATAGTGACTTCTTCATACGGTGCAAGAGGAGATCAACTAACTAGACAATAGACACAAAGGAGGCAGCAAACGACCATACGGTGCAAGAGGAGATCAAAGTTGACGGGGTTGTTAAAGGGGTGACCAAAATGACAAGTGAGGGGGGCCTCCTACAACAGTCATACAGCCCCTCTTCCTCCTTGTTGCTTTGGTCATCAAAATTGTACGTAAATGACCTTATGGACATGAAAAGGAGGATTGAAGCTCTAGAGGCTAAGGGGCAACTAGAGAGTGAAAAGCTACACAAAGCTATAGTAGCAAGCTGGGAACTTGAAAGAGAGAATAAAAGGTTGAAAAAGCAGGTTGTAAGTCTACAATATGACATGGAGAGAGGTCAGCAAGAATTAATCAGCATCAAACAAGATATGGTATGCGGGAAAATTTTGGAGAAGAATTGCCCTGAACCAACAAAATCAGCATCTTCAATACAAATAGAGGAGGTCCGTGCAGCTCTAACAGATATGATTGTAAGAGAAAATGAACTAAAAGAACAAATTAAGGATGTTAAATCGTGGGCTCAAGTGGTAAATGAAACATCACCCGAGCAAATAGTAATAATTGAAAAACAAATCAAGAAACAGATTCAAGAGGAAAAAGACAAAAATGAGAAACCAGTAAACATCATTATTAAAGGTTTGAAACATTATGGGGACTGTGAAAAAATAGATATTTTGGCACGGGACTTCTTCAAGGACAAGCTGAATTGGATAGGGTCTGCAAGCAAAAAGGATTGGCAGAAGTATGGGAACAGGGAAAGACAGGCATATGAGGATTATCGTAGGCAGCATAGAGTACGAGAATGCGATTATGAAGAACAGAGGGTCACTTAGAGGCTCTCAAATATATTTAGATGATGATTTAACAATTTTTCAGCAAGAGGAGAGGAGGAAAGAATGGGAGAAAGTAAAATCAGCAAGAGCTGCAGGCAAAGGGGCATGGCTGAAAAATGGTAAAGCTCAAATCGAGGATAGAACAGCAACTTGAAAATAGGAACTTGGGGCTCCACGAGTATATCTAAACATGGTGAGTTGGAATTGTAGGGGTTATCCATGGAGAAGAGGACTGGGGTTGGGGCCCATAGCCGAGGGACAAAACATTATTTGTCTCATAGAAACACATGAACATGAAGGATGTAGAATTCCAAAATTTGAAGGATACAACAAGATTTATGTTTGGAATGAAGAGACAGAAATAGGTAAGGGTCATGGTGGGATCACAATTTTAATAAGAGAAACTTGGGACAAAAATGTAAAGGTGGAGAAAGAAGACTCAAACAAACAATTTATTTGGCTGAAAATTGAGGATAGCAAGGAGATCACATGGATGGTTGCATGTTACTTCGCGCCTAAAAGCTCAAAATTTTACAAGAAGAGAAACTTAAATAACAAAGATCCTTTTGGAGCATTAAAGAGAGACATCTTAGCTTTTAGTTCTACAGGAAACATGATCTTAATAGGAGATTTCAATGCTAGGAAAGCAGGTAACCAAGCTATTCAACTAGATAGGGATCCAGTAGAGGATAGTAATCCTTTGTGGCTAAAGGAATGCGAGGATATTTCTAGTCAAAGAATTTCCCAGGATACGACGGGATGTGTATCACACTTTGGTGCAAAGTTGTTGGGAATGTGTAGCCTTCACGGGCTGGTTATTTGCAATGGCATGAAGTATTGGCCAAGATCTAGTGGAATCACTTGTAAAACATACAACGGGAAAAGTGTAGTAGACTATGTCATATGCTCTCAATTGGCCACTCACAAATTAGTTGATTTCAGGATAGAAAGCTGCCCTATAGAATTAAACTCATATCACATGCCTATATTTATTAAATATGATGTTAGAGCAAGAGGTTCTGAAGATGGGCAGACCCATAAAGGTAACACAAAAGGGCATAAACTTGGTAAGATCCTCATAAATTGCGAGAACAAGGAGATATTTTACCAGGCCCTTGAACAATAGATGCAAATAAGTGGGTACATGATGTAGGGGCATTTTGGGGTACTCGGTGAATATGCATGGTGGTGTGTTGTTTTGGTTCTGTGTTTCTCGGCTACAGCTTTAACTGATGGTCTTGGTTATTGAAGGAAGCTCGGTTGCTGAAGGAACTCCATGAAACCTCTGGCGCTCGGTGGAACTTATGCTCGACGATGCCTATGTTGCTCGGTGTTGCTTGGCTTGGTCGGTTGTTTCACTAGTGCTCGGTTGTTTCTCTACTGCTCGGTAGTTTTGGTTTACCGAATGGAGTTCTTCGAGATTTGGTTGGCCGACTTGGTGCATTTATTATTG
This sequence comes from Chamaecyparis obtusa, assembly GCA_027943335.1. NCBI lineage: Eukaryota > Viridiplantae > Streptophyta > Pinopsida > Cupressales > Cupressaceae > Chamaecyparis > Chamaecyparis obtusa. The sequence continues at coordinate 4,283,049 of BSBK01000790.1, read as the reverse complement.
GTAGATTTTGTTGTATTCTCCTATGTAGATCTAGAGGCCAACTTGGAGAATTAAATGTTTGTAAGGCTATTTGAGAGTCGACTGTTGTTGCATTTAATATTTATTTGTAATAGGAGCCGACTTGGCTTAGGAGTTAATTGTTTCTTCCATCTGACTTGTGGCTGAAGATTAGTATTTAAAGAGTGTTTGGGTAGTTGTTTAGGAGTCAGTCAGAGAAGTAAGTGAGAAGATTAGATCTAGATCCTGCGAGATCTTGAAGATCAAATTGTTATCTGATAGTTGTAATAGAAGAGCTAGTGGTTTGCATGCTTGGAGACAAGGAGATTGCTTGGAGGCTTGCGAGCTCAAGTTCAAATCTGCCTTAGAGTTTCCATCAGTTGCTAATTTGTTTTAGAATTGGACTAGCTGGGATTAGGGTTAGATCTTTGTTGATCTTGCAGAACTGTTTCTTGATTGTAATTGGCCATAACTCGAAAGGCCTTACAGTCGGGGATGTTAATGAAAATTGAGTTGAAAACATTGTCTTGTTGTGTAATTCCGCATTGTGGTGTTTGGCTGCTTGTTTGGACTGTCCTTAATTGGATCCTCCTTACCTGTACTGCGTCAGGTGGTATCAGAGCTTGAAGATCTTGAGTGTGTAAAGTTAAACCGATCTCCGAGTTGAGGCTGTTTGCACCAGGACCTTGTTGGTGATTTGATCCTTTGGGTATTCGAAGATCTTGAAGGATGCCTCTAAGAAGATTGGGCCCTAGAGCGATTGCAAATCTCTGTGATGCTGTGGAATCGAAGATTACAGAGAAAGTTAAAGTTGATTTCAGATCTGAGATGGAATTGATGAAGAATGACATGATCGCTGATGTCATGAGAGCTATTACTGGTATGTTGAAGAATCTTGGTACTGATGATGGTTATGAGGAAGCTGCTGAAGACTTTGAAGCTGTTGGATCTAGTGGAGATGACTGGAGAGGCAGATCTGGTGAAAGCAGAACTGGTCGGTTGCATAGATCTAGAACTCGGTTAAGTACTAGTTACCGAATGGAAGTTTGTACTTTCTCTAGTACTTTGAGACCCGATGACTTGATTGATTGGATTGGTGAATTAGAAGACTTCTTTGAGCTTGAAGAAATTTAAGATCCTCTTAGAATAAGATTGGCAAAGACTAAGTTGAAAGGACATGTTGCTCTTTGGTGGAAATAATTACAAAGAGATAGAGAAGATGAAGGTGAAATGAAGATCAATTGGTGGAGGTTGATGGTGACTAAATTGAAATCTAAGTTCATACTTGCTGACTATAAGCTTGACTTGTTTAAGAAGTTGCAGAATCTGAAGCAAAAAGATTTGACTATGCAGGACTATACCGAGGAGTTCTACAAGTTGACTATTCGGTCTGGACATAGAGAACTTGGTAAAGAAAAAGTAGCTCGGTATGTGAATGGTTTGAGATTCAATATTCAGGATGAGCTTGGTATGCTGAAGATTGACTCGGTTGAGGATGCTTATCAGTATGCTCTGAAGGCAAAAGATAAGTTGAAAAGGAGACAACAAAGTAATCCCCGAGCAAAGGAAAAGGTTGATTGCTAGGTGAAGGATAAACCGACTATTGAAGATGCACCGAAGCTTGTGGAATTAAAGAAGAAGATAGGTAGGGTTATCTTTAAAGGTACTTGTTATAATTGTGGTGAAGAAGGACATCGTTCTTTTGAGTGCACACAGAAGAAGTTTGGTGATCGAAGGAATGCTGTGGTAAATGAAAACATTCAGAATAAACCTGAGTTTGAGAACTTGCTGGTTCGGAGAACATTGCTCGGTGCAAAGGAGGAACCTTGTCAGAGGAGTAATTTGTTCAGAACTCGGTGCAAGTCTAGAGGTAAACTTTGTGACGTAATTGTTGATAGTGGTAGTACTAATAACCTTGTTGCTGAGGACATGGTTTAGAAACTTCGTTTGAAGAGAATGAGACATCCTCATCCTTATAGGATTGGCTGGTTACAAGATGTTCATGCTCTAGAAGTGAGGGAGCTGTGCTTTGTTGATTTTCAGATTGGCCAGTATAAGGATCAAGTGTTGTGTGATGTTGTGGAGTTGAATAGTTGTCATATATTGCTCGATAGACCTTGGCAATATGATTTCGGAGCTATGTATGATTGTGTCAAGAATGTGTTTACTATTGAAAAGAATAACAGGAAGCTTTCCCTGATGCCTTTGCTGGATACAACACTCGATAGAAGAAACTTGAGCTTTGGTAGCCAAGATGAGCTGAGAAATTCCGAAAGGATGGATCAGTATGGAGAACAAGCCTGTGTGTTATCCAGAAAAGATTTGAAAAGATAGAGGAAACAAAGTGAATGAGTATGCAAGGTGAAAAGTTGGGGGACTTGTATGTGAAGAACCAGTTCGGGGTTTATGTGCTAAATCCCGGAAGATGTTCTTCGAGCCTATGAGAACATCTTTTCGAACCTGGGGTGTCTAATGCAGGGGCATTTTAGGGTACTTGATGAATCTGCATGGTGGTGTGTTGTTTTGGTTCTGTGTTTCTTGGTTGCAGCTTTAACCGATGGTCTTAGTTATTGAAGGAAGCTCGGTCACTGAAGGAACTCCATGAAACCTCTAGCACTCGGTGGAACTTGTGCTCGGCAATGCCTGTGTTGCTCGGTGTTGCTTGGATTGGTCGGTTGTTTCACTGGTGCTCGGTGTTGCTTGGATTGGTCGGTTGTTTCACTGGTGCTCGGTTGTTTCTCTGGTGCATGGTAGTTTTGGTTTACCGACTGGAGTTCTTCAAGATTTGGTTGGCCGACTTGGTGTATTTATTATTGGTAGCTTTTGTTGTATTCTCCTATGTAGATCTAGAGGCCGACTTGTAGAATTAAATGTTTGTAAGGCTATTTGAGAGCCGACTGTTGTTGCATTTAATATTTGTTTGTAATAGGAGCCGACTTGGCTTAGGAGTTAATTGTTTCTTCCAGCCGACTTGTGACTGAAGATTAGTATTTAAGGAGTGTTTGGGTAGTTGTTTAGGAGTCAATCAGAGAAGTAAGTGAGAAGATTACATTTGGATCCTGTGAGATCTTGAAGATCAGATTGTTAAATGATAGTTGTAATAGCAGAGCTAGTGGTTTGTATGCTTGGAGACAAGGAGATTACTTGGAGGCTTGCGAGCTCAAGTTCAGATCTGCCTTAGGGTTTCCATTAGTTGCTGATTTGTTTCAGAACTGGACTAGCTAGGGTTAGGGTTGGATCTTTGTTTATCTTGTAGAAATCTTTCTTGATTGTAATTGGCCATAACCCGGAAGGCCTTACAACTAGGCATGTTGATGAAAATTCAATTGAAAACATTATCTTGTTGTGTAATTTTGCATTGTGGTGTTTGGTTGCTTGTTTGGACTCTCCTTAATTGGATCCTCCTTACCTGTACTGCGTTAGTACAACGGTAATTCCAGGGACAACAAGGAAGAGAATAAGTAGTTAAACAGCAGCAGGGTAGTCCCCTTAGTTCAGAATGCCTTAAAGGAATGTAAGAGATCAAAACCGAGGAGGAGCAACTCAAACACCTTTCCGACTAACCCATGGTATGACAAAGAATGCAAGGCAGCAAAGAGAGCTCTTAAAGGGAGAAACGAAAGCAAAGAAAACATAAAGGCCTACAAGCAATAAATAAACTAAAAAAAAATAGCTATGTGATCACTCAAAGGAAAGAGCTAATCTTGTTAGGGAAACACAATCCTAAGGGATTTTGGAAAGAGTTACAGTAGACTAGAAAACAAGTGGAAAACAACATTACAGACACTCAATGGTTGGATTATGCAAAGCTATTATATGAGAGACCAAATGAAGAGAGTCCACCTGCTATACCTAACAATAACACGGAGTTATTTTCTATTGAGGACATTAAAATAGGTATAAATAGGCTTGCAAGTGGAAAAGCCCAGGATATTGATGGGCTACAAGTAGAATTTTTAAAGTGGGGGGTAGATCTCTTGGCTCCACACATCAATAATATTTTCAACAAGGTCACATGGGGTTGCTTTCCTATTGATTGGACTACTAGTGTGGTTATCCCCCTTCACAAGGGTGGGGACATCAATAATCCCTCCAATTACCGTACCATAATGGTGAACCCTCTGTTAGGAAAACTCTTTGGGAGTATGTTAGAGTGTAGAATCAACGATTGGACAGAAAAAGAGAAGAAAAGAGAAAAAGGTCAGGCTGGGTTCAGACCAAAACATTCCACCATTGATCATTGCATCACACTAAGACACCTCATTGAAAGGGTGTGGGAAAAGCAAGGGGAAGAGGATTTTTGTTGTTTTGTGGATTTTAAGAAGGCTTTTGACTCTGTTCCTAGGGATAAACTATGGCACAGAATGGAAGAATTGGAGGTCCTAGAAGAGTATAGGGTTGTTGTTCATAAACTATACGAACGGGTTCAAGCAAAAATCAGAACTAAAGAGGGCATGTCAGAATGTTTTGGGAGTGAAATTGGGGTCAAACAGGGGTGCCCTTTGTCGCCTACTCTCTTTGGCCTATACATCGATAATTTGGAAGATTGGCTAAAAAAAGAGAATGGGGCAGGTGTGCAATTGTCATGTTATGTGATAAAGTTACTCCTCTATGCTGATGACCTTATACTAATTGCAAAGAGTGTGCAAGATTTGAGAGAGCATTTGAAAAATCTTGAATCCTTTTGTTCAGAGGTTGGGATGGAAGTCAATATTGCTAAAACTAAAGTCATGATCTTCTCCTTGAAAAGAAAAAACAACAACACACTTTCATATTCAAGGGCAGCTCGTTAGAAATGGTGGAGTACAAATATCTAAGAATTGACTTCCATTCAAGACTAAGTTGGGATACATGCAGGTCAAAACGGATTCAAGGGGGATGGAAGGCCTCCTACCTTCTTCAAAATAGATGCAAGAAAGCGGAACTTTGGGACTGGAAAACTAGGAAGACCCTCTTTGGTCTTTTAGTTGTCCTAGTTATTATTTACGAATGCGAGGTTTGCGGGAGCAGCATATCAAATCATAAATGGAGACAAATAGAAAGAATCCAGAAGCATCTCATTATTACTAACCTCAAGGTCAAGGCCTCAGCAATTATCCGACTGTTAGGTTATTTGAAAAAAGTGGGAAGTATGGATAAGCATCGCTGGCCTAAATTGGTGGTTGAAGAGGAGTTAGCACGTAGGAAAAGAACATGGAAGAAACAAAACAACAAATGGTTGAGCAAATGGAACATTACCTTCCAGGAGTGCCCAAACACCAATCTGGAAATAAAGAAATGGGTGTTAGAAAAATTTAGAACTGCCCTGTGGACGAATCTTATAGGAAGAAAGAAGGCCTACTATGTTAAGGAATTTAATCACACATAGGATCATGGGGATAAAGCATATTTTAGGGTCCACAATTAAAGGAAAGGCCAAGATTCTAATTGCTCAGTTAAGGACTAGCTCCCACCATTTACGATGTGAAACTAGTAGATGGATGGTCCCTAAAGAGAAGTGGGAAGAGAGAATGTGTGCTTTCTGGAGCAAGGGAGTGGTGGAAACAGAATGGCATTTTATTAAGGAATGTGGGGCGTATGAGGATATTCGCAGCGAGTACAGGGATTGCCTACAGGTGAGCAGCATGAAGGAACTTTTTGAAGAGGCAAGATTACACAACACAAAAAGCTTCCTAATCCGGATCCACAACAAAAGGAACAACTTGGAGAAATCACAGCAGGATGCCTAACTTGCTCTTTGGTCCCTTAGACCGGTGGTCTCGTGGACGTCATTAAAAACATTTCATTTCATTTCAGTTGAGTGCCCTTCAAGAGTTTCAAATTGATTTCTGAATCCAATTATATGCCTTGATGCTCCACTCTCAATTATCCAAGTGTTTTTGTTTGCATTCAGTTCACTTGATAAAGCTAAGAAGAATAGTGAGTTTTCTTCTTTGACTTTGGCTAAGGTTGCATGTGTCTTTTTCCTCTCTAAACAAAATCTGTGAGTGTGCCCATATTTGCCACATTTGTAGCACTGAACTTTAGATAGATCCCTTTTCTTGTAATTTTTATTTCCTCTCTTTTGTTTGAAAGACTTTTTCTTCTTGTTGGATGTATTTGTGTGGAGTGCTTGAATTTCTCCCTCATTATTTGGTCCTATTCCTCTAGAGATTAGTCAAGATTCTTCTTGAGTGCAATCATTTTTTAGTCGATCAAATTTTGGAATATGAGGTTGTCCCCACATATGCATTGAATAAAGGATTCCCAAGAAATAGGTAATCCTCTTAGAGCAATTAGAGATAGTTCAAGGTCATTTATAGTATTACGAATAGTGAATAGTTGATCCCTTAACTGTGTAATTCTTAATAAATTAGATGTAAATGATTCTCCTTTATTCATTTTTATACTCATTATCTGTTGTTTCAGAGTTAGCATTCTGCTAGCATTATTTATCTTGTATGTATTTTGAATGGTCTTAAATACCTTATATGCAGTAGTTAATCTGGCTATGCTAGGAAGAATAGAGTCTTTGACTAAGTCAATAATTAACTTCTTAGCTTTATTATTACATCTTTTCCAAGTTATTTTCTCTGCCTCATCTTCAGGCATTCCCTTTTTTTCCTCTACATATGAATCTAATTCTAGTTCTTGTAGAAGTGAAATGGTTTGAATTTTCCATGACATGAAGTTGGAAGCCCCTTCAAGTTTGTCCTCCATTTTGATACCATTCACCATGATTTATAGATGCTGGTAGAGTATATGCTGATGAGTAAAATCTTCTGCTAGATTGCAGGTATGTGATTATTCAAATGCTTTTCTAGATCATAGATACGAAGATTACGTTATGTTTATATTTATCTTCTAATATTGTCTTTGCTCTAATACCATTTTAGGAATTATTAGATCAAGTAGAAATAAATACTAAACTGTTAATGCGGAGATCGAATGTGCTGGAGAACAATTACCATGTGATTGATTGTCTTTTATAACAACATCCGATTCATATATATAATGTACCAAGAGTTGCAAACATGTAATGACACGTCCCTACGTGGCAGTCCATACGTGGCAGTTTCCACGTAGGGACATGTCACTACATGTCGTAACTAATTACAAATGATAACGATGCATTACTAATTACAATGTTTGCTGACTTTTTGAGGATCACATATGCAAAAGAAAAGGAGAAAAGGAAGATGAAGTACCAATAAGTCTCATATCATATTTGTGTTCCCCCTTCACAAGTTATTTCATATTGTGAAGAGGTTTAAGGATATTGATATCTCACATATAAACATTGAAGATTTCCTCCAAAGGGTTGACATTGTTGTTTCAGAGGACATGATTTCTATCAAGCAAAGCAGTATTCATCTTGTTTCTAAATTTCCATTGCCCGCCCTTGAGCCAAAATTCGTGCTTGCATGTACCAGGAATTTTGATCCATCATCCAGAACTATCAAGGATCAAGATGGAAAGACTATTATTAGTTTTGACCCAGAAACCATTGAAAGGATCTTTCAAGTGCCACCGGTTCCTGTTGTTATTAATATTACGAAGCAGAATGCTCTAGAGAGGTGGAATGAAGACACTTCTTATTGTACCAAGTATATCAATGACAACTGGCTAATTAATAAAAGGCATAATCTTGCAAGATGGTCAAAGGGAATTTGCCGCACAGAGTTCAAAGAAGAGATTACTGTAAGAACCCCAAATCGGTCCTTAATTGCTGCAGATGTTTATCTCAATTTGTTGTTTGAAAGTTTATGATTTTTTTTTAATTTTCAAAGGTTTTAGAAATAAAAAGCAAATATGCAATAATCTGAAATTCTGAAACTATTCAATTAACTGCTGCAACTTCTATTTATTTTCCAAATGAAATACAAAGGAAATCAAGACAATCTTTTATTGGAAAATGATTAACAAAGGCAACTACAAAATGCATAAAAAACCTGGGAGAATACACTAGTTGCTGCAGGAACTTATTTATTTCAACTCTACAATGTTGTGGCTGTAAATTTGAAAGAGGATAATGGCTGCGACTTATTCCTCCATAAAGCTGCAATTAAATACTATCTTCTTCTTCCTGCTACAGAAACTATTACTACTGAAGCACAAATAGAGTCTCTGGATGAAACTCTCTAAAATTCCAAATTCACTGGATATTTCACCAGCTCAAATGGATACACACAAAAGAACTACGTTCTTCAATGGTAAAGCTGAAACCCTTCTCAGAGCTCGAAATCACAATGATCAATTTGCAAAATAACAATGGATGCCTTCCTTCTTTCCCCAACAAGCATAAATAGGCTTTCCAACCCTAAATCACAATTCCTTGAAAAGCTGTGATTTCTTTCTTTAAAGCATTAAAATTATAATCATTAAATAAATTTAATGATTTAGACTTAGGAAAACATGCCAATAAATTAATACATTAATTTGCCCCCCTTCATGATACTTAGACCTGTCACTTAAGTGATTTAATATAAAGTCAATTTACAACTTAATATTAAATCCTTTGCCATTTAATTAATATATAACCACTGAAAACTGAATAACTCCCTAAAAAATGAGAATATGGATTAACCGTCTGGATCTGGAGTTGGCATAATAATTTCCCATGTGATCAAATAATATTTCTAAAAATAGTAGGGGTGCATCTCTATGAATCTAAAAGTTGCTAAAATTAGCAAAACTCAAAAAAAAGAGTCTGAAACCTCTTCATACCAAATCAAGGGTGCTGAGCTCTGCAAAAGTCAAACCATTAGATAAGCATATCTCCTCTATGCACAAATTGTCTCTCTATCCATCTCTACTAGCCTACGAGGGTCCAATGATAGGCTAATCAATAGCTAGAATGATGTCACTAGCTAGAAGGGGACATCACAATTAGTGATCTCATTACATTATTCAGTCGCCTTGCAGGATTGAAGACATCAAATACTTTTGAACCCTAGATGTACAAGTATATTTCTCTTATTGACAGATCAAAAAAGAAAATATTTTGGAGAGAAATGATCAGTGATATCCTATGTGAACAATTGTCTCAAGTTATCAACACTTTAACATTTTATATGAACTCATACCTGGTCTACATTGCTGCTTCACTTGGCTCTTTTTCAGGCTTATCTACCAAAGGAGATAGGTCATTGGTTCTTTTATGGGAATAATTCCCTCAACTTGTATCGAAGATTAGCCAGTTTCATTACCGCAGAGTTCAAGATTCTTTTTATGGGCATTTTATGTGTTTATTTGATAAAAGTCTTCCAAACAAGCATGTATCTGATTAAGCATGGGGTCAAAGTGAACGTGTATGGCTGCCTAATTCTTCAATTTCCCAACTATACTTACATGTGTGTTGGTTTTCAAAGGTGAACCTTACACACTCCCAAGGTACCCAACTAATAAAATTATACTCAAGGAGTTGGCTAGGCAACTCATGGCTAACCAGATACATCTAAACACATTGCATAGACCAGATGTGGGGACTTCTTCACGAAATCCACTCAAAATTGGAGGATATTCTATTGATACAGTGCCCAAAGCCAAGAATATGGAATACGAACATCAGAGAATCACTTTGAAGAATTTCATGGCCAGGAGTTATTTTGATTGGTGAGGACTCGATGATAAAATGAGGAGGCGATTTGTGCATGTGTATCCTCTTGAAGACATATGGATTGATCTCCGCACAGAGGCAAATGTATGAATGATCGATTATTGTTAGTTAATTACTAAACAGATTGTTGACTTCAACCTTGCAAAAATTCCACCTGGGTTGAAGATGATGGTGATGTTCCTGATCCAGATTATACAAACAATCATGTTGACAGTTTGCCTATTTCATCTCCATCTTGGACAGGTAAAGAGAGCATTTCAAGATGGGATTGATTTCAGTCTATCCTTGCAAATACCAACGTTTGGCTAAAGAGAAGTGGTCTGAAAAGCATTGACATTAAATCAGGAAAAGGTTTTGATCATGGTGGTCCGATTGGTAGGAGATCAGAGATTAAAGGTAAAACCAAAGATGGTGAGTCTTCTTTAGTAGCTGAACCTATCATTCCTACCATTCCTAAGCTTAACATTAAAGCAGGCAAGGATACGGAAAGAATTCTTGAAGTGAAAGCTGCAGAACCTGAAAAGGTTCAAGTAGTTTCCAGTGATGATGAGATGTCTAATTCACCTAAGGTATCTTCACCTATTGCACCTCTTCTTGTGGATAATTTAGTTACAATAGTACTTTCTGACTCACCGCTTGTATCAGATGAATCTCCTAATTCACCTTTGAGCATAGTTGTGGATGTATTTTCTACAGAGCATATTCCCATTGTGGAGTCAGTCGTGGTCATGTCTACTTTGCCTATTTCATTAACTGCCCCTATAGTTATGTCTACTTTGCCTATTTCATTAATTGCCCCTATAGTTATATCTGAGGACTCATACAATATATTTGAGAGGGTGTTTGATGCATACTCCATGACTATTCCTTCTATGGCCAGATCTTACATGACGGTGTTGGATACCACTTCAATACAGCTGGAGTAGTTTATGTCAAAAGTTACTCATAGCAGGCCTACACCCATGGAAATCTTAACAGAGGCTCTTCCTCTTGTGGCTACAGTTGCACTGGCAGATCCAGTTACCACTCTAGCCATTATATTTGCGACGACATCATCATCTTCATTTTCCTTGCCTTCTTGGCTAAGTGTCATAACCTAAAAGAGGAAGAAAGAAGAAATTTCATTGAAGGGATTTGATCTCAGACAGGTTTCCAAGCCTAAAGCTCCAAACAATTAAAAGGCCAAAATAATATCAAGGATTGTGATTGAAGATAATGAAAATAAGTATGTTGAGATTGTTGATCCCTTGATTGATAAACCTATAGAGGAGAGGCAACTTTCTGACTATAAATTCACAAGGGTAGAGCTTTGCACACAGACATGCTTGGGTTGTCAACAAGATGCCTAGGATGTCGTTGCACAACTTACACAAAGAAATGATAAGCTATGCGAAAAGAATAACATGTTAAAAGAAGAGAATGTACTAATGGTCCCAACCAATGTTGAGAGGGGAGGAGTGAATCAACACCCACTAAAAAAAATTTGATATAATGTAACTAAAATTGTTAAGCAGAATATATTCTATCATAGAATTAGCTATTACACAATCAAGCAATAAACAACACCAAATTTATCACCTATCCTCCATGAGGCTCTCATCCTGCTTATCACTGAGTTTTGTCGGGACAGTTTCCTTGTTCATTCTATTTCTAGCAGTAAACGGAAAAGGGAAGTGAAAGGCACGCTTAATAAAAAGGAAAGCTCAGTAAAAAGGAAAATGATGGTGGTTCCTCGAAGAAAAATAAAAATAGCTGTAAGCGGGCTCTGGGTATGGATACGAAATCGGAACAAAGCTCAGGTGATTTGGAGGATGATGTTGCTTCCCAAGGCGATGAAATGGCTCAAACTGCGAGTGACGGGTGCTCTTCTAAAACCAATGATACCTCTCTCAGCCTAGATGATATCTCAGCCCAAGAGTATTCGCAAACTTCCCCTAGCACTGTGAGCAAGAGAGGTAAGCCCTATGCTAATAAGGCTAAAGCCAAAGATAATGTTCCTTCCTCTACCACTAAGCGTAAAAGAAAAAATAGGCCTAATGCTAGTCTTGTGAATGAGGGTATTGTCAATAAAGATGAAAGTGAAAAGATGGCGTATAATGATATCTTGCATGATACCAATGTCAATATGGAGAATAGTAAGAATGACAAAGATGGGTTAATCAACTTGATTACCCATTCTCTGGATATAGATTGTGCTAAGAAAACCCCTGTTAATGTTGCCCTTTCCCTTGATCCTGTGTCAGCTAATGTTTCTTTGGCTAAATGCAGTCAAGAAGATAAAAATCTTGGTTCTGATAATGCGCCCAATACCCAAAATTAGGACTTTAAGGATATGCTAGAAAAAGAAAATAATCAAGTGAATATTGATTCTGTGGGTGTTCAAGACTTGAAGGGAGATGATAATACTTTGGAATTTTTAAATAAAGCCAAAGATAGAGCTAATCTTGGGATAATTATGGACAACTGGATGTATAATGAGATTAAAAAATTACACTTATCTATTTCTTCCTTGCAGGATAAGACCCTTATTTTACACGTTAAGCTGGATGAGGAAAGTAAGAAGCGGAGGGAGCTGGAAACTCTAGTTGGGAACATTCCAACTAAACTTCAGGATTATGAAGCTTCCCTCAAAAATTTGATTAAGGACAGGGAGGTGGGCATGCAGGCCGTTACTTCGTCCTTCCTGGCTGTTGCTTCTTCTATTGGAAAAGTTTCTCCTGATGAAGCTACTTCAATTGGACATGCTCCGTTGTTGGCTGGTGGTTTGAGAAGAAGAACCAAACAAAGCACTAAGAAAGCAGACCTCCAGCTCACTGCTAAGAATTTTCAAGATTCTCTCACAGAGGTTGTTGTCTTAGGCACTCCTATTACTGGTTCTATTAAAGATCTGGTCTAATCAGTTGTTTCATTCAGCTCTATGTTGTTTTTCTCTGGCTATATCTGGACTTTTGGTCCTTGTTCTTTTGTTGAATTATGTTGGTTGTCGGTCCCTGTAAAACAAGCTTGACTTGCTTGTTGGACCCTGTAAAACCAGCCTTCGAATTCTTTTTCGATACTTTGGGTTGCTGGTCCCTGTAAAACCAGTTCTTGACTTTGGTTTTTTTTGTTTGGGGTTTCAGGTCCGCTTCAAACCTGCTTTTACCTAATCAAAACACCAGATTTATCACGTGGAAACCCAAAATGGGAGAAAACCACGGTGTGAGGAAACCTCACAAATTTTGCACTCTTCTGAAGTGTGCCCTGTAAGGAGCCTTCCCTGTTAAAGGAAAACAAACACACTGTTAGATGCGACCCGGTTAAGGGATTTAAGAAATAAGGCCTGTCAGAACCTGCCTAGTTAGAGGACATAAAACATCTACACATATGTCACCAAGTTAAGGGATTTAATACAAGGGACCTGATAATGTCCACCCAAAATATTGGGATTTTGCTATTGCGATTGTTAGAAAGCAATAGAGGGTTTTGATTTTCTTCAAATGGCTTTGTTGGGCCTGTTAAGATCGATGTGCTTCTCAATTGAGAGTCTTGACTAGTCACCACAGGTATGCTCTCCTTCTACTCTTGTGCTTCCTTGCACACTCTTATTTTCTTCTTCTCTTCACCTTTTCGTAGCTTCTTTCAGCTTACATGTTCACTCTTTTTCTTTGGTAGAATGAAGGCAAACAATATCCTTCACAGGTTGAAGAATATAGTCTTCTTGCCCTTTCCTCTTTTTACATGCAAGACCTCCACAAAGATCTCCTTCGGATCCACACCCAGTTAAATCTCTGTTGACTGCGGAAACATCAAATGCATGCCATATTTTTTTTATGCTTTAGATAAAATCTTGGGGCCTCAGTAGTGGAACATGAAGCCACATTGCTCTATATGGTTTTCTGGCCTCCTGTGACCTGAGTCCTCTATAAATGCTTTATACCTTAACTTGAACTGTTTGTGGAGTTTGCTGTCAAGGATTAGTGCAGGGGACCCCATACTTTAAAGTTGCTGCTGTTTGCAAGGCTTCAATCACAAGAGAAGATTGTATATGAGATTTGCAATATTAAACCCATAGTGAAAGCAAAGGTTAATCAGCCGATAAATGGTATTGTTGTCTCTAATTTCAGATTGGTGTAAGAAATTCTGAGAAGTCAGCTTCGACATTGCATAATCAAGTCAAGGCAAACCAACTTCTAGGTGTCCAACATTTTTATATCTGTTTTGGTATTGTGTAATCTGCAACTAGTAGTTTCGATTGAATATTGATGCTAAGAAATTGGTGTGATTGTGCCAATATGATATAGTGTTTGGAGTCTCTATTAATGTCATTGAATGGAAAAATTTATGTTCAAAGCCAACAGTTGTTTGAAATCCCTGTTTAATATGTATGCGCCTGCAAATCTAAAGGGAATCAACAGCAGTGGTGAATCGGAATATTTCTGAAAACCAATGGTTTCAGAGTTGTCCGTGTTTGTGCTTAAGTCTGATAAGAAGCAATATCTATTTTTCAATTCAGCTTTGGTTGTCCCTTGCTTCTACATACTTATTTTCATCATTATGTGTTTCTTATGTTATTTTGCAACATTAAAACTCAACTGCAATAAGATATTAGAACTCAGAAACTGCAAACTGTTTGAAGAAATGTCATAGTTTCAAAACTGCAATTTTGGGTCAGAACTCTTAAGGGATCTTACAAAGCATGAAAACGAATTTTCTTGTCAAGGAAGGAATTGAAACAAGCACAACAAAAAGAAAGCCAGAAGATTACACTAAACTTCACAATGAGATTGGAAGGTTGAAGGAATGGAAAGATGCAAACTAAAAGATTGAAGAAACCTAAAATATAAGGAACATGGTGATCTACTCGATATCATGTCTGGTTTTCTAAAACCCACAAACCACAAATGTGGACTTCGATTTTACAAGGAGAAAGCTCAAAAACTTTAAACAGAGATGAGAAGGTAAAGAAAAAGGACATGCCTGAATCCAAGAAGCATAACGAAGATCAAAAACATTTCACTCTGGTCAAGAACAGTAAGAAAATTAAAAAGCCCCCCCTTGCTTAATATCTGTCCACCGTAGATGCTTTTCATTTAACAAAGTTGGACATAAAACTGATGAATATCAAAGCTGGATCGGATTACAACTATTTGATGGTCAATGTTTTGCGTGCACTAATTTTGAGCATAAGAAAAAATAAATACGGAAATATAATGATTTGAACGGATTTATAAATAATGGTAAAGTGTTCAATCCTTTTATATTTATTTTGTGGAGGACTAGAATTATTAGATCATGAGGGTGACGGAGAAATAATTGGATCGAAGAATAAATTAAGGTCATGACATGAAGACAATGGAAGATTCTGATCTTGACTTGGAAGCAGAACATGAGGGGAAGTAGGGCGGATAGCTTCAATCTTAATTTGCAACAGGATCACGATGGCGACTTAGAGACATACTTGAATCTTCAAATCGAAAGGGATAATGAGATGTAGCTGAGGAGATGCTTGCCTCTTGATATGGAGATAAAAAAACAAGATGGAGTAGACATAACAACTTACTCTTCTTTTGGATTGTGATTTTTCTTTGGATGGGTAGTTTGATATTGATTTAAAGGAGTGTGTATAGTTACATGATTTCGAACAAGCTCTTGTCATGTCAGCATTTGTGTACAACTGCAGATAGTGTGATTAAGGATAAAATGGTCTTCAATTTGGGAGAATAGAGGTATGGGAGATTCCTGAAGCTTAGGGGAATGATGATTGTCTTGAGTTGGATGGGATGGAGACGGATGCATGGCATCTTTCAAAACATTTTTTGTAGGTGGCCTTTCATTTTCTTTTACTAATAGTTGTTCAATAAGGTTATGAAAAAATGACATTTAGGATGGGGATGATGTAAGTTTTCGAGCATCAGGAATAATTTGAGGATTAGGGTTGCACGAAGGTTTATAATAATGATTTTGTTACCTAGGATTCTAACGTGCAAAACTTGGTAATTGGTATAGCTGATTGAAGGTATACTCAAACTGGAGATTAGAATGTACATAGGGAGAAGTTGCATGTATAGATGTTGGATGGAATAGACATATCGGCAAGAGATAATATAAATACATGTAGTTGTCATCATACAGATATCCCTTGTCAAATGTAGAGGAAAGATATGCAATGAGAAATAGCTTTTGATTACATAAAATTTGTTGAATTTCTATTGTCGAAGGGGGAACTTGCATTTGAAAAAAGACGGTTTTGTAGTGAATAGAATTTGTTGAGGTCAAATAAATTTTTCTATTGTAGGTGGATATGAGACTATGTGATCCACTTGCTATGATGGGTTGGGAAGAGATACATGGATAGGTAGGGATTGGTTAATTTTGAGCCATGGCTGAGTTGCATTAGTATTATCCATAGGTTTGTTGGGTTGGATGAGTTAAACGGGAATTGAAAATGATGCTCGAATGAGGTAGGGCTTTATTCTCGTGTACTAATAGTTCACGGACAATGTAATAAAAAATGACTCATAGAACGGGGACGTTCAAAGTTTTCAAGCGTACGAATTAATTGGAAGATTAGAATTATATGAAGGGTTTACGATTGTGGTTTGGTGGACAATGTGTGAAGATTGGGAAGTTTGTATTGGTGTTTCAAGGCATATTCAAACTGGGGATTACAATGTGATGAGGGGAGATGTTTGATATATCAATGCTAGATGGAAGAGACATCTAGATGACAAAGAACATGGATGCATGCACGAGGCATCACATGGATTTCCCTTGTCAAAGAAAGAGAAAAGATATTGAATGAAAGATGTCTTTGGATTACATATAAATTGTTGAATTTCCCTTGTCACAAGCAATGGTTGGATTTTGAATACGATGGACTTGGATTGGATATAATTTGTTAAGGTGCAATAGATGGGGCTATGGTAGATGGATATCAGTTTATGAGATTCACTTGCTATGTTGGAATGGGGTGAGCACATGGATAGGTAGGGGTTGGTTGATTTTGAGGCACATATGAGTTGGATTGATGTGATCGATAGGTTGATACGATTCAATGAGTTGGATGGAAACTGATATAGATGCTTGAAAAAAGAAGATAATCAACAACCTAACGATTATTCCCTTTTCATAAAATTCATTCTAAGGGGATTGACATATATGCTTGAACAAAGAAGAGAATCAACAACCTAAGGATTGTTACATTTTCACAAGGTCATTTTATGCATCCCTAAAGTCAAAATCAATATAGGATTCACTTGCTATGTTGGAAAGGGGTGAGTACATGGATAGGTAGGGGTTGGTTGATTTGACGCACGTATAAGTTGGATTGATGTGATCGATAGATTGATAGGGCTCAATGAGTTGGATGGAAATCAACATAGATGCTTGAAAAAAGAAGAGAATCAACAACCTAATGATTATTACCTTTTCATAAAAGTCATTATAAGGGTATTGACATAGATGCTTGAACAAAGAAGAGAATCAACAACCTAATGTCAAACTCAATATACTAGTTAATATCATATCTATGGCAGTAGTAGAATTTTCCAAAATAGCACATTTCATGAATTTGATTTTCTAGTTCTTTATTTAATGTATTGTACTGATTTTAAAATCTTTTGAGCGATTACAACAATATGTGATTATATTTATTATTTTTTCATTTGACGATATTATGTGCTTTACTGGTGTGGAAATTAGTAGTATCAACCCATTTGGATGGGGAGCTATGTTTAGAAACTTCATTTGGTATTAGAGCTTTGTTGATCATGTTTCTTGAGATAAATAGTTGAAGAGAAATAGGTTTTGCAATAGATATGGATGCATGTAGTTGTCATCAAATGGATATCCCTTGTCAAAATGTAGAGGAAAGATATGGAATGAGAGATAGCTTTTAATTACATCAAATTTGTTCAATTTCCATTGTCAAAGGTAGACATTGCGTTTGGAAAAAGATGGACTTGTAATGAATAGAATTTGTAGAGGTGGAATAAATTGTGCTATTGTAGGTGGATATGAGACTGTGATACGCTTGCTATGTTGGGTTGGGATGAGATACATGGATAGGTAGGGATTGGTTAATTTTGAGCCATAGCTGTGTTGCATTAGTATCATCCATAGGTTTGTTGGGTTGGATGAGTTAAATGGGAATTGAAAATGATACTCAAATGAGGTAGGGTTTTATTCTCGTTTACTAATAGTTCACGGGCAATGTAATAAAAAATGACTTGTAGAAAGGGGACGATGAAAGTTTTCAAGCATAGGAATTAATTGGAAGATTAGAATTATACGAAGGATTTACGATTATGGTTTGGTTGACAATGTGTGAAGATTGGGAAGTTTGTATTGGGTGTTTCAAGGCATATTCAAACTGGGGATTAGAATGTGGTTAGGGGAGATGTTTGATATATCAATGCTAGATGGAAGAGACACGTGGATGACATAGAACATGGATGCATGCACGAGGCATCACATTGAGTTCCCTTGTCAAAGAAAGAGAAAAGATATTGAATGAGAGATGTCTTTGGATTACATATAAATTGTTGAGTTTCCCTTGTCACAAGCACTGGTTGGAATTCAAATGCAATGGACTTGGATTGGATATAATTTGTTTAGGTGGAATAGATGGAGCTATGGTAGATGGATATGAGTTTATTAGATTCACTTGCTATGTTGGAATGGGTGAGTACATAGATAGGTAGGGGTTAGTTGATTTTGAGGCACATATGAGATGGATTGATATGATCGATAGGTTGATAAGATTCAATGAGTTGGATGGTAACTAACATAGATGCTCGAAAAAAGAAGAGAAGCAACAACCTAACGATTATTAACTTTTCATAAAAGTCATTCTAAGGGGATTGACATAGATGCTTGTACAAAGAAGAGAATCAACAACCTAAGGATTGTTACATTTTCATAAGGTCATTTTAAGCATCACTAAGGAAAAATCAATATAGGATTCACTTGCTATGTTGGAATGGGGTGAGTACATGGATAGGTAGGGGTTGGTTGATTTTGAGGCACATATGAGTTGGATTGATTTGATCGATAGGTTGATAGGGTTCAATGAGTTGGATGGAAATGGACATAGATGCTTGAAAAAAGAAGAGAATCAACAACCTAACGATTATTACCTTTTCATAAAAGTCATTCTAAGGGGATTGACATAGATGCTTGAACAAAGAAGCGAATCAACAACCTAAGGATTGTTACATTTTCATAAGGTCATTTTAACCATTCCTAAAGTCAAACTTAATATACTAGTTCATATCATATGTATGGCAGCAGTTGAATTTTCTAAAACAACACATTTCATGAATTTGATTTTCTAGTTCTTTATTTAATGTATTGTACTGATTTTAAAATCTTTTGAGCGATTACAACAATATGTGATTATATTTATTATTTTTTCATTTGCTGATATCATGTGCTTTACTGGTGTGCAAATTAGTTGTATCAACCCATTTGGTTGGGGAGATATGTTCATAACCTTCATTTGGTATTAGAGCTTTGTTGATCATATTTCTTGAGATAAATAGCTGAAGAGAAATAGGTTTTGCAAAAGATTTGAATAATCTCGTAGGAAAGAAAGAATCAAAGTTCTTGCGGAATCTCAAACCAAAGACGTGAGCCACCGCCACTCCTAAACAATATGAAAAAACTAAGAAATAAGAGAATAAAATAGCATCTACACCTATGAAATCATTGAGGTGTAACAAAGCTGCAACATTAAGAAACAATCATCTAGAATAATTGTTCAGGTCCATTTTTTTATTATTAAAGGAAGGGTTCACTTTAAAATTCAAGCGCTTGGACCCTTCGAGAAAACAAACTCTAGTAGGAAGACTGTATATACCCAATTTACAACACCCAAAATCAAGGAAGCCAATTTGTTGCAAGGAGACTTGCTCCCAAAAAGTTTTTGTCTTTTGTAACAGCTAGTGGAAAACATACTGCTGAGGAGTAATTTTCTTCTACGAAACATAAGTTGAAACATGTTCATAGAAGCATATGAGGCACAAATCCTGAGACAATCAAAGGAATGAAGAATAAATGAACAATGTGCTAATCGAATCATAAAAGAAATAAAAAAAGGCCTTGCATCTCATACTCATCTGAAAGGAAAAAATGGTGTTAAACAGAATCTTGAAAATAAAACGAGGACTAGTTTGGAGAAGACCGGCGCTATGTAGTAGAGGAAGATACAAGCCAAGTCAGATCAGAAATCAGATGCAGAAGACCTCTCCCAGTGGTTCAAACCCGTTCATAGAGTGGATAGAAAAGTATGTGATTACATTTATTAATTTTTCATCTGTTGATATTATGTGTTTCACTGGTGTGGAAATTAGTTGTATTAGCCCACAAGGATGTGGACACATTTTCAAAATCTTCATTTGATATTAGAGCATCGTTTGGCAACAAAATTGAATAATATCGTAGGCAACAAAGAATCAAAGTTTTTGATGAATCTCAAGTGAGAGACAACAGCCACCACCACCCCTAAAGAAATATAGAAAATTGGAGAAATAAAGGAATAAAATGGCAACTGCACCAATGAAATCCTGGAGATATAACCAAGCTGCAACATTAAGGAAAATCCTCTAGTGTTAACTGTTCAAGTCAATTTTTTAATTTTTGAATAAGGATGGGTTCCCAGCAAAACTTAAGCACTTGGACCCTTTAAGAAAACAAAGTCTGAGGTGAAGGCTGCAGATGCAACATTTTCATCACCCAAAATCAAGGAAGCCACGTGCACGTAAGGCGAGTCCATACCAAGATGTTTGTGTCTTCTGTTAAATCTACTGGAAAGCATATTGCAAAAGAGTAATTCCCAGACACCAAAAGAGTAATTTGCTTCTTTTTGTAATGATTTCAAATCTGTTTTGTAGCGTTAAAACTATTTTGATAATTTATTTAATATACATATTATTTTGAAAATTATATAAGGCGAATTTAATGCCGATTTTTTTTCGAATTTTTTCACCGTGTCTAACTTCATTCAAACTTCATAGTTGTCGAACTAGAACTCAAACTCGAACCTTGTGACTTAGGTCTCACCTCCTCCTAACACCACATAGTTGATATTACAATGAGACATAAGTACAACATCTAGGAACTCAATAGCACACCTCTATTAGCTATCATACATAAGCCAACACGTCACTTCATGCTTACTTTGTATGTGGATTAAAAAATAATTATTAACAACTTGCACTATTCAAAAAAAAATTATATTTAAAAAACCTACATACGAACAAGTTTGGCATGTTTCAATCAAATGGCATATAATTGCTTGTTAGTTTTTAGTACATTCAGACGTCTCTAACTGATTTACAAGTCCCTGTGTCTTTCCCTAAGGCAGTGAGACTTAGTCCGCAACTCCACATCAAGAATCGTGACCGTGTTTGCCTTTGCCCCTAAACCTTGTTCAACAATAGGTATGAGAGCAAGGATTCGGAAGAAACGCTCTAACAAATGAGGTTGATTTGGGATTTCAATATAAGGAAATATGCAAGAAAGGAGAAGAATTCATTACGGAGTTGTATAAGCAAATTGAAGGAAAGAAAACAGCTGACAATCTTCAGACAGACCTCAAAATACAATCCAATAATGCACAAAACTTGAAGATGAATTTTCCTTGTCAACGATAGAATTGAAACAAGCTGAACAAAAAAGCAAGCCAAAAGATTACACTAAACTTCAAAATGACATTGTAATCATGAAGGAATGGAAACATGCAATCGAACAAATTAAAAACACCTGAAACATAACAAACAGCGGTCCAAAACAGTAAGAAAATTAAAAAGCCTCCCCCGGCTTAAAATCTTTCCACCGTAGATGCTTTTCATTTTAAAAAGTTGGACATAAAGCTACCGAATATAAAAGTTGGATCGGATTATGTGTATCGATGGTCAATGATATGCGTGCCCTAATTTAGGACATAAGAAAAAATGAATATGAAAGTAGAATGATTTCAACGGATTTATAAATAATGGTAGAAGCGCTCAATCCTTCAATGTATTTTGTGTTGGACTAAATGTTTTGGGGGATTGGTGTCATGAGGGTCACTGGGAGGGATAATTGGATTGTAGGATACATTAGGGTCATGAAGTTAAGATTAGGGAAGACAATGATCTAGACTTGGAAGGGGAACGTGAGGGGAAGCAGAGCGGATGTCTTCATCTTAAATTGCAATTGGATCCTGATGCTGACTGGATGGATAGTTGGATGTTGAAATCAGAAGGGATAATGAGATGTAGCTGAGGAGATGCTTGTCGCTTGATATGGAGTAGACATAACAAATTACTCTAGTTTGGAGTCGGACTTTTGGATGGATCGGTAATTTGATATTTGATTTAAGTGACTACGTATAGTTACATGGTTTCAAACAAGCTTTTCACATGTTCGAATTTGTGTAGACTATAGATGGTGCCATGAAGGACAAAATGGTCTTCAGCTTGGGAGAATAGAGGTATGGGAGATTCGTGAAGCTTAGAGGGTTGATGTTTGTCTTGATTTGGATGGGATGGAGACGGATGCATGACACCTTTCAAAACTTTGTTTGGATGTGGGGTTTTATTCTCCTTCACTAATAGTCCTTGGATAAGGTTGTCAAATAATGTCTTTTAGTGTAAAACCCCATAACAATAATCCATATAAAAGATAAACCAATCGTAAACCAAATAACTTAACCAAAATAACACAACAATTTTTTTTTATTTACGAGATACAAGTTAACATCAAAATACAACTTAACTGCCTTAATCAATTATTTAATATCCAAGGACAACTAAATACATGAGAGTATATCAATATACTCAATATTTAATACATATTTTCCAAGAGTTCAAGATTGTTTCTAAATGCCCCTATCCATCCTAAGCACTGTTCTGATAATAAGAAACCAGGTTATGATTTGTTTCCCGTATATCTTTACAGCAGCTAACTATTTCCCCAAAAACATTATTTTCCTCATCTAGAATCCTGAAAAACCAAATAGAAAACAACCACAAACAAACAGGGCTTAGTCAAAAAGACTAAGATGGTGGAATACCTCCATAGCATCTGCATCATACAGGTTAGAACTTTAACATAATAAGCTGAACCATACATATAAAAACAGATATGTCTCATTATTAACAGGAAGCATTCCATTTCTATTCAACAGAATCAACAAGTACATCATTTCATTTCCAACAAAAATAAACTCGCAAAGAAAATGACAAGGTGATGATCCACTAGCTTTGGGTATCTACATAAGAATCAACAATCAGTAACCATATAGGAAACTCGAAGAATTCATTATGCCAGCCTTATTCTTTACAAGCAATAAGGTAAATCCATACCCTTACTTCACCAACATGTGCAAGTAATCAGGGCAACACATTTTATCTTTTTAAATGAAACCAATAGCCCATGAATTATTAAAGTATCACTTAGTCAAATAACTGACAGATATTCTTTCACCTTAAGGATCCAGACAAAAGTCAGTCACCCATACTAAGGATCACACTTGCATTATCTCAAAAACACTTCATATCAACATTATTAGCTAAACCACAATAAAATCTGTATTATCAAATTCAGCTAATAATGTCAACTTAATTGCTTAAATCTTTAAACTGAATCAACAATCAAAATATCCACATACATCCATAAATCCTCTTTTCAAAACAACCACAATTAAGCACTTTCCTTTCATCAATTGAAGGAATAATTAAAGCAAGAATTTTCAATACCACCATTATTATAGCTCAGATAATAAAGCCCAATTTTCTAACAACCAAATGCAACACTATGTCTGATGATTGAAATATCCAATTTTAATACCAACTGACCGATACCACTAATACTTTAAAAATCAATTCCATTAATCTAACACATTATAACTAACAGAGTTTATTTGTAAATCCATGGAAGGTCAAAATCAAATTTCATATACTAATATTTAATGCAGCATAATTTTCATATTGACCATCCATATAAAAATGCACTTGTTTCAATTCTATCATTTCAGTTACCAGGTCACATATGTATACACTTATAGGCGTACACACATATATATACATATATATATACACTTACGGCATGTGTATATATATATATATACACATCCCTACAAGTATATATATATGTACCCTTGTAAAATATACAGAATCAGAACACTACATTAACATATTTATAATCCTATCAGAATAATACAGAATCGGATAACTTATTCGAAGCATACATTGTCATATACTGTCATTATACCGAATGAAACTATGTTTCAAATTCCGAACATTAACTTAGAGGTTATTAAATCGACAGACTAGAAAATCTTATAATCCAATTCGGCCTACTTACATAATCTCACAAACAGAAAATCAACTACTACAGAAACTTTTCGAGTTATCTACAGACCATAACCATAGACCAAGTCCTCGAAGGAAAACAGTAAGACTATAGTGACTTCCACTGTAAACTCTATAACAACCGATAGTTCCACAATACTGAGAATAAGACAAAACTATGTTTCACATCCCGCTATAGAACGTTCTTCATATAAACACGATTCCTAATGAAAATTCTACTGACAGACCCAAGCTTATCCTCCGACAAGAAACTGCCATTAACCGAACTAGAAATTTACCAAATACTATCTTACTAGGAGGACTCAAAAAGAAAAATACATCACTAATCTCCCATAACTATGACTCATACTGCAATCATAACTAAAGCCACAAAACTCCAGAGCTCAACAAATCACAGAGTCTTGTAACAGGCAAATAAATAGACCCCTAATCTTTTTTTTAATCCTACTGAACAGAAAGCACAAAACAACAAGAATAGAATCTTCCAACACTGAGTCCCAAATTCTTTTCCCCAAATCTCGACAAACTTAAGCAAGTAAATTACAGAGACCGAAGAGACTGCAATGATCATAATAGAGAAAAGCATTTGCAATACACATATAGAATAATTCCTCATAAAATGAATAGAGCAGTGAGAAATTACAACCCATATATTCTCATATGCTAAACTTGAAAAAGAAAAACAAGAGATAAGGAATAGAATGCCCCTGCCTGTGTTACAGAGTGAGGGTGTTCTAAATCTTGCAAATAAAATCCAAAATCCATGCTCCCGAATTGGCGAGCTACTCCAGAAATCAACCTTTGCACAGCAAAAGAACGGAACACACCGTGACAGAGCTCGGTTCACAAGCACGAAAACCATATGGTATTCCCAAACCGAGATATTGGTGATAAACATCATGGAAAATTCCACTATTAACACACAAATTTAAAACCATTTTTCCCTCCAAGCTGAATTGAATAACCCCATTCTCGCAACCATTCCAGGTAGCAAAACACATTTCCTCACAACTGAAAACCCTTGCCAATACAAATGGCAAACAGAAAACTGAAGTAATCAATTCTAGTATGCATGTCGTAGCTGCATTAACTACCAACTTATCCTTTACTGCCACTTCCACTCAATAGTTCGACAGTTGTCACTGCAGTATCAGTACTAACCAAGAATTCCTAAAGACACGTGCTTAAGAATTAAATCGCACATTGATATAACATTCATAATCTCAATGCACATTCGAACATTGCAAAACAAATGTTTTAAGCAGAGTGAGGTTAGTAAGTCAAAACCATATTAGGTCATGTGATGCGAATAACTTAGGAAGTGTTTCAAAGCCATGGTTTAGGTTAGAGAAGTTACTAACCCCCAAGACTATCTTACCATTATAACATAGGATGTTAATGTAATACTAACACCTCTTTCTAATTTTTAATAACTAACTTACCACTAATTGATTCATTCTAACAATTCTACTAACTTATTTCTCTTTTAATTTCATTTCAATTTTAACAATTAGCATCATCATAGTAAAAATCATTTCAACAACTTATATTAACTATATAATTAATAATATTTTCCTTAACATATACTGACTTACTTAGCATCAAAATTCCATTAATGAACTATAGCATAGGAATTCCTCTTCCCATTACGGAATGAGTTTTCTTAAAACTTAAAATAATCATCTCCTATAAGAAAACAAATTTCCAAAGTACATAAATGTAACAGAGAAAACCGATAGCTCAGGAAAGTCAGAATCAGAAACTGTTTTCATTAAATCAAATAGATCCAACACTATAATCTAACGAAAAATTAACAACTTCCTGCCAAGTTTTATTACCAAATAAGACATGATCAAGAATATTTCCACAATAATAATGCCCATATACTGTCAGAGATATAAATCAAAATCTAGACAAAGCTATAATCCAAATCACCACAAGAAGAGTCTGGATATAAATAAATCCAAACCAAAACATGAAATCACACCAAAAGATCTATATGAACTGCAGGATTAGAAACCAAGCCAGGAGCAGATAGGGGCATGACACCCTCCCCCACCAACCTAGGCTTACTCCTGGAAGCCTGTAAACAAGTGAGGATGTGCTGCTTTCATTGCCCCTGCATCTTCCCATGTAACAGATGTGTCATCATTGAGATCCCATAATACTTTTACCTGCTCGACCTTGCGACCTCTGAGGTTTAGTTCTCTTTGCTGGATAATCTGCACTGGTTCCAGCATCAGTTGACCATCTACCACATGTAAGTCATTCCAATTCAAAACGTGAGCAATGTCAGGAATATACTTCCTCAACACAGATACATGGAATACATCATGGATACGTGAAAGACTGGGAGGCAAGGCAAGTCTGTAGGCAACTGGACCAATACGTTCCAAGATCTCAAACAGTCCCACAAACCGTGGAGATAGTTTAGATCCCTTACCATACCTAATAGGACTCTTTCGAGGCCTAACCCGTAGAAATACCTTATCCCCAACCTCAAACTGACGCTCAATCCTATGCTGATTAGCATATTTCTTTTCCCTGTTTTGTGCTGTAGAAAGATGCTCTCTAACACGTTTTACCTATTGCTCCAAGTCTTGAAGCATCTCAGAACCTAGAAGAATTCTGTCCTCAAGATTATCCCAGCTCAAGGGTGTTCTACATGGTCTCCCGTACAGGGCCTGAAAAGGAGCCATACCTATTGAGCTGTGATATCCATTGTTGTACGCGAACTCAACAAGGTGAAGATACTCTTCCCACTTATTCTGTCTGTCCATAACATACATCCTAAGCATGTCTTCCAATATCTGGTTGACACGCTCAGTCTGTCCGTCAGTCTCGGGATGATATGCTGAACTGAAGTTCAGCTGAGTACCCAATTCTCACTGCATAGATCTCCAAAGTGAAGATGTAAAGACTGGATCCCTATCAGATATGACCTTCTTAGGAATACCATGCAATCGGACAACTTGCTCCATGTATATCCGTGCTATAGATGCAGCATTGTAAGAAGACCTTACTGGAATGAAGTGGGCAACTTTAGTTAACCGATCAACTACAACCATGATTGCATCGTGACGCCTGGCTGTAAGTGGTAACCCCACTATGAAGTCAATGGATATAGTATCCCATTTCCATTCTGGTACACTGTGAGACTGCAACAAGCCAACTGGATGCTGATGCTCCGCCTTCACTCTCTGACATTCCAAACATCTAGCCACAAAGTCTGCAATAGCCCTCTTCATGCCTGGCCAGTAATAGTGTTGTCTGAGATCGGCATGCATCTTCTTCACACTAGGGTGCGCTGAATATGGTGCCTTATGTGCTTCAGTCATAACTAGATCCCGAAGATCCTTAATCTCTGGCACATAGACACTGCCTCGGCACCTCATGAGTCCATCAGTGCTGATAGAGTAGCCCTCAAAACGACCCTCTAACATACTGCCACTGTCAATCACTACTTTGACATCCAAGAACCAAGGATCCGAAGACAAGTTCTGAAGTATTCTATCCTTAAGATCCACTGTGAGGGTTAATGAAGAAAGTTTGTGATGTCTTCTGCTAAGTGCATCAGCCACTTTGTTTTCCTTACCCTACACATATTTCACTTCGAAATTGTATTCACACAAAAACTCCATCCATCTGCATTGACGAGCATTAAGATTGGGTTGTGTGAATAAATACTGAAGACTTCTATGATCTGTATGTAGCTCAAAATGTTGACCCAGTAAGAAATGTCTCTATTTGGTCAATGCATGCATTACAGCTGCAAGCTCCAAATCATGCGTAGGATAGTTGACTTCATGATCCTTCAATTTCCTGGACTCATAAGCAATGACTCTACCATCCTGCATCAACACTGCTCCTATTCCATCCAATGAAGCATCCGTGCAAACAACAAATGCCTTGGATGGATCAGGTACTGCTAGTACTGGTGCACTAGTTAAGCATTCCTTAAGAAGTTGAAATGTTGCTTCACACTCCTCTGACCAGAAGAATTGCTTTCCCTTTCTCTGAAGAGATGTGATGGGATGAGCTATTCGAGAGAAATTAGCTACAAATCTTCTATAGTAGCTAGCTAATCCCATAAAGCTTCGCACTTCTGAGACATTGGTAGGCACTGGCCACTCAACAATTGCCCTAATCTTGGCCGGATCCACAGCTATTCCCTCTCCTCTGATGATATGACCAAGATAGCAAATCTCAGTTTTGAAAAACTCACACTTCTCGAGATTGGCAAAAAGCTGGTTCTTACGGAGGCATTCAAAAACTAGTCTCAAATGCTGCTCATGCTCTACAAAGGAATCTAAATACACAAGAATGTCATCCAGAAACACCACGACAAACTTGTCAAGAAAGGTTCTGAATACACCATGCATTAGGCTCATGAAAACTGATGGTGCATTTGTCAGTCCAAAAGGCACTACAGTGAATTCATAATGCCCGTATCTGGTACGAAAAGCTGTCTTGTGGATATCAGCTTCTTGAATCCTTAGTTGATGGTATCCAGATTTGAGATCAATTTTGGAAAACACCTTAGCTTCCTTCACTTGATCAAACAAGTCATCGATGCGTGGCAAAGGATATCTATTCCTAATGGTCACTTTATTCAGCTGCCTGAAGTCTATGCACAGCCTTAAAGAACCATCCTTCTTTTTGACGAAGATTACAGGTGCTCCCCAAGGTGAGACAATAGGTCTTATGAGCCCTTTTTCAAGCAATTCCTCAAGTTGAACCTTAAGTTCTACCAATTCTTGAGTGGTCATGCGATAAGGAGTCTTAGAAATAGGCTCGGTTCCAGGCAAAAGATCAATCCTGAAATCAATTTCTCTTTTAGGAGGAATTCCCAGAATCTCTATAACAAAGATATCTGAAAATTCCTTCAAAACTGGATGATCTAAGTTGGTACTAGAAGAGACTGGTTCATCAAAATCATTGATAGAAACAGCAAACAGTTTGCATCCCATACGCAAGCACCTCTTGAGTTGCTTGGCAGAAATGGTTCTAACTGAAATTGGTCTCTTAACACCTAATATGCACTTGGCTGTTCCAAAATCATCAATACATTTGATGATCTTTTCTCTGCAATCAATGACAGCTAAATGCTGATCCAGCCAATCCATTCCTAAAATAACATCATACGAACCCAAAGGAATAACTCTAAGGCTAACTGAGGTAGTAAAAGCCTTAAGTCGAATCTTACAATCTACAACCACTAATCCCGTTTCCACCTTAGACCCTAATGCTAACTCAACTTGCCATGCCAACTCAGCTTTATTTACAGGAATACCACATTGTTTTACCAAATTTGAAGAAATAAATGAGTCGGTGGCCCCGGAATCGAACAAAATAGAAATTTTCTTACCTTGACAATTACCTTTTGTTTCGATTACGGTATTCTGATGATCAGCTTGCCTTTGGTCCACGGTAGCGAATATTCGGTGGTTCCTTCCAGAATCTCCTACAGTGGCCTCAAAACCTGCTACTTTAGATCTGCCTTGGTTGTTGCCACGAAGGGGACAATTCCACTGAAAATGACCCAACTGACCACAGTGGTAACATTCCACCCCTCTCTTGATACTCTGATTCTGCATTGAGTTTGCTGGAGGAGGTACATTGCTCTGCTGCACACTTTGAGAAGACAAAAAGGACTTTTGCTGCTCAGGTACTTTGAAACTCTTGTTTGACTTAGAGAACTTTTCAAACTTCCTCTTCATAAATTTGCCACTAGAGCTACCTGATACTGCCCTTGAATTGCCTTGAGAAGATTTCTGGTTCTTGCTATTACTTTGAGCAAGAGGATTCACTGTACTCTTGATCGCACTTCCACTGAAACCTGACTTCATCTCAGTCAGTTTAGATTGATTCGAGGCTTCTTGCACGGTTTTAGGCTTGAAAGTACGCACTTCTTCTCCGATTTTGGGATTTAATCCCCTGATAAAGTGTTGTACTAAAGGCTTCTCATGTTCAGCCCAACCGGAGTACTTCTTCAACTCAAAGAATCTCCTCTCATACATATCCACTGTAGAATTACCTTGAGAGATATTGAAGAATTCCTCAGATCTGGCCTGCTGCCAGTATTCTGACATGAACCTTTCACGAAACCTTTCAATGAACAATTCCCAAGTGACTTGAGAGATATTGACTCCAAGACGCTGAAGTTCCATGTTCCACCATATGGAAGCAAAGGATCTGAGCTGCATGACAGTCTAGCGAACCCTTACATTACTCTGATAATCATGGAGTATGAAACATCTTTCGATGTTTAGAAGCCATGCTTCAGCAGCGGTACCTTCCTCGGTTCCATAAAAAATAGGTCCTTTGAACTTAGAAAGGTCCTTCAACTGAGCCCTTGTGACAGGATCCTCAGCTACAGCCGGGTTTGCATTAGGAACTTGAACCACATGAGCATTTGCTCCCCCAACAGGAACATTGCTCCTTGCTTCAATATCATCAAGTCTATCAAGTATCCGTTGTAGAACTTCAGCTTGAGGGTCTCCTTGATCACCTTGATCAACTCCAAGCGCTCCTTGGTGACCTTGCCCGGTTCCACGGCCACGTCCTCGACGTCTGCCCCTACCTTTGCCAACACTAGTATCAACTGGGTCACCACGCCCACGGGCACCTCTTGTGACAGGAGGCATGCTTAAGACCTTAAATAAATAAAAGAGAATTAAAATCATTAATGGAAGCAAAGAGATATAACCCTTTTTAAAACCTCGAGCCCCTAGTGTTCAAACCAGGGCTCTGATACCAAATGTAAAATCCCATAACAATAATCCATATAAAAGATAAACCAATCGTAAACCAAATAACTTAACCAGAATAGCACAATAATTTTTTCTTATTTACGAGATACAAGTTAACATCAAAATACAACTTAACTGCCTTAATCAATTATTTAATATCCAAGGACAACTAAATACATGAGAGTATATCAATATACTCAATATTTAATACATATTTTCCAAGAGTTCAAGATTGTTTATAAATGCCCCTATCCATCCTAAGCACTGTTTTGATAATAAGAAACCAGGTTATGATCTGTTTCCCGTATATCTTTATAGCAGCTAACCATTTCCCCAAAAACATTGTTTTCCTCATCTAGAATCCTGAAAAACCAAATAGAAAACAACCACAAACAAACAGGGCTTAATCAAAAAGACTAAGATGGTGGAATACCTCCATAGCATCTGCATCATACAGGTTAGAACTTTAACATAATAAGCTGAACCATACATATAAAAACAGATATGTCTCATTATTAACAGGAAGCATTCCATTTCTATTCAACAGAATCAACAAGTACATCATTTCATTTCCAACAGAAATAAACTCGCAAAGAAAATGACAAGGTGATGATCCACTAGCTTTGGGTATCTACATAAGAATCAACGATCAGTAACCATATAGGAAACTCGAAGAATTCATTATGCCAGCCTTATTCTTTACAAGCAATAAGGTAAATCCATACCCTTACTTCACCAACATGTGCAAGTAATCAAGGCAACACATTTTATCTTTTTAAATGAAACCCATACCCCATGAATTATTAAATTATCACTTAGTCAAATAATTGACAGATATTCTTTCACCTTAAGGATCCAGACAAAAGTCAGTCACCCATACTAAAGATCACACTTGCATTATCTCAAAAACACTTCATATCAACATTATTAGCTAAACCACAATAAAATCTGTATTATCAAATTCAGCTAATAATGTCAACTTAATTGCTTAAATCTTTAAACTGAATCAACAATCAAAATATCCACATACATCCATAAATCCTCTTTTCAAAACAACCACAATTAAGCACTTTCCTTTCATCAACTGAAGGAATAATTAAAGCAAGAATTTTCAATACCACCATTATTATAGCTCAGATAATAAAGCCCAATTTTCTAACAACCAAATGCAACACTATGTCTGATGATTGAAATATCCAATTTTAATACCAACTGACCGATACCACTAATACTTTAAAAATCAATTCCATTAATCTAACACATTATAACTAACAGAGTTTATTTGTAAATCCATGGAAGGTCAAAATCAAATTTCATATACTAATATTTAATGCAGAATTACACATCATTTTCATATTGACCATCCATATAAAAATGCACTTGTTTCAATTCTGTCATTTCAGTTACCAAGTCACATATGTATACACTTCTAGGCGTACACACATATATATACATATATATATACACTCATGGTATGTGTATATATATATATACACATCCCTACAAGTATATATATGTACCCTTGTAAAATATACAGAATCAGAACACTACATTAACATATTTATAATCCTATCAGAATAATACAGAATCAGGTAACTTATTCGAAACGTACATTGTCATATACTGTCATTATACCGAATGAAACTATGTTTCAAATTCCGAACATTAACTTAGAGGTTATTAAATCGACAGACTAGAAAATCTTATAATCCAATTCGGCCTACTTACATAATCTCACAAACAGAAAATCAACTACTACCGAAACTATTCGAGTTATCTACAGACCATAACCATAGACCAAGTCCTCGAAGGAAAACAGTAAGACTATATTGACTTCCACTGTAAACTCTATAACAACCGATAGTTCCACAATACTGAGAATAAGACAAAACTATGTTTCACATCCCGCTATAGAACGTTCTTCATATAAACACGATTCCTAATGAAAATTCTACTGACAGACCCAAGCTTATCCTCCGACAATAAACTGCCATTAACCGAACCAGAAATTTACCAAATACTATCTTACTACGAGGACTCAAAAAGAAAAATACATCACTAATCTCCCATAACTATGACTCATACTGCAATCGTAACTAAAGCCACAAAACTCCAGAGCTCGACAAATCGCAGAGTCTTGTAACAGGCAAATAAATAGACCCCTAATCTTTTTTTTAATCCTACTGAACAGAAAGCACAAAACAACAGGGATAGAATCTTCCAACACTGAGTCCCAAATTCTTTTCCCCAAATCTCGACAGACTTAAGCAAGTAAATTATAGAGACCGAAGAGACTGCAATGATCATAATAGAGAAAAGCATTTGCAATACAGATATAGAATAATTCCTCATAAAATGAATAGAGCAGTGAGAAATTACAACCCATATATTCTCATATGCTAAACTCGAAAAAAAAAAACAAGAGATAAGGAAGAGAATGCCCCTGCCTGTGTTACAGAGTGAGGGTGTTCTAAATCTTGCAAATAAAATCCAAAATCCACGCTCCCGAACTGGCGAGCTACTCCAGAAATCAACCTTTGCACAGCAAAAGAACTGAACACACCGTGACAGAGCTCGGTTCACAAGCACGAAAACCAAATGTATTCCCAAACCGAGATATTGGTGATAAACATCATGGAAAATTCCACTATTAACACACAAAAATGCAACCATTTTTCCCTCCAAGCTGAACTGAATAACCCCATTCTCGCAACCATTCCAAGTAGCAAAACACATTTCCTCACAACTGAAAACCCTTGCCAATACAAATGGCAGACAGCAAACTGAAGTAATCAATTCCAGTATGCATGCCGTAGCTGCATTAACTACCAACTTATCCTTTACTGCCACTTCCACTCAATAGTTCGACAGTTGTCACTGCAGT
Organism: Chamaecyparis obtusa; assembly: GCA_027943335.1. NCBI lineage: Eukaryota > Viridiplantae > Streptophyta > Pinopsida > Cupressales > Cupressaceae > Chamaecyparis > Chamaecyparis obtusa. Next base: position 4,249,482 of record BSBK01000790.1, on the reverse strand, counting down.
ATCAGTACTAACCAAGAATTCCCAAAGAGACATGCTTAAGAATTAATTCGCACATTGATATAACATTCATAATCTCAATGCACATTTGAACATTGCAAAACAAATGTTTTAAGCAGAGTGAGGTTAGTAAGTCAAAACCATATTAGGTCATGTGATGCGAATAACTTAGGAAGTGTTTCAAAGCCATGGTTTAGGTTAGAGAAGTTACTAACCCCCAAGACTATCTTACCATTATAACATAGGATGTTAATGTAATACTAACACCTCTTTCTAATTTTTAATAACTAACTTACCACTAATTGATTCATTCTAACAATTCTACTAACTTATTTCTCTTTTAATTTCATTTCAATTTTAACAATTAGCAGAATCATAGTAAAAATCATTTCAACAACTTATATTAACTATATAATTAATAATATTTTCCTTAACATATACTGACTTACTTAGAATCAAAATTCCATTAATGAACTATAGCATAGGAATTCCACTTCCCATTACGGAATGAGTTTTCTTAAAACTTAAAATAATCATCTCCTATAAGAAAACAAATTTCCAAAGTACATAAATGTAACAGAGAAAACCGATAGCTCAGGAAAGTCAGAATAAGAAACTGTTTTCATTAAATCAAATAGATCCAACACTATAATCTAACGAAAAATTAACAACTTCCTGCCAAGTTTTATTACCAAATAAGACATGATCAAGAATATTTCCACAATAATAATGCCCATATACTGTTAGAGATATAAATCGAAATCTAGACAAAGCTATAATCCAAATCACCACAAGAAGAATCTGGATATAAATAAATCCAAACAAAAACATGAAATCACACCAAAAGATCTATATGAATTGCAGGATTAGAAACCAAGCCAGGAGCAGATAGGGGCATGACATTTAGGATGGGGATGATGTAATTTTTTGAGGATAAGGATTAATTTGAGGAATAGGATTACATGAATATTTAGGATAATGGTTTAGTAAATTATGATTATGAATTAGAGGAAGAGAATCGTGGATTGGAGGATCCTAGCATGTAAAATTTAGATAGTTTGTATATATGATTGAAGGTATACTCAAAATGGAGATTAGAATGTGGATAGGGGAGAAGTTGGATGTAGACATGTTGGATGAGATAGACATATCGGCGAGATAATATAGACACATGCAGGAGCCGTCAAATGGATATCCCTAGGTTGGATTACATAGATTTTCTTGAAATTCCAATTTCAAAGGCAGGGGTTGGATTTGAAAATAGATCGATCAACAATTAATAAAATTCATTGAGGTGGAATAGATTGAGGTACTGTAGTTAGATATGAGATTATGTGAAGCGCTTGCTATGTTGGGTTGGGATGTGATACATGGATAGCTAAGGATTGGTTAATTTCGGGGTATACATGAGTTGCATTAATATAATCCATAGGTTTGTTGGGTTGGCACAAAATACATGGATAGATAGTGATTCATTAATTTTGAGGCGTAGATGAGTTGCATTAATATATTCCATAGGTTTGTTGGGTTGGGTGAGTTAAATGGGAATTGAAAGAGATGCTCGAATGACATATTTCACACCTTCGTTTGGAGGTGGGGTTTTATTCACTTTTACTAGTAGTTCATGGATAAGGTTATAAAAAATGACTTGTCGAAAGCCGATGATGAAAGTTTTCGAGCATATGAATTAATCGAAAGATTAGGATTATATGAATGATTTGGGATTATGGATTGGTTGACGATGACTCAATCTTGGGTAGTTTGAATTGGAGTTTCAAGGCATATTCAAAGTAGGGATTAGAATGTGGATAAGGGAGATGTTGGATGTATCAATGATGGATTGGATAGACATGTTGGTGACATATAATATGGATGCATGCACAAGGCATTAGATGGATTTCCCTTGTTAAAGGTACATAAAAGATATGGGATGAGAGATGTCTTCCGACTGCATACAATTTCTTGAATTTCCCTTGTCATACATGGGATTCCGAGTTCCCTTGCTATATATTTTTAATGATTGAAAATGTTATTATATAGTGACTACTAAAATCAAATACTATATCATTTCCTAAGTCACACAATAAAATACATATTAAAAAATCAAATCTCCCCTTTTAAAAGGGATACATGGACGTTTTCTAAAGGAAAAGTAATATCAAACTATTGTATCTCTTATTATCCCACATTGGAAAAGCAAGGTGAGACGTCTTGGAAAGAAGAATATATATCTGTCTGTGGAGGCCGATAGGGGTTATGCTGGATATGATACAAATCTGAAACGTTGTGTTGGGAGTTGATCTTCTTTAGGGTTTTGAGGACGTTCACCCTATGAACTAACATCTTCCTTGCTGTTGAAAAGATACAGTCAGGGAGATCTAGTGGAGCTGTGATAATGTGGATGCTGGCTGACTCGATTCATTGAGCTGAAGGTATATCTGCCAATTTGGAATTTCTATATAGGCTTGGATTGTCAATAAGTCGTTACAGATTTGAAGAAAGTGCTGGGATATCTTGGTAAGAGACCATGTCTGCTGAAAAAAGACAGATATTAATTGCAGCCATAGAGATATAACCTCACAGAGTAGTCGTACAGTCATAACAGTAATCTGGAAGTGGAACGTGGGCATTACAGGAGACCTGGGGATGCCATCAAGCATATACAAGTGCTGTAGTTACCACTCACCTCTTGCATTGTGCTTTCATACATACAAATATGAATATTTATCAGAGATAAAGTGGCTGACCAGCATTTGCGAAGTGAAGTCTCTGTTGAAAGTAAATTTCAGACATTAAATAATAAAACAAAATACAGAAGATGAAAGATTAAAAGCACACAGACACAGAGACACATAAATTATAGTGGTTCATCCAACTATTCTGGATTGCATCCACATTTCAAGAAGGGCATATCTCTGTTATTGAAAATACAGTGTGTTACAATGTTACAGCAGCTCTTGGCTCATAAGCCTTTTACATTGCATGGTCAAATGGTCTCCTAGCATCTACGGAAGTCAGAGAATAATCGGTTACAACAGCAGGTGAAGATTGGGCTTCACCCACTGCCGTAGCCGTTACATACAGAGGTGTTACAATCTCCCACTTGAAGTCCAATCAATGCTACGAGACGAGCTGCTCAGAGATATCCCCCACTTGGTGCTTATGGCTATGTCGTCACTATGCCGAGAGAAGTCCTACAGAATTCAAACTTCTCTCGACGTACAACCTTTGTAAACGCATCAGCCGGATTGATCTTTGTATCATTCTTCTCTAACTGTAATCTTCCCTCTTCAAGAGAATGACGTATGAAATGAAATCTGGTCTCAATATGTTTGTGCGACTGTGGAAAGTTGAATTTTTGTCCAATTGAATGGCGTTGTTGCTATCAGAAAATAAGGTAAATGTGGATTGTTGAAATCCCAACTCTCCGAACAATCGCTGTAACCATATCAGCTCTTTAGCTCCCTTAGCGAGAGCAATCTATTCAGCCTCGGTGGAGGAAAGAGCAACCACTTGTTGCTTCCGAGAAGTCCAGCTAATCGCTGCTCCAGCAAAAGTAAACACATAGCCTGTTGTAGACCTCCTTGCATCTAAATCTCCAACCATATCAAAATCAGCATATCCGCAAATATAAGGGGCCTTACTGTTAAAACATAAAACATGAGAGGAAGTGCCCTTCAAATACCGAAGAGTCCATTGAACTGCTTGCCAATGAGTTTTACCAGGATTACTCATAAAACCACTCACAACTCCCACTGCTTGAGCAATATCCGAACGTGTGCTAACCATGGCGTACATCAAACTACCAACTGCTGAAGAATAAGGAATACAAGCCATCTCTTGTTTTTCTTCCTGAGTAGAAGGACACATTTTTTAAGACAATCAGAAATGATCAGCCAATGGCAACCGATTTTGAGTTTGTCATATTAAATTTCTCTATAACTTTAAGAATGTATTTTTCTTGAGATAACTTGATTTCTCTCCTATGTCTATCTCAGATTATATCCATCCCAAGAATCCTCTTCGCTGCCCCTAAATCTTTCATGGCAAAACGAAGAGACAAATGTGTCTTCAGCTCATGAATGACTCTCATACTGTTACCAGCAGTCAACATATCATCAACATACAATAACAAGATCACAAACTCACCAGTCGGAAGCCTTTTGAGGTATACACTGTTGACTTGGTGGTCAGCACCTCCTTGGAGATTCGTGACATGACTTAACCACCTCTCGTGGATCGGGTTAAATCTGACATTTGTATCAGGCATTGACAGTTCGAGCTTTTGGTGCAACGGCAAATGATTCCAACAATTGGTATCAGAGCCTTGGGTCACGGGTTCGAGTCTCCCTTCACTGGGTGTTGAAGGCTCAGTCGGTGCTGAGGGGGAGATTGTTGACTTGGTGGTCAGCACCTCCTTGGAGATTCATGACATGGCTTAACCGCCTCTTGTGGATCGGGTTAAATCTGACATTTGTATCGGGCATTGATAGTTCAAGCTTTTGGTGCAACGGCAAATGATTCCAACATACACATGGGTCTGATTCGCAACGAGTAAAACCTTGCTGAGTCATGAAGTTATCAAACTTTAAATACCATTGATGCAGAGCTTGTTTCAGCCCATAGAGACTTCTCTTTAACCTGCAAAATAAATGCTCCTGCCCCTGTCTGACGAAGCCTTCTGACTGTTCCATATAGAGCTCTTCATCAATGTCCCCATGTAAGAACGTTGTTTTGACATCGAGTTGCTCAAGCTCGAGATCCCACGCTGCTACCATACCAAGTACCAAACGAATGGTCTGCATTTTTACCACTGGAGAAAGAATTTCATTGAAATCCACACCCTTTTGCTGAGCAAATCCCTTCACTACCAGTCTGGCTTTGTATCTCTTTCGTCCTCCAACTTCCTCTTTTATGTGATAGACCCATTTATTCTTCAGAGCCTTACGATTTGGCAGAAGAGAAACCAAATCCCAAGTTTGGTTCGTGTTTAAAGACTCCATTTCATCTCGTATTGCATCCAACCAGAACACTGAATTTATATCAGAACATGCCTGTTTAAAAGTCTGTGGCTCTGCCTGATCAGAACACAAGGAAAATAATAATTCGTAATCATCAAACTTGCGAGGGCATTTCCTCTCTCTGGTAGACCTCCGTAAAGTAATATTTTGATCATTGTCTGAAGTTTGAATAGGGCCAGTAGCCTCTGTATTTTGAATGCCATGTAATTCCCTGTCATATTGTTGTTTTGGTAAATCGAATGCCATGGGAGGCTGATTGGAAGGGCAGGGGACTGTGGAATTTGTACCCAATTCCACGCTGCATTGTGTTTGGGTCACGTATGGTGGACCACAGTCCATGCGTGACATGTTGGAGAGCAGGGAGGAAGCAGCAGTGGGCACGGGCTGCTGTCTAGCTTCACACGGCTGAGAGTCTTGCGCACTGAAGTGTTGGAGAGGCTACGTGGGGAAAGCAGCGACCCACGTAGCAGCAAGGAATCTGCTAAACGGCAGCATGGTAGTCTCCACATGTGGCAAAGGGGTGTTTGGAGGCTGGGACAACAGAGCTTACTACTGCGTCTCAACTAAATGCGGTTCATCCTCCACGCGTGGGAGGGGATTGATTACAGGCTACTATATGGGAAACAGGGATGAAATCGGCAGCTCTCCTCCTTGACTGCTTTGGTAAGGGGCAAGAGACGTAAATGCTGGGGTGTTAGAAAACAATGGTTGTGAGCTAACCACAAGTGGTGCGGTAGACATAAGGGGTTGCTGTGGAATTGTGCAAGGGAGAGTATTTGTGGAAGGAGTGATTTGAGCAATGCTGGAGGGGGCAAATATAGACGGATGGAATGTGACCCAGGGTGTGTTCTGCATATGATTTCCATTATCAGACAGATTAAATTTAATAAATTTATCAGAGGAAGAATTCTGAATTTGCAAACTTGAGAATGATTTCTCATTAAATACAACATCCCTGCTCCGTATCACTTTCTTAGTGATTGAATCCCATAGACGATAACCAAATTCATCCTCACCATACCCCAAAAAAATGCATCTTTTGGATTTAAAATCCAATTTCGTTCTCTGCTCTTTGTTAATGTGAGCATATGCATCGCACCCAAAAACACGCAAGTGAGAAAAAGAAATTCTCTTACCAGCCCACCTCTCTTCCAGAATGTCAAAATCCAAACGTGACGAAGGAGCTCGGTTGATTAAATAAACTGCTGTATTACAAGCCTCTGCTCAAAATTCTTTCCCCAAACTGGCATTAGACAACATACATTGAGCTCTCTCCAAAATAGTCTGATTCAGCCTCTCAGCTGCACCATTTTCTTGAGGCGTATAAGGGACTATTTTAATCCTCTGAATACCGTGATCTGCACAAAATTGATCAAACTCCAAAGAGCAAAACTCACCACCATTGTCCGTTAGTAAACATTTTATTTTTCTTCCAATCTGATTTTCCACCTTAGCCTTAAAGCTCTTAAATTTTGAAAAAACTTCTGATTTCTTATTTAGCATGTAAATCCAAACTTTGCGAGTGCAATCATCAAGAACTATGACAAAATAATTAGCACCACCAATAGAAGTTACCTCCGTAGGACCGAAAACATCGGAATGAATGAGCTCTAATGGAGAGGATTTCTTCTCATGACCCGTCCTTACGAAGCTGGTGCGATTTTGTTTGCCATAAAGGCAATGCTCACACAATGTCAAATCAACCGATTTTAGACCCGGAAGTTGGTCTCTTTGAAGCATAACTTCAAGACCTGTTTTGCTCATATGACCAAGCCTCTTATGCCAAAGTTCGGCATTGCTATCTGCAACCGCCATGGCTGCTCCCACTTCACCGTTACACTCTAATGTGTATAAACTTCCATTTTTTTGCCCTTTTGCTAAAACCAATTGACCTTTGGACACTTTCCAAGAAGCTAAATCAAAACTAACATTGCATTCTTGTGTATATAACTGACTAACAGAAATCAGATTACGCTTAAGTGTAGGAACATGCCTAACATCTTTTAAAATCCATTTACTTCCATTTTTCAGTGATAATGAAATATCCCCTTTGCCAACTATATCACATTCTTTATTATCCCCAAGAAAAACTTTGCCAAACATACCTTCATTGTAATTTGTGAAAGCACTTCGACATGGAGTTGCATGAAAAGAGGCTCTGGAATCGAGAACCCACGAATCTGAATCCGTGTTGCCGGCTGCAAGTACCAAAGCTCCATCAGTTGCAGCATTAACTCCAGCATTGATAACATTATTTTGAGCCCTTTTATAGTTCCAGCATTGCTTCTTTGTGTGCCCAGATTTTCCACAAAACCAGCATGTGCCATTTCTTCCTCTCGATTTCGAGTGATGACTCGATCTGCCTCTTCCGTTGTTATTATTATTATTTCTTCCTCTCTCACGACTTCTACCTCTATTGCTTGTGCTCACTACTGTTAGAGCATCACTGGAAGAGGGTTCTTGATGTTTTCTTCGCATGTCTTCACTAAGCAATGTGGCTGCGACTTCATCGAATTTCAGTTTGCTCTTGGCTGGAACTGAAGTGCTCACAGCCATTACAACTCCTTCCCAGCTGTTCGGAAGAGAGCATAACAGTAATATTGCCTTTATTTCATCATCTAATGCGATACTAACCGAAATCAGCTAAGTAACTAAAATATTGAACTCATTGAGATGATTCACGATCACTCCCCCTTCTTTCATTTTCAGATTATATAATTTATTGATGATGAATACTTTGTTCGATGCTGAAGCTATCTCATATAATGAGGATAACTTATCCCACAGCTCTTCCGTTGTCTTCTCTATCGAAACATTGAAGAGCACAGTGCTTGATAAAGATAAGATGATCGTTGCCTTTGCTTTCTGATCGATCTTCTCCCAATCTTCATCCGACATCGAACCCTTTCCTTTTGTTTTTCCAAGTAACGCTAGTTGCAAATCCTACTTGACAAGCAGAGATTCAATCTGTACTTTCCATAATCCAAAGTTCTGCCCTGAAAACTTTTCAATCTTCCATTTATCTGCTTCATCCATGGCACCTGCAAGACCTCACCGATTTCTAAAAAATCGAACGAGCTTAACCAGCTCTGATACCAATTGTTGAAAGTAAATTTCAGACAATTAATAATAAAACAGAATACAGAAGATGAAAGATTAAAAGCACACAGACACAGAGACACAAAAATTATAGTGGTTCATCCAACTATTCTGGATTACATCCACATTTCAAGCAGGGCATATCTCTGTTATTGAAAATACAGTGTGTTACAATGTTATAGCAGCTCTTGGCTCATAAGCCTTTTACATTGCATGGTCAAACGGTCTCCTAGCATCTGCGGAAGTCAGAGAATAATCGGTTACAACAGCAGGTGAAGATTGGGCTTCACCCACTGCCGTAGCCGTTACATACAGAGACGTTACAGTCTCAAGTTAGGGGTCTGCTGTAGCATTTTTTTAAGCACATTACCAACTGGACCAGACATCGGTACGCCCAATACATTGCCATACTGTTAAGAATGACTGAATACATTGTCATTGTTAATGCTTAGTCTTGTACACATTTTTTAAGAGATTTTAATACAGAGATATCGATCTGCTGTGTATTTATTTGGCTCACTTAGTCATGAAATGAAATCTATATGTGCTTGAGAATATATTCAGCAATTTACACTATATTCTTCTTCTATAAACAGCATAAAACAAACCCATACATCAGTAAACTGGACTATTAGAGTTTCAGAGAAATCAGAAGTAAGAGAAATAAGAGTGCAAGCTGACTGTTTGACGAATTTCCTGTGAATAAAGAGAAACAAAATCTGTCAGAATAAGGGAGGGATCTTACAAAAGTTGATTGGCGAGCTGGACGGAAACCTGGTTCTTCCAGGGAGTGGACTTGCTACGGAGTTCAAACTTGTGCAGAAGTTTTGTGGTCTTCATCAAAGAAAAATTTGTAAGGATTCAGAATTGTTCGGGTAATAAAATATTTGTGCTGCTGAAGATTTATAATTTTTTATCAAAATCATTGCCCTTCAATAATGGTTGTTCCCTCTCTAATATTGGTGATAATATAACAAAGCAGATGTTTAATTGCCTGAGTAGTGTTAGTGGTAAAAATTGTTCTGAATATAGATGGAGCGATTTATCTTTGTGGGCTCCGATTCACCATAAGGACTGTTATATTTGGCCATTAAAGGTTCAATATACATTTATACTGAAAAGAGACATTTGGTTTAATAGCCTCCGTCTAATATTGAATATATATTGAAATCGTATATTAAAAATTCCTTGACGTGAAATATTATTTGAGCCGTGAACATTTGAGTATTACAGAGGAATTTTCCAGAGGATAAAATCTTGGGGCCTCAGTAGTGGAAAACGAAGCCACATTGGTCTATAAGGTTTTCTTGTAAGGTTCTCTGGCCTCCTGTGACCTGAGTCCTCTGTAAATGCTTTATACCTTCACTTGAACTGTTTGTGGAGTTTGCTGTCAAGGATTAGTGCAGGGGACCCCATACTTTAAAGTTGCTGCTGTTTGCAAGGCTTCAATCACAAGAGAAGATTGTATATGAGATTTGCAATATTAAAACCATAGTGAAAGCAAAGGCTAATGAGCCGATAAATGGTATTGCTGTCTCTAATTTCAGATTGGTGTAAGAAATAATGAGACGTCAGCTTCGACATTGCATAATCAAGTCAAGGCAAACCAACTTCTAGGTGTTCAACATTTTTATATCTGTTTTGGTATTGTGTAATCTGCAACTAGTATTTTCGATTGAATATTGATGCTAAGAACTTGGTGTGATCATGCCAATATGATATAGTGTTTGTAGTCTCTATTAATGTCATTGAATGCAAACATATATGTTCAAAGCCAACGGTTGTTTGAAATCCCTGATTAATATGTATGCGCCTGCAAATCTAAAGGGAATCCACAGCAGTGGTGAATCGGAATATTTCTGAAAACCAGTGGTATCAGAGTTGTCCGTGTTTGTGCTTAAGTCTGATAAGAAGCAATATTGATTTTCTATTGTGCTTTGGTTGTCCCTTGCTTCTGCGTACTTATTTTCATCATTATATGTTTCTTATGTTATTTGGCAACATTAAAACTCAACTGCAATAAGATATAAGAACTCAGAAACTGCAAACTGTTTGAAGAAATGTCAAAGTTTCAAAACTGCAATTTTGGGTCAGAACTGCTAAGGGATCTTACAAAGCATGAAGACGAATTTTCTTGTCCAGGATGGAATTCAAACAAGCAGAACAAAAAAGTAAGCCAGAAGATTACACTAAACTTCACAATGAGATTGTAAGGTTGAAGGAATGGAAAGATGCAAACTAAAAGATTGAAGAAACCTGAAACATAAGGAGCGTGGTGATCCGCTCAATATCATGTCTGGTTTTCTAAAACCCACAAGGCACAAATGTGGACTTCAATTTTACAAGGAGAAAGCTCAAAAATTTTAAACAGAGATGAGAAGGTAAAGAAAAAGGAGATGCCTGAATCCAAGAAGCATAACGAAGATCAAAAACATTTCACTCTGGTCAAGAACTGTAAGAAAATTATAAAAAGACCCCCTTGCTTAATATCTGTCCACCGTAGATGCTTTTCATTTAACAAAGTTGGACATAAAACTACTGAATATCAAAGCTGGCTCGGATTACAACTATTTGATGGTCAATGTTTTGCGTGCACTAATTTTGAGCATAAGAAAAAATAAATACGGAAATATAATGATTTGAACGCATTTATAAATAATGGTAGAAGTGTTCAATCCTTCTATATTTATTTTGTGGAGGACTAGAATTATTAGATCATGAGGGTGACAGGGAGGGATAATTGGATCGTAGAATAAATTAGGGTCATGACATAAAGACGATGGAAGACTCTGATCTTGACTTGGAAGGGGAACATGAGGGGAAGTAGGGCAGATCGCTTCAATCTTAATTTGCAATAGGATCACGATGGCAACTTAGAGACATAGTTGAATCTTCAAATCGGAAGGGATAATGAGATGTAGCTGAGGAGATGCTTGCCTCTTGATATGGAGATAAAAAAACGAGATGGAGTAGACATAACAACTTACTCTTCTTTTGGATTGTGATTTTTCGTTGGATGGGTAATTTGATATTGATTTAAAGGAGTGTGTATAGTTACATGATTTCCAACAAGCTTTGTCATGTTAGCATTTGTGTACAACTATAGATGGTGTGATTAAGGAGAAAATGGTCTTCAATTTGGGAGAATAGAGGTATGGGAGATTCCTGAAGCTTAGGGGAATGATGTTTGTCTTGATTTGGATGGGATGGAGACGGATGCATGGCATCTTTCAAAACTTTGTTTGTAGGTGGCCTTTCATTTTCTTTTACTAATAGTTGTTCGATAAGGTTATGAAAAAATGACATTTAGGATGGGGATGATGTAAGTTTTCGAGCAAAGGATTAATTTGAGGATTAGGGTTGCATGAAGGTTTATGATAATGATTTGGTTACCTAGGATTCTAACGTGCAAAACTTGGTAATTGGTATAGCTGATTGAAGGTATATTCAAATTGGAGATTAGAATGTAGATAGGAAGAAGTTGCATGTATAGATGTTGGATGGGATAGACATATCGCCAAGAGATAATATAAATACATGTAGCTATCATCAAATGGATATCCCTTGTCAAATGTAGAGGAAAGATAAGCAATGAGAGATAGCTTTTGATTACATAAAATTTGTTGAATTTCCATTGTCAAGGGTAGAAATTGCATTTGAAAAAAGATGGATTTGTAGTGAATAGAATTTGTTGAGGTCGAATAAATTTTGCTATTGTCAGTGGATATGAGACTATGTGATCCGCTTGCTATGTTGGGTTGGGAAGAGATACATGGATAGGTAATTGGCTAATTTCGAGCCATAGCTGAGTTGCATTAGTATGATCCATAGGTTTTTTGGGTTGGATGACTTAAATGGGAATTGAAAATGATGCTCGAATGAGGTAGGTTTTTATTCTCGTTTACTAATAGCTCACGGACAATGTAATAAAAAATGACTTGTAGAAAGGGGACAATCAAAGTTTTCAAGCATAGGAATTAATTGGAAGATTAGAATTATATGAAGGGTTTACAATTATGGTTTGGTTGACAATGTGTGAAGATTGGGAAGTTTGTATTGGTGTTTCAAGGTATATTCAAACTGGGGATTACGATGTGGTTCGAGGAGATGTTTGATATATCAATGCTAGATGGAAGAGACATCTAGATGACAAAGAACATAGATGCATGCACGAGGCATCACATGGATTTCCCTTGTCAAAGAAAGAGAAAAGATATGGAATGAAAGATGTCTTTGGATTACAAATAAATTGTTGAATTTCCCTTGTCACAAGCAGTGGTTGGATTTCGAATACGATTGACTTGGATTGGATATAATTTTTTAACGTGGAATAGATGGAGCTATGGCAGATGGATGAGTTTATGAGATTCACTTGCTATGTTGGAATGCGGTGAGCACATGGATAGGTAAGGGTTGGTTGATTTTGAGGCACATATGAGTTGGATTGATGTGATCGATAGGTTGATACGATTCAATGAGTTGGATGGAAACTGATATAGATGCTTGAAAAAAGAAGATAATCAACAACCTAACGATTATTACCTTTTCATAAAATTCATTCTAAGGGGATTGACATAGATGCTTGAACAAAGAAGAGAATCAACAACCTAAGGATTGTTACATTTTCATAAGGTCATTTTAAGCATCCCTAAAGTCAAACTTAATATACTAGTTCATATCGTATCTATGGCAGCAGTAGAATTTTCTAAAACAACACATTTCATGAATTTGATTTTCTAGTTCTTTATTTAATGTATTGTACTGATTTTAAAATCTTTTGAGCGATTACAACAATATGTGATTATATTATTATTTTTCATTTGCTGATATCATGTGCTTTACTGGTATGGAATTTAGTTATATCAACCCATTTGGATGGGGAGCTATGTTCAGAACCTTCATTTGGTATTAGAGCTTTGTTGATCATGTTTCTTGAGATAAATAGCTAAAGAGAAATAGGTTTTGCAAAAGATTTGAATAATTGCATAGGAAAGAAAGAATCAAAGTTCTTGCAGAATCTCAAACCAAAGACGTGAGCCACCGCCACTCCTAAACAATATAAAAAAACTGAGAAATAAGAGAATAAAATAGCATCTGCACCTATGAAATCAATGAGGTATAACAAAGCTGCAACATTAAGAAATAATCATCTAGAATAATTGTTCAGGTCCATTTTTTTATTATTAAAGGAAGGGTTCACTTTAAAATTCAAGCGCTTGGACCCTTCGAGAAAACAAACTCTAGTAGGAAGACTGAATATACCCAATTTACAACACCCAAAATCAAGGAAGCCAATTGGTTACAAGGAGACTTCCTCCCAAAAAGTTTTTGTCTTTTGTAACAGCTAGTGGAAAACAGACTGTTGAAGAGAAATTCTCTTCTACGAAACACAAGTTGAAACGTGTTCATAGAAGCATATGAGGCACAGATCCTGAGACAATCAAAGGAATGAAGAATAAATGAATAATGTGCTAATTGAATCATAAAAGAAATAAAAAAAGGCCTTGCGTCCCATACTCGTCTGAAAGGAAAAAATAGTGTTAAACAAAATCCTTAATATAAAACAAGGACAAGTTTGGCGAAGACCGACGCTATGTAGTAGAGGAAGATACAAGCCAAGTTAGATCAGAAGCAGAAGACCTCTCCCAGTGGTTCAAACCTGTTCAAAGGGTGGTTAGAAAAGTATGCGATTATATTTATTATTTTTCCATTTGTTGATATTATCTTTACCAAATTCTTCCCTGGCAACCCCAAAGTCTGGTCCAGTTCTTGCAAAAGTCTGGTCCTTATCATATTCTTGCAAAAGTCTGCCCAAATTCTGTCAGACAAACCAAGGACAAATTGTATTGCTTTTATAGAAAATTTGCAAATCTGCAACAAAACACAGGCCAAATTTGGCCAAAGAATTTTTTAACTTTTTTAAAGTTGTTTTGATTCATTTTAGTCAATCCAACCCTCCAACCCTAAAATAGACCACTGAAAAGGTCAAAAAGGTAAAACATGTCATTTGGACTAAAACATATATGGTGGTGTATTTTGCTATGTTGTTTTACTATTAGCATAGTGGTGTATGAACTTATTTGCTGCTGCATATACATACATACATATATCTATATCTATATATATATATATATATAACACAAAAAACATATGTTTTTGTACAGATGAATCCAAAACAAATTTGAACCCACCCCCAAAAAAACTTGAACGAATTTTGAACTCGAATCTCGAATCCGCATCCGAACCTGAATCCAAACAGGCAACTTAGGATATTATGTGTTTCACTAGTGTGGAAATTAGTTGTATTAGCCCATAAGGATGTGGACCCATTTTCAAAATCTTCATTTGGTATAAGAGCATCGTTTGGCAACAGAATTGAATAATATGGTAGGCAACAAAGAATCAAAGTTTTTGATGAGTCTCAAGTGAGAGACAGCAGCCGCCACCACCCCTAAAGCAATATAGAAAATTGGAGAAATAAAGGAATAAAATGGCAATTGCACCAATGAAATCATGGAGATATAACCAAGCTGCAACATTAAAAAAAATCCTCTAGAGTTAACTGTTCAAGTCAATTTTTTGATTATTGAATAAGGATGGGTTTGCAGCAAAACTTAAGCACTTGGACCCTTTAAGAAAACAAAGACTGAGGTGAAGGCTGCAGATGCAACATTTTCATCACCCAAAATCAAGGAAGCCAGGTGCACGTAAGGCGAGTCCATACCAAGAAGTTTGTGTCTTCTGTTAAATCTACTGGAAAGCATACTGCAAAAGAGTAATTCCCAGACACCAAAAGAGTAATTTGCTTCTACGAAAGACAAGTGGAAACATGTTGTCCAAGGAATAATTAGAGGCACTTAAGACTAGACAATAAGAAAATTAGAAGATACAAGCCAAGTTAGATCAGAAGAACGAGGCCTCTCCTAGCAGCTCAAATTCATTTAAAAACCTGTCTGTAAGGCAAGTAAAATTTCAGCCATTTGTGACTTCACCTCTGCTTGAAAAGGAACAATTGAGGAAGACTTGGCTTCCAAACATAGTTCGGTGGCTCTTACAAATATAGAGTGGACAAAAGGTCAATTATTTCTATTTAAGCTTCCAACTATTTGATGTGCAAAATGTATGCCAAATTTTGTAATCTCGTATATAATGTAGTTGCAATTGATTTTGTGAATTTTAATCAAGTTTAATCATTAATCCTAATCTATCAAAAATTATAGGATGGTATTTTAGTCAATTAAATAATCCAACGTTCTTCACCAAACACATTGCAACTTCATCTGCATTTTCCACCTCAACACTTATGCCTGATGATTTAATGTAATCTTGGAAGACTTGGATTTCAAACACATTTCACTCGTCCTTACAGTTAAACAACAGATATGAAGAAGATTATCTCTATTTCACAAGCAGACAATAATGCTTGCAACTCGTATTTGATGTGGGAACTGTATGCTAAATTTTATAATCACATTGATACTAAAGTTGCATTGTGTTAAACTTCCTGTGGGATATTCTTCGGTTGGAAAGTCCAATCGATAGATTCTCCACCTTTTCATATTCAATAACAGTGTTCATTGACTTTTTCAGTTTTCACTTTGATAAAAACTATGAAAGAAAAGTTTTTGTCAATGATGAAAACTCATGTATTTGCTGCAAATTAAAGAAAAGAAGAAATTAAGGGAGCATTTACCACCAATCTATCCATATTGGTCGAATAGTAAATTTTGTAATTTTTATATCTATGCAATATTGTGCTTATGTTTAATTTGTTGTGGATGTAATTTCCTACAATCTCCGCAATTTTCCTAACAACTCGATGGTAGTTCTGCCAATGTCTTGAGAGTGGATGCAGAGCATGTGGACTTTCAAGCTGTTGTTCCCAGATTTGCGATAAAGACCACAGTGCAATTGTTCAATATCATAGAGTTGTTGATACGGATTGTTCTCACACTATCATGGAATAACAGCCTGATAAAATACCAGGTGAAGGGTATTAAACACAAATACTCTTATTTCTGCTATATGTGTTGGTTTATCTCTATAATTGATGACATGTTACTCTGTTTTGTGTTGATTAATATCTCTAAAATTGATGTCATATTACTGCTTGAATAAGTATTTGGAAAGAAACTCTAAGCCAGTTGGGTAAATAAATGAATACCACTTTCTACTGTTGTGAAAATGTCTTTTTATCAAGAATTTCTATTAAATAGGCCGTACAAAATGTCTTTCTATCAAGAATTTCTATAAAGTTGGCCATGAAATTTTATGATTCCATGTCCCTTATGAAGCACCAAAATCGGCATGGGAGGAAAGAACAGTTGCAGATTTCTTTTTTGATGTTTGTTCATCTTCTGGCGGATTTTTAAACACTTTCAATATTCTTGGTTTAGCTTTAGTGGTTTATGCGTCCATATTCATTATGCTTTCTGGCAGACTTGTCAGATGAGAAACGATTATCTTGACATGCTCCTTGGAAAAATTGTTGATAACTGATGCTGACGGGTTGTTCCAGCACATGCATTTGGAAAACTCAGCGTCACCGTCATTCACCTTCCTATTCCATAACATGCAATAGATTATTTTTCATCTTTTTTCAGTCAATTCGTTGGTTCAGTTCTGTTAAGAGGTCTCATAGTTCCAGCAAACAAATCTATGCATAGGTTGTGATTGTTTCCTCAGTAGACTTCATCAGTTTATACTGCAAGTTTATAGTGCTATTTAAATTGGCAGTCATTGTTATAGTCTCAGTCTCTACTGCAAATTTGCTATTAAAGAGTTTAGACTGTGTATTTTGATATATGCAGTTTTATGCAATTTGTAATATATACGCTGCTGCAATAAATAAAAATTGATCTGCTATTCTGAAGAAACAGAGCATCCCCTGTTTTTCTTTCTCATGGTTATGGTTGTGGTTGTTTTTTCCCTTTTGATGTTATTTATCTTCTCTTTGCTGCTCTTATAATTCACAAAAATCTGGGCAAATCGAACCTCATTTTCTGTACTTCCTTGCCTGCACTCTCTCCCCTCACGAACAGAGAATATACAGGCCCCTATGTTTTTTTTTCAATGGATTGGTTGGGTTATCCGGTAGGTGGGAAACGGACTCAAAAATGTACAAAATTTGACGTAATACTGTGACTACAGAGATTTTTGAAATTGTTAATACTCAACAGCAACAGTGGTAACCGTGAGAAAACGGAAAACAAAGTTGAAAATGGACATCAGAGCTTACTTCAAACAAATACTATTTACTTCTACCTCTAAATGTAAAAGAACAAATAACATGTACATTTACGACAAACAAATAACAAATAGCATCTACATTTACTTCAATCAAATAGCAAACATTTACATTTGCTCCAAACAAATAACATTTGCAGTTTATTTTACTGACATTAGTACCTAAGTTGTTCTTCTAATATTATGTTTTTGTCCTGCTATATAGATATAAAGAGAAAGAAGAGACATACTCATTAATAAATACCGTTGGAAGGCTGGCTTTGTCACTGAAAACAATTAGGGTAATTTCTGCTGGAAAAATAGAGATTCAAAAATTTGTTAACAGGATTATACCTATGTAAAAGCGCAGTGAATAATACACATCAGTTGTGTGTGATATATTGTGCTTTCTTCGCTTTGAATAATTTACAAAGGTATGTTCCTGTTAACACACATGAAGCGTACTGGTTATCCTCTAAACACACAACATCAGTAGAGTTATTATTAGTTTTTCTTTAAAGGAGTTCAGCAAAAACATAATGTATGAAAAGCTTACGGATAGGCATGTTGTAAATCTCACCTTCCTTATCAAAGTCTCGATCTTCTTAGTGTTACTGAAGCAGGGAGGGCATGACCAGATTGTGTTCTCTCTAGTTTTTATTTTCGCATATTGACTTGAAAGGGATGATGTATTTTTTTGGTTTCACTTATCCAGCTGAACCTTTCCATTGTTGCTGTCAGCTCATGAGGTCAAAATCTACATCTGGTCAGAACTCTCCATTCCATGAGCATGTTCTGGTTCAGGGAGTTTAAAATCCTGTTGACTTATTTTTCGGGATGCCTTGTTTCTTGAACCTTACCACAAAGCCATTTTCTTGACATCTCCACCCGCTATGGGCATATGCCACAATCCTCTCCTACTTCACTTCAACAGTAATGCAAACACAACCTTGCAATCTCGACTAACATTCTTAATTGTGGTTTCTCCTTGCCTTATCGGCGGATTCCCCCATCACTTTGCACGTTACGAAACGCGCGAAAGCACAGATGCAGTGGGTTTGGCGCCAGACATCTCCACCATCTCTTTCTGCCAATATCTCTCCTCGGGATTTTGCAGGAAGGTTGATGATAATTCTCTCTAGGACACGTATATGATATGATAATTCTCTCCAGGAAACGTATTGTGTACTCATTTCAGAATGCACCTCAAAGGCCACTTTGCACCATTCTCTATGCAGACCCCAACTGTACGATTTATCTGTGGGCAGGGATTGGCGAGAGCAGTAGAGCGAGCTTGCAGTCACAATCAGAGCCAAGTGGAAGAAGTAGCGTGTGAGGAGACTTAAAAGAAACCGTTGAATGATGAGACAGAGATCTTTATAGGCTTGAATGAGTGAATGAAAGATTTTAATAACGTGCAGGAGGCCCAAGCAGCCTATGGGACCCGCCAGTTGACAACCGCCTAATCAAGCTGTAACCTTTTGACTAATTCTTCTCTTCTTTGGTGCATTTTGATGATCAAGTTTGCGGTCTTGTCCAGCTATTTTTCTTTGAAGAGTTGGCTCATACTGCTGTTTTCTAGCATCTCTGAATACCTGGATCTGATGTCACTGTAAGTTGGGCATTTCATAACAAAGTGATGTTCCGTTTCAATGGCTCTTGTGTCACAAAATAGGCAGGTCCTATTTTCCCATTCCTCTTTTGGCACTTTTCATCTACCCGTCTCACATCTTAACTGGTGAGAGCTCGTTCTAAGCTGGGCTATGAGCATTTTCGCTTTCCCCTTAATAGCCGCTCCTAAGTACGTTTTTTCCTCATGGCAAGTGTTGGGGTTAAATTCCTTAACATAGTATGATTTTTTCCTCCCCATGTGCCTTGTTCACATGATGGTACGGAATCTTTCTCGAACAAACTTCTTAATTTCTTCATTACTATCCGGGCAGCTATGGATGTTGACATCCCACTTTTGCATCCATTTGTTGTTTTGCTTCATCCATGTGTTTTTTCTACTTTCTAGCTTTTCTTCAGTGACTAGCCTAGGCCATCGGTTACTTCCCATAGTCTGGGTTTTCTTTAAGTAGCATATCAGCCGGACCAACACAGTAGCTTCTAGGGGAAAGGCATCCACTTCTACCAATAAGATCTCATAAGGCACTGTGGTTTTGATTTTAAGGCTACTGATGATAAGGTGTTTCTGTATTCTTTCCACCTATTTCCATTTCTAATCCGACAGGCTGCTGCCCCAAATTTCACACCCATACAAAACCACAGGTGTGACAAGCAGCCCAAATAGCATTTTCTTTGTCTTCCAATCCCAGAGTTCAACGTTCCTACACCTATTCTGTAAAGAATACAGCGCCTTTCAACCCCCTTGAATTCTTTTAGATCTGCATGTTTTCGAGCTGAGTTTATTTTGGAAGTCTATTCCCAAGTATTTGTATTCGCTCACAATCTCTAGAGGGTTGCCCTCAAAGAGAAAAGTGTCCGGGGGTTTCTTGTTTCTCTTCAACGAGAAGATCATGACTTTGGTTTTGCTGGTGTTAACTTCCATACCCACCTCCTAACAAAAGCTTTCCAATGCCTTCAAGTGCTCTCTCAAACCATTGGTCGTCTTGGCGATAATGATGAGATCATCTGCATATAACAATAGTTTTATCACATAACTAGCCAACTGAACCCCCTCACCACTAGCTCTATCTACCATGCTTCTAACTTGTCAATGTAGAGCCCAAACAAAGTTGGGGACAGTAGGCACCCTTGTTTGACCCCGATGTTGCTGCCAAAGCACTCTGAAAACCCATCCGTAGTTCTGATTTTGGCCTTAACCTGTTCATACAATCTGTGTACTGTTGTCCTTAGCACCATAGGTATTCCTAGCTCTTCCATTCTTTTCTAGAGTTTGTGACGAGGGACAGTGTTAAAGGCTTTTTTGAAGTCAACAAAGCAGCAAAAAGCCTCGTAACCCAGAGTGTCCCATACTTTCTCAACTAAGCTCCGTGGTCTAGTTTCGGTCTAAAACCAGCTTGTCCCTTTGCTCTTTTCTCCTCTATTTCAGCCCATTTATTGATTTGCCGTTCTACCATGCTTCCAAATAACTTGCCGAGAAGGGGATTGATCATGATGGTCTGATAGTTAGAGGGGTTATTTGTGTCTCCGCTTTTGTAAATCGGGACCACCACGCTAGTTGTCCAGTTTTTAGGAAAACCCTCCTCATTGGTACTGTTAAAGATACGATTGATATGAGGTGCAAGCAAATCAGCACCCCACTTCAAGTATTCAGCTTGGAGCCCATCAATATCCTGTGCTTTACCTGCTACTAACCTCCTTATACCTTGAGTGATATCTTCATTGTTGAATAGCTCCTCTGTGTGCTTAATTATCGGGATCCCATGATCACCTAGCTTGCGTTCATAAAGTGCTTTGGCATAATCCAGCCATTGAGTGCTAGTTATGTTATTCTCTACTTGCTAACTTTTTATGTCTGAGTTCATTCCAAAACTTCTTAGGGTTGTTTTTCCTGAGGTTAATCAGCTCAAGTCTTCGCAAGATCACATATTGTTCCTTCTTCCCTCTTAACAACTTGTTATACTCCTTAATTTTTTCATTATTCTTTTGTCCTTTCATACTGCTTTTTGCCCTCTTGCATTCATCATCAAACCACAGGTTAGCCAGGAATGTATTCTTAATGTCTCTTTTGGGTTTAGATCTTTTACAATCTTTGAGTGCCTTGTTGATAATAAGCACGAGGTTATCTTTGTCCACTTGGTGTTGTTTGGTAGCATTCGAATTCTTTTGTTGGTTGTTAGACATCCTAGTAAGAGAGTTTCTGAAAATTTCTTGATTTTCTCATGTCATTAGGATCCTACCAGCCAAAGGACTTTTTCTTTCCTTGCTGATCTGCTGAACATTTTGTTGCTCTTTTATGTGAGTTGCCAGCTTGAGTGAGATTGGATTATGATCCGAGTTTAGACCGATTGGACATTCCCTTATTTCAAACTCCAATATTTTTGAGGTGTACTTTTGAGAACAAATGACGTAATCCACCACACTTTGCTCGTTGTAAGTTTTGCAAGTAACGTTTCCTGAATTGGGTCATTTCTTCACTTCATTGCAAATGACCATGTTGTGGAGGCAGCAAACACCTAGTAGTTCTGCCCCAAAATGATTGACCTTTCCTTTGTCGTCCTACGATGATCTCTCCCACTGTTGGGCCCCCTCTTCCTCTAACCATATCAGATCACTGCTTTCTTTGAACCCTCTCTCAAGATTGAGAGTCTGATTATTTGTTATCCTGGCATTAAAGTTTCCTATGAGCGGAATTTCGCCTAAGGCACTAAACATAGAAATGTCCTTCTTGAGCAAGACAAACAGGTCTTCATGGTCAAGATGCTTCTTCTTATAAAATTGTGATCTTTTAGGAGCAAAGTAGCATGCTACCACCCAAATAGAAACCTGAGTTTCTATTATTTTTATTCAGATGTACTGGTTGTTTGCATCTTCTTTCTCCACACTGATAAATCTGCCCCCTGGTTGTTTGCATCTGCTTTATCATTGTAGTTATAAACCAGGGACACTGACACTTCTTTTTGAGTCGTGTTTTTAAAAGGGGTATAACTGGCACTTGCCATGAGCGTTCTACATTAACATAAATATTTTATTTTTATACTGCCAGCATAAATGTATCTAAGTTCAATTTGCTTTTTTTTTAATACATGAAAGTTTGATAATTGGACTTCGTGAAGGGTTGCAAATCTTTTATAAAAATGTATCGTTCATTATATTTTAAATTTTAATTAATTCATACTAACTTTGTATTTGTAGTTTCTCCTTGTCTTTTGGGCGGCTACTCACATCTCTTGCACTTTCTCTTTTCAGAGTTGTTTGTTACAAACCTCTTTGAGAATACTCGAGTATGTCTGTTTCAAAAGGCACCAAGTATAGATGTAGTGAGTTTGGCGCCAAACATATCATTTGCCGTCTCTTGTTGCCAATATCTCTTCTCTGGATTTTGCAGGAAGGTTGATAATTCTCTTCAAGACACGTATTGTGTACTCTCTGATTTCTATCATTTCAGAATGTACACCTTGCACCTTCAAAGCCTACCTTTGCCATTTCACACGAAAATTGCTAGACTCGTACAATAAACTTCGCTAATTTGCATAAACACTTTAGCTAGCAATGAAGACCAACGGTTGAATAATCCTTGAACAATCATTGGCAGCCGAGTGCATATAACCTAGAAGCACAAAAAGAATTTATGACATGACAATCAAAAGACACCATGAACAACTAGGGTGTAACCAACAGGTGTGCTAGCCCTTAAAAGTTCTTGGTTATTTATATAGTGGCCCCACATTATGGCACCTAATTTTAATAAGGTTTTAAATTTGTAACCTTTATATGTGTATCACAATGACTCAATTGTTTAATCTACGCTTGGGGGGCAATACTACATGTATGTATTAGTTATAAATACTAATTTACTTCTAATTATTTCATATTTTTTATTTGCCCCCCACTTAGACTTGTTAGTTTTTATATGTATTTGAGTTTGGTTCATTGGGGGTCCCATGCAAGGTTTTGTTATTAATATGGTAGATTGGACTATAAACAAATAAAATTACAAATCAAACCCCTTTATATGAATAAGACTTCACTCTTAAACACTTCTCGAGATAAAATCACTATAAGAATATCTATAGAATCATGAAGATATGTCCCTATTTTATTTTATTGTGGGAAGAATTTATAGAGGAATTTTTGCACAATACATCATGAGAATCATGAGATGCGAGTATTTAAATAAAACATACCTCAAGAACAATTGCTTTCAACTAGGTCTGAGAAAAATGGTTGGATCTGCTTTATTTTTTCAATTTTTTAATTAATGTTTTTTGTCAATAACTATTTGATCTAAATGCTTTCAGCTAAAACTACTGCTACGATAGCGCCACATGTGTACCACATGGTTTCATCCCAAAGGTACTCAGTCGAAAACTACTTGACCAAAAATTTTCTACACAACAATATCCACTTAGCAGATAAAGAAGCACCTTGAGTCTTAGGATCTAACAAGCCTCACACCCCTCTAGCTCTAGATTATATGCAATCAAGCCAAGAAGAAGATTTAAAACCTGACTTCTCATCCCTATTAGACCATAAAAAATGACACTTTAGCGTCTATTCATTTCAATGGTCTATAGATGAAGCATTAATGACTTATGTTGTCCCTCTCCTAAAGTTTCTCCATCTCATGAAGCTACTTTGGAGAAAGAGGATAACATCCTTCATGCTCTCCTTTCCCAAAATGAAACTTTTAAAGAACCTAATCAAGTTTCAATAAATTCTATGTTTTTGGTAGTGAGAAGCCTAATAATTTTGTTCATCTTTCTCACTTAGTATTATTCAACCTCAAAAAAAACCAGCGATTATGGTGAAAGAGGCTAAATAACTTGATTATCATGATGTAGCTCGTAGATATAATACTCAAAACAAAAAGGAAAATTATAATGTGCTTCCCACATATCAAGCTTTTCTTCCTCCCACTTGTCCTTTACAACAAGTTGGTAAGGAGTATAATCTTATTGGACAACTTAGTGTTGCTCTTGCTAAAATATCCCTTTGCGCGTGGATTCAATCTTCACCCACACGCCATACTATGCTTCAAGATACTCTACACAATCATGTTGGACCTAATGATATCACACACTTATTAGAATGTATAAATAGAACTAAAACTAACACCAACACTGTGTTCACCCAATATAAGTTATCATCTTTAGAAGTTTAAAGTCAATGTAATCCTCTTGTAATTGCGGTTATTATTAACCACCGTGTTATTAGATCCCATAGACTTGTTGCATAAAATCAACATAGATCCCAAGCTTATCTAACCCTCTTATTCTATCTATGTTCGTGGCTTTGATAATTCTCATAGGGAATCCTTAGGTACCAACACCTTACTTGTTAAGATAGGTCTTACTATACCTACACCTATACATGGCATTCCCAATTCCCTTACTTGTAAGGTTGAGAAGAGGAAAATGGTAGCCATGAACTATCATTAATCTACCTTCTCGGGTGAAACAAGGCATGATATTTAGGCTTACCAGGGCATGCGAGGGAGGGAGGTCATGTCTATCATATCCATTTTGAAATATTTTTCAACTGCTCCTCATAGACATCGACATTACTAAAAGGATTTCATTAGTCCTACCTTCACTCTTGGGGGCTAAAGAAACTATCATAGGAAAGTTAATATCCTAGTCTATGTCCCAGTTCTTATTACATGTAGTAACTATGATACTAAGCAATAGTTCAAAAAATTCCAGGAAAGCACTTTTAGGTTCCTGTATTTCCCCCATATCATATAGTTTAATCCTTGTTTAAAAATGCCAATTTAATAAAATCTTTCTCTTATAGGTTCCTGTATTTTCCCCATATCCACATTATCCTGTGCTTCCTCTATTTCGGACTCATTAAATTAATCTTCTTCTTATAGAAGGATAATTTTCTCTGAAGGAGCCCAGATCTTAAGTTGTGAAGGCAAGATAAGAGGGGGCTGATAAACCACCTATTGTGGGTATCTCACAGAGTCTCAGCTAAGGAGTAGTTAAATCTATTTTGATATTTTGGAATACTTTTTCCATATTAGGCAAATGTTGTCTTTTGAAAATCCTGCTACAGAGGCGTTTAGTGTCTTCCTTTCCTTCCATAGTTCCCAAACAATGATCGAAGCCTAGATCAATTTGAAGGGATGAGGCTATAAACATGGCGGGGATAGCTGAATGACCCTAAAATGATCCATTTTTGTGATATGCTTCTTGCCTAAATTCTTGAATACTTCTCAAAGAACTAAATTATGGGTAGTCAACATGATGGCTTTCTATCTTATTATGGAGATTTCTACATCAAAGGCACTCTAAAACCTATAACTCTTCAATTTGATGGCAGTAGAACTTTTCTATAAAGGATAGGATAAGAAGGGAAACAATTTAAAAGATATGTATCCATAGATGTCTATTTAGTTTCTTTTGAGGAGGGCAACCATTGAATACTAGTTGACTGACTTAAACGACCCCCTAGGGGAAAATCTATGTTTTTTTTCTTAGGTTAGTATACTAATTTAGGCCTATAGCATACTTATCCAAACATAACTCTATACAAGTATAATACATGAAATCATAGAAAGGGCCTTGTAGTCTATTTGCCACACATTTGTCTTAGGAATCATGAGTAGAAAAAAACCAACCTATATTAGTCCACTTAGGTAATTATGACAGAAATACTATTGAACCGTAACTCTAATAAGTATCTAAGAGTCTATTTCTAACTATTCTCTTGCTTATTGAGATTAATAATAATAAGTCTGTCTGTATAAACAAGGATTATGTGGAGAAAATAAGGGGGTGAAGAAGATAACGAGACTTGTTTCTCTTATGGTTAGTAGAGATCCTTGTGAATCCAAGATAAATTCATGTACTTATTACCCTTTTCATATTTAAGTGTTTTAAGGTATTCTAAAAATAAGCTATACTGTCTTTTTCAAATTGAGAAGATTTTACGGTTCATCATATAAATCGAGGTACATATTGTAGACACCTAAAATTGTCCTAACAATTACCCTTATTCTAGCCAATTAAATAGATATTTATTATTTATTTAATTTTAGCCTTATTCTACCTTAATTAAATAAATTCACATTTATTTAATTACACTCCTTTTTATCCCTTATCCTTGATTAAATAAATTTACATTTATTTAATTCTATCCCATTTCCCCTTATCCTAATCCTCCATTTAATTAAGTAAATGGTCTTGTTTACTTAATTAATTCCCTCTTATTCCACTTAGAATTAAATATTATACTTAATTCTATTTGAGCACATGGCTCCTAACTTTAACCCTCATCTAACCTCATTTCCCTAACTTAACCCATCCTTCTAACCCAAGTCGACCCACTTTCCCACTAATTAATCTTAATCAATCCCTAATCATTTGCACAATATTAATCTAAGGATTAAGAAATCCTATCCCAAACCCAAGTTACATGTGACTCTTACACTCTCTTACAAACCCTTACACACTTGTCTCCCACATGTCATTGACATGTCACTTTCCAATATCTTGATTCTCCCCTTTTCTTCCACCTTTTGACCCATGTCATTGACATGTCATTTTTCAAAGGTGCTCACACATGTGTGAGCAACCTTGGTTCTCTCATCCTCTTACAATCCTTGACATTTGTCATTGAGCCATCATTTTCTCAAGTTTCTCACACATGTGTGAGCAACTTTATCCCTCTTAAACCTTACACCCTCTTACAATTTGTCATGAACATGTCACTTTCAAAGGTTTCTCACACATGTGTGAGAATCTTTCCCTCTTTGAATGGTCAAACCCTAATTTGGTTATAGCTGAACGTGGACCTCTAATCCAGCCATAGACACAACATAGTCATTGTTCGATCATTGAATTACGAACACGAGTATGAATTACTCATTTCACAATATTGATCGATTTGACCTGTTGCCTCCTAATTAGTTGGGGTGTTTGAATTACTCTCAGATTGGAGAGCCAACAACCATTAGACCAAACTAAGACAAAGGACTTGAAAGCTTGAAATGATAAAAATGAGTAATTAAACTATATGAGAATGCAAGTGTAATCTAAGAATGAAAGTGCAAATTAAGCTAAGAAAACCTGAAATGAGATATGAAAATTAATCTAAAACATATAAGCAAACTAATTAATATGCAAATGCCATTAAAGTTAGAATGAGAAATTAATCTAATTATGTAATAACAAAGCTTGAAAGCATAAAGATTGAGACACAAATTGACTATAGTTTTAGTACTCTTCAATTTTGCCTCCTTCAAAATGAAGAAAAGATGCTCATAATATAGAAAAGGTCCGGAGAGGGGATGAAGAGTTTCTTGAAAAGAAACGACTGACTCGTCATCTCCAAGGAGGAAGGTGAGACAAATATTGAAGAATTATTTAATTAAAAGAATGAATATTTGCCACATAAGGGTGACCTTTCGAGTAATTTGAATTATTAAATCCAAATAAAGATGTCCATTCAAATAACTAAATAACCTTTAATTCATTTGTGTATTAGCCAAATGGGCTAGAATTAATTTAATTAAAAACACTTAGGACTTTAGAATTAAATGAATTAATCATAGGGATTTTTAGCCAATAAAGGTCAAAAATTTAGGAATTAAATAGTGTGTAATTAATGCAAATTAGGGTTTTTGCATTTGACACCAAGTCAAATAAAGTCAAATAGGAGACATAATTGCCTAGTAAAATAGGACTTCGATGATGTAAAAATTGAAAGAATGCACCAAAATTGATTGAAACTATAAGGTGCCAATTTTGGGGTATTGCATTTTGCCCCTCTTTGAATAAATGTGTGAGTAGCACGTTGATTCAAAGAACAGTCTAATGTGGCAGATGATGAGCGTTTCGGGAGTCTAGGTTAGATTGTCAAGACACCAATCCAATCGAGTTGCAGAACCATCTCCAGAACAAAGCATGATTCTTCGAAGTCTACGTTAGATTGCGAATACAACGGTCGAATTATCACTTGAGAGAAGACTGGAATCAGGGTTAGATTGCCCCAATGCCGATTGAGTAAATGATAACTGATGCAGATTTAGGACTATCTCCAGAACGAACCTTAGCCCTCCGAAAATCAGGTTAGATTGCCCAAATAACAGTCGAAAAGAGATTTTGAAAGCCATCTCCAAAACGAAGCTTGACTTCTAGGAATTAGGGTTAGATTGCCCTAATACCCAATGAGATTTCAAGAACCATCTCTAGAATGAAGCTTGATCCTTGAAGATCCAAGTTAGATTGCTTAGATACCTAAAAGATATATGACAAGATGACAAGATGTGAGGCACAAAGATGCCCCTAGCGAAGAGATGCCCCAAGCGATGAGGACTTTTGATTCAGATTAGGCTGATTCGAGAATTGTTTCAACAAGATTCAATGATGCAATCATCCTGCCCCCTCAGGAGTGAAACCAGAAGATAACACGTTTGAAAGATGATTGAGAGAAAAAGATTGCAGATAAAGACAAGATCGAAGATCCAGAAGAACATTAAGGAAGTATCGAGAGGATGCAGAAGCAATTTGGAGCGATTTGGAGGTCCTGCTGACCAAGTTTGATCATAGTTGACCATGGTTGACTAGATTTGACTAAAGTTGACTAGAGTTGACTTTTGATTCCAAAGATTGAAGATCTCAAGAAAATGATGATGAGATGAGATTATGGCAAGAAAACGATGCCAGAAGGTCTACTGCACAAGCGTTTGATCCCGAAGGTCCTAAAATTTTAAAATGCAATTTTGAGCTATTTAGAGATGTCAAATTTCAATTTCAATCTCGAAAATGGATTCAGAACATTCGATTTAGCCAATGGTGAAGTTTTCACGCAAAACGGAGCACTTTTGAAAATTAGGTCAAAAGCTATATAAGGCTGAGAGGGGTCATTTTCAAATCATTATTCACTTAGTCTTCTAGTGATTTGAGAGCTCTAAGAGAGAGATGGAGAATGTTCCAATGCATACACATCATTTTGAGTGCTCTCGATGACACGATCAGCCACCGGAGTATGACGCACCTGTAAGTAGTGAAATGCAATGGATATGGTACTAATAATCTCATGCAGGATGTAGCAATATATGACAGGTACTAATCAAAAGAATGTTTCAAAGATTGAGAGTGAGGACCGGACACTTGTGCAGCCAAGATGAACCCAGAATAAAAGATGAGAACCTTTGATGAATAGATCCAGAAGAAGACAATCAAAAGAGTACCGAAACAATGTCTCAATGCAAGCCTAGAATGAAAATGCAAGCCTAAACTAGATGCAACCCTAGGACTTGGTTGTTGGACTCTCTTCATTATCATCATAGAGTTTTTAGGTACGGACGGTCGCAAGATGCCATACAATCCTCACTGACATTGCAATCATGAGAATATGAATATGGCATTAGTTTTAGATTTGTTGGAATGAGGTGTAAGCATTAAGGCATAAGAAGCTAGAATGACCTGAACACCTATTCTTTTTGATTTAGAAAGTTAACATAAGCATCAAAGCACAATTGCTAGAATGACCGAAAAGTTGCTTGCATACAAACACACCACACACATGAGATTTTCTCCTTTTCGCTAAGTGAAAGATAAGCATATCAAAAGGTTCTCGCAGTGACCCTTACGTTCACTTCACAGGACGAGCGTTTGTAATTTCATTTGTAGCAAAGAGAAGTCACTCAACAGACAAGGAGAAGTACCAACCTCACCAAAGTTTACATATAAAAGGAGTCGAGGTACACATGGCCATCCAATATGAGATGGAGGCTCTTACAGACGGACACCCCTCTTAGATGGATTCTTTGGATCATTGGAACTAAACCAGCAAACAAAAAGCAAGGAAAAAATCATGCCCCCAATCTTCGCATTCTTCAGTCAAGATAGACATCTTAGATTCGCTCAAGGGAAAATGATAAAAGCAACAAGACAAGCACTCAAAGGAAAAGCTCAGCACACTACAAAGAATCAGAAATCCAATTTTAGTTTTCAGTTTTAAGTGGATTGATATCAGATCAGAAATATACAACGTTCGGAGCCTCAACAGGATAGCGGCAGCAGGCAAACACGGTGAGAACCACTAGTGACTAACACAAGAGATGAAGTCTCAAAGAGATATCAGAGCATTAACCAAGTATTAGCAGGCAGACACAGTGAGAAGCACTGGTGACCGATACAAGGAAGATTCTCAACAGAGAGAATTGAGATCGAACGAAACATCAGTAGACAGACACAGTGAGAACCACTAGTGACTGATGTATGAAGGATCCTCGAGAAGAGAGATTTGAGTGACAGCTAGGTATTAGTAGGCAGGCACAATGAGAACCACTGGCGACCAATACACGAGAGATCCTCAAGGAGAGAAATCTAAAAAATAGCCAAGCATCAGCAGGTAGACGCAGTGAGAAGCACTGGTGATTGATGCATGAATAAAGTCTCTGAATGCGATAGGACAATGCCCCCTAGACTAGGAAGATGCCCCCAAGTGTGACCAGTTTCAATCCATGAAGAGTCAAGCATAGTCTCGAAGGTAACTGAAAGCAAGTGCATGAGCTAGCAGACTAAAGCAGGAAACAAACTAAAGCAAGGAACTAACTAAAACAGGAAAGAGAGAAAACAAACTAAGGCAGGAAACGAACTAAAGCAAGAAACCAACTAAAGTAGGAAAGCGATAAAGCAAACTAAAGCAGGAAAGCAAGAGCCAAGTAGTGCTGTAATAGGTATAACATTGGGGAACAAGAGGCACCAGTTCACTAGGTTTTCACCATCTTGGCAGAGATTCTATTTTTGCTACCATGATGCCTGTTTGCTAGGTTTTCATCAATGAGACATTTTTTTCTTTTTCAATTTTTTTGTACTTTTCTCTTTTTTTAATTTTTTTGTATTTTTGTATTTTTGATTTTTTTGTATTTTTGTATTTTTGATTTTTTTGTATTTTTCAATTTTGCATTTTTTTAAAATTTTGGATTTTGGATTTTTTTGCTTTTTTTTTTTAGTATTATCAAGGTGCCTATTTACCAAGTTTTCACTAAGATGATCATTTTTTCAAGACATTTTGCAATTTTTAGGATTTTTTCAGCAATAAGTATGTACATGAGCATGTTGAAGATGTCTCAACTGTAGAACCGCTTCAAGTGTAGAGCGTTGATTAGCTCTTTGAGTTGTTCCCCTTCTGTAGCAGATAACTGATAAGTGCCAGACCCAAATGCAGTAGTGACAATGTACAAACCAAACCAATTTGGTTCAAATTTCCCTTTCTGGATCCGCTGTTGTTGATTCTTGGGGTTCTCTCTCGGGACGAGATCACCCACTTGAAATTCCCTTGGTCTGACTTTCTTGTTGTAACTCTTAGACATCCTTTTCTGGTATGCTCTTAGATGATCGAACGCCACTTGTCGACGTTCATCCAGTAACTCTAGCTCTTGTAGCTGAGATATTCTAATGTCTTCATCAGTAATGAGGTTCTTTAGAGAGACTCACAATATAGGAATCTAAACCTCAATAGGCAACACAACATCCGCGCCATAGACTAAGGCAAAGGGCATAGCCCCTGTTGGAGTTCGAATGCTTGTTCTATAGGCCCATAAAGCCGGATTGATTTGGAGGTGCCAATCTCTACCAGATTTGTGAACTGTTCTGTGTAGGATTTTAAGAAGTCTTATTGGATGCTTCTGCCTATCCATTACCCTGGGGATAATAAATCAAGGACCAATTCTGAATGATCTTGAATTTAGTGCATAAATCTTTGAGATCTTTATTCTTGAACTGCCCCCCATTGTCAATGATTATCGAGGAGGGTACACCATATCTGCAAATGATGTAATTTAGTATAAACATGGACATAGTTTTGTCATCAGCTATGGTAAGAGGCACCGCCTCAACCCATTTGGTGAAATAGTCTATAGCAGTAATAATGAATTTGTGTCCTTTTGAATAAGACCGATGTATCTGACCCACCAAATCAAAGGCCCATTGCTAAAATGGCCAAAATCTGATGAAGGGAATAAGCTCCTTGGCAGGAGCATGAATTAGATTTCCGTGAAGCTGACATTGCTTACAAGATTTGGCATATTCTATAGCATCCTTTTCTATGTCTGGCCAATAGTAACCAACTCTAATAAGTTTACGAGCTAGTGTCAGACTGCTCGAGTGAGAATCACAGATGCCATCATGCACCTCAGCTAACGCACGTTTGGACTTGTCGGGCTCTAGACACCTAAGGATGGTACCATCTAGACCTCGATTATACAAGTCGTTAGCGACAATGACATAACGTGAAGCACTGCAAATAAGGTGACGTTTCTCATTCCGAGTGTAAGTGTCTGAAATGATTTGGTCACAGAGATAGGAGTAAATGTGGTGGTAGCGGCACTAATACATTTGGGGGCATTTTGCGATGGCTATGTGTCGCAATTGCGATGGCTATGTGTCGCAATAGCAACACCCATAGACGTCGCTATTTTTTAGTCACAAATTGCGACGTCTATGGGTAGCCGTCGCAATTGCGGCGCCCTCCCGTCGCAATGTCGCTAAGATTTGTTAGCGGCATGGGCGTCGCCCCCCCGTCGCATGGCTTCAGAGGGCCGTCGCAATTGCGACGGGCCTCCCAAGCAATAGCGACGGGCGCCTGCATCGCATTACGACAGGCTCCCGTCGCAATTGCGACGCCCATGGGTGGATTAAAAAATAAAAAATATTTAATACATTGCTAATGAACCACATTAATGCTTTTTTCTTTCAACAAATGAGGACAGCCACTGTAAAGACAACATGATAATGTACACTCACTGTAAGGATAGTCACAAATGAGGACATCTCACAGTGACTGTCCCTAGTGTAATTGCCACTTGAATGTATTGCTATTCAGCCACATTAATGCTTTTCTTCTTCAACAAATGAGGATAGTCACTGTAAAGACAACATGATAATGTACACTTAATTGCCACTTGAATGTATTGCTATTCAGCCACATTAATGCTTTTCTTCTTCAACAAATGAGGATAGTCACTGTAAAGACAACATGATAATGTACACTCACACAGTGAGTGTACATTATCATGTTGTCTTTATGATAATGTACACTCACACAGTGAGTGTACATTATCATGTTGTCTTTAGAGTGACTATCCTCATTTGTTGAAGAAGAAAAGCATTAATGTGGCTGAATAGCAATACATTCAAGTGGCAATTACACTAGGGACAGTCACTGTGCGATGTCCTCATTTGTGACTGTCCTTACAGTGAGTGTACATTATCATGTTGTCTTTACAGTGAGTGTACATTATCATGTTGTCTTTACAGTGTCAATATATGCATTATTACTTAAACTGAAGAGTACTCTAAATAATATGTCATTGTGGAGTTCTGATTGCTTCCAATTTGATATACGCTTGTTCTACTTATGTATCCAGCATCATGTAAGAAAAGTTGATGCTTTTAAAATAGATTCATTTAGCCATGAAATGCCTGTGCATGTTACATACAAGATTCCAAGGCCCAAAACTGATTACTCATTATAATTCATGTACAGAATGATAATCAACCACAACGAGGCATGCGTAGGCGCTGCTTAGATTTTGAGGCATCAGAAGCTCGTAGAAGAAACTTGACCAATGGCTCATGGAATGCAACAAACTTATTGCCTAAAACAGGAGCATTGGTAACCACAGATGATGGTTCTGAAAAGAACACTTCACCATCAATGTCATGTGAGGGAACTGCAATTTCTGATGGCAAGCAACTTGTAGTATATAAGAGAGATGCAGGTACAGATGCTGGGATAAGTTCCCAATCTTTATCTGTTGGACAGTTTTCATCTGCAAAATAGATTATAAAAACATGAAAATATATCAGAGATGTTTGATATTGATACAAAACAACACAGATTCATTTCTTCGTACACCTGTATATCATAAAAATCCTTGCACACTTCGAAAAATTGTATTGCCTTTTACTTACTCAAAAGTAATTTACATAAAGCAGTCATTTGATTAACATGGATCCTAATATTCACAAGTACATGGTCATGTGCTCCATCGTAGCATCTTATAGATTTAGATCTGTTCTCTGAAATAATTCAATGTTTTGTTTACAATCCACAAAAGAAATATTTTCCCTCGTCTACTTAATCCTAAACAAAAGGCCATATAGCAATATAGATAGAACTATATAATAGAAACCATAAACAATGGTAACCTTAGCAGCAGCAAGAAATTGTTGCAAAAACTTTACCTTATCATACCGAGATTGTTGCTTTGCCTGGCGGAGGGAAATTTGATCAGTAAAATTGACACAGAGTATGCTGTCTCCATTGTCATGCTGGATAACAAAACACCAACTTTAATGGGCATGTACTGTCCCTTGTGTAATTGCCACTTGAATGCATTGCTATTGAACCACATTAATGCTTTTTTCCTTCAACAAATGAGGACAATCACTGTAAAGACAACATGATAATGTACACTCACTGTAAGGATAGTCACAAATGAGGAAATCTCAAAGTGATTATCCCTTGTGTAATTTCCGCTTGAATACATTGCTATTGAACCACATTAATGCTTTTTTCCTTCAACAAATGAGGACAGTCACTGTAAAGACAACATGATAATGTACACTCACTATAAGGATAGTCACAAATGAGGAAATCTCAGAGTGACTATCCCTTGTGTAATTGCCGCTTGAATACATTGCTAATGAACCACATTAATGCTTTTTTCCTTCAACAAATGAGGACAGTCACTATAAAGACAACATGATAATGTACACTCACTGTAAGGATAGTCACAAATGAGGACATCTCACAGTGACTGTCCCTTGTGTAATTTCCACTTGAATGTATTGCTATTCAGCCACATTAATGCTTTTCTTCTTCAACAAATGAGGATAGTCACTCTAAAGACAACATGATAATGTACACGGGCTGTAAGTGTACATTATCATGTTGTCTTTACAGTGACTGTCCTCCTTCAAGTGGCAATTACACAAGGGACAGTCACTGTAAAGGCAACATGATAATGTAGAGAAACGTTGTCATTTGTATTTTCAACAGTGCCGAGAGAGATTCCCTCCGCGAAATCACAGCTACAATTTCTGAGTACGTTGGGTTTATTTTTCTTTTGTCATTATTATGTAATCTGGTATTCAGCTGTTACAGAGCTAAAATACCCAGAAATGAGGACATATCTGTGTTGAATTTATTGTTAGCGGCTTTGGTTATTTAGAAGTTTAATTTTATTTGTTCATCTTTCAAGCACAAACGTTTTGTGGACAGTAACATCTTCATTGTTTCGGGTATGCAATGAAACAGCCCTAACTTGCAACTACCTTCACGGTACTTGTGTACATTATCATGTTGTCTTTACAGTGACTGTCCTCATTCAAGTGGCAATTACACAAGGGACAGTCACTGTGAGATGTCCTCATTTGTGACAAGGACAGTCACACATGAGGACATCTCACAGTGACTGTCCCTTGTGTAATTGCCACTTGAATGTATTTCTATTCAACCACATTTATGGGCCCGTTTGGACCACAGCACACAGTAGCATCTACAGAGAAGAATATCCCAGGTGTAACAAGTTGTAAGAATATACCAACAGTTCTAAGAAGTTCCCTAGCACATAGTAGCATCTACAGAGAAGAATATACAACATGAGGGCAGCCACTGTAAAGACAACATGATAATGTACACTCATTGTATGTGTACATTATCATGTTGTCTTTACAATGACTGTCCTCATTCAAGTGGAAATTACACAAGGGACAGTCACTGTGAGATGTCCTCATTTGTGACAAGGACAGTCACACATGAGGACATCTCATAGTGACTGTCCCTTGTGTAATTGCCACTTGAATGTATTGCTATTCAACCACATTTATGGGCCCGTTTGGACCACGGCACATAGTAGCATCTACAGAGAAGAATATCCCAGGTGTAACAAGTTGTAAGAATATACCAACAGTTCTAAGAAGTTCCCTAGCACATAGTAGCATCTACAGAGAAGAATATGGGTCAAAGAGGTTGACTTCAAAGCCATGCAATCTAATGGTAATAGTAATATCATAATTTGACATACTATCAGAAATACTTCCTAAATAGACTATTCAATCTTATAAGAGATGGATTCATGAGAACTATTATTTATGAAATATGAGTCAATGACTTTAATTAAAAAAATTACACAATCTAATTCTTGTAAAAATATCAAAATTTGACACATTGAAAATACCTTCCAAAAGTATCGTTAATTGATTAATATGAATCACTACTCATGAAATATAATTTTATAAACCTAATCTAAAAACTACACAATAAAAATCTTAATAGCAATATTGTAAGAAACTATTCCCAAAAGCAAGCCTAACAAAATTTGATGAAAATAATTTTTGTTTCACTCAACTTTGACATTCACAACTTCCTCTTTTATTATAATAAGAAAAAAAATGTCTTTTTAGATATACCTCATGAACCATACTCGAATAATCTATCATTTTTCTTCTCAAAAACATATTTGCAGAGCCTGCTTCTTTTACTTGTTTGTACTTTTATCTCTCTGATGGAAAGGGTTCCTTCAGGACACATTTTTCCAAGTTCACTGCTTGAGATATTTGAGGAGGGTTCCCCTGCTTGAGTATCCATCCAACCCATATTCGAGTAGTTCTACAATTGCACAGTCTAAATTAATAATACTGACAATTGAATGACGAATGATGATACATAGAATTGATATAAACTAATCCTAAAAACACTAAAACATTATTAATATATTTATATTTCATAAATAAAATTGATATAAAAGATCTGGAAAGATACATTAAAAAATAGAAAAACAGTAATTTATAATAGAAGGAAACTTAAATTGCTATTTAAAAAAAAAACAAGAGTCTTAAATCTTATCATTTTGTTTCATTATCATCCATAAGTACACACCTCTAGCATAATAATTATATTTTACCACCCATAAAATGAAAAAAATATTTTCACAAGAGAAATTGAAGCTAGATTATAAAAATGAACCATCTTATTGGAAACTAGAACTGTTATCATACCCAAAAGGACTACAAAATTTCACCTTATCATACCCAGATTGTTGCTTTGCCTGGCGGAGGGAAATTTGATTAGTAAAATTGACACAGAGTATGTTGTCTCCATTGTCATGCTGGATAACAAAACACCAACTTTAATGGGCATGTATTGTCCCTTGTGTAATTGCCACTTGAATGCATTGCTATTTGAAGTGCGCAACAACTCAGCTGCCCTGTCTTTTATTTCCTGAGTCTGAGGATGTATGGATACCAAACGTAGAAGTTCTTTCCCAATTTTCTTTAGCAGCTTTTTAATGGAACCGATCGGGTCATCGGTCTCTGCTAAATCAATAAAAAAAGGGTCCACAAGGGGGGACTCCTGAGGGACTGCAGGTTGCTTTCCCTCTCTCCGACCACCGGCCCTCTGTGACAACAATAGTATTAGTATTATCAAAATTACTCCAAAACAATGAAGAAAATAACATTAAAAAAAATAACATTTTGCTTCTATCTAGTTTGCACAATTACAATGAGTTTTACCTGCTCATGTGTAGATGAGCTAGGAATATCATCACCATCACCTTCGGGCGGTTGCTCCATATTGTGCCCCTGTGTCAAAGATCAAGTATAAAAATGTTAGCCAAAAATTTAATAACTAAATGGTATGTTGGAGTCATTAATTAGAAGTTGGTTTAATAGTATGTACCACCCCCATGATAGTAGCCTCGTTTGTATCTATGCGGTTCAAATTGTAATCAATAAGCAGCTCTTCCCCTGCACGTATTGATTTTATCGCACAGATGAATACACGATTTCCCTCGCGCGCCTCAAATATGCAATTGGGTTGCTTTATAGTTGACCCAGGTCGTGTACTATTTATAAAATCCGCAATATTCCCTGTTGCTTTTGGCCTTCCATCAATGTATATAGCCACACTTTTACTTTGATTATTGTCTTGCTGTTGTATATAATTTGCCGAGAGTGCATACCTACGCATACTTTTTTTATATTGAACAATATGCATCCAACTTTTGTAATCGTAACATGGTCCAACATACTCCATCAATTCAGAAACTTTGTTGTAAGACACCTTTATGCCATCCATAGAAAATAGGCCCAAACCATGTAATGATGATGGTGCTATGCGATATATCCTCTCATTAACACAAAAATCAGTGTTTATTGGAGGAAGTTCCTTGGGTACCCAATGTTTCTGTAGATGTTGGTACCTCAAGGGCACCTCGATGTCGCCTTTCGTCTCATCATCATAAGAACATGACCCCCCTTGAGCAAGGAAAAATTTCATGTGTTTATTGAATTTCCTTCTAGTCCTTTGACCTCTAGTTAATCTCCCTATTCTAGATAAACTGCATGTCTCACTTTCCTCTTCTATTCCTATATTTCCCTCACTCGAGGAAGACACTTCTGACAAATACCTATTTGCTGGTACTTGCAAATGGGAGAGATCTTAGAAGACATCAATCTTACGATTGATAAGTGTATTAAATAGACTTTCTATAAGGTGTATTGACTTATACCTGTCGATCCATGAGACTGTGTGGGATGCTCTTGAAAGGGGTTCAATTTCCTGCAAATGTAATTCAATTATCGTGAGCATAATCACATCATAATCATAATCACATCCATCATAAGCATCACATAAAAATTAAAAACATTAAAACGTACACATTATAACACTTAAATCAGGCTCACATTAATATGTGTTTTAAATAGTTTTATTTAATTAATTTAGATTAATAGTTAATTTAGATTAGCAGTATTCTATTTGTAGTTGAAACTTGTAGCTTTTAAATAGATAATGAATATACTATGTAACCATTTAAGACAAATATATTTCTATCAAGAAATGAATATTAAATACATTAAGGATTGATGGCATACCTTTAAATTTCATCATCATCATCATCATCATCATCATCATCATCATCATCATCATCATCCTCGTCATCGTCGTCATCATCATCGTCGTCGTTGTCGTCATCATCAACATCATCATCATCTTCATCATCATCATCGGTAGCAGCATCATCGTCATCATCATCTTCTTCTTCTTCATGAAAATTTGTCTCAGGAACATCATCCAATAATTGTCGATCGTGATCATCATCTACATCATCTTCTACTTCTTCGGTATCTTCTTCTTCCATCACATTATACTTTATCAGCCTTCCTCTCGGTTCATATCTAACAACAAATGACCAACCCGGTTTATGTGAAACCTCTGAGTAAAATACCTGCTCACATTGGCTTGGAAGAACATAGGGCTCATCCCCAACTGGCTCAAACGACCTTGTATTAACCATTGTAAATCTATTATCATGTTCAATAACAGTTCTATTAAGATCATTTGGATTAAGTCGTAGCCTGTACCATTTGACAAC
Source organism: Chamaecyparis obtusa (assembly GCA_027943335.1). Lineage (NCBI taxonomy): Eukaryota > Viridiplantae > Streptophyta > Pinopsida > Cupressales > Cupressaceae > Chamaecyparis > Chamaecyparis obtusa. The sequence continues at coordinate 4,210,113 of BSBK01000790.1, read as the reverse complement.
GAAGAGTATTAATTTGAAGGAACTAAAGTCGCACTCAAGTATATCATCCAAAATGCCATAGTATTGATTTTTAGACTCTTGAGGATCTAAGTCATTTCTAGATGAAATATTAGTCACTTGAAAGACTGCAGTTATTCCAGAATCACAAGTTTTCTTCGTGTCATCCAACACTTTGACGCGAAATTTTTGACCATTACAGAACATACCCTTGTGGTGTTTAACCTGCAATAATATGTGAAACATGTCAAAATTATTATATCGTGAGTTGATAAACATACGGGTGATTAATAATTTTGTACGTACCTGGAAATCTCTTAAACCGTATGCTAAATCTATTTCCCTTTGCGTAACATTAGAATCTCCATTACGATGAGCTTCTTTAACCAATGAAGATACACCTTCCCATGTTAATGTGTGACCAGAATGTTGACATCGTTCAATCCATACCGTCATCCAATCAAGATTGTTTGCAATATACAAATGTAGTGCATCCTACTCTCGAGCAACTGTACCAAAAAAAAATAGACGACTTACAACTGATTTATTTTGAAGATTAAGAAATAATTTATTACAATAACATCTTATAATTTATTACCTGTCACTTTTCTCAATCTACCTTTCCCCATCAAGTACTCCCCTTTGAATTTTTTAAAAGGGTCGAGATCCCAAATGCGATCTACATGGATATTTGAAGCAAACTTAGGAAGATATTCAGTAATGTACACCATAGTCTGGTATACCATGTATCCCTCTACCATAGAACCCTCAGGATGTTCTCTTTGTCGAACCAAAGCCTTCAAAGATTTCAAGTGCCTCTCAACCATCCACATTGACCTAGTGTGTGCAGGTCCACACAATTCAATCTCCTCAACTTGGTGTATGAGGTAGTGTTCTTGTGCATTGAAAAAAGTTGGAGGTAGACACTTTTGCATTTCACACAGTAAATGAGGAATTCTTCTCTTCCAATAGTTTATATCTTCTTTATGGATTTCTTTAGATGACAACCACCTACATTAAGAGATTCAAGTCACAAAAAATATATAAATACGAGACTTTACAAAATAATATACAATAGATTACATAACAAGAAAAACAAATCGCGAATATAATAAATATATACAACAAATTGAACAGATATTACTGCTTACCTCATGTATTTTCCAAGATCATATATCACTTGTTTGATGTTATTGTTGAAGTTCTCTGGGAGAGATAGAGGTAGCGCGTACTGCAGTAATTATAAACCAATCATTTCATTATTTTCTAACATAACATAATGAATAGTAAACGTAGTTTATGAATATATTGTAAATACAGAAGAACATAACTTACCTTGATGAAAGTATGCCAATCATGCATTTTGAGCCCTGGCCCAAATTCACTTTTCTTTGATATGAGATTGCTTATGTTCCCAGCAAATCCTGTGGGAAATCAAATTTTTCGTATGACTTCTTTTATGGCATCACTTTGCTGCTCCGTTAATAACCAAGGAAGGGCACTTATATTAATCTGATCTCTATTGCTATTTGAGTGAATGAAATTCTTCAGTGCATGATTGGATTCATGAATGTCATTACAAATTTTGACAATTTTTTCTTTGTCACGCCTTCCATCCAGTATTTTCCACAATGTCTCTGTTATATTCTTTCCAACATGCATAAGATCAAACAAATGCACAATTTGTAGGTCCTCGTAGTAGGGCAACCTACTAAATTGTCTGGGATAGCTTTTTAGTCCCTTTGGAAGGCTGTCAGTAGTGCCTTGACGACCTTCACGATCATCAATTACATAATTAGTAAACAAAAATCACAATAGAAATATATAAATTACAAACATAAACCATTAAGTGGAATGACATTACCTCGACGATTAATTCTATTATATTCCAACTTCCATAGGCGAGGTGTCATTCTTCGTGGCTTTGATGTAGTCTCTTCTTTCCTATTGAAAAGATGTTTTTCCATACTTCGATACTTATGATTCCTGTGGAGGAAGTGTCTGTACTCATCAAACACATGCTTTCCTAAACTTTTTGAATGACGAGATTTCATCTTTGGACCACAAACTGGACATGCAAATTTTCCCTTTGTTTGAAGACCTACAAGATAATGATATAATTGGATTATTAAATATGTTGATTTTTATAATTAGAATTATCATGCGCAACTTGAATTCACTATAACATACCACAAAAATGTGTTAGCCCTGGGGCATCATGTATTGTCCATACAAGTATTGCATGGAATTGAAATTGTCTTTGTCCTATTGGTCTAGACACGTCATACATAGTGACACCGTTCCATAACTCCACCAACTCGTCAATAAGAGGCTCAATATATACATTCATATCTTTAACTTGATATTTACCTACTTGAATGAACAGTAACATTACATAATTATTGTGACCATTTTACTGTAAGATTTGTAAGTACATGTAAATTAATAACTATCAAATGATAAAATACCTGGAACAATCATTGCCAACATAATGTGCTCCCTCTTTATTGACATCCACGGAGGAATGTTATTGTTGATAACAAAAACAGGCCACACCGAGCAAACAGATCTCATCTCTCCAAATGGATTGACACCATCCGCTGCCAATGAAAGCCTGAGATTACGAGGTTCTTCTTTGAAGTGTTGCCACTTTTTCTCTATGTGCATAAATGCCGAACCATCCGCAGGGATTCGAATAATGTCATCTCGACTTCTATTGCGTGCATGGTAATCCATAAATTGTGCCAAGCTAGTACACCTGAATAATTGTCGCATCCGTGGAATAATAGGGATGTAATGAAGAACCTTGTGAGGCACCTTTTTTGTTATTCAATCTGTTCGATATCTACTCGTATGACATACAGGGCATTGTGTTGCAAATTCATGTTCTTTATAATATATAATATGATCATTGGGACAAGCATGTATTGCTTGATACTCCATTCCAATATCTTTCATAATAGCAGATAATTCTCGATATGAGCGAGGTAGAATATTTGATGGTGGTAACAAAAACTCGCCTATCAATCTACAGCAAAAAATATAAGTTGTTAATATAAACAATATTAGTGGTACATTATTCACCCTTTGTTAACTATAAAGACATATATGACATACCTTAACATACGTGACATTGTTATGTTGGATAAACCATTCATAACCTTCAAGTTCAACAACAACAATACAGCAGAGAGAAGAGTTGTTTGGGAGTCTTTGTATAGGGGCTCGTATGCCTTCTCAAGTAGAGGTACATCGAGGCTATCATCATCATCATGATCAAATCCGCTTGGACTAAATGTGTCATGGATCAATGTATTTATACCATCATCTTCAATTGTGTTTTCTGGCGCATGATCATCATCTTCCATGGGATCATTATCTTCACCTTGGATATTCGCACCCCCATGTTCCTCCATATCATGTACTTCCCTGGGGAGATCAACCTATATAAAATTGATTAACATAAATAAACCATGATCTTCAACTCATCATCAAGTGATTTCATATGTATATAAATTGTTAAAATGATATAATGAACAACTTACCAGTAGATGATAGTCATGCCCCCCTTCAATGTGACCATTCTCCCTACAATGTCTCTTAACTGTTTTGATTAGCAGTCTTCTACGGTTTAAGCCCTTACAAATTTTGCAGGGACAATAACATTTTCCATCACCTTTTCTTTTCAAGTTAGACCACAATCTAGCGATTGTCTCCCTATTTTGTTCTTCACTTATATTATCTGACATGATCGTTCTTCGCAGGAAGCAAAAATTGGGCTATGAAAACTTTGGTCTACAACTTTCAGTGACTAAGCAAAATTGTCAAAAGTACACAAATCTTCTTAGACCTAGTTAAATCCTTTAATATTTTAAAAGTTTAGTTAAAATATACATTAGATTAAAAAATATACAATTTTCATGCCCGAGCGCGCGGCTACGACTAGTGCAATGGTATTCTTGCTTAGCTCTAGAAGCTCTCTAGCAATCAAAACATATAAGCTACAAGGCCTAACAGCAATTTCAAAACATATAAGCTACAAGGCAAGACATATTACATGACATGGCAAAAGGATTAAAATATACATTAGATTAAAATATATACAATTTTCAAACCTGAGCACGCGGCTATAACTCGTGCAATGGTCTTCTTGCTTAGCTCTAGAAGCTCTCCAGCAATCAAAACATATAAGCTATTAGAATTCATTAACTTTCTGTAATTGGAAAACTCTATTTGATATTAGACCGTAAACTACTACTATTCTCTCCATAAGAACTAAGTACAAAATTCTTTCAAGTTCACATCCATGATTCCCTTTAGATTAAAATATACAGCAAAAATAAGCTAAAAGTCTAGTTAAAATATTCATTAGATTAAAAAATATACAATTTTCAAACCTGAGTGCACGGCTATAACTCGTGCAATGGTCTTCTTGCTTAGCTTTAGAAGCTCTCCAGCAATCAAAACATATAAGCTACAAGGCCTAATAGCAATTTCAAAACAAGGGTCATCAAAAGAACCAAAAACAATGTGTGCAAACAATACCTTGTGAAGTGGTATAGACAATTAGAAGATGCTACTATGTGCTAGGGAACTTCTTAGAACTGTTGGTATATTCTTACAACTTGTTACACCTGGGATATTCTTCTCTGTAGATGCTACTATGTGCCGTGGTCCAAACGGGCCCATAAATGTGGTTGAATAGCAATACATTCAAGTGGCAATTACACAAGGGACAGTCACTGTGAGATATCCTCATGTGTGACTGTCCTTGTCACAAATGAGGACATCTCACAGTGACTGTCCCTTGTGTAATTGCCACTTGAATGAGGTCAGTCACTGTAAAGACAACATGATAATGTACACATACAATGAGTGTACATTATCATGTTGTCTTTACAGTGGCTGCCCTCATGTTGTATATTCTTCTCTGTAGATGCTACTACGTGCTAGGGAACTTCTTAGAACTGTTGGTATATTCTTACAACTTGTTACACCTGGGATATTCTTCTCTGTAGATGCTACTGTGTGTCGTGGTCCAAACGGGCCCATAAATGTGGTTGAATAGCAATACATTCAAGTGGCAATTACACAAGGGACAGTCACTGTGAGATGTCCTCATGTGTGACTGTCCTTGTCACAAATGAGGACATCTCACAGTGACTGTCCCTTGTGTAATTGCCACTTGAATGAGGAACAAGGAGGAAGTGATACAATAATAGGGGGGTGATCATTTTAAAATGTGTTGGACACAGATATGTCCTCATTTCTGGGTATTTTAGCTCTCTAACAGCTGAATACCAGATTAAATAATAATGACAAAAGAAAAATAAACCCAACGTACTCAGAAATTGTAGCTGTGATTTTGCGGAGGGAATCTCTCTCGGCGCTGTTGAAAACACAAATGACAACCCGCTTGATTTCACGGAGGGAATCTCTCTCGGTGCTGTTCAAAACACAAATGACAACCCGCTTTGTTCAAAACACAAATGATAACCCGCTTGATTTCGCGGAGGGAATCTCTCTCGGCGCTTTTGAAAACACAAATGACAACGTTCCTTTTTTTTTTTGCACTTATATCCCGACCAACATAAGGTCCATTTGTAATACAACATGATAATGTACACTTATAGTGAGTGTACATTATCATGTTGTCCTTAGAGTGACTATCCTCATTTGTTGAAGAAGAAAAGCATTAATGTGGCTGAATAGCAATACATTCAAGTGGCAATTACACAAGGGACAGTCACTATGAGATGTCCTCATTTGTGACTGTCCTTACAGTGAGTGTACATTATCATGGTGTCTTTAGAGTGACTGCCCTCATTTGTTGAAGAAGAAAAGCATTAATGTGGTTCAATAGCAATACATTCAAGTGGCAATTACACAAGGGACAATCACTGTGAGATGTCCTCATGTGTGACTGTCCTTGTCACAAATGAGGACATCTCACAATGACTGTCCCTTGTGTAATTCAAGTGGCAATTACACAAGGGACAGTCACTGTGAGATGTCCTCATTTGTGACTGTCCTTACAATGAGTGTACATTATCATGTTGTCTTTAGAGTGACTATCCTCATTTGTTGAAGAAGAAAAAGCATTAATGTGGTTCAATAGCAATACATTCAAGTGGCAATTACACAAGGGACAATGTCATGAGCCGTGACATATTGAACTTAGTATAATAATAAAATGATTAGATGATATATAATAATCTATTATTAACGGTATATAACAATAATATATAATTATTATCAAAAGATAATAATAATATATAGTTAGCATAATAAGTAATATGTTAATTAAATAATATTAAAATATTAATAAATAATATAATTATGATTATAATTATAATATAAATTAATAATAAATAATTATTAATAAATTCTATATATTATATTATAATAATATATTAAGTAATAATATTAAATCAATTATTGATATAATAATTTTAATATATAAATAATATTAATAAACCTCTCAATATAAAACAATATGTTATCACTATAATAATATTTATTATAATATTATTAATATTACTAACATCATTAATTATAATATTTAATTATAACAATAACATTAATAATAATAATAATAATAACGTTTAAAGCAATATCGAATATCTGTAATCGATATACATCTACATTAAACATCTGCATTATCTATCATGATGAGGAATGAAGAAGTGATACAACAATCACTAGTCATTACACATCGATACTAGGAGAGGATGATTAATGAACCCAATACTATGAAGTCAAGATCAACATGATATGAATAAGGGATAGGTCGCTATGTGTTTCAGAAGATGTATTGATAAGCAAGAAGGATAACCATTCATATATTATAAATAATCATTAATTGCACAAGTTTAGACAATGACATATCCGATAAAGCAATATCAAACATGAAGACCCGCTAGCAAATATGCACCATCACTTCCTATGTTATCATGACAATAACATAAACTAGATTGAATTCTACTATCTATATCAATAGACACCACATAGGAGGATATCGACTAAAGGATTGAAAGATTATCGATTGTCTGAGATAAACCACATCTTGTAGAAACACAAAAGCATCAGTGATTATATCACAAGCTATTGATGAATGAGGCATCAGTCATGGATAATAAGTACAATGTATCCTTAAGTATTAACAGGAATGGAAGTCAATTTGAAGATCAAACTCCATTACCAGCAATCAACCAATAAATGGACAATTATCAGAAAATGATATCGACTTATATCAGAGTAGAAAGATTGGATATAATCATAACAATATGGGATAAGGCAAGAGTTAATATCGATTGACTAAATACTAATGATAGTTAGACCAAACTAATACAAACACAATGGATGTTAACTACTGGTTGCACTACCAATTAGGGAAGATTACCTTCATAAAAAGATTTGATATTGAGTCAATCTGGGAGTTATCTATGATCAGAAAATAATGAAATAATATTATGTGAACTGTCGGATTATGGAAAGGTGTGATTAACAAAGGGACATGGAGGAAGAAACAAGACACGTCTCATTCATAGCATCTCTTCATTTGTTAAAGACAATATAAGAATGTATTCTCGTCAGTCACTCAAGGCATCATTAGAACTTTATTTACTTATCCATATTGGATATACTCAATAGAGCATCTGCCTTTGGTAGTTTGGTTTCAAGTTTATCATTGCAGATCAGAGACAACACCATGATTGCACAGATAGAAAGGATAGTCAGAAACAACATCAATATTTGAAGTTGCAAGCATATAATTCAGAATCTGAAATAGCAACATATCACTCATAGCGATATTACACATTTGCATAATTACATCATCATATCAGACACAGCAAATACATTGCTGTAAGCAATACTTATTGATTGTATATCGATATTGTTTATATCAGACATAGCATCATTATACTATCACTATAAGTGATAGGAAACATCATATTCATAGCATATTTCATATCATTATATCCGACAGTGCTATTAAACATATTGGTATCAATATCATCTTGCACACATATTGTGATTGAATCTGAAATAGCGGTTGATATCTTAAGTAACCTCCATTACTTAGTTTAATTGTAAGTATCTGATAGAGTAAGTCTGAGAAGTGGAGTAATTGTTCCTGTTTTCCAAGTTAGCCAAAAAGGGGACATTACAGACAATCACTGTGAGATGTCCTCATGTGTGACTGTCCTTGTCACAAATGAGGACATCTCACAATGACTGTCCCTTGTGTAATTCAAGCGGCAATTACACAAGGGACAGTCACTGTGAGATGTCCTCATTTGTGATTGTCCTTACAGTGAGTGTACATTATCATGTTGTCTTTAGAGTGACTGTCCTCATTTGTTGAAGAAGAAAAGCATTAATGTGGTTCAATAGCAATACATTCAAGTGACAATTACACAAGGGACAATCACTGTGAGATGTCCTCATGTGTGACTATCCTTGTCACAAATGAGGACATCTCACAATGACTATCCCTTATGTAATTCAAGCGGAAATTACACAAGGGACAGTCACTGTGAGATGTCCTCATTTGTGACTGTCCTTACAGTGAGTGTACATTATCATGTTGTCTTTAGAGTGACTGTCCTCATTTGTTGAAGAAGAAAAGCATTAATTTGGTTCAATAGCAATACATTCAAGTGGCAATTACACAAGGGACAATCACTGTGAGATGTCCTCATGTGTGACTGTCCTTGTCACAAATGAGGACATCTCACAATGACTGTCCCTTGTGTAATTCAAGCAGCAATTACACAAGGGACAGTCACTGTGAGATGTCCTCATTTGTGACTATCCTTACAGTGAGTGTACATTATCATGTTGTCTTTAGAGTGACTGTCCTCATTTGTTGAAGAAGAAAAGCATTAATGTGGTTCAATAGCAATACATTCAAGCGGCAATTACACAAGGGACAGTCACTGTGAGATGTCCTCATTTGTGACTATCCTTACAGTGAGTGTACATTATCATGTTGTCTTTAGAGTGACTGTCCTCATTTGTTGAAGAAGAAAAGCATTAATGTGGTTCAATAGCAATACATTCAAGTGGCAATTACACAAGGGACAATCGATCACTGTGAGATGTCCTCATGTGTGACCTTTGTGAAGGCAAGTGCCAATTTGTACCCAAGTTACCAATATTGTGGCAAAAGTGGGAATGAAGCATTTAGGGGTCAAATTGGGCAAAGAAGTGTAGAAGTGGCCTATGTGAGGTCTAAATAGCCTAACTAAGTCATGGTTAGGGTCTTATGGTGTTTGAACAATAAGTTTTGAACCAAAATCCCAAAGGTTGTAACAAGTTGTCAATGTTGTCATTCACAACATTGACAACATTTGTGCAAGGGAGCATTTTCGAGTAAGATGGTTACGTAACTATATGAAACCATTGAATTAGGCATCAGATCAACTATAAGAGGCCTCCATCGATCTGTGCAAAAGGTTGGGGGGAAAAACATTTGGAATTAAGAAGATTTGTAGAGTAACACGGTTTTAGTGAATTCTTGAGTTTTTTTGTTTCTTTGTTTTCAGTTGATTAATGGATTAGATAGCTCGCAGTGTCTATTGGAAAAGTTAGTACAAGTTGTTTTTTTATTCTGTGTTGTGTTTTTTTTGAGTTTTGAAGCATTCCAACTAGTTTGTTAATTCTTTTGTTAAGTACCCTATCATTGGTTTGAACCAGGCAGGTTGAACAAATGGAGTCTTAGCTCATCATTCCATTGTCAATTTTGTACGGGCTCTTGGAATGGGTGAGGAGACTCCATGTACTATATGTTTGGAAGGAGGGGCCCTGGGAAGCTCATTTTCTATGTTTGCAATGATGTCCTAGGTGAGTCAGTTGAGCACAGTTAGGGATGACAAATCATTACAAGAAGATTACAACAAGTTGAATGCATTGGTTGCTTCAACTAAAATCTCATGGAGAGGTAGACACACATCTAAAGAAGCCCCAAGTCAAATTAGAAGATTGGGTGAGTTTCTTTGGCTGCTAAGAAAACAAACTCTTAGTCAGACTGTCCAAGTTGTGTCAAAATACTTGTTTTCAGGCATGGCTGTAGCAGTTGGTGTACAAAAAATCTAGGAGGAGAAGACCTTAGATATCTTGGAGTTCTCAATAAAGGGCATCTGAATCCTAAGCCCTTTAGGTGGCTTAATATAAACAAAAAGGCTTGACAAAGGCCTAATTGCTAGCAGCCTATTTTTGGGTGCAATTGGCATGGTTTGATGAACCGGATTGAAGTACTGATGAAAAGTATAGGTGAAGGAGTAATATTGAAACCAGTAGAGGTCCTAGTGGCCAGCCTCTCCATGGAGTAAAGTTCTAGTTGAATGTGTTTAATTTGTGAAGACAAGACTAGGAGTGTCCTAGTAGCTAGATTGGTATTGAGCAGAGTTCGTTGTATTTCTTGTTGGTGTGCACTAGTTGAAGGAGTGGGATCTTGGGTAGAGATACCTAAAGAGTGTAGGGATAGTTAAGTACCCTATCAAGTCAAAACATTGGCCTAAAGAGACCCTAGTGAAGGATAGGGAGTGAGCAAGACAAAGTGTTACATCAATTAACAAGATCATTTTTTGGTAATTGTGTACATTATCATGTTGTCTTTACAGTGACTGTCCTCATTTGTTGAAGAAGAAAAGCATTAATGTGGTTCAATAGCAATACATTCAAGTGGAAATTACACAAGGGAATATCACTATGAGATGTCCTAAGTGTGACTGTCCTTGTCACAAATGAGGACATCTCACAGTGACTGTCCCTTGTGTAATTGCCACTTGAATGAGGACAGTCACTGTAAAGACAACATGATAATGTACACAAGTACCGTGAAGGTAGTCGCAAGTTAGGGCTGTTTCATTGCATACACGAAACAATGAAGACATTACAGTCCACAAAACATTTGTGCTTGAAAGATGAACAAATAAAATTAAACTTCTAAATAACCAAAGCCGCTAACAATAAATTCAACACAGATATGTCCTCATTTCTGGGTATTTTAGCTCTCTAACAGCTGAATACTAGATTACATAATAATGACAAAAGAAAAATAAACCCAACGTACTCAGAAATTGTAGCTATGATTTCGCGGAGGGAATCTCTCTTGGCGCTGTTGAAAACACAAATGACAACGTTCTTGTTTTTTTTGCCCTTATATCCCAATGTGATTTCGCGGAGGGTTACGGTGCTGTTGAAAACACAAATGACAACGTTCCTTTTTTTTTTTGCCCTTATATCTCGACAACATCGCAATTGCAAGTTAGGGCTGTTTCACTGCATACCCGAAACAATGAAGACGTTACGGTCCACAAAATGTTTGTGCTTGAAAGATGAACAAATAAAATTAAACTTCTAAATAACCAAAGCCGCTAACAATAAATTCAACATAGATATGTCCTCATTTCTGGGTATTTTAGCTCTCTAACAGCTGAATACCAGATTACATAATAATGACAAAAGAAAAATAAACCCAATGTACTCAGAAATTGTAGCTGTGATTTCACGGAGGGTTACGGCGTTGTTGAAAACACAAATGACAACGTTCTTGTTTCTTTTGCCCTTATATCCCGATGTGATTTCGCGGAGGGTTACGGCGCTGTTGAAAACACAAATGACAACGTTCTTGTTTTTTTTGCCCTTATATCCTGATGTGATTTCGCAGAGGGTTACGGCGCTGTTGAAAACACAAATGACAACGTTCCTTTTTTTTTGTCCTTATATCCCGACAACGTCGCAATGGTGACGTTTCCAAATGTATTGTCGTCGCAAATTGCGACGGTGTCGGGCTATATTTGAAAAAAAAAAGCCAAAACCGCATGACATTTGCCTGTCGTCGCAAATTGCCGTCACAATTTCACCCCAAATGTATTAGTGCGGGATGAATCGTGTCCAATGACTGAATAGACCATCCTAGATTCAGGATTATTATAGGTACGGTAGTGTAATGTTTCCACCAGGAACTCATGTCTGAAGTCATTTTTTGGCATTTGTAACATCGAGGCAAGAGTAGCCATCGCATTAGCTACTTTATTGTCTGCCCTTGGGATCTGTTGGAAAGTAATGTGAGCAAAGTACCTTTTGAGATCATCAACCATTCTTTTGTAAGGTACCAATTTATCATCTTTTGTCTGATATGTATCATTAACTTGGTTAATAACCAACTAAGATTCGCCAAAGACCTTGAGCTCATCCACACACCATTCAATGGCTATTTTCATGTTGTTAATCAAGGCTTCATATTTAGTTATGTTGTTTGTGCAAGGAAACTGTTGACATCAAAATTTTCAGGTTCTAAATAGACAGGATGTCAGGGAAGTATGATGTAAATTTTAGTTTTATATCATGTGCTTATGTTAAAAAAATTAAAATGATAAAAGAGCTAATGTGTTTTCATTTAGTAGGTTGTTAATTATCTTATTCTAATTTCATAAATGCATATTTAATTTTGAAAATAAATAATTATTCTAAAAATATAAAATAAAATAAGTAGAAAAGGCGGCGAGAGGGAATTGAACCCTCAACCGCTCAAGCCGACCTTTTTTCCTACCTATCTACCCTCCTACCCCCTAACCAATTAGTCTATTTGTTTTCTTTGAGAGGGTTAGGAGAGGATATTTATTTATTTTCATTTCTTGTGCAAGAGAGAAGTTAAGACAACCTTTTTCACAAGGAGTTACCTCTTCCTTAATTACTTTTTTAAATTAAATAGTGTGATTATTGCTTTGTCTATATATTTATTTTTCTTTTTCGGATTTTGGAAAAAGAATGGGGAGAGGGAGTTGAACACTCGACCTCTCGACCCATTCCTTTTCCTACCTAACCACCCGACTCTTACCCCCTAACCAATTGTTCTACATTATTCTTCAAGAATGAGTGTGTAAATAAATATATAAATTAAAGAAGCATTATCCCTTTTGAAATAAATTATTAAAATAAATATGGTTTATTAGATAGAAAATTTTGTATATTGTAGTTACTAATAATTATTTTGTTTCTAATTTGTGTTTTACCCTAAAAGTTAAAAGTATATGATGGAATAAAAGGTTAAAATTAACATGTTAGGGTTTTGGTATATATTTTTAATATTAATTATTTTTCTTTCCCATTTAGCATTTTGACCTAATAATTTTTAACATTAGTATTTTTACCAATTTAAGTGAGAAGGTTTTTATTAATTTTTAATGATGTACAATGTATATGTTTGCTTTTAGGGTTGCCATTTGTGTTTTAATTACAAATATCTAAAAGGTAACTTTCTTTACTTATTTACTTTAATTGTTAGGGTTTTAATTATTTTATTTTACTAACTTTTATGAATAGGTTAATTCTTTTATAAATATTTTAGGGTTGCTTTTAGAAAGATAAATCTTTTTAGTCCCCTAAACATATATATTTTTTATAGCTATATTATTATTTTGTATTAAGAGGTTTTTATATTATTAAGGTAATTATTTTATGAACTTAATGTGAATTAACCCTAAGTGGATTGATTTCATCTTTAGGGTTAAATTTATTTTTTCATTAAGTGGATTGTACTCTTAAAGTACATTATGCTTTATTATGAATTAAAAGGATAATTGTGAATGTTATGTTTTTATTCATCACATTATATAAATCCTTCATGATTTAATTATTGTGGTTAAAATATAATTTAAATTTCATTTTCATTTTTACTTATTTATTTTTCTTATCTATTTTTAATTGATTATTAATAAGTAATGTATAGTGTTTATGCAAGATTAATACACTACATAATGTTTTTATTATTATGTTTGTGATGGACTAATATTGATTATTTTGTGTGTGCAGGAAATTAAAGAGTAAACTATTATGCATGGCACACATCTAACTATATGGGATATTTTCCCGAACAACTATTGTTATGATTTGGTTATATACATTTAGGGTTAATTGTACAATTAGGTCCTGTGAAAGGGCATGTCCTTTCACAGGAAACCATTGAAATTTATATTTATACTCAATCAATTGTAAAAACAAACAACACAATTCTATCACGGCAAAACATATACCATCATACGGATTGAAACTGAATGTCTCAAGATCTCATGCATGGATATCTGATAAGTGCTTATACCCTATTGATTATATAGTTTGTACGTTCAATCAGTTTCTTGGATTACTCTCTAACCAGGGTATCCTATTATGCTTTCTATTTTATGCATTTATTTATGATCAATTAATACAATTTGAATAATGATAGCATGGTCTAGGAACCTGTTGTTGTTTCCTTTCAAGCTCTTTAGTTGAGTTAAAAACCATAGGACCTATTGTATTAATTGTTATAGATTTTGTTTCAAATAGAATCTTGTAGGTTGATGGTCTCATTCTGTAGAAATGAGTTATCCTAAAACCGTCTCTAGTTACTTAAAGTATTGAATGTATCTGACTCTATTTTCAGTATCGTATCAGGGACTGATCTATTTGTTCATTTGAAATTGTCATTTATTTCTTTTTGTGGAATCTATTTCTAATCTACTATTTTTATTTACAAAACAATAAATTAGGTTTAGCATTAGTTCATAACATTAGTCTAAATATCTAACTATCTGCTTATTAGGATTTTCAGTTACTGTATCTTCCAGGGATCAGTAACCCCTTTGGAAGAAATTTTGTTGTTTATGAACGTTGTTTGTGCTGTTAGAAAGTATATTCAATTTCGGCCTACCAGCCTTGGTTCAATCGAACCAGAATTGTAGAGGCATCTATTGTGCTTGTTAGTTGGCCTCAAAATGATCAACGTTTTCGAGTCCCAACAAATTGGCGACTCTGCTGGGGACAACCTATCAGTGAATGTCAGTTTTAGAATCTCTGGTTAAGTTGTGAAGACTCTACGAGGAGAAAGATTTAGAACAGTTATTAATTCCTCACAGGAAGTGAGGTGGCGACTCTAAAATTCAATATCAAGCGAAACTTATGTTAGGGAGAAGGTCCCTAAAGAACAATTCATTCTCTAAATTGAAACCTAAAAAGAGGAATAAGAAACTAAAGAAAAGGATGTTGTATGTGTCTCCTGAGAAGTGGCCTGACAAGGATGATCAAGAGCTCGCTTGCGAACAATTTCCTAGTCCTAACCATAAGAGTGATGAAGGCAATATCAATCCTTTTTACTCAAACACCAATCAATGCAATTATCAAAATGAGGAGGAAGAAGATGATGAAGTTGACATTCAGATACAAAAATCAATCCGAGAGTTTGCTGAACTTATCCCCGATAAGAAATGATTCACAAAGAATTTCAGAAAACAACCAGTTGATATTTTGGAACACTTTGGGTTACAGATTGATGATATCGTTACTCCTCCAGAAAGTATATGAGGATCATAACAAATCAATGAAGGAGAAAAGGTTGATGAAGGGAAAATAAATCAAAGTGTCAGAACACTAAAGTACACTCCTCCTCATAGAAAGAATAGTGGTCACACTATTCAGGACAATGCCACTAACCCTACATTTCAAACAAACAACGAAGGGAGAACCACAAGAGACAATAGTGAATGGTTTAAAGTTTTTGATAATTCAATGTGTGACCTAAGTAACAAGTCAAAAAATATCAATAATACCCATAGCAATCAGAATAGTGGGGGAGGAAAGAATGGAAGTGGTCAGAAAAGTCACCACGATGATGAATGTGATTTGAATAAGTTTAAAAAACACCCTCTGCATAATAGAAGTACTTACAGTTTATTTAATAATGAGGAACTTAATTACTCTCAGTATGGTGAAGGTTCATAGTATCAGAGGGAAAGTAATGATTATTTTAATAGTTCTGAGCAAAATTATAATGCGAAACATTATGACAATATGCAAGGAAATAAAAATAATGGGCATGTTGGCCGTAACCTGGATGGTCTTGAGCAAAATCATAACAAAAGGCATTATGAAAATATACAGAGAAAAGATATGAACAACCATAGTTTGGTGAATAATGATCAGCATTTGCAATATGACTACATTCACAATCAGCAAAAAGATGAATATTATAAACCGTCTCAGGATAAAGTACAAGATGAGCATAATGGTTTTGGAGAGGATTGTGTATATGGACGAGGTAATAAACAATATGTAAATTCAATAGATAAAAATAACGATCATCAAATGTGGTGTGTGCAGCAATATGATAATTCATGTGAGCGTAATGATATTATCGAAAAAAATAATGGTGACATACCTGCGCAACATGAAGATCGTATGAAAATGAATAAACGATATGATGATAACTTCTATAAACAACAGAATAATGGCTATCAACAAAAATAAGCATGTACAAAGTTTTCTTTCATTGTTTGTTTATGTACAATGAAGTTATATAAGTAGTACAGTGTTACTTTTAAATAGAATTTTTTTTTAAGTGATGGGTTACATGAAAAACACCCACTTAAAATAGGCTTATTCCCAGACAATTTGACCAATTCATTTATTCTCAAGGTTGTTGCAACTTTCCCAGCTCTGCAGCCGAAAAGGAAGATTCATTATCATATGTATCATCTTAAAATGGAAGCACTTCCATGATAAGAGCATTTAGCCCTCCGAGTAGGTGGTTTGGGGTCATGTTAAGTGCCTTGATTGGGTCTTTGCATGTATTTGGCTTTTCTCCCTGCTTTCCACTTCTTTTTTGCTTCATTCTAGGTGAAATTAGGGTTAGGATCTTAAGGATTCTCTTGAATTTCCCTCTTTCATAGCTCTATTTCTAGGTAGGATTTAGAAATGGATCCTCCTGGCCTTCATCATGATAATCATAGGATTTTATGTCTATCACTGACATTCTATCCTATTCTGGCATCAGTTCTAGGTTTTTGGGCATCCCCGGGACCTCCTAACTTGGTTTTGAGTCAACCTGGGACCAAGGTCAGGGTCGAGTTAGAACTTGACTAGGTCAAGGTCAACCTCAACTTTGACCCCTTCTTTCAAAATTCCAATTTCTAGAATTTTTGGGCTTCGGGCTTTCGGGAGATTTATTTTCCCGCCTCCGGGTCGGCCATTTCGAGTTTTAGGATGGTAAATCCTTTAATTGCATTTAATATAGGTATATTTTCTAAAGGTGAGGACCTAATTGGGATTTAATTCTTCAAGGTGGCCCATCTAGAGGAGTGTTCCCTAGATCACTATAAAAGGAGGCCTTCCTCTCTCATTTTCACATCCATTATCCATCCACACTCAAGCAATTTTCATATGCAAGCTCTCAAGGTGATCAAGCAAGCATCCATTCAAGCATTCAAGTCTTCTTCTCCATCCAAGTTCTCTATTGAAGATCAAGGATTCAAGCATTCAAGCCATTGAAGGGATTTGGTTCAAGTATTCAAGATTCATCATTCAAACCCTAGATCTAGCCATCATGATGGTGTGATCTTCCTTCAAGATCCTTTGTTCATCTTCAATTTCATTCTCTTACCAAGGTGGATTCCAAGCATACAACCATGGAGGTTTGATTTACATTTATTGTTGTGTTCAAGCTTTCATATCAATATACTTGTTTACATTTCAAATACAATTGCATATCTATTGAATTGCATAGCTTCATTGTTAGATCCTTTTCTATTACTTGCTAGCATTCTCCATTTCAATTTCAATATTAAGGTTGATTCCAAACTGGGGTTTGACCAAGGCAAACCCCCCATACAACAAAAACCCCCCATTTTCTTGCAGGTACAGGTGCAAACTTTTGGATCTGAGAGCGAATTTGGATACCCTTTTCGGCAAACTTTTGAGATCTGCGAACATAATTTGAATCAGACTTCAAATAAAGAATGTGGTATTTGACCTTTTATGAGGGTCAAACCCGAGCTGAGCCATCTTAAGGAAAGATTTATGGGTTTTCTCTGTCTCGGCATTTCCAGTCCAGGATAGGTTTCAGATTTTCTCGAAAGTGTACACAGACATCAGAATTCAACATTTTCCAGATCTGCCCTAATTTGAGGTTAGTATTTGTATTTCAATTATTCTATATTCCAAACATAATCCTCCTCCATAGGGAAATATTGGATTTACTCTCTCTCTCTCTCTCTCTCTCTTCCTTATTCTTCACAAAATTGATTCAATTGTGTATTAACCTTGTGGTTGATCAAATTGGATCTCTCCTTTGGGGAATTTGGGTTTTGAGAATAGATCTCATATTTCCCCTTCTACATCTGAATAGTGGTGAATCCATTTTACCTCTATTCATCATATAATAAAGAATGAACATGGATCAAATGTTTTTGTGGGTTCTTCACTGCTTGATATGTATATGAAATGTTTCCACAACTTGGTGAATATAAAAATAATAACATGGACTGCAATGATTTGTGGATATGCCCAAAATGGACATGCATGTTGTTCAATCACACTACTTTATCAATTGTTACAAGAGGGTATGAATTCTGATTCAGTTACTATGGTGAGCATTCTAAAATGTGGGTATTTATGAGCTTTGCAAGAATTGGTATTGAACTGTGAGGAAAGAGAGGAGGAAGGTGCATTTATATAGCAACAACTTGCAAGAATTTTCTATCAATGCTTTGAACATAGTCAAGATTGCACAGTTTTCTTTCTAGTTTAGTGGGTCCAAAGATGTCAAAATGCCAAAAATGAAAAAGATAGTGTGAAAGGAGTTTGAAGAGTCAAAAGCCAAGACTAATGGTCTAGCTGGGGATTAAGACAACTTGTCTTGACTAAGACAATACTATCTTTTCTACTTATCTATCTACTACCCTATTCACATTTTGGATAGAAGGATTTCTCAGTTGAATATAACAACCAACTCCCATCTATAATATATAGATTCTAATATATTATGTATGTATAATCACTAATTCAATTGGTGGTACCTCACAATTAATATTTATATTCATTGTATTATGCAATTTGAAGTTATTAATCTGTGCTAATATGTTTTTAAAATTAAATGCATGGTTTTCCTTATACTTAGGTCTGCTATGAATATGTTGCAGAGCAGGGTCAAGGGCTTTATGAGCTGGTGAGCATTAGAAAGTAGAATCAACATCATATCTGACTAAAAAACATACTTCAATTATTTTTCAATAATTCTTAACATCAACTGGTATGCCTGTAACAGGTTGCTCATTTACCAGACAAATCAAACAACTATTTGACTGTTGTTCTAGAAAAAAACTTGATGATTGAACATAAAGATAACTCTAACTCTAACCATTCATCAAGATACTATTATTTCTTTAAGTGTATTACTAGTTCGGCACGTATAGATTTCTTATGACATTCATTCAACTTCTCATCAGCTATATTGCCAATCACTCTTTTCTTTTACATGTATGAATGGATCAATCAACAATTGAAAAACAAATTATTCAATTTATAGATATACAAATAGAAATAGGGAAGGATAGAGATCGATAAATATAACACAATATCATTATTTGATATATATTGACATAATCATTGCACCTCTCAAGTGATAGTTTTGCACTCCTCAAATGACAGTTTTAGATCTTTTAATGTAAGATCATTTTTACAATTGCTAGAGTAGTTCCTAACTTTAACCTCCAATAGGGGTCACTTTTCCCCTATGCATGTTATTTTGGAAATAACCACTAAGTTTAAGGAGGTCGTGATTCTTAAGGACATGGTTCTTAACCCCTCAAAGAAGGCCTAGGGGTTAATTTTAACAAGTAGATTCTTAAATGGTTCTCTTTTGTATCCTATTCATAAGTAGATTCTTATGTTCAATTATGATACTTTATAAAAAAATTCTATGATACTTTTTTCTTTATGTCTCATTTAATATGATGATGGCACTTATTGATGCAAGGACTAGGGTAAGTGTGAGAGATTAGGGCAATTTGTCCTTCAAAACCTTCTCAAAGGTCTCTAGGAAAACAACCTACTGGAACCTAGACCCCACACCTTCAAAGTCCACTTAATAACATGTCCTAACTACCATTCCCAACCCTGAATACAAGATTCAACAATTACTCCAGGATGGATGATGCACTGTCTCATAATGACTTACTAGGATAGGTACCAATCTTGGTCCAATAATGAAGGATGACAAGTGTATCTTATGGGGGGTTGAATCAACTTGTCAAGAGTGTTTCATTACCTATCAAACATGTCCAAACTATTAAGAGTGCTCAGAGCATTCTACAGACAATACTTCCTTCTTTAGGCCTCAATTCCCTTGTAGCCCTACAAATACAGATTTAGGGTATTTATACCAAACTCAACATTGACCCTTAAGGATAGAATGCAGTTTTAGATACCCATTTGGGAGTAATTCTAGCTTTCTAAGAAAGGAATTCAAGAGACTCAACAAACATGACTGTCCTTAACAATGTCAACTTGGCCTAATTATGTAATTAGGTCACTTTTCTAAAGGAAGTACCCTAAGGATCAATAGGGGAATGAAAACAAATCTTGGAATGTTATTAACATGGTCTCAATACACTCTAAACTCAAATTCATACCCTGATTCAACCCTAGCACCTAAATATCATCAGTTCTTCATTCTGAAACTAGGTTGCCACATGGAGATGTCAACCTTAATTCAATGGAAATATGGATGGACACACTCTTCCCTAATAATTGACTTCAAAATCACTAAATATACATGAAAGCCCCTTAGTCCAATAAGAATTAGAATTTTCTAATGGTGGACATGAGAGGAAATCAACCTTGAATGAAGAAACCCTAGGTAATGAGGGTTTCAGGCTAGTTTTAAGAAAAAAATGCTCTAACTTCCAACCCCAGACACCTTAGACCTTTAAATTGGTTGCAAGTGAAAGTGGATTCAAGGATCTTCACAGTCCCATAAATTTCACCATCAATATGAGTCGTGCAGGTTCGTACAGGAACAAGAAACTTGACTGTTTACAGGACAATGTTATGTTTTATTGATTCAAAAACAAATTTACATCCAATCTGCCTTCCACTTGCCTAAAAGCATTATATGAAATGGACAATCTAGAATAGATGAATTTTGGGTATGTTGGGAGTTCCCTTTGATCTTCACTTGTAGATTTATACTTTGATGGATAACTCTAATATAACTTTGACTCTATAACCACTCCAAAGTCTACAAGGAAGAGGGCCAATTAACAAGGATCAAAAGAGATCCTCCTACACTTTGAGCCTCAATGCTCAGGCGGGTGTACCCTTGATTCACTTCTTGAAAGGAATCACTAAATGATATACAACTATATACTCTTTACTAATTGCTTTAAGATTTTATCATTTGAATGTTTGTGTGTGTGGTTGATGACAATGAAATACCTCCAGAGGATGGACCAGTGCCTTAACTTAGGGCAAAGAGTCACCCAATTACATATATTAGCTGAAGACCTTAACTAAAACACAATTGAATCTAGGATAAGTGCTTTGCCTATTACCCCTCTCCCTCAAACACAAGGACATTAGATTCTTACTTGGCTATAAACTCACTGAACCCACCTAAAAGACTTTAATCCTAACTTTGTTAGGACTCAAAGATGACTTCACAATACTCTTTGTTTACCATATACTAACACACTTTGTGACATTAACATATATGAGCTCAGAACTGAAATAAGAAGACATACACAAATGCAAGATTGGAACTCAATAGTATTTTCATTAACATATTCAGGATCAATATACAATTAGAACAACACAAGGATAGGAAAGACCCAAAATCTAGCTCCTCTACCAGTATAACACTATCAACAACTAGGGACCAAAAGAAAATGTTTTGGAACCCACACAAAATCAAAATTTCTATAATATATACTCCCTAGTCATCTTGGAATTCTCAAAGAGAATGCAACAAGCTACGGATGACTTAGGGTTACGGTTTCAACCACCCAACCAACTGGAAATGGTCAAAAATTAATTGTAGGGGAAGAAAACTAGTCGGCCAAGCCTGAGAAAGATTTGCACTCATGATAGGTCTCTAGGAAAGTACTACAAATCATGAAATATTCAAATTGTCAACCCTTTGTGGCCACCTGCAACATGCCTTGAGCACAAAACTACACGGTACAAACCCAACAAAGGAACATGGCACACCCTGGACCACACTGCAATAGAAAACAAATAATTTCCCACCAGCTCTAGTCACCTCTGCATTGAATTATAGTCCTTCCTATCACTGGAAACCCTCTACAAATTCAAATTTGAATAATAACGGTCATTTTATGGCGCTTGCAGTAAATCAGTGATCGAAATTTGAATCTCCATCAACTTTAAGTCATGACCGTCCGATCTCTCTTTTTCGTGGGCCTTTTAAATCTTAACTCAACTACTACCTAGGGTTTACTTTAAGTGAACACGTGACAAAGTATATCCTATTCGTGGGGTGAAAATATTAACCCACCTTTAACCTTGCGAACTTGTGATTGTAGGAAAACACTAACCTCGGCCCCACATCTAGCGAACTAGCGACAAAAGGTCACTGCCAGTTTGTGAAACATTTTATCCATCTACCAGAAAGTTTAGCGATTATGTGAACGCTTGTTCACTGGACCACTAAAACAATTAGAGAACCACTGTCATTTCACGTGAACAAGCGAAGCCTTTATAAATTTGTCAGCCGCTAAACACTTATCCCAACCGCCAAAAGACTGAGAAACTTTGACCGGGCCCGCATCAGGAAGATCGACGGCCATCTGAAATTCACAAAGACTTCCAAGATTCTATCAAATTTCACGCCCACCGTTGGATGAAGAATCTTCCCCTAGCCCTAACAACCCTCTGACATGATACAAAATCAATGACCATCACAAGATCTTAAGCCTCTGACACACTCAATGAGATCATATGCCGTTTGTCGATTCTCTAATAGGATTAGGACCCACTAACACATATGAAAGCTTAGGTCCCACTGACAATAAGCCACTATGCAAATACATGGACGAATCAAATAGCACCAACTATGCATATGTGTCAATAGACCCACCTACCTTCCTTATGAGAATCAATGGCTATCGCTATACCGTTGCACTAAAGGTCGAGCATGTTATATCAATGGTATGATGACAACCACAAGATTAAATCAAACTTTAACCAACTTGAATGCCAAGAAGACTGGTCCCACTGACAGGATTCCACCTCATACTATGTGGGTCAATAAAAAACCTCAAAATCAGAATACTTGGCATGTGGACCCACATGAGAAAAAGGCTATGTCATACAAAGAATTGACGACTGTCTCAAGATCTTATGCGTCTGACACATCGCTTGAGAAGATACACTCACCGTTAGATGGAGATGGTGTCAGAGCTGGGCCTAGGGAAAATAAAGGCTATCGAAACATAGGAAAATATTAAAGCATGACTTAGGGAAAATATTTCGGTAGGGAACTATAGGAAAATATTAAAGGCCGCCAGGGTAAAGACTTCGAAAAAATTTAAATAGGGCCGACCCAAAATATAAAGCACATGCGAATTAGGACCTTAAGTGACCCACAAAAAGTAACATCAAAATAGAATAAGGCCAGGGTTTAGACAAAGGGTTTTTGTATGCAATGACTAGTTTTCAAAAATTTGAACTAGGGCTAAAGGCAGAGACCTAAAAAAATAACTGCAGAGACTAGGGGAAAAGGGCTAGGGCCATTAAAATTTTTGCATGTGCTAACAATGGCTTTGTCTGAAGATGTATGCCTCCTACAGGCATAGCAAGAATCTAGAATCATTGGTTTAAAGCAGACCATCCCACATTTAAAAATTTTGTAGACAACAAAGAGCAACAGGACCAAAAACTTACAGGCCAGGACAAAACAGGGCAGGGGCAAGCAACTATTTACAGAATTTACAATATATACAAACCTAACTGTTGTTCATGGAAAATAAGAATACCTTCAATTAAAGTATTTCTTCAAGAATTGTCCATGAACTGGCAATTCCTGAACTTCACCATTTAATTCCCTGACAATATATGAATCTTGGCCCCATTTCTCATGAATTAGATATGGCCCTAACCAGATGGGATCAAATTTACCATGTTTTCCTTTATCCTCCAGTCTAGCATTCCAAACTAACACCAAATCACCAGGCTTAAACTTCCTGTCAATAGTCTTTTTATCATACAAATTCTTAACCTACAACTGCAATTTGGCATTTCTTTCAACTGACTCTCTTCTAGTCTCATCTAACCTAATGAGGTCCTCAATTCTCAATTGCATCTCATCATCTATGTCATCATCATATAACTGAACAAATTTATACATTTCCAACAAATTATTCTGAGGCATTCTTGCATGCATTCCATATACTAGGTCAAATGGTGCACAACCAATTGCCCTCTTCACAGTAACCCTATCAACCCATAGAGCTAATGGTAGCTTTGAATTCCATGCTCTCTTATTCTTTTCAAGAATCCTCCTTAGAATTTTAATCAAACTCTTATTAGTAGATTCTGCGTGTCCATTTCCTTGTGGATGATAAGGTGAGGAATTAGAAATTTGAATTCCTAAACCTTTGCAAAAGTCCTTATATTCAGCAGACCTGAAGCACATTGCATTATCACTAACTATCCTCTCAGGGCAACCAAACCTTGTAACAATATTATTCAACAGAAAATCAATTACCACCTTACTAGTTGCATTTCTTGTAGGTATAGCCTCTACCCACTTTGTAAAGTAATTAGTGGCAACTAAAATCCATGAGTGTCCTCCACTAGACTTGTTTGGTATCTCCCCTATGAAATCAATTCCCCATTATTGGAAAGGAGCCTGAACTTCTATTGGTTTTAATGGCACATTACCTGAAAATTTAAGCTTACCAGAGAACCTTTGACAAGCATCACACCTCCTCACCAACTATTCTGCATGCTTGAAGATTGTGGGCCTCCAGAATCCTGCTCTTAGGATTTTATGAGCAGTTGTTTTACCCATATAATGTCCCCCACAAACTCCCTCATGCATTTCCTTCAACATTACTTCAGCTTGATTTTCATCTACACACTTCAAAAGTATGCAATCCAAATTCTTTCTATACAATTTACATTTCACAATTACATACTTGATGGCCTGTAATTTCAATGTCCTCTTCTGATTATCATTCATATTATCTAGACATTTCATGTTTCTCAAGTAATATATGATATCTTGATACCAAATACAATCATCAATATCACATGTATAATCAATTTCAGAATGATTTACTTGATTTGCATCAAGATTGGATTGAGCCATCAGTTTTTCCAATCCTTGTCCTCTAACCAATTTAGTAATCTGGACATCAACATTGAATTCTTGGATCCTATTGATCCATCTGCATCTTCTTCCAGACACCTCCTGCTGTGAGAAAATATCCTTCACAGCTGCACTTGGCACAAAAGCAATCACAACTGCCCCCATCAAGTAACACCTAAAATCCTTGATTGCCTTCACAAGTGCATATGCTTGTTTTTAATTTATGTCATATTTCAATTTAGCAGCCTGCAAAGATTTATTGAAAAATGCAATAGGTTGCTCAAAACCATCCTTATTCTTTTGTAACAAAATTGCAGCAATAGTGTGAAAAGATGCAAAGGAAAAGATATGCATTGGGACATTATAATCAGGTGCCTTAAGCACTGGTGCATCTTTGATAGCCTGCTTGATATTTTTGAAAGCCTCATCAGGCTCACCCTCCCAATTGATTGCAAATCCCTTCTTCAACATCTTAGAAATAGGTCTAGTAACCTCTACAAAATTTGTCACAAACCTCCTTAAGAAATTGACCTGACCAAAGAAGGACTGAATCCCCTTAACATTCTTTGGCCTCTGAATTTTTTCAATAGTTGCTACCCTTTTAGGGTCAATTCTTACTCCTTTCTTGCCAACCAAATGGCCAAGCAACTTACCTTCCATGACACCAAAAGCACATTTCCTTGGGTTTAATGAAATGCCAAATTCCAAGGCCCTCACAAATATTTTTTCTAAATGAATACAGTGATCTTCTTCCTTATTGGAATAGGTAGTTAAATCATCTTGATATACAACAAGGAAATCATTTATGAAATCTAAAAAGGCAACATCCATTGCCCTCTAAAAAGTAGCACCAGCATTTGTGAGGCCAAAAGGCATTCTCACATAAACATATGTCCCCCAAGGTGTAGTAAAAGTTGTCTTGAATTGCTCTGATTCCTTAACAATTACCTGATTGTAACCAGAGAAACCATCCATCATTGACATCAATTCTAACATGGTTACTCTCTGCAACATAGCTTCCATATTGGGCAGACAATAATTATCTTTTAATGAGCTGATGTTCAAATTCCTGAAGTCCACACAAAGCCTAATGTCACCATTTTTCTTTCTCACAGGAACAAGGTTTGAAACCCAAGAAGAGTGCCTTATAGGCTTGATAATTCCAGCATCTCTCAGCTTCATTAACTCTTCTTGCATCTTGGGTGCCAAAGTGGGATTAATAGGCCTTTGTTTTTGTCGAAAAGGTTTAGCATCCTCTTTCAATGGAATAATATGCTGAAACAAATCTTCTCTATAAACCTTAAGGTCATCATATGACCATGCAAAAACATGCCTAAATTTTCTCAATAATTCAATCAAAGATTTCTTTACCTTTTGAGATATATCTCTACCAATGTATACTTTCTTAGGTGCTTCATGTGTTCCAAGATTTATCTCCTCTAGATCAGCATGATCTTCTCTTTTGATATTCTTCTGAACTCTATCCTGGTTGTCAAAGACAGTCTCCAAAACAACAAGTCCCTTAGGCACCTTGTTAGTTCTAAGTTGAATGACCTCATTACCAAAGACAACCTCTTTTCCTTCTACTGACTCAACCAAGGCTGAACAATCAAATTCCTGACCATGATAGTGATCCTCACAATTCATAAACTTCAAGATATCATTATCATCATCAAAAACTTGCCAATTTTCAATATTGTCTGGTATGCTAGGCCTAGCCTGAATTTCAATTTTAGAGATACTAGAAAAAGTAATATCAGTGGGATTGATTGCAATATTAGCTAACAAGTCAGCCATCTTATTATTACTCCTATCCTTCCACACAATATTGAAGGCATCAAAATGTTCAATCAAATCCCAAACTGCATTCCTATATTGTTTTATCCTTTTATTCTTGGAAGCATATATTGATCTAACTTGGGACACCACCAACTCAGAATCACCAACAACACTTAAGCACTTAATACCATGTTTTTGTGCCAACCTCAATCCTAACAACAAAGCCTCATATTCTGCTATAGTGTTGGTACAAAATAAATTCAATGTGAAAGAAAACTTGTAGGTTTTTTCATTAGGAGAAATAAGTAAGATACCTGCTCCTGCTCCATCCTTGCAATTTGCACCATCAAAGTACATTACCCACAAATCACCCTTCACAAAATTAGCACTTACCTCAATAGAGATAGGTGACAAAGTAGGCTCATTTTCAAATACAGGGATCTCTACCCTAAAAGCATTAATATCAGTATCCACAAAATATGTAGTTTCATTATCAATATTTCTCTTAATCATGTAGCATACCCTTGGCTCTTGTTCAATCTTGACAAACTGATCATCAATCTTGAAAGTGGCATAGGATAGATCACACTATAAACTTCCACCCATGGTAGCACTCCATCTTCTAGATAGCAGCATCCCATAATGAGGAGGGATGTCCACTACCAAAACACTCATTGTTAACTCTTTCTCTAGATATGTTGCCAACCTATATGGCATTGCATTAATAGTCCCAATAACTAGTACCTCCCTC
Organism: Chamaecyparis obtusa; assembly: GCA_027943335.1. Classification (NCBI taxonomy): domain Eukaryota; kingdom Viridiplantae; phylum Streptophyta; class Pinopsida; order Cupressales; family Cupressaceae; genus Chamaecyparis; species Chamaecyparis obtusa. The sequence goes on along the minus strand of BSBK01000790.1, from coordinate 4,182,433 downwards.
TGATCCATTGCAGAACATCTGCCTTGCAGTGTATCAAATTTAAGGCCCAACTTCTCCATGATTTTGAAAGGCATGATAGTATTAGAGGCACCACTATCAATCATACAATTCCTCAACTTCATTCCATTCACAAGAACACTTAAAAATAATGGATCAATATTTTCAAGGCTGGCATTGACAGAACTGTCCAAATATATAGGGGGAATTTGAGACACAATTCCCTGAGCATCAACACCTTTCAAAGCTTTATCCTAAGATCCATTGCATGCAATATCATTTTTATGAACATTATCTACCCATGCAATAGCTCTGTCTTTGTGTTCAGGGATCCTCAACAATTCTGACAATGGAACCTTAACTGTAATTTGGGACAATATAGATAACATATCAACAGGAGCAGAAGAAGGAATCTCAATCTGCACTGCCTTAATATCTTTTTGCTTATCTGATATATTAGGTGTATTGGCCACTCTCATTTTTTCAATCTTAGCCATTGTGTTAACTGGCTTCTCAATCTTATTATAAATTCTTTCAACTCCAACTCCCTTAGGCTCACAATTCTTACCTTTTACATTCTTGAATTTCACCATGTGATCACCTTTTGATTTGTTCTCATTAGTCTCTCTGGAGTTGGTACTTTTTATGAACATTCCTGCAACTTTCTCATTTGTATTCCTTGCCACCATGCCTCTAGTTTGCATTTGGGCAATCATTTCTACAGTAATCCTATCCATCTCTTCTCTAGAAGGTCTTCTCAAATTTACTGGCTCAGAAGAAGAGTTCATGTTACATGTCTTCCTATCAATGTCTTCATTATCAGAAAAAACTTCTTGATGAAAAAGGGCCTGATTGTGTCTCCTCACATTTACATCTACCTTTTCATCAAAATAAGAATCATCTTCATATCCTAGATATGAAGAAGCCATGTTGCATCCAACATCATCTTGATCTTCTTCTTGATCTATCTCCTCATTGCCACAATCCTGATTTGCAGCCATAGAATGTGCAACCACACAATGCTTTGCAGAATGAGGGGACTGGCATGCAACACACCAAGGTATGTCCTCCATGAAATTTATTGAAGCCTTTTGTAGAGGGTCAGGGACACTTCTGTCATTGTTATTTCTTGCAGCAGGGACAATAGGCTTTCCATCCTTCCATTGGGTGTTGTAGGGGTAGTTCTGCAATCTATTCTGTTTATTGAAATTGTTGTTGAACTGAGGCCTTTCATTGGTAGGAGCACTGATGTTTCTATTTGGAGGTGCCTTCAAATCATTCAATGCATTGAGCACCCTATCCAATTTATCTTCTTCTTGCCTCCTAGCTCCAACATTCTTATCATTTTCCTTTTTGTATTTTCTATCCCCAAACAACTTAGGGTCATCTCTCTTTCCACCCAATTTCTCTGATATTTTCATATTATTCTCGATGTTGATAGCAATCCTAAAAGCATCCCTAAGAGTTATTGGTTCTTTGTCCCTCAACAAATATCCCATCTTTCCATCAAATGCATTGAGGTATGTAGTCAGACAGACATTGTTATCTAACCGCATAACTTGGAACAACTTATGCATACCCTTCTGAAATCTCATGTTGAATTTAGTTGCAGTCTCATTTTGATTTTTCCTTATGGTATTGAATTCATTCAACATGAAACTAGCATTAGGCCTATCACCATACCACTCTTTAAAACATCTCTCAAAGGAATCCCAAGTATCAATACATTTATTAGGAAGTCTCTTAAACCAATCTCTAGCATCCTCCATTAGAGATTGAACAAATAATTTCATGACTACATCCTCATGCTCTACCTCATAATCATTAAGCATATCAACAAATAACCTAAGATGCTCCTCACAAATAATAGCATTATTACCAGCAAACTTAGGTACCTTATCTCTTATATCATTTGAAAAAGCATTCGGGTAACCAGGAATTCCATCAAAACTAATTTGCCTATAGCCTTCTAATTGCATAGGTCTTCTTTGAAAACTTGAAATAGTGTTAACTCTAGGATCAACATTAGCATTTACATTTCCATCTACTTGTGCATTTGACTACTACCTAGGATCAGCACCTATCCTAGCAGATGAAGAAGGAAATGAACTAGTAGCATTAATAAGTGGAATAGTAGTAGTCATAGATGGCATACCTAGTTCAGTAGCAGATGGACCAAGAGCATTAACTGACAAAGCCTTCAAGAACTGGATCTTACTTCTCTTTTCTATAATGGAAGCCTCAATTTCAGCCTTTTCAAGTTCTCTTGCAAGGTCCTCATCTTCTTTTCTTCTTTTTTCTATTTATGTGTCCTTATTTATAGTTTGATGGATAACTCTAATATAACTTTGACTCTATAACCACTCCAAAGTCTACAAGGAAGAGGACCAATTAACAAGGATCAAAAGAGATCCTCCTACACTTTGAGCCTCAATGCTCAGGTGGGTGTACCCTTGATTCACTTCTTGAAAGGAATCACTAAATGATATACAACTATATACTCTTTACTAACTACTTTAAGATTTTATCATTTGAATGTTTGTGTGTGTGGTTGACAACAATGAAATACCTCTAGAGGATGGACCAGTGCCTTAACCTAGGGCAAAGAGTCACCCAATTACATATATCAGCTGAAGACCTTAACTCAAACACAATTGAATCCAGGATAAGTGCTTTGCCTATTACCCCTCTCCCTCAAACACAAGGACATCAGATTCTTACTTGGCTATAAACTCACTGAACCCACCTAAAAGACTTTAATCCTAACTTTGTTAGGAACTTAGAGATGACTTCACAATACTCTTTGTTTACCATATGCTAACACACTTTGTGACATTAACATATATGAGCTCAGAACCGAAACAAGAAGACATACACAAATGCAAGATTGGAACTCAATAGTATTTTCATTAACATATTCAGGATCAATATACAATTAGAACAACACAAAGATAGGAAAGACCCAAAATCCAGCTCCTCTACCAGTATAACACTATCAACAATTAGGGACCAAAAGAAAATGTTTTGGAACCCACACAAAATCAAAATTTCTATAATATATACTCCCTAGTCATCTTGGAATTCTCAAAGAGAATGCAACAAGCTATGGATGACTTAGGGTTATGGTTTCAACCACCCAACCAACTTGAAACGGTCAAAAATTAATTGCAGGGGAAGAAAACCAGTCAGCCAAGCCTGAGAAAGATTTGCACTCATGATAGATCTCTAGGAAAGTACTGCAAATGATGAAAAATTTGAATTGTCAACCCTTTGTGGCCACCTACAACATGCCTCAAGCACAAAACTGCATGGTACAAACCCAACAAATGAACATGACACACCCTGGACCACATTGTAATAGTAAATAGATCATTTCCCACTAGCTCTAGTCGCCTCTGCATTGAATTCTAGTCCTTCCTGTCGCTGGAAACCCTTTGCAAATTCAAATTTGAATAACGGTCATTTTATGGCACTTGCAGTAAATCGGCGGTTGAAATTTAAATCTCCATCAACTTTAAGTCGTGACCGTCCGATCTCTCTTTTTCATGGGCCTTTTAAATCTTAACTCAACTACTACCCAGGGTTTACTTTAAGTGAACATGTGACAAAGCATATCCTATTCGCGAGGTGAAAATATTAACCCACCTTTAACCTTACGAACTAGTGACTATAGGAAAACACTAACCTTGGCCCCACATCTAGTGAACTAGTGACAAAAGGTCACCGCCAGTTCGTGAAACATTTTATCCATATGCCAGAAAGTTTAGCGATTACACAAATGCTTGTTCACTGGACCGCTAAAACAATTAGAGAACCACGGTCATTTCACGTGAACAAGCGAAGCCTTTATAAATTTTTAAGCTACTAAACACTTATCGCAACTGCCAAAAGACTGAGAAACTTTGACCGGGCCTGCATCAGGAAGATCGACGACTATCTAAAATTTGCAAAGACTTCCAAGATTCTATTAGATTTCATGACCACCGTCAAATGAAGAATCTTCCCCCAACCGTGACAACCCTCTAACATGATACAAAATCAATGACCGTCGCAAGATCTTAAGCCTCTGACACACTCGATGAGATCATTCTCCATTCATCAATTCTCTGACAGGATTAGGACCCACTGACACATCTGAAAGCTCAGGTCCCACTGACAACAAGCCACTGTGCAAATAAATGGATGAATCAAATAGTGCCAACTGTGCATACATGTCAATGGACCCACCTACCTTCCTTATGAGAATCAACGACTGTCACTATACCGCTACACTAAAGGTCGAGCATGTTATATCAATGGTATAATGACAACCACAAGATTAAATCAGAGTTTAACCCACCTAAATTCTAAGAAGACCGGTCCCACTGAGAGGATTCCACCTCATACTACGTGGGCCAATAAAAAACCTCCAAATCAAAATACCTGGCATGTGGACCCGCATGAGAAAAAGGCTACGTCATACAAAGAATCGACGACCGTCTCAAAATCTTATGCGTCTAACACATCGCTTGAGAAGATATGCTCACCGTTAGATGGAGATGGTGTCAGAGCTGGGCCTAGGGAAAATAAAGGCTATTGAAACATAGGAAAATATTAAAGCATGACTTAGGGAAAATATTTCGGTAGGGAACTATAGGAAAATATTAAAGGCTGCCGAAGTAAAGACTTAGGAAAAATTTAAATAGGGCCAACCCAAAATATAAAGCACATGCAAATTAGGACCTTAAATGACCTGCGAAAAGTAACATCAAAATAGAATAAGGCCAGGGTTTAGACAAAGGGTTTTTGTATGCAATGGCTAGTTTTAAAAAATTTGAACTAGGGCTAAAGGCAGAGACCTAAAAAAATAACTACAGAGACCAGGGGAAAAGGGCTAGGGCCATTAAATTTTTTGCACGTGCTAACAGGGTATTCATAGTGAATACAGTTACCAACAAATCTTCAATGTATCGGCATCCTCAAATTTATTCTATGATTCAATTTCAAATATCCTATTATTCACTACTGCAAACATATATACTTTTTCCTTGACCAAGTACATGGAAGTTTTATCTTGGGCATCAACTCTTGAAGTAGCGTACTACTTCCATAGTTTGAGTATTGGAACAATTAAAATACATGGTCTTTCCCTGCTTCTCGTCCAGTGACATTGAGTCCTGATGGGAAGAATGTAGGTCAAGACCAAATGTCAGAGCCGACTATAGAGTCTCTGAGTTGGTCTGTCAGAGAGATGGGTTTCTCAACACCAATTTAAAAAAAAACTGACTGCAAAGTTTAATTAAAAGAAATCTAACAAAGCCCGAGAATGCACAAATGAATCTGCTACAACCATAAAACTATTTATTCATTACATGGCTGAGTTTTCTAAGACAGGTGGCTACATGTTCATTCCACGATAGGCTTTGTAAATAGAAATAAACCTAAACAATAAACAACTTTAAAATTACTTTTAAAGTAATTTTCTTAATTAAAAATATTGAAACCCTGAGCCTGAAACAAAAAATGATCTGGTGAGCATTAGAAAGTAGAATCAACATCATATCTGACTAAAAAACATACTTCAATTATTTTTCAATAATTCTTAACATCAACTGGTATGCCTATAATAGGTTGCTCATTTACCAAACAAATCAAACAACTATTTGACTGTTGTTCTAGAAAAAAACTTGATGTTTGAACAAACAGACAACTCTAACTCTAACCATTCATCAAGATACTATTATTTCTTTAAGTGTATTACTAGTTTGGCACGTATAGATTTCTTATGACATTCATTCAACTTCTCATCAGCTATATTGCCAATCACTCTTTGCTTTTACATGTATGAATGGATCAATCAACAATTGAGAAACAAATTATTCAATTTATAGATATAGAAATAGAAATAGGGAAGGATAGAGATTGATAAATATATCACAATATCATTATTTGATATATATCAACATAATCATTGCACCTCTCAAGTGATAGTTTTGCACTCGTCAAATGATAGTTTTAGATCTTTTAATGTAACATCATTTTTACAATTGCTAGAGTAGTTCCTAACTTTAACCTCCAATAGGGGTCACTTTTCCCCTATGCATGTTATTTTGGACATAACCACTAAGTTTAAGGAGGTCGTGACTCTTAAGGACATGGTTCTTAACCCCTCAAAGAAGGCTGTAGACACTAAAAAATGGACAAGTGCTTTTAAATCAATAAAATGGCTCAAAATCATCAAAATGCACTAAATTCTCTTCAAAAAGGATCAAATCAATAAAAATGGACATTTATTAAATCAAATTGGACAAAAACAATTAAAGCAAAGGAAAAATCAAATAATGATGTTAAATAATTAAATCAAAGCTTAAAGGGGTGAAAAACACTACATAATTGATTTTAATCAATTAATTGTATAGTTGTTTAAATCAAAAATCAAAATGAACCTATTCCCTTACATGGCTAAATTTAATTAATTAATTGAATTTAATAATTCCTAATATCTCTCAAAAAAGTTGAGCAACCAATGGGAGTTGAGGACAAAAAGACATAAATCACTCAAAAAGGATGAATCTCAATCACTCATTCTAAAGTTTCAATCTCATCCACTCAATCTTGTCCTTTTGTCCAAAGCTTTGAGAAAAACCTTTAAATTATCCCCCCATTTATGAACAAAGCAAAGTATTTGACTCTACCAAGGGTTAATCATGATTACTTCACTCCACCCCCTACCCTTGGGAATTTACTATAAGTATGAGGCATTTTGAGAGCAATTCCCATCTTAGAAATTCATTTGCAAAGCATTGTTATTATAGGCAATTGAAGAGCATTCTAAGATCATTTAGAGCAATTTGCATATCTTTGTATCAACTTGAGCTAGAATAAACATTGTAGAAGCATTATAACAGCATACATTCTTGTTTTAGAAGTGTCACTAGTGGAGATTGAGCTGAGAGCTTCACTTACCACATCTTTCTAGAGAACCTTGAGATGCTATAGATCTTAGTTTCAATTTTAATTAGATTTGCATTGTATTTACTGTGAGTTGTTACTAATTTGATCTTAATTTCATGAAGGTGATTATCATCATCACACAAATGGCACCCACTGTGGGGCCCCAGCCCTCATTTTATCATTTTGATCATATATTGCATGCTTGTATTGTCACTTTTCTGTGAATATTTTGTAGAAAATAGGTGAAGTCATGCATACTGAAGATTCACTCATGCTTACAGTCATTCTGATGATGCTTACAATCTCTATTCTGATGCCTGTTAGTTGACAACTTACGCCTGGCCTATCACTTCTATTATGTCTTAATTTCTTTGCAGTCACTTGCAAATCAGAAGCTCACGTTGTGAGATAAATCGTTCAACCTTTTGTGCCTAAAGTCACACCTGTGACTCAAGAAGTATCACTTATTTGCTATCTATTGTCACCTGTGACCAAGCTTTGCTCTGCAATTTACCGAAACAGTCACGCTTTGTATCAGCTAGTTTATGCCTACTGTTGTTAAATTGTCGCTTAAGATCAATCATTTTCTACAATTTTCAATTCGATTCACACTTTGCAATAAATTATTTACGCCTGACTAATTTTCAGTGTCACCCATGTCATTGGAAAGTGTCGCTTGCTGTCATTAAAGTTACGCCTGCTAACAATTTGTTCACGTGTATTAGCTGGACAATGTCGCTTGTTATTTGTTGTCTTTATGTGCTGTTAAATTGATCAAATCATTTATCTAACTCTCTATTTGCATGATTTGATTGTAAATAATTAGGCACAGAAAGGTCCAAAAGCTAGAAAGAAGGTTTAATCAAGAAGGAAAGGCATTAACAAAGAGGATCAAGAAGGAAAACATTGCACACATTAAGGCTATTCTTGAGACAACACAAGAGGGGGAAAATAAGGTATTCCATAACTATATTGAAATTATTGAAGCTTACAAAATGAAATTTGTTTCTCTCAATTGGATCTTTAGTCCTTAGTTCAAGTTTATCGTTAAAAATTTGCAAATAAGGTGTCTAAAGTTCATACATAATTCTTTGCTTCATCAATTTTGATTTGGTTTCCCCTCATAGTGTTTGTTGGTGTTAACTAACTTGCTGGTGGACAAACATACTTGGAAGGAGCTATTTGCCAAGGTAAGATAAAAACAATGAAATCACTTAAAAATGCCCCTAACTTTGGTTAGCTACAAGGAAAAGGTAAGCCTCAACTAGTCAATATTTTCCCTTAGCTTGTGGCATTGGTGCATTTTGAGAATCTAGTAATTAAGAAGGATTAAGGAATCAAACACATAAATCAAAAGCCCCTTGTTTGTGGAAGAGAGTAGAAATACTTGAATCCCTATAGTTAGTGGGTGAAATCAATTTAACATTGCTAATTGTGTTTGGGGACTAAAGGAAAGGTTAGGGATATGCTCTTCACCTTTTGGTGAACCAAATTCCCAAAAGCTTGATGTTAATTCCATTTTCCTTGCTTTGAATGAACATGCTAGAGAATTAGTGGGCTCACCTCCCAAGTTTTCCTTAACAAGGCCAGTGAGAGGGACAACCCATAGTGGGATACACTCTCTTTTGCTGTGGGAATCCAACCCACTATAAAATGAAACACATGCATCCTTAATGGGGTGTGTGACAAAAGGGTTTTAAATTTTTTGAATTTTCTCTAGTAGTCCTCACGGATTATGCAAAATCATACCTTGGTGTGTGTGGGAAACCCCTTAACAAACTTGGGGGATGAAAGTTTAAGATTGATTTTGAACGGAATCCACAATAAATCCTTGATAAAGTAGCAAGACCACCTTTTAGAGCCAAAATGTTAAGAGCCAAATTTGAGTTTAGGTAGGCTGCTTGGAGTTCTTTCTTGTGTTATACTTGTGGAAATGATCGAGAATATACACACTAGAGTGTTTTAGGGACATGATGAAAAATTGATGTGTGTGTTGCGATTGTGTTCTATTTTCAAACAAGAAAATTTCATAAGACCTGATCTTAAACGTTTAAAAAATTCAAAATTTTACAAACTGGTCAACAAAGTGCCACCTGTGCACAAAACAATACTGCTTATTAGAGGCAAAGTCATGCCTGTGACTTTTATGAAAACGTGTATCAACAGGGAAGTCATGCCTATCACTTATTGAATCACACTTGTTAAAACTGGAAAACCACTTATCAATAGCAAAGTGTTGCTTGCATACCTGCAGTGTACCACCTAGTTCAATACCAGTTCATGTGTACAAACATTTTAGTCATGCCTACACTTAGGCCAGTGACGCCTAGAAACACAAAAGGGTAACTAGTGAGTACTTACCGAGGGTTTCAAAATTTTTTGGTCACATATTCAGATACCCTTTTTCGTGTTCTTACTATTTCAATATCTAGCCTAGTCGTAAATCTTGGTTCTACGCAATTTTTGAAAATTTCACAAGGATTTGACCGCGGGCACGATTGATTCTTGTTTTCCAAGTGGTTTTTTCATGCCTGCTTTTACTAGATCCTACTACATCAAGAAAACCTTGCAAGCAGACGGAACTTACCTGAGACAAGAGCTCCCTTACCCATGTGACACTTCTACCACTCCAAGAGTACCCCAAAAATCACCCGAACAAGAAGTAGAAGACAACATGATGTACTACAATAGCTTGGGTAATAAAAGCAATAGTGGCATTAACCTGAACAACTAAGGTGATGCAAATAATGGGGGCATTGACATTAATAATCAAGGTAGTACCGATAGTGGAGGGGCGGATCAAAACACTCAAGGAATTGATACCACTCACCAAAGAACTAATACCGAACCAACTGTCAATGATGCAACTGATGACAAGGTTGATAAAGCCATTCAGTGCCCCTACTTCATAAGAATCATGGAAAAATCAATGGAAAGAGATAAAGAGAAGTATTTCATGGACCTAGCCCGAGAATGTCTTAAGCTTCCACGAGATTATGATGTGAATCAACTTAAACCACCAGAAGTTGAAGAAAGCACCATTGACATTATGAACAAGTAGTTTAAGATGTTTCAAATGCAACTGGATACAATCAAGAAAAGTGGGGCTCCTAAACCCTTTTCTATTGAAGCATTGTGTCCATTCCCGTTTGATAAAAGTCTAGTAATGGCACCATTCCTGATCAATGTAGTGTTTCCCAAGTATGACAAGTACGAAGGAATGTCAGATCCACAAGATCACTTACGGGAGTTTTGTGCATTGAGTTTGGAGTTCATGCATGATACCACCTATTTAATGAGACTATTCCCAAGAAGCTTAGGAGGTATGGCCATGGAGTGGTTTTCTAAATTACCATCTGGCATAAAGACCTTTGAAGAACTAGCTTCAAAATTCATGGCCCATTACTCATACAACATCAAGCATGAGGTCACAATGATAACGTTATTTAATACTAAACAAAAGGATGGAGAAGCATTCCTTATTTTCTTACAAAGATGGAGGACTGTATTTGCTAGGTATCCTAGTAGTGTGCCTGAAAAGGAGAAAATGGATATATTCATTAATAGCTTGAGCAATGAGATCAACTACCGATTGAGAATGCAATGCCCCAAGACTTTCCAAGACCTCATAGAGGATGGAGTAATGATAGAAGAAGTGTTGGTTACGAGTGGAGAATTGAAATTGTATAAATATAAGAAGAATAACTCCAACAATAATAACAACAATCAGAATAAGAATTGGTCCAATAGTTATAATCGGTATGGATTGAAGAATAACAATAAGGGAGTAGTCAATGACAGGGTTGTGGAGTCTAGTAACTTGAAGATGACTCCATTTTATCTTACAAGAACACCTAATCAGGTGAATAATACAAACCAGACCTCCAAGGCACCTTTCAACAACAATGATAATAGTGGTAACCAAGGAAATAATCAAAGGAGTAACAAATCTGATAAATTCTTGGTACCAACTCCTCAGAGGAACTTCACACCCTTGGGTGAACCCCTCAAAAATGCATTAAAGACCCTCATGGCTAACAACATCATTAATCTACCTAGCATCTAGCCTTATGAACCACACAACAAGCCTAGTTGGTGGAGTGCAAATAGCCATTGTGAATACCATAGAATTTGAGGGCACATGACAAATGATTTCTTCTAGCTAAAGAATGTGGTGCAAGACTTGATTGATAGTGGCATGATCACCATTGATGGACCTCAAAGCAATGAAGACCACACGGCTTTCAAACAACCCTTCTATAAACATGACAAAGGGGAATCATCTAATGGAAAGAAACAAAGTAGCAATAACATCAATTTTGCACCACCCTATGATAATGTTGTGAATGCTATAGTGATCAAAGAACAACCCCAAAAAGAGACATCTAATGTTATTACTAGGGGGCAGACTTCAAGGATTACCCTATAAGGGGTTGAACCTAAACCTATTAGCCCTCCACAATCCAACATTGTGATCAAGCAATCTTCTACAATAGCAAAACCGTATGGCTTGGTAGATCAGCTACAAAGGACTCTAGCACAAATTTCCATCTTGGAGCTATTAAAGCTATCTCCCAACCATAAGGAAATTTTAGAAAAAGCTCTAGTAGAGATGAATGTTCCTACTAACTTAGAAGAGGGGAAGTTTCAAAACATGGTAGGTCATCTCATTGCACCTCATTGCCTTTCATTTTTAGACTAGGATGACATGTCTATTACCCATCCCCAAAATCTACCATTGAATATAGAGGTCTTGATTGAAAGACATAGGGTCAAAAGAGCTCTCATAGATGGGGGAGCTAGTCTTAACATTTGCATGTTGAGTCTTGTCAAATCCTTAGGATTATCTAAGTCTTGCATTGATCCTATGAAAAGAATCACTATAAAGGCCTATGATGAAGCTGAAAGAGCCTCTAAAGGCATGATCGTATTTCCTATTCAAGTGGGACCTATCAAAAAGGACACAAATTGCCAAGTATTGGACATGAAACTAACTTATAATATTTTATTGGGGAGACCATGGATCCACAAGATGCAAGCGGTTCCATCCACATACCACCAATGCATCAAATTTCTGTACATGGGTGAGGAAATCACAATTGGAGGGGACTCAAATCCATTCCAATATTGCAATGCACTTAAACCCCTTCATGAGCTATTTATTCCCCATAACAGAGAAGGAATTATCCAAAGAGCCACCATTGAAGATATTAGAGTGGATGATCCCATGTTAACATTAAATGCTACTTCCAATGCTCCTCAATCTAGTTCAATGAAATCAACTAAAGGAAAGGAAAAAGTGAGCTACGAGGGTCCAACTCCAAACAAAGATTTAGAGCAAGCACCTAAATCAAAGATAGTACTTTACAAACCCACCAGAGAAGAAAAGCATAAAGCTAAAAAGGACAATTATAAAAAAATGAGTGAGATGATGGATGAATTTGACAAACAATGTAAAATCAGTTCCAAAGGAGTAGGGGAATACTCTATTTCCCTATTTGACATGCCCACATCTCCAAGAACACATGGGAAACCATCAAAAGAACACCTACCTCATAAGTATAACTCTTACTTCGTGAGAGAAAGTGACAAAGCAACATTCAACAAAGAGGAAGATGAAGTCCTTCAATGACTTTATCACGATGAAGATGATACCTCAAGTACTCCCATAGAAAGAATCCAACATATTAACATTCAAACTGATCAATATGGGAAAGGATTTGAGATAATGCAAAAAATGGGATACAAGGGAAGAGGGCCCTTAGGCTGAAGGAATAGAGGTTTACTAGAACCCATTGAACCCGCTTGGAGGGAAAAAATAGGAAGATCAGGAGTAGGTTACCAATACAAAGGCAAAAGCTCTAGCCCAATGCATGACTTCTATCCTCAAGTAAATACTGTGGAATCCGATGTGGATAGTGATGACTCCCGAGGTTATGAATGAGATACTTTATCCAATGAGTCATGTCTTGATAAAGTGGTAGTCACCATACATACTAATGCTAAGGGTCCAAAGCAACAAGCTCCAAGGCATGAAGAGCCCATAATACAAGAACTTAACATAGGACAAGCACCTGTTAATCAACCATGGATAGAGACTTTTGGGATCCCTTAGAGGAAGATGATTTGAACATTAGGATTAATCCACCGGTTGTATTTCCCATGCTATTTCTCGTATAAGTCATTGAGGACTCAAGTGAAGAGGACTTTGATCCTTCTTCCATGGACCATCTCGAGGAAGCTCACGTTATAGATCTAAATGATACAATGTACAAAACCTCCAATGAAGTCATGTCCATAAACCCAATTGATGATACTTTTCCAAACAAAACCTTATCCTTGATAAACCCTGACCTTATTGATTGGGACCTAAATGAACCAAGCAACTTACTCTATTTCCCAAATGACCATGCAATGAACCAATACCTTGATGCGATTGAGCCCTCTTTCACCAATGAATTCGAACCAAACATGATAAAAGTAGTGGGGGTCCAATCTCTTAGTCAAAAGAAAAAAATGAAAAAAAATGAAAAAATGAAAAGTTCTAGTGATGAAAACCACTATGTGGTAGCACTAGAACCAAAAAAAGTAAAGATAAAAGATGTTTCCTATGGTGAAAACCCAACTGTGGCACCAAAGGAAGAGAGATTGGATACCCTACCTGAGCATGAGGAAGAAAGGTTGCCAATTCTCATAGAGCTGACAAAAAAGGTCAACATTGGGACATAATTGGATCCAAAATTTATACACTTGGCAGCGTCACTTACACCTCTAGAAAGAGAGGATTTCATCAAGTTTTTCCAAGAACAACAAGTGAAATTTGCATGGTCATATGCCGACATGCCCGAATTAGATCCCAACTTTATAATGCATCATTTGAATGTTAGACCAGGGGTTAATCCCGTCAAGAAAAAGTTGAGAAAAATGCACCCACATGTGGCTCTCCTAGTCAAAGTGGAGTTGGAAAAATTATTAAAGGTGGGATTCATAAGAGCAATAGCCTATGCTGAATGGATATCTAACATTGTACCAGTCACCAAGCATGACAAATCCATTCGTGTATGCACAAATTTTAGAGACTTGAATCTTGCATGTCCTAAGGATGACTTCCCACTTCCAAGCATAGATGCCATAATTGACTTGACAGTAGGTCACTCCATGTACACATTAATGGATGATTTTAGCAGATATAATCAAATAAAAATTGCACTTGAAGACCAAGAGAAGACAACCTTTACATGTCCTTGGGGTACCTTTTGTTGGAACATCATGCCCTTTGGCCTTAAAAATGCGGGAGCCACATATCAAAGGGCAATGAACACTATTTTCCATGACATGATGCAAACCTTTCTAGAGGATTATGTGGATGACATATTGGCAAAGTCCCACAAAAGAGAAGAACACCTACACATTCTGAAAAATATATTCATTCGGTTGGACCAATTCAAAGTAAGATTAAACCCCAAGAAATGTTCCTTTGGTGTCCAATCTGGCAAATTGTTAGGCTATATAGTTTTAGCAAAAGGGATTGAAGTGGACCCAAAAAAAGTACAAGAAATAATGGATATGGAGATTCCAAAGAACATAAGTCAAGTGAGGTCTCTCCAAGGCAAAATACAATCCATAAGAAGGTTCATTTCTCAATTGGCTAAAAAATGCCATTCATTCACAAGGTTGCTACACAAAGATACTATTTTCATGTGGGATAAAGAATGTGACCAAGCCTTCACTTTATTGAAGACTTATCTAATAAATTCACCTATCCTAATGCCACCAATCAAGGGAAAACCATTGCTGCTATACATATCTGCTACTAAAAGGTCTCTAGGAGTTCTTTTGGTGCAAGAAGATGAGCAGGGAAAAGAAAGAGCAATCTACTATTTGAGTAGGACATTGATCAAATACGAACTTAACTATACATTCATGTAAAGGGCTTGTCTAGCAGTTGTCTTTGCATCTCAAAAATTGAGACATTATATGTTGATGCACAAGGTGAAGCTAATTGCCAAAATTGATCCTCTAAAGTATTTGCTAAGTAAAACTGCCTTAACAAATAGGATAGCAAAATGGGTCATGATATTGAGTGAGTTTGACATTGAGTATGTGGATAGAAAGGCAATAAAAGGACAAGTGATAGCAGATCACTTAGCTAAAAACCCATTGAATTCTACACAAACTATTCAAGTGGAATTTTTGGATTCCGCAATTGTCAACATAGAGGCTAAAACATGGAAGTTATGCTTTGATGACTCATATACACTAGGAGGTTCCGGGGCTGGCATATTATTGGTTACTCCTCAAGGGCACACCATTCCCAAGTCCTACAAGCTCTTGTTCCCATGCACAAACAATATAGCATAATATGAGGCTCTAGTCATTGGCATTAAAATGGCTTTAGATTGGAACATCACCGAGCTACAAATATATGGAGACTCTCAACTCATCATTGTAATACCCTAAAATTGGCACCTATTTAATTTCATCAATTTTGGTGCATTATCTCGATTTTACATCACCAAAGTCCTAGTTCCCTAGGCAATTTTCTCTCTCATATCTGACTTGACTTGATGTCAATTGCAAAGACCATAAATTGCAATAATCAAACGCTAAAATAATTCCTAAGTCCTAGACTTTATTTGGCTAAATAATCTCTATGATAAGTTAATTTAATTATGAAGTCCTAAGTACTTTTAATTAAATTAAACTCCACCCCCTTTAGCTAAATACCCTTGAAAGGAATTAATAAATATTTAGTTAAATTGAATGGACATCTCTTTATTTGAATTTAATAATTCAAATTACTCGAAGAGTCACCCCCCACATGTGGCAAATTCCATTCTTTTAATTAAATAATTCATTTTCTTTTTGTCTCAATTAGGAATGAAGAGTCCACCATTTCGAATCAAGAAACTCTTCATTCCTCTTCTAGCTTGGTCTATTTAATGAACCTCTTTTTCTCATTCAAGGGAGCAATTTTTGAGAGCATCTACACTATAGCATTTTTTAGTCTCATATCTCATTGTTTTCAAAGCTTTTTATTGCATTTATTAGATTAATATCTCATTATTAGTATAATCTTTGCATCACATTTTAGACTAAATTTGCTTACTTGTTCTTAGTCTAATATCATCTTTATTTCAAAATCAAATAAAAATCTGCATTTCATATTTCTTTCAAAGTTTTCTAGATTAATTGCATTCATTCTTAGCTTAGTTTCATTTTGCTCATATTTTCTTTCAAATCCTCCATTGTTGAATTGGTCTCCCGGCTGTTGGCTCTCATTCTGAGAGTATTCAAACACCCCATTCACATAGGAGGCAACAGGTCACCTCACCATGGAATTTGGATTGAGTTCTTCATACTCTCTCCCAAATTCTATCAAGTGAATAATGACCATGTTGTGTTGTGTCTGATTTAGAGGTCACATTCAGTCACATACATTTTGGCGCCCACCGTGGGGCAGAAAAGATTAATTTCTGGCCTCATTCTTGATTGGTTTTTCAATTTTAGTGTTGGTTTCAGGCTTTGTACGGCCATATACAGCCTAAAAAACTTTGTAATATAGTAATGGATGGATATAATAATTAATCCTCTTTCTCATGCTTTTGGTTTGGTTCATTTTTATAAAGAAATGAATAAGTTATGATCATTTTGGTGAAAGTGGGTATTTGCAGATTTGAGATTCTCTGAATACAGTCAGATTGAAATATTTGGTACAGACAAATTATGAAGAATAAGGAGCTCTAATAATATTCATTGGAAAGATACATGAATTATATTTCATTTCCTTTTAGTTTGAGTTATTTTTATGTAGATTTGTGAAAGTTATGGGCATTTGAGTGAAAACTAGTTTTTAACAATCTGCATTGGAGTTGCAGGCAATGATTTATTCTTAGAAAATTATTTGTGAATGAAAAAAATAAGTGGCTTACATATTTGGAAACTAGATTCATTAATAGTTACTGTGAAATTTTTTTGGTTTCATTTGGATTCTTTTTGAGAAAGATATGTGACTCCCTAGGCAGGGCCTGTTGTTTTAAATCTGATTTATGACAGAACAATTGCAGTCTGAAAACATTATTGGTTGAGGAACCAAATGAAATCATAAGACCTTGTAACTTTGGAAAATGGTAGTTCTTGATGTTTGATAAAAAATTTATTCTTTCCAAAAATTTTAATATTGTGATTTTATTGGTCAAATAAATCAATCTTTAAAGACTGTCTTGAAGACAGCAATGTTACATATCTTACGGTTTGTCATTGATTTGTCTTGATTCTATACTTTCGAATGTGTGCTAAATGCTGGATTGCAGATATTTGGACCTAAGGTGAGTTCTTAAAATCTCTAAAATATTTGGACTTTGGGATTAAAATTAATCTTTCATGTGTTTGGCTTGAGTGTTTACATGCTTTCATAGAACACATTTCAATTGATGCTCTTAATGGGAAATGAATGAACATAGATTTTCTTTCATACAAGTTTATGTAAGTGAATGTTTGTGTTTAAACCATAAGTAATTCTTGGTTTCAAATATCAAAACATCTCATTGAGTAATTGAGGGCATGGATTCATTCCTAGTTTACATGAAGAGTTAAATGCACCACTTTGTGGACTCACTTCATGTTTACTTGGAAAGTTAAATATTCCATGATTCAAACCCTCTTGCACTTATGAGTAGTATTGATTAGCAGTCTTAGATTACTTGTGATTGATCTAGATTGCTATCTTGGGTTATTGGACTCGCTAATCCGCCGGCCCCTCATTTCTGCCCTGTGGTTGCAATCCCAGCGCCACATTAAAGGGGAGGGGTCTATAGGAAAGAAGCGTTAATTGTTCCACTTGGCAACCCTTTTGTGCTTTTTGGAACTCACTTGTTTTCTAGGGTGTGGACTCACTTTGAGTTTGTGTGAGGAGTTAAATGCACCACTTTGTGGACTCACCTCACATTTACTTGAAGGGTTAAGTGTTCCACCTTTAGTGCTTTTCAATACTTTTTGATAGAGAATTACTTACTTTTCATTTCTAGAAGGCCTGCTTGGGGATTTCATCACCTCAAGGGACGACCTTAACTCCCGTGTTCCGGCGGAGTATAAATATCGGGAGGTGAATCCAAAGACACCTCTCTTGGGAATGAGTTAGATTTCACTCTTGGCTAAGCCTCAAAGAACTTTATACCTTTGAGAAGTGAAGGAGGAGATTTGGGTTACCGTCTCCCCCCGGCTGTGTGATTTCAAATTCTTCTCATCTACGGATTCGTGCCTCACGTACCTTGCGTATATCGAGGACTCCCTTTAGAAAAGCCATGTATATCCTTGTAGACAACTTGCTAGGATGTTGTTGTGTTTTAAGTGTCTGCTAAAACATTCTCAAGAACATACACAAGTAGAGTCCTTAGGGAGTAGAAATACTAAGTCACTATTCATGTTCATGCACAAGGTTGCTTTGTCCCTTGCCCATTGCTTGAAGACTGTTTGCTTGAACTCCTTGATTGCTGTCTTATGTGCTTGATCAATGACATAAATCTAATCTGCCTTTTGTCCATGATTTGTTTTTCTATTTTCCTGTCGTTCACCGTCAGAAACTAGTTGTCTTGAGTTAGGAATCGATCGATCTTTGCTTTGACTCGTATTGTCTCTCATTAGTCTACCTTATCTCATTGTGCTCTTGTACCTTGTGTTGTGATTGTCTTATCTCGGCTGTTCTAGCCATCTCTTTTTGACAATTCATACCAGGTTCATCTTGCATCTTGGCTGTTCTAGCCATTTATCTCCTTTTCATTATCTTAGAGATAGAGTCTAGCTTTATCCTGAATCTTTTCTCATTACATCTTCGTTTATGACTGTCATAACTCGAAGTGGCAAGACTTATCCCATTCAAAACGCTGATCAAGATCAAAGTGAATCTCGTAATCAAGACATAGGTCATCCCAAATCTATTGTGAAATCTGAACTTTGTGAGAGATCCTCACATTCCTCCTCATTCCAAGAGCATTACAATCCATTGTTTCAGATACAGTCTGACTTACTATTTCAAGAATATTATAACCCATTGTTTGAAGACCAGGAAGACTCTGAAGGGTCACTTTCTAAAATTAAACCTATTGGTCCTTTTGAACCTATCAACTCTTTCATGATCTCTCATAATACTACCAACAAGATGGGAGATCCAAAACCTTCAAAGTTGGTTTTCAATCTCAGCTCTAACATGCCAAAACCTTCAAAGTTGGTTTTCAATCTCAGCTCTAACATGCCAAAACCCTCAAAGTCTGTCTTTAATCTTTGCTCTAGCATGCAAATAGTCAATGCCACTAAGAAGGCTACGACAGAAGTTCAACCACCTTCCAGATTTGCTAGAAACAAACCTTGGATCTCTCATTATGACATGATCATTGCTCCAGGGAGTGAGGATACTCCTAAACCCAAAACTCCCTTTGTCTTGCGAGGCCCTACACCTCCCTCTTATAACTACACAAAATCTCCAGCTTGTGTGAATGCTATCCCTCGATCTCATGCAAAGATTGTTCTCAAAGGTCCTGAACCTTCGACATCCAAACCAAAACTATCTATGGATAAAGCCCTCACTAAGGAAAACGTCCCCAAAGATCTCAATCTTGACCAGTTTCAATCTATGGTGGGTCATTTGACCTCACCTCATTATTTATCCTTCCCTGAAGAAGATGATCATGTGTTGAGCCACCCGCATAATGCTCTCCTGCACGCTGAAGTTATGGAAGGTCCCGAGCATATCCCCCGTGTCCTCATTGAAAATAGTGCTAGCCTAAATACTTGCTCTGCTAAGATGCTTACCCAAACAACAGACAGTTTTGTTCCCACCAATAGAGAATCCACTGAGTTCTATGAGGCTAAGCTAAAAGAAATAGAAAAGACCTTGAAGATCAAAGATATTGGCATGGGTGAATATCAGATTGAGTCCATCTTTTCTTTGACAACTCTCCCTCCATCTCCACGTTCCTATGAGGCACCTTCTGAAGATAGATTTGGTATTAGCTATCAGAGCTATGAGCTTGACCAACCTAGCTGCAGCTTGCACTCATGTAAGGATTCAGATAATGAAGAAACACAGATTCAACATATGACATATGAAAGACCTTTGAATGATCAAAATTCTGATTCAGATTACCAGAAAGAGTCTTATCTACCTTCTCAAGTGCTTCAAGAACATGATCTTGGTCCTCACCAGGAGGATTTTATACACTCTACTGAACAGATTTCTACTACTGTAGCTACTACTGAATATGTCACTGCCTCTAATGGCACACATACTGATTGGGAGCAACTGTTGGACGCTTCCCTTATCTTTGGTATGCCTCAAGGTATGCCTATTCTAGATTGTTCTACCACTTCTACTATTGAACAAAATCCTACTACTGCCGATTCCAATGATACACATACTGATTGGGAGCAACTGCTAGATGCTTCCCTTATCTTGGGTATGCCTACTCTAGATTGTTCCACCACTTATGCTATTGAACAGACTCCTACTATTGCCAACTCCAATGGCACACATATTGATTGGGAGAAACTATTGGATGCTTCTCTTCTCTTGGGTTTGCCTCAAGATATGCCTATTCCAGATTACTCTGCTGCTTCTACTACTGAACAAGATCCTACTATTGAAGAAAAACTTCCTATGTTAGATGACAACAATGAAGAAAGTCTACCTCTGACTATGTCTCTAGCTGAATGGGACTCCATATCAGATGCTACTACAGAAATACCAGTTGATGCTATGCACTTATATGCTAGTCTTAACAACTCAGAAAGAGGAGAAAGTTATGATCCTCCAGATCAAGCTATTGATGATGATCCAATCCACCCTCCTATGGAGATCATTCCTATGGCTCCTAGGCCATCTACTTCAAGCTATACTCCTACTACTCTAGCAAATCATGGGTATCCAAGACCCCATTCTGTTACAGCTTCATGGAATATTGGAAGATCCAAAATTGAAATGATTCCTATTCGTGCACTCTTACCACCTGAAAGGGGACCTGAATCTTGGAATAGACCATCTTGGTTAGGCTCACATAATATTCCTCCAAACTTATCTGACTCTTCTAAGATGACTCACAATCAACAACGCTCTATGGAAGATTACTTTCTTGATCTACCTGATGCATTCATGAATGATGAGGATGATACTGATATATTTGCACTTGAGCCCATCCCATTGATTTCTCTTCCCTCTTCATCTCCCAAAAAAGTGGCCCGTCCACTTCCATTTCCACCTCTCCACCTGAACCAGTCATATAAGCCTCTTTCATCCATCATTCCTAAGTCTTTTGGAAGTAACTTGGATGTGCAACATATAAAGAAAAATAATGAGAATCCACTTATATCTCAAGGTCACCATGTCCCATCTAATCGACATGTGACTACGAAGAAAGGAAAGAAACAAAGGTGTTCAAAAGACCGCAAAGGTCCTCAAAAAGAAGAAGACAATCAAAAGCCAGAAAATAAAATAAAAAATGGATCTCGAAATCCATTCTATAGGCATTGTCATCAAAAGCACCTCAAAGTAAAGAAGAAAAAATTCAAAAGCTATGTGGATTCCAAAGAAAGGAAAAATCAAAGTTATCATTCGAGCTTCCAAAATTCTCATGCTTCCCTCCATTCCATCACCCTTGCCTCTCATACTTTACCCTATTCACTCCATCTTGCCTTTTCCCAAAGTGCATATCAGTATCTCCTTATTGCTAATGACATGACTAAGAGAAATCTAGAATGTACTCTCCCTAAGCGTTTAGAGCGTGGAAAATCTGACAAAGAGTTAAGGTGTGTCCATGAGGATATTTGTGGGTCTCACTTAAGTGATCTTTCCTTGACTATGGATCTCTTGACTGTTGGACACTACTGGTTGGATCTCTTGTTACTGCTACAACATCTGGTTCTGATTCTACAACTTCTCAGCTGGCTACTGCTACAAATGACTGTGTTCTCAAAGATTCCTACTAAAGGAGAGAAACTCAAAGAGCCCATCAACACTCTTCATCTAAGAAGTTCTACAGCTGACATTCTCAGTATGCTCATGTACATACTTATTGATCCTGAAAAAATCCTAAAAAATGATATATGCTCAAAAATCCTAAAAATTGCAAAATGTCCTAAAAAAATGATCATCTTAGTGAAAACCTGGCAAACAGGCGCTTTGATGTATCTATTATCCTAGTGAAAACCTGGTAAACAGGCACCTTGATAATACAAAAAAAAATGAAAAATTTCAAAAATACAAAAAAATAGAAAATGTGAAAAATACAAAAAAAAATGAAAAGATCAAAAATACAAAAAAATAAAAAAAAGAGAAAAGTACAAAAAAAATTGAAAAAGAGAAAAATGTGCCATTGATGAAAACCTGGTAAACAGGCGTCATGGTAGCAAAAATAGAATCTCTGCCAAGATGGTGAAAACTTGGTAAACAGGCACCTCTTGTTTTCCTGAAGTAACATCTCATCTCAGCGTCGCTTGGCTCTTAGTTTCCTGCTTTAGTTTCCTTCCTTTCTTGCTTTAGTTTGTTTTCCCGCTTTCCTGCTTTGGTTTGTTTCCTGCTTTGGTTTGCTAGCTCATGCGCTTGTCCTTGAGTTTTCCTCGACTCTTCATGGATTGGAACTGGTTCATGCTTGGGGGCACTTGCCTGGTCTAGGGGGCATTGTCCTATCGCTTTCAGAAACTCTTTTTTGAGCATTGGTCGCCAGTGGTTCTCACTATGCCTGCCTATGGATACCTAGCTTTCATTTGATCTCTCTTCTTCAGGATTTCTCCCTTTTATCAATCACCAGTGATTCTCATTACGTCTGCCTATTGTCATTATCTCATTGAGACTTCGAATGTTATCTTTCCGAATTGACTTCAATCCGCTTGAACACAAACTTGAACTGAAACTTAAACTAAATGTGTGTTCCTTTGAGGCTTGCTGAGCTTTGTTTTCTTTGAGTGTTTATTTGTTTTCTTTCTTTGCTTTCTGCTTGTTGGTTTAGTTCCAATGATCCAAAGAATTCATTTAAGAGGGGTGTCCGTCTGTAAGAGCCTCTATCTCGTATTGGATGGCCATGCGTACCTCGACTCCTTTTATATGGATGCTTTGGTGAGGTTGGTTCTTCTCCTTGTCTTTTGAGTGACTTCTTTTTGCTACTGGTGAAATTGTAAATGCTCGTCCTGTTAAGTGAATGTAAGGGTCACTGCAAGCAATCTTTGGCAAAAGAAGGAACTCCTACGTGCTTGGTGTGTTTGTTTGCAAGAGACATTCAGGTCATTCTAGCATTTATGCTCTAATGCTTTATGTTAACTTGCTAGATTAAAAGGAATAGGTGTTCAGGTCATTCTGGCTCCTTGTGCCTTAATGCTTACATCTTATTCCGACAAACCTAAGACTCATGTCATATTCATATTCTCATGATAGCGATATTAGTGAGAATTGTATGGCATCTTGCGATTGTCCCGTGCTTAAAAGAACTCAATGATGATAAATACGATGAGTCCAACAGCCAAGTTCGGAGGATTGCATTTGTTCATCCTAGGCCTGCATTTAGACTTGCATCTTTCATTCTAGGCTTGCATTTGGAGTGCTTTCTTGCTGCTCTCTTGATTGCTTTCTTCTAGATCTGCTCATCAAAGGTTCTCATCTTTTGTCCCAGTCTCATCTTGGCTGCATCCTTTTTCGGGATCAAAATCAAAATCTGACATCTCTAAGTGGCTCAAAATCACATTTTAAATATTGGACTCCTTCTGGATCGGATGCTTGTGCAGTCAGCCTTCTGGTGTCATCTTCCTGCTAGATCCTCATCTTTGCATCATGTTCTCAAATCTTTGCTTCTTTTCATCAAGTCAACCCTAGTCAAAATTTGGTCAACTATGGTCAAACTTGGTCAACAAGACCTCTGCTTTGCTCCATTTCACTTCTGTAGCTTCGCGAATCTAGTCTAATTGCTTTTTCTCTGCAATCTCTTATTGTTTATCATCCTTCTGACATGTCATCTTTCAATTTCGCTCCCGAGGGGGCAAGATGATTACATCATTTGAATCTTGTCGAATCTATTCTTGAATCAGTCTGATTTGAATCATCAGTCCTCATTGCTAGGGGCATCTGGGTGCCTCGCATCTTGTTATCTTGTCATCTATCTCTTAGGTATCTGAGCAATCTAACTCAGATCCTCGAGGATCATTCTTCGTTCTGGAGATGGTTCTTGAAATCTTTTGGGTATTGGGGCAATCTAACCCTAATTCCTGGGAGTCAAGCTTCGTTCTGGAGATGACTCTCAAAATCTCTTTTAGACCGTTATCTGGGCAATCTAACCTGGGTCTCGGAGGACTAAGCTTCGTATTGGGGCAATCTAACCCTGATTCGGAGATAGTCCTAAATCTGCATCTTCATCAATTGGTATTGGGGCAATCTAACCCCGATTCGGGTTCTTTTCTAAGACCGTTGTCTTCACAATCTAACTTAGACTTTGGAAATTCTCATCATCTGTCACTTCAGACTATTCTTTGAATCAACGCGCTGTTCGCACATCAATTCAAAGAGGGGCAAATGTAATACCCTAAAATTGGCACCTATTTAATTTCATCAATTTTGGTGCATTATCTCGATTTTACATCACCAAAGTCCTAGTTCCCTAGGCAATTTTCTCTCTCATATCTGACTTAACTTGACTTGATGTCAATTGCAAAGACCATAAATTGCAATAATCAAACGCTAAAATAATTCCTAAGTCCTAGACTTTATTTGGCTAAATAATCTCTATGATAAGTTAATTTAATTATGAAGTCCTAAGTACTTTTAATTAAATTAAACTCCACCCCCTTTAGCTAAATACCCTTGAAAGGAATTAATAAATATTTAGTTAAATTGAATGGACATCTCTTTATTTGAATTTAATAATTCAAATTACTCGAAGAGTCACCCCCCACATGTGGCAAATTCCATTCTTTTAATTAAATAATTCATTGTCTTTTTGTCTCAATTAGGAATGAAGAGTCCACCGTTTCGAATCAAGAAACTCTTCATTCCTCTTCTGGCTTGGTCTATTTAATGAACCTCTTTTTCTCATTCAAGGGAGCAATTTTTGAGAGCATCTACACTATAGCATTTTTTAGTCTCATATCTCATTGTTTTCAAAGCTTTTTATTGCATTTATTAGATTAATATCTCATTATTAGTATAATCTTTGCATCACATTTTAGACTAAATTTGCTTACTTGTTCTTAGTCTAATATCATCTTTATTTCAAAATCAAATAAAAATCTGCATTTCATATTTCTTTCAAAGTTTTCTAGATTAATTGCATTCATTCTTAGCTTAGTTTCATTTTGCTCATATTTTCTTTCAAATCCTCCATTGTTGAATTGGTCTCCCGGCTGTTGGCTCTCATTCTGAGAGTATTCAAACACCCCATTCACATAGGAGGCAACAGGTCGCCTCACCATGGAATTTGGATTGAGTTCTTCATACTCTCTCCTAAATTCTATCAAGTGAATAATGACCATGTTGTGTTGTGTCTGATTTAGAGGTCACATTCAGTCACATACAATCATCAATCAAGTCAACAATGAATAAAATACCAAAGATGAAAAGCTAATGCCATATAAGACCATGATTGATGGATGGAAAAAGTATTTTTCTTTGATAACATTTGAGCAAATTCCAAGAGAGAAAAATAGAGTAGCTGATGTAATGGCCACCTTGGCTTCCTTATTACAAAAACCATATTAGAATGAGAAGTACGAGTTCTTGGTGGAAGAGTTGGTGAAACTGGCATTCGACCTTCCCAAAACCCAAATTGTTTCCCTACTTCATGGACATGACTCACCTTGGTATGGTCCTATCTATACATATCTTAAAGACCAAGTGTTACCTTTAGACCAATCCCAAGCCCAAAAATGAAATTTCATACGCCAATCAGCCCATTACATAATCCTTTTAGAGACATTGTATCATAAGGGTCTTGACAGGACTTTACTTAGATGTCTAGAGGAAGAAGAGTCCAAGTTAGCTTTACGTGAGGTTCATGAGGGCATTTGCGGGTCGTACTCAAGTGGATTAAACCTAGCCAAGAAAATTCTTTGCTTAGGGTATTTCTGGAAAACCTTAGAGAAAGATACTTGTCACTTTGTCAAAATATGCAGCAAATGTCAATACCATGGCAACATGATACATGCACCGGCACAAGAATTGCACCCATTTGTTACACCATGGCCATTCGACCAATGGGGATTTGACTTGATTGACATCATATATCCACCATCTTCTAATGGTCACAAGTACATCATCACTACAACCGAGTATTTCACTAAGTGGGTAGAAGTGGTTCCTTTAATCATGGCCACAGGTAAGTAGATTTCCATGTTCATCTTGAACCACATCATTTGCAGATATGGTATCCCTCATGCCATAATCAGAGATAATGGAAAACAATTCAAAAACAAAGATGTGGATGAACTTTGTAGCACATTCCATATCACATATCACTCTTCATCCATTTATTATCCTCAAGGAAATGGACAAGCTGAAGCTAAAAATAAGAATATTTTGAAAATCTTGAAGAGATCGGTAAATAAGTTAGGAAGAGATTGGCATGTGAAAATTAATCTGGCATTATGGGCCTATAGAACTAGAATTCAAACACCTACAGGAGCCACACCATTTTCATTAGTCTATGGAGCCGAAGCTGTTCTACCATTGGAGGTAGAAATCTCATCTTTACGAGTATCATTGCAAGGGTTGATCACAAATGAAGACTATAGAGTCACTAGACTTCAACAATTGGATTTTCTAGAAGAACACCAAACACAAGCTTATGAGCACCTGAAAGTATATCAGAATAGAATCTCAAGGAACTACAATAAGCATATCAAACTGAGAGTCTTTCAGGTAGGAGACTTAGTGTTAAGAGAAAACCCAAAGAATCAAGTTGAAAGAGAGAAGAAAGGAAAATAGGAGGCTAATTGGCTTGGTCCATTCATCATTGTGTCTTCATTTGGGATGAGAACCTATAAGCTAGCAGATTGCGGAGGAGACGAATTACAAGAGCCTATCAATAGTATCCATCTAAAGAGGTTCTATACATGAGGTAGATGAAAGAGTATAAAGAGTATCAGATGAGGAGCATCATATTTCTTGTACATAGTCAAAGAGATCTTGAAAATACCAAAAACATTTGAAAATTGGAAAAAAGAAAAAAATTGAAAAAGAAAAAATACATAAAAAAAGAAAAAAAGAAAAAGTACTTTGGTGAAAACCTAGCAATAGGCACCTTGGTAGCAAAAAAAGGTGAAAAAGACCCAAAATGTGAAAACTTGGTAATCAAGTGTATTTTGTTCCCTTAAGTCTTTCTTTCCATGTCACATGTGTACATATTGCATTTCCAACATCCGTCATTTGTGCATAAGTCATAACAAAGCCTTTCAGTCACATTGTTGCATTGCCTGTCAGCCCTAAGTTTGTCACACGATCACATTTATCACTTGGGGGTAGGAAAGGATTGGAAATTTGGTACCAAATGGATTCAATAGTGCTACAATCAGTCACATTAGAGAGAGGCCTATCGGAGCTTCAAAAAAGTGGAAAGTTTATCGAACCTTTGATGGATATCATTGTTCAAATCCAAGTATTTTGATCCTACAACTTGATCCTTGAGCCCTCATTGACTTTATTATTCAGGATTAAAAATTGACAAAACACCTTAAAGATCAGAATGCTTGGAAATACTTTTTGAAAATCATGAAACATTGTAAAACACTTGAAGCTTTATTTTGATAATCTTTAGGAAATTGACTTTTATCACATCTTTTGAGCTAATCAATGATGTTTCGACTAGATTAGCCATGATAGAGACATGATATTTTCTTGCCTTTGAGTGATTGTTTTAAGGAAGATTCATCAACTTATGAGAATTCATCTAATGATATGGTCATCAAAGAACCATCAAAGACTATCCCATAAGAAGAAGGATCAACCGTTGCTTGTTTACACAAACAAATACCTTGGCTATTTAGATCTTCTATAGCTTAATACCAAAATCCACTTGCAACATTGAATCCATTGAAACCGCTATTCATACTCCCATAGTTTGGTCATCCAACTAGTGAGGGTTGTACTAGTTTCAAAAAGAGGTTACCAAAAGTGATAAACAGCGGTATTCATAGCATCATGATATGGTCAATGATGGTTGTACTTGCTTTCCGGTCCCAAATTGCTCAATGATGAAAATTTATCTCCATGGCATTCCTTTGCTAAAAAGCTAGTGACACTTAGTTGCATTACATTGCATTATCATATTAGATTAATTGCATTTATCATGTTAGATTAATTGCATTTGTTTATGGTTAATTTTCCAAGGATAAGGGGGTACATTAATAATCTTGGTTAGTCAAAACATTACAAAAGGAGGGGTTCAATCAAACATCTTACTCTTGGATATCAATCAAACAAAGGAAATGAGAATTATATTTTGCATTCATGCATAGCATTAATCATTAATCATTATTCATATATGAGAAAAGTAGAAAAAGAAAGAAAATATTCATTACTCATACATCATCTGCATACATGTAGTTAAGGACAAAATAAAAAAAATAAAAACAACATAGGGGCATTCATATGCATTTCCATAAAACACTTTGCATTCATATATTGAAAAACTAGAAAACATGTCCAAAATCATCCATCATGGAATTCATCTATATATATCATAAAATAAGATACATTGCATCCATAGCATAAATCAAAGTACATGCATATAAAACATCATATAACTGCATAAAAAGATAATCTCATCATAAACTCAACAAGAGAACCAAGGAAGTATATCATCATATAGATCATCATAAAAAGTGTCCATCAACATCAAAGATCCATCAAATCAATATATCAAGATACAATGTCATACAAAGTGATACATCAAAGAGTTTCGATCAATAACAACAACATGAAACATGATACAAGGACATCAATAATGAGAAAATCTATCATCCATAATCAAGATCCATCCCCAGCACCAGATCCATTTGGACCTCTGTCATCCCATCTATCCTGTGAGGGAGGAGCTTGAGAAGTGGTAGCTGTACTAGGTCTCTGAATCACATGAGTCATAAACTATTGCATCAAGAGAACAACCTGATCCAGTCTACCTACAATAGTAGATATATCTATCCTCATCGCCTACATATCTTGTGATAGACTATCAATGCTAGGAGTAGCTTGTGATCTTTGTCCCATATCCTATGACTACTGCACCTGTGGAGGAACTTGAATCTGTGGAGGCACCTGCTATGCTGGAACCTGATCATGCTGTGCTAGAACCTCATCTTACTGAGCTAATGCAACACTCTGTAATTGAACTAAGGGATCCTGTCCACTAGGAATCTATCAAGAAACATCTATATGTACCTATCTCTACTGTCTCTACTATCGATGAGCCCTATGCTATCTATCCACTACTTCTCTAGGACATACCTCAGCTGCATCATCTTGTCCTCTAGCTCTAGCTCTATCTTGGACATGCCCACCTTTCACTCATGGTTCATCCCCTACTCTACCAATAACCTAAGGATCTCTCTTTCCTCACCATCCCCACCATCTCCTACCACCACCACCACCATCACCACCATGATCATCTCTCTCATCCAGGTCAGGGATACGCTCTGCTGGATTAGTAAAATGAGGAAACCTATTACGAGACCACCAGTCTTGATCCTCATAGGACATCCTTGCATTAGCAACACCTGGAAGCATCTCCCATCGGCAATATCCCAAACCAACAATCTGATTGCATGTGAACTGATAATCAATCATAGGACCCCACATCGATCTCTCTTCTTGTACATGAGCATATAATGCTGCACCCTGAGGCATATCCTATACATGACCATACTACCTAGAAACTCTACCAAAGTAGAAGCACTCAATAGTAGTAGTAGTCCGGCCAATCATCTAGCAAGGAGTGAACATATAGGGTAGCTCATCATCATCCTCCCTCCAGTGCTCACAACCAATGTATGGTCACCACTGAACTTGATCAAGATCATCTATTTGTTGCCGCCAATAATCAAGATGACCCAAATGGTGCTGAACAACCATACCGCTATATAGAAAAGCACATGGGAAACTATGCTGTCGAATCCTATCAAAAATAGGCATAGTAATGGGAAGATGCTCCCATACCCACAACTAGAGAATAATTGCCCCGACTGACAAAGAAGCACTCTCTATAAACTACCTCATGTAAATCATGGTAGAGCTAGGCAAGAACACATGAGCCCCAATCAAAGCATCAAGGATGAGAAAGAAAATCCTCCAGAATCCTACCCCATCCAACTGAAAAACCATGACCTCACCAGTTGGGAAGAAGTAAACCACTGATAAGGGCACCAAGTACCACTGACAATGTAGGAAATGAAGCAAACTGTGGCCAAGTGATGGTATCATCATCTATGGTATTGTCCCCAAATACTCATCGACAGACTATGGAATCATATATGGAATCATAGTAAACTAACTCTCCTCTACACAAGATGCGTAGCAATCTATACACATCCTTGGGCATGATAGTCATCTCTCCAAAGGGAAGATGGAAGGTATTGTGGTTGGAGTGCCATCACTCTACCATAGCAATCAACAGACCACAGCTTAGATGAAACCATGGAAGGTCAAGTAGAAAGCTCAGACCGCATATCTCAATAACATGATACTCAGCATCACTAAGTGCTTGACCAAGATCGATGACCCATGATGCAACCGATTAGATGTATAGAACAAGAAAGTTTTCTTGTTGGCAAAACAAAGGAATCATATCAGTATACCATATCAAGGAATTATCTAAAGTTAATAAGTTCTATCAAAAGTATCAAGTAATCACACCCAGTACCATTTGTTCGTATCTTTGTGTCCTGAGAACGAAGTAAGCAGTATCAATCATATCGGTTTTCACACTGATTGATTTTTCCTACCTAACCTATCCCATCAAATTGAAAATTCACATTCATTGGTACCACTATCCTAATATCCTAATCAATTGTTTTGTTTAAATGCAACATACCTAATCTTATCATTGGAATCGATCATCTGGAGTTATCAAAGTTTTCATCAGGAAAAATCAAGTCCAAGTGCAAAATTTTTCAAAATCCCTTAGGTGTGATTTTAACCATCCTACGTGACATTTCACCTTAAGCAGTATAGAAAAGATGTTACACGACACTTTGTTGGTGTTACGCGGTAATTCAGGTATCAGGCGACATTAAAACCTGCTAGGCAACATTGAATCAAGCCTAGGTGATAATGGAAATCTAGGGTTTCATACGCGTAAAAACATATGCAAAAAGTACATAAAACCCTAACTTTACGTGACATTGAAGTTTTCTCAGGTGAGAATGAAAGTTTTCTAAGCGACAGTTTACTACATGGAGGCATGAGTAAAAAGCATGGATAGGACATTCAAAAGGGCTAAGCGACATCAAATTTATGCTAAGCGTGACTTTGCAAATTAGAAGCAATGATAAATGGAAAAATTGCAATAAATGTGATAAATCAAGCAATAAATGCAAAAAGGGAGTTCATAATGACTCATTGGAGGTCTGTAGTCAGGTGGTCTCACGTATCGCCCACACCTCTCAAATTGACGCTCTCTGATAGGGACAACCATCTCCAAAATAACCCCAGGACTAGAGCAAAATCACCAAAGTTAAAAGTGAAAATGAATAGTATATCAAGGTTTTTCAACCTATTTAAGCTATTTTGACCTAATTTTGGAGGTGAAGTTTGGCTTAGACCTATATTAACCTATCAAATCAACCAGGGCATATTCTTGAATCATGGCATATCATCAATGTTTTTCAGAAATGAAAACATATTGGATCCAAATAAATCAATTTCATCAAATTTTACAAATCAAGAAGTCAATATGTTTTATTTCTGAGGGGGCATTAGAGTATCAAATCAAACATCATCAAAAGCTAGGGCATCAAAACTTTTGGAATCATTTACAAAGGCATATCAGTGAATCAGCAATCAAGACCTAAAAAGCAATTAGAATCAAAAGAATCTTTGAATCAATGTTCTTCACACATCAATTCAAAGAGGGGCATTTGTAGACACTCAAAAATGGACAAGTGCTTTTAAATCAATAAAATGACTCAAAATCATCAAAATGCACTAAATTCTCTTCAAAAAGGATCAAATCAATAAAAATGGACATTTATTAAATCAAATTGGACAAAAACAATTAAAGCAAAGGAAAAATCAAATAATGATGTTAAATAATTAAATCAAAGCTTAAAGGGGTGAAAAACACTACATAATTGATTTTAATCAATTAATTGTATAGTTGTTTAAATCAAAAATCAAAATGAACCTATTCCCTTACATGGCTAAATTTAATTAATTAATTGAATTTAATAATTCCTAATATCTTTCAACAAAGTTGAGCAACCGATGGGAGTTGAGGACAAAAAGACATAAATCACTCAAAAAGGATGAATCTCAATCACTCATTCTAAAGTTTCAATCTCATCCACTCAATCTTGTCCTTTTGTCCAAAGCTTTGAGACAAACCTTTAAATTGTCCCCCCATTTATGAACAAAGCAAAGTATTTGACTCAACCAAGGGTTAATCATGATTACTTCACTCCACCCCCTACCCTTGGGAATTTACTATAAGTATGAGGCATTTTGAGAGCAATTCCCATCTTAGAAATTCATTTGCAAAGCATTGTTATTATAGGCAATTGAAGAGCATTCTAAGAGCATTTAGAGCAATTTGCATATCTTTGTATCAATTTGAGCTAGAATAAACATTGTAGAAGTATTATAGTAGCATAAATTCTTGTTTTAGAAGTGTCACTAGTGGAGATTGAGCTGAGAGCTTCACTTACCACATCTTTCTAGAGAACCATGAGATGCTATAGATCTTAGTTTCAATTTTAATTAGATTTACATTGTATTTACTTTGAGTTGTTACTAATTTGATCTTAATTTCATGAAGGTGATTATCATCATCACACAAAGGCCTAGGGGTTAATTTTAACAAGTAGATTCTTAAATGGTTCTCTTTTGTATCCTATTCACAAGTATATTCTTATGTTCAATTAGGATACTTCAGAAAAAATTTCTATGATACTTTTTTCTTTATGTCTCATTTAATATGATGATGGCACTTATTGATGCAAGGACTAGGGTAAGTGTGAGAGATTAGGGCAATTTGTCCTTCAAAACCTTCTCAAAGGTCTCTAGGAAAACCTACTGGAACCTAGACCCCACACCTTCAAATTCCACTTAATAACATGTCCTAACTACCATGCCCAATCCTGAATACAAGATTCAACAATTACTCTAGGATGGATGATGCATTGTCTCATAATGAATTACTAGGATATGTACCAATCTTGGTCCAATAATGAAGGATGACAAGTCTATCTTATGGGGGGTTGAATCAACTTGTTGAGAGTGTTTCATTACCTATCAAACATGTCCAAACTATTAAGAGTCCTTAGAGCATTCTGCAGACAATACTTCCTTCTTTAGGCCTCAATTCCCTTGTAGCCCTACAAATACAGATTTAGGGTATTTCTACCAAACTCACCATTGACCCTTGAGGATAGAATGGTGTTTTAGATACCTATTTGGGAGTAATTCTAGCCTTCTAAGAAAGGAATTCAAGAGACTCAACAAACATGACTGTCCTTAACAATGTCAACTAGGCCTAATTGTGTAATTAGGTCACTTTTCTAAAGCCCTAAGGATCAATAGGGGAATGAAACTAATTATGGGAATGTTAGTAACATGGTTTCAATACACTCTAAACTCAAATTCATACCCTGATTCAATCCCAGCACCTAAATGTCATCAGTTCTTCATTCTGAAACTAGGTTGCCACATGGAGCTGTCAACCTTAATTGAATGGAAATATGGATGGACAGACTCTTCCCTAAAAATTGACTTCAAAACCACTAAATATACATGCAAGCCCCTCATTCCACCAAGAATTAGAATTTTCTAATGGTGGACATGAGAGGAAATCAACCTTGAATGAAGAAACCCTAGGTAATGAGGGTTTCAGGCCAATTTTAAGAAAAAATGCTCTAACTTCTGATTCCAGACACCTTAGACCTCTAAATTGGTTGCAAATGAAAGTGGATTCAAGGATATTCATAGTCCCATAAATTTCACCATCAATATGAGTCATGTAGGTTCGTACAGGAACAAGAAATTTGACTATTTACAGGACAATGTTATGTTTTATTGATTCAAAAACAAATTTACATCCAATCTGCCTTCCACTTGCCTAAAAGGATTATATGAAATGGACAATTTGGAATGGATGAACGTTGGGTATTCATGGTAAATACAGTTACCAAGAAATCTTCAATGTACCGGCATCCTCAAATCTATTCTATGATTCAATTTCAAATCTCCTATTATTCACTGTTGCAAACATATATACTTTTTCCCTGACCAAGTACATGGAAGTTTTATCTAGGGCATCAACTCTTGAAGCAGCATACTACTTCCATAGTTTGAGTATTGGAACAATTAAAATACATGGTCTTTCCTTGCTTCTCATCCAGTGACATTGAGTCCCAATGGGAAGAATGCAGGTCAAGACCAAATGTTAGAGCCGACTATAGAGTCTCTGAGTCGGTCTGACCGAGAGATGGGTTTCTCAACAGCAATTTAAAAAAAAAATTGACTGCAAAATTTAATTAAAAGAAATCTAATAGAACCCGAGAATGCACAAATGAATCTGTTGCAACCATAAAACTATTTATTCATTACATGGCCGAGTTTGCTAAGATAGGTGGCTACATGTTCATTCCATGGTAGGCTATGTGAATAGAAATAAACCTAAATGATAAAAAACTCTAAAATTACTTGTAAAGTAATTTTCTTAATTAAAAATATTGAAACCCTGAGCCTAAAACAAAAAATGGCATATAATACTGACATTATAAAGTTTAAAAAATGTAGTCAACAACCAAACCTTCTTTGAAGATGGAAATCCTTCACACGTTGCAGTCCTCCTTCGCGCGCTGTAACCCTTGATCTAATTTGCTCGTAAAAATGAAATGAGAAATGAAATCTTTTTTTAAAAAGTTATATCTATGTTCATCAATATTTTGACCTACATGGTATTGGTCAAAATATCGACCAACATGGGCATGGATTAAAAAAAAAGAAAGTTTTCCTTCTATAATCTGACCAACCTAAACCTTTTTAATTAATGGTCAAAAATTTTGGTAGAAAAATAAGGTCAAATGTACTAGTGGATGAATTGGTCTATCATTTGATAAGAATGAACTACAATCTCGTAACAAGCCATTTTGAGGTTGTAGATTGCCCAATCAATCAATTGTTTGATGAGAATCAATTACAATCATGTAACAAGCCATTCTAAGGTTTTAGATCACTGAATCAGAGAACCGTTCTATGAGAATCAATTGGAATATTGTAACAAGATGTTTTGAGGTTGTAGATCCTAGAATTAGTCAACCGTTCAATGAGAGTCAACTACAATTATGTAACAAGTTTTTCTGAGGTTGCAGATCAATGAATCGGTCAACCGTTTGATGTGAATCAACTACAATTGTGTAACAAGACATTTTGAGGTTGAAGATCACTAAATTGGTCAACTATTTGATAGGAATAAGCTACAATTATGTAACAAGCCATTCTAAGGTTGTAGTCATGAAATTGGTCAACTGTTTGATGAGAATCAACTATAATCACATAACAAGTTGTTCTTAGGTTGCAGATCACCAAATCAGTCAACTATTTGATGAGAATGAGCTACAATCACGTAAAAGAGTCATTCTGATGTTTCAAATCATTGAATCGATCAACCATTTGATAATAATCAACTAGAATCATGTAACAAGTTGTTCTAAGGATGAAGATTGTTGAGTCAGTTAATCATTCGATGATAATAAAATAAAATCATGCAATAATCCATTTTGAGGTTGTAGATCACCGAATCGGTCAACCATTCAATGATAATCGACTACAATTGTGTAATAAGACATTTTGAGGTGGTAGATCTCCAAATTGGTCAACTATTTGATGAGAATCAGCTATAATGGCATAAAAAGATGATTTGAGGTTGCAGATCACTGAATCAATCAATCATTAGATGAGAATCAACTACAATAATGTAACAAGCCATCATGAAGTTACAAATCACCAAATCAATGAAACGTTTGATGAGAATCAACTACAATCATGTAACAAGTTGTTCTGAGGTTGCACATCACCGAATCAGACAACTGTTTAATGTGAACTAGATACAATCATGTAATAATTTGTTTTGAGGTTGCAGATCATCAAATCAAACAACTGTTCCATGACAATCAACTATAATCACGTAACAAGTCATTCTGAAGTTGCAGATCACCAAATCAATCAACCATTTGATGAAAATTAGATAGAACTGCGTAACAAGTCATTCTAAGGTTGTAGATCACCAAATCAATCAACCGCTCGATGAGAATCATCTACACTCACATAACAAGTTATTATGAAATTATAGATCACTGAACCTAACTCTTCGATGAGAATCAACTACAATCACTTAACAATTCATTTTGGGGTTGTAGATTGATGAATCAGTCTACCATTTGATAAGAATAAACTACAATCTCGTAACAAGCCATTTTGAGGTTGTAGATTGCCCAATTGGTCAATTGTTTGATGAGAATTAGTTACAATCATGTAACAAGCCATTCTTAGGTTATAGATCACTGAATCAGACAACTGTTTGATGAGAATCAACTGCAATATTGTAACAAGACATTTTGAGGTTGTAGATCCTAGAATTAGTCAACCGTTTGATGAGAGTCAACTAAAATTACATAACAAGTTGTTTTGAGGTTGCTGATTAATGAATCGATCAACTGTTTGATGAGAATCAACTACAATTATGTAACAAGACATTTTGAGGTTGCAGATCACTAAATCGGTTAACTATTTGATAGGAATAAGCTACAATTATGTAACAAGCCATTCTAAGGTTGCAATCATGGAATCGGTCAACCATTTGATGATAATCAACAATAATCACATAATAAGTCTTAGGTTGCAGATCACTAAATCAGTCAACTGTTTGACGAGAATGAGCTACAATTGTGTAAAAGAGTCATTCTGAGGTTTCAAATCATTGAATTAGTCAACTATTTGATAATAATCAACTACAATCACGTAACAAGTCATTATAAGGATGAATATTGCTGAGTCAGTCAATCATTCGATTAGAATCAAATACAATCACATTACAAGCCATTCTGAGGTTGCAGATCACCGAATTGGTCAACCATTCAATGAGAATTGACTACAACTCTATAACAAGACATTCTAAGGTTACAAATCACCAAATTGGTGAACTATTCGATGAGAATTAGCTATAATGGCATAACAAGATGATTTGAGGTTGTAGATCATTGAATCAGTCAATCATTCGATGATAATCAATTATAATAATGTAACTTGCCATCATGAAGTTACAGATCACCAAATCAATGAACCATTTGATGAGAATCAACTATAATCATGTAACAAGTTGTTTTGAGGTTGCACATTGCCAAATCAAATAACTATTCGATGTGAACTAGATACAATCATGCAACAAGTTGTTTTGAGGTTGTAGATCATTGAATCAAACAACCGTTCCATGAGAATCAACTATAATTGTGTAACAAGTCATTCTGAAGTTACAGATCACCAAATCAGTCAACCATTTGATGAAAATCAGCTATAACTGTGTAACAAGTCATTCTTAGGTTGTAGATCATTCAATCAACCGCTCGATGAGAATCATCTACACTCATGTATTAAGTTGTTATGAAATTGTAGATCACCAAATCGGTCAATCATTTGATGAGAATCAACTACAATCGCATAATAATCCTATTCGAGGTTATGGATCACCGAATTAGACAACAATTCGATGTGAATTAACTATAATCACATAATAATCCTTTCTCAAGTTATAGATCACTAAATCAGACAACTGTTCAATGAGAATCAACTACAAAGGTGTAACAAGTCATTCTGAGGTTGTAGATCATCGAATCAATTTATTATTCGATGAGAATAAGCTATAATCTCGTAACAAACCATTCTATTGGCAAAATGGTCAGAGCTCCCCTCAGGATTCATGACATGGTTTAATCGCCTCCTATGTCATCTATATCTCTAGTGGTTGTATCGGGAATTAACAAGTTGATCTTTTGGTGCAATGACAACCACTAATTATAACAAGTGGTATCAGAGCTTGGTCATAGGTTCGAATCCCCTTTAGTAGTGTTGAGAGGGAGATTATTGGCAAAATGGTCAAAGCTCCCCTTGGGATTTGTGACATCTATAAGAGTAGTGGTTTTATCAAGCATTAACTAGTCAATCTTTTGGTGCAACCAAAACTACTACTTGTAACACATTCTAAGGTTGTAGATCACCGAATTGGTCAACCTTTCGATGATAATCAACTACACTTGTGTAACAATATGTTCTGAGGTTGTAGATAACTGAATCGGTCAACTATTTGATGAGAATCAACTACAATCATGTAAGAAGCCATTATGAGGTTGCAGATCACTAAATCAGTCAATTATTTGATGAGAATCTTGAAAAATCACGTAACAAGTCATTCTAAGTTTGCAAATCATCGAATTGGTCAACCATTCAATGAGAATCAGCTACAATTGTGTAACAAGCTCTTTTGAGGTTACACATTGCTGAATCACTCAATCATTCTATGAGAATCAACTACAATCACTTAACAAGTTGTTCTGGGATTGCAGATTGTTGAATCAGTCAAGTATTTGATGAGAATCAGCTATAATCATATAATAAACCATTTTGAGGTTTTAGATAATTGAATTAGTCAACCATTAAATAAGAATCACCTATAATTGTATAGAAGACCACTTTAAGGTTACAGATCACCAAATTGATCAACCGTTTGATGAGAATCATCTACAATTGTGTAACAAGCAATTTTGATGTTATAGATCACCGGATCGGTCAACCATTCAATGAAAATCAACTACAATCACATAACAAGTCATTCTAAGGTTGTAGATCATCAAATGGGTTAACTATTTGATTAGAATCAACTACAATTACGTAACAAGTTGTTCTAAAGTTGTAGATCACTGAATCGGTCAACTATTTGATGAGAATCAACTACAATCATGTAACAAGCCATTCTAAGTTTGCAGATCATCAAATCAATCAACTATTTGATGAGAATCAACTAAAATCATGTAACAAGTTGTTTGAGGTTGTAGATCACCAAATCGGTCAACCTTTCAATGATAATAAGTTACAATCCTGTAACAAGTCGATCTAAGGTTGTAGATTATTGAATTGGGCACCGTTTAATAAGAATCATCTATAATTTCATAACAAGATATTCTGAGGTTGTAGATCAGTGAATCGATCAACCATCCGATGACAATCAAATACAACCTCACAACAAGTCATTCTAAGGTTGAAGATTACCGAATCGGTCAACTATCTACTGAGAATCAACTAAAATCACCTAACAAGATGTCATGAGGTTATAGATCTCCAAATTGGTTAACCATTTAATGAGATTAGCTACAGATGAGTAACAAATTATTCTGAGTTTGTAGATCATCGAGTTGGTCAAATTTTTAATGAGGATCAACTACAATCACGTAACAAGACATTATGAGGTTGTAGATCACCAAATCAGTGAACTGTTCAATGAGAATAAGTTACAATCATGTAACATGTCATTCTAAGGTTGATGATCACCAAATCGGTCAACCATTCTATGAGAATTAACTATCATCATGTAAGAAGACATTCTGAGGTTGCAGATCGTTGAGTCAGTCAACTATATGATGCGAATCAACTACAATCACGTAACAAGCCATTCTAAAGTTGTAGATCACCAGATTAGTCATTTATTTGATGAGAATCAACTATAATCACATAACGAGTCATTCTGAGGTTACAGATCACTGAATTGGTCAACCATTTGATTGGAATTAGGTACAATCGCATAACAAGTCATTCTGATGTTGTTGATCATCGAATCAATCAATCACTTGATGACAATCAACTACAATCACGTAACAAGCTATTTTGAGGTTTTAGATTGCTGAATGAGTCAACCATTCAATGAGAATTAGCTATATTATGTAACAAGCCATTCTGAGGTTTTAGATCACCAAACCAGTCAACTGTTTGATGAGAATTAGCTACAATTGTGTAACAAGTAATTTTGAGGTTGTGAATTGCCAAATCAGTCAATTATTCAATGAGAATTAGCTACAATCACATAACAAGTTGTTTTGAGGTTGCCGCAATCACGTAATAAGTTTTTCTAAGGTTGTAGATTGATGAATCAATCAACCATTCAATGAGAATCAACTAAAATCATATAACAAGTTTTTTTGAGGTTGCAGATCATCGAATTGGTCAACCGTTCAAAGAGAATCAGCTACAATCACATAACAAGTCATTATGAGTTTGCAGATCACCGAATCGATCAACAATTCAATGATAATCAACTACAATCATGTAACGAGACATTCTGAGTTGTAGATCACCGAATAGGTCAACTATTCGATGAGAATAAGCTAAAATTGCATAAAAATTCATTCCTTAGGTTGCAAATCACCAAATCGGTCAACTATTTGATGAGAATCAACTATAATCATGTAATAATCTATTCTGAGGTTGTAGATCACCAAATCGGTCAATTCTTGATGAGAATCAGCTACAATCGCGTAATAAGCCATTCTGAAGTTGAAGATCACCAAATCAGCCAACCGTTAGATGAGAATCAACTATAATTGCGTAACCAGCCATTCTGAGGTTGCAGATCACTGAATTGGTCAACCCTTTAATGAGAATCATTTACAATTATATAGCAAGTTGTTCTAAGGTTTCTAATCACTCAATTGGTCAACTATTCAATAAGAATAAGCTACAATCTCGTAATAAGATATTCTAAGGTTTCATATTGCCGAATCAGTCAACCGTTTGATGAGAATCAACTATAATCATATAACAAGTCGTTATGAGGTTTTAGATCACCAAATATGTCAACTGTTCGATGAGAATTAGCAATAATTGTGTAACAAGGCATTCTAAGGTTGTAGATCACCAAATTGGTCAACTATTCGATGAGAATCAACTACAATCACATAATAAGTCATTCTAAGATTGCAAATCACTCAATCAGTCAATCATATGATGAGATTTAGTTACAATCACATAACAAGTCATTCTAAGTTTTTAGATCACCCAATTAATCAACTATTTGATGAAAATCAACTATATCTTATAACAAGTCATTCTAAGGTTGCAAATCATTGAATTAGTTAACTGTTTGGTGAGAACTAGGTACAATTTTCTAACAAATCGATTTGAGGTTACAAATTTCCAAATCAATCAGGTGTTCGATGAGAATTAGCTACAATCATGTAACAAGTTGTTCTAAGATTTTAGTTCATTGAATTATTCAACCATTTGATGATAATCAACTATAATTGCATAAGTAGCCATTCTGAGGTTACCAATCACCAAATCGGTTAACCATTCGATGAGAATCAGCTACAATCATGTGGTTGGATACCACCAAATTGGTTAAGCATTTGCAAATTATAGAATTGGTAAACCGTTTGATGAGAATCAACTAGGATTGTGTAACAAGTCATTCTAAGGTTGCAGATAGCTAATCAGTTACAATCACGTAACAAGTTATTTTGAGGTTGCAGATCATTGAATTAGACAACCATTCAATGCGAATCAACTACAATCGCATAACAAGCCAGTCTGAGGTTGCAAATCACTAGATTGGTCAATTATTCGATGAAAATCAGCTATAATTGTGTAACAAGCCATTCTAAGTTTTTAGATCACCAAATTGGTCAACCATTCGATAAGAATTAGCTATAATCATGTAACAAGCTATTCTGAGTTTGCAAATCCTTGAATCGGTCATCCATTTGATGAGAATCAACTACAATCATGTATCAAGTCATTCTAAGGTTATAGATCATTGAATCAGTGAGCCATTCGATGAGAATCAACCACAATCACCTAACAAGTCATTATGAGGTTGCAGATCATCAAACCAGTCAATCATTTGATAAGAATCAACTGCAATCAAGTAACAAGTTATTTTGAGGTTGTAGATCAGTAAATCAATCAATAATTTGATGAGAATCGACTACAATCACGTAATAAGTCTTTCTTAGGTTGCAGATCACAAAATTAGTCAACTGCTCAATAAGAATCAACTATGATCGCGTAACAAGCTATTCAAAAGTTGAAGATAGCCGAATCGGTCAACTGTTCAATGAGAATCAACAACAATCATATAACAAGACGTTCTAATGTTGTAGATCACCGAATCGGTCAACCATTTTATAAGAATAATCTACAATGTTATCTCTATTGAGCATTAATGATTGTCATTAGTATCAAAGGCAGTCAAAGACATCGGTCAGTTACTTACATTAACATAGTCAGTAACTGCAAGCATTACAAGCTAGTCGGTTGAGTCTTCATACCGAGCACCAGAACAGTTTACCGAGCATCAGACACCAATATTGAGTAGCAGTAAAAACTGAGCACCAATATAATTATCAAGCAGTATATACAATGTTTATCGAGGATCATAGGAAATGGCATAAGAATCAGAAATGACACATTTATCTATGCAAATGGTTACAAAAGAATCACAAAATGTTTTACCAAGATCAAGGATAATTTATTGTTGAGATATTCATTAAATGCGATGAAGATCTTATGTAATTGATTTGATTAGGTTATTTTTGTACACCGTAGATCTTAGGGTTTTCTCTAAGATGTTGAAACCTAATTTTGTAAACGGCATAAAGTAATATGCTATATACTTGTATTTTGCATCATTTTTTATGTGAATTGATGTATGAATGAAGAAGTTCTTGAAGCACTTGCCAAACTTCAAGATTATCAGTTGACA
Organism: Chamaecyparis obtusa; assembly: GCA_027943335.1. Lineage (NCBI taxonomy): Eukaryota > Viridiplantae > Streptophyta > Pinopsida > Cupressales > Cupressaceae > Chamaecyparis > Chamaecyparis obtusa. The sequence goes on along the minus strand of BSBK01000790.1, from coordinate 4,139,522 downwards.
GACATAGCAGAATAGATTTTAGAGTTAATCAGATTGAGCAGAATCAGAATTAGGCTAACTGAGTAGTTCAGAGTAGAGATATTCATAGATATAAGGTGATATCTATTCAGTACTTCATAGATCTTTATCAGACAAAGTTAAGTTGTCATTAGTAGATAGATACCTATTTCTTTCTAATCATTGTAATAGAGTTTTGGTAAAATCTCTTAACAGAGTAGACTTAATAGTCTTTTTGTAAATCTCTTAACCAAGTGCACACTCAAGTAGTGTTGTTTAAATCCTATCACTAGGTAGATCTAGCTGATCTGATATGTTACTCCTAATAGGGTAAGATCACCAAAAGTGATCAAAACTTGTAGCCCTAATAGGCAAACCTTTTCTATCTGTAGTAGTAACGAATTTGTGGGTGTAATCCCCACTGCAGTTTTTACCTTCTAACAAGGGTTTCTGTGTTACCAAAATACTTGTGTTATGGGACTATTATATTGTTGAGTTGATGTTATTTACTTTTACAAATTGAATGGATGAATGATACATGCATTAGATACAAGTTATTTTGCAAGGTTATTATTGTTTGCTATTTAAAGTTTGAAAGGTTTAAGAGTAAAAGTTTTTGTGGGTACTGATTCACCCCTCTCCTCTCAGTACCCTATCTCTCCTGACCCAACAATTGGTATCAGAGCTCAGATCTCTTATTGGAAAATTTAACCATTAAAGAGTAAAGATCTAAATCATGGAGAGGTATAAGTTAGATAAAACAATAGAGAACTAGAAGATTTATATGCAGATGTTTATTGAGGAATATAAGCTAGCTAAGGATGAGTTAAAGAAACTAATGGTTGAAAGGAAGAACATGGCTATTCTACAGAATGAGACTACTTACCATGAAGAAGAGATTGAGGATGTATTTGAAAATCTTGGATCTAGTTCAGGAAGCATTTTTGACGGATCTGAAAGCATAATCTCTGACTTGTCTGAAAAGAATCTTCACCTAACTGAACAAGTGAAAGCCCTGCAGATCAGTCAAGAAACTCAAATGGTGAGAATGATAGACATAATGAACAACTCAAGGCATGATGAACAAGAAAGGAATCTACCTATTGAAGACCAAAGACAGATAGCTGAATAACTTCAAGCAAAGGAAACTGAGATACAAAGACTCACTGATCATCATTTGAAATCATCTAATCAGATGATGGTTGTGAATCAGGAAGTGAACCGAGTAAATGGAGAATTATCAAGAAGACTTGAAGATGTAGCAGTACTCAGAGAAGAGAATGAGAAACTGATAAATGAGATAAAGATTCAAAACCAACACAATGAAATGATGAAAATGGTTGAGGATAGTTCCAAAAAGATTGATGATTTTTTGACTAATCAAAGAAAATTTGGAACCAAAGCTAGTTTAGGCTATACCGGTGAAGAAGAATCATCACAACAAGCTGAACAAGCCTACAACAATTAGAATGAAAGGCCGAAGACATTATCTTGTTATCACTATGGAAAACCGAGACATACTTCTAATATTTGCAGAAGCAAAGCACAAGGTAAACCTCTAGTCACTCCTAAGTTCAATGGTTATTGCTATTATTGTGGAAAATTTGGTCATCAAGCTTATGAGTGTAGAGAAAAACTGAATAAGAATGCTAACAATCTTACAATGGAGAAATTATGTTATACCTGCAACAAAACTGGACACACTACACATGAATGCAAATCCAAAATGAAGCAAGTCTGGACACCTAAACATAAAAGCAAGCCCAAACCATATCAACTGAAGAGACAAGGTAATTCATATGTCTAGGATTACAATACATGGGTTAATTGTACTACATGTGGTAGGTATGGACATATTGTAGAAAATTGTTATAGAAAAAGATGGGCTGGACAATCAAGAAGCTAGACAAACACCAAAATGACATGTTTGCATTGTCATAAGGTCAGTCATCTAAGCAAGGACTGCAGAGACTGAGCACCATAACAAGGACATGTATTTGAGAGTGGAAGGACTATTGCAGATATCATGAGAATCAGGAACACTATGTGGAGAAAGGCATCTAATGAGAATGTTGAGTCAAGTAATGCTGTTGGTGAAACCTCATCCATTGGATTGGGGGACATCGGTACATCTACTTAAGGTGATATAGGTATGTATGGGACTGATACTTCAAATGATCAAATTTTACATCCAATTCCTTATATATGTTGTGCACATACCAAATCTGCATGAATAAAGATGCACTATGGTTTATATGTTATGAGCTAACAATGTCATATAGTCTGTAAAAGTTAGACTGAGAAAAGGTTACCCATCGGTAATCACTATTCAAGTTTAAGCGAACATCAGTATCAACCAAGAAGAGAAGCATGTGTTAACCGAGCTGATGAAAGTTTGCAGTTGTCACCGAGATGACAGTTTTCATGAACCAAAAAGTAGGTCAAGCATTTATTGCATAAAGTTTTGAGTGGGAATGTGGAAAATTCTATAAATACACGGAAGATTGAGTTCATTTTTCACATTGCAATTTTGGAGAGCTAAAATTTCACAGAGCGTGTTCGAGCAAAGATTTTTCAAGTTTATTCAAAGCTATTGTAGATCGAACTAAGCACTTTCTTTGACACATTCCGAGTAAGTTGAAACCCTACCAAGCACATTCTTTGCACTTACTGAAAACCTAGTTTATTGAAATGGCATCTACTGCGAGTTCTTCTAAAGTTATAGATGAAGAAGTTAATCTCACAGTGTCAACAAAATATAGTGAACTAAATTATAAGTTACACCCTGAAGTAGCATCTAAAATGGATTTAGCGGGTGCTTTGTCAAACATCCCACCTAGGGTTTTACTAGTTGAAGACATACGATCATACATTCACTGTAAAATTGGAGAAATAGGAGATTTTGACATGTATGTTGTGTATCAGGCACTTTGTGATGGAAGAGTAAAACTAAAACCAGAGCATAAATAGGTAGAAACACTTAGACTTACTAATGCCCTAAATTTTCCAAAGAATTTTAAGAATGAGTGGATTAGGGTTGTGTTAAGCCACTATCATGAGGGCACATTTTGGTTAGATAGACCAATCAAAGTGACAAAAAGAATGATTAGTAAGGTTACAGGTTACCCTACTATCGACAAAGCCAAGGAATTTAGAAGCTCATCTGGAGCTGAGATTGAGAAAAATACTGGCACAACATGGGACGGTAGAGCACTAAAAATTGCATCCATTGTGGATCCAGAAGTAAAGTTTGCAGCGCATGTAATTGGGTACAAGATTTTGTAGTCAAGCCAAGTAAACAATGTACCATGTAGTGCAGTAGACATGGCTTACAAAATGATAAAGAAGGGACATCAGATAGACCTCGCCGAGCTACGACTGAGATAGGTTGAAGAAAATATGAAGACAATCCGGTCACAAAAGTCCAACACCTATAAGTTTGGATCACTTTTAGTATGTTTGTTTTTCTATCTCCATAAATTCTTTCCTTTTGTTGGTCACACAGTTTGACCTACAGACACGCTGATCACTTCACAAATTTTTGATATTATGAAAGGTCTGGGAGATAATGCAAAAAATGTTATAAATAGTTATTTCAAGGAATTTAAGGTACAGATGAATCTTAGAAGTAGGATTCTGAGCTCACTAGTCGAAAAGTATGAGATGGATATTTGTTTCCTAGTAGACATCGACCACACGATGATTAAAACAATTGAATCAAGGATAAAATGTCTAGCACTAATGGTATACGAAATGGATCATGATTTCGGTTTGAAATCAATCAAGGCACTGTTGGCATTACCAAAGGAAAAGAAGGTTGAAAGGTTTGGAACCTTTGAAGAAGTTAAATCTAGAATAAAAACAAGTCTTGTCATCGGTAAAATGACAAGGAAAGAAAATGAAATGAAGAAGTTTTTAACTAAGAAGTTTGAGAATGAAGTTGACTCATCCGAGGAGTCACTGGTTGAACCTGCAATCAAAGGTCAGTTAATGTTGGTTGACAAACCATTTGATAGTGAGGAAACCGAGTTTGAAGAAGAACAAGTTTTTATACTAGTTTCTCCTACTCCTGCCCCCAAGAAGAAACAGTTGCTATTACAAATAGGTGCATGCACAAGGTCATCAACTATAGCTTCACCACCACAGAAGAAGGTAGAAAAATGTAAGGCAACTACTCCAATAAAAACATATAAAAAGAGAGGACCTAAGGCGGTAGCAGAGGCACTGAAGAAAAGAAGAAGGTTAATAAGATGCAAGGAAGACCTTGAGGATGAAGAAAATGAGAATAATCAAAGTCAATTCAAGGTGGTCAACAACAAAGAATGATCAATTAATGATGTTGCTATAGATATAATTGAGAATGGAGATCTTTCTAATTCGAAACTTAAATGATTTGATAGTATGTCAAATGAAGATCAAAATAAAATTGAGGAAGCAGTCATTTAGATGATGATACGCTTCAGAAAAGTTCCATTAGAATTGACCACACAACTTCTAGAGGCACTTGAAGATAGAATAAACCAGAAATGGTCATATGCCTTGGATATCAAGAGGAAGATGAGAGAAAAAATTCTAGTATCAGTAGCACCGAACTTATCTATGGATGAAATCAAAGAAATGGATACATCTATGTAGAGATTAAAAATAAAGAACCGAGCTATGCAAGTGTTAGATGAAAATATGGCAGATCTTGATGAGTCTGGTCAACTCATCTAGAAATCAATTCTTGCTGTCAGAGAGCAAAAAGAGAAAATTGCATTTCAAAATTTGTCTGAGAAGAGACAAAAGTCCAAAGGTAAAGGTATATTCATTGAAGATGATGTTGCACATAAGACAAAGGAATAAGATGTGTCATTTACCAAGGTAATTGATACAACACTTATACAAGAAATAAATGACCATTCACAAGATGCACCAGATCTAGCATAGATCCAGATAAAAGAGAAGGATGATAATGGTGTACTCATTGAGGACATCACAAATGGTGATCCTGATGATAGAGACAATGATGAAGATGTGAACATTGCACCAGCCAATGTACAGGATGAAGCACAAGTTACTGAGTGTGCATTCACATCATTACCGAGTGAGATTCTAGTACTTGTAGAAGTAGTATAAATATTGTCTAAGGAACAACCTGATGGCTCAAACCCTGAGCAACCACAAGATACAACAAGGGAACAAAGTACTGAACCTCCTGCAAAGACAAATAAGCTTGAAGAAAAAGAGGCTACTGAATCAGAAACAAAAGAAAAAGAAGAGCCCAAAGCAACAAAGGATACCCCACCCGATACAACATCAGAGGCTTTGTCTCAGTCAACTGACACATAGGTTATTGAGGAGCAGAAAAAGGATGACAATGTGTCATCCAGGAAGAACACACCAAGGGCAGAAGAAAAAGCTATTGTGCTAATTGCCAAAGAGCTTGAGAAGAAGAAGAAGAAAAATAAAGGAAAATGGCTGATCACTCTAGATGAAGTTATTGTGATACCCGAGTGTGACCCGAGGACCCTTAGCCCTGAGGAACTAAGAAAATATGGGGATTTATGCACCAGGAAGGCTGCACAGGAGAAGTTGAGACTAGAATGCAAGATCAAGAAAATATTAGAAAATGTAAGAGATATCTTACAACAGGTTGTACCAGAGGTACATGTAGATTGGGATACTCCAATTATGGACCAACTTGCTACTCTTGTTGAAGGAATTAATGCCCCATATGTCGACACCGACAAGAGAATAGAAGAAAGGGATGAATCAAAGATATAGGATAAACTTGCTGAGAGAATCAGCTAAGAAGTGGCAGTTAACAAGGTTAAGTTATTTGAGGTAATAACTGAAATTCATTGTATTACTAAATTAATTTATCAAACCTTGTTTAAGCTATGCACTGTGGAAACCTTCACTATAGAGATCAGTGAAAAGATCAAACAGTTTGAAAATGAAATCAAAGCCAGGGCACAAGTAGCTATAACCGAGCCACAAGCTTTTGCAAAGCATATATTAAGAGTTCAAGAACTTAGGTAGTTGATAGCAGATCTCAGAAAACAAGAAGAAAGAACCAGTGATCAGGTCACTAAATTAAAAACTGAGCTCCTACCCTACCTAAATTTTTTTGAGAAACACATAGTCAAAGTGGAGAAACTTGTTTCAACACTAGAAATTTTTGTGTTTGATAACATCTTTAACATGCATGCACAAGTTGGTCTTGAGCAACTTACTCTCACTAACTTGAAAGAGGAATGGGAAAACCTCTTGGAGTCATTGAAGAAAACCCATAAGCACATTTTTGACAAGTTGTAAGTATACATTTTTTGTATTTGGCATTAATATAAAAAAGGGGGATAATAATGTATATGCCAAATGTGTAAATAGATGCTAAGTATACTACACATTACTGGGAGCATGCACCGAGGGGGATTTTATAAATTTTTTTGGTTATGTATATGGCGGAGATAGGAAATATTTTTTGAGAAATTTTGTATGTATACATGAAGGTTTTGATACTAATGCCAAAGAGGGAGATTGTTATCTGTATTGAGCATTAATGATTGTCATTAGTATCAAAGGTAGTCAAAGACATCGGTCGGTTACTTACATTAACCTAGTCGATAACTGCAAGCATTACAAGCCAGTTGGTTAAGTCTTCATACCGAGCACTAGAACAGTTTACTGAGCATTAGACATCGATACCGAGCAGCAATAAACACTGAGCACCAGTGTAATTATCGAGAAATATATACAATGTTTACCGAGGATCGCATGAAATGGCATAGGAATAAAAAATGGCACATTTATCTATGAAAATGGTTACAATAGAATCACAAAACATTATACCAAGATCGAGGATAATTTATTGTTGAGATATTCATTAAATGCAATGAAGATCTTATTTAATTGATTTGATCTAGGTTATTTTTGTACACCGTAGATCTTAGGGTTTTCTCTAAGATGTTGAAACCTAATTTTGTAAATGACATAAAGCAGTATGCTATATAATTGTATTTTGCATCATTTTTGATGTGAACTAATGTATGAACAAAGAAGTTCTTGAAGCACTTTCCAAACTTCAAGATTATCAGTTGACAGAAAGAGTAGAATAGATTTTAGAGTTAATTAGATTGAGCAGAATCAAAATTGGGCTAACCGAGCAGTTCAGAGCAAAGATCTTCCCAGATACAAGGTGACATCTATTCATTACTTCATAGATATGTATTAGACAAAGTTAAGTTGTCATTAGCAGATAGATACCTATTTCTTTCTAATCATTGTAATAGAGTTTTGGTAAAATCTCTTAACAGATTAGACTTAACAATCTTTTTGTAAATCTCTTAACCAAGTGCACACTCAAGTAGTGTTGTTTAAATCCTATCACTAGATAGATCTAGCTGATCTGATATGTTTCTCCTAACTGGGTAAGATCACCAGAAATGATCAAAACTTGTAGCCCTAATAGGCAAACCTTTTCTATCTACAGTAGTAAAGAATTTGTGGGTGTCATCCCCACCCTAGTTTTTACCTTCTAACAAGGGTTTCTGCATTACCAAAATACTTGTGTTATGGGACTATTATATTATTGAGTTCATGTTATTTACTTTTACAAGTTGAATGGATGAATGATACATGCATTAGATACAAGTTATTTTTCAAGGTTATTACTATTTTTTGTTTAAGGTTTGAAAGGTTTAAGAGTAAAATTTTTTGTGGGCACTGATTCACCCCTCCCCTCTTAGTACCCTATCTCTCCTAACCCAACATACAATTGGGTAACAAGTTATACTATTGTTGCAAATCAAAAAATCGGTCAACCGTTTGATTAGAATCAACTACATTGCATAACAAGTTGTTCTGAGGTTGAAGATCAACAAATCGGTCTACCATTTGATAAGAATTAGCTACATTCTTGTAACAAGCCATTCTGAGATTGCAGATCACTGAATCGGTCAATTATTCAATGATAATCAAATATAATCATGTCACAAGTCATTCTAAGGTTTGGTATCACCGAATTGGACAATAGTTCAATGAGAATCAGTTGTAATATTGTAACAAGCCGTTCTAAGGTTGTAAATCACAAAATTGGTCATCCCCTCGATGAGAACAAGCTACAATTGCATAACAAGCCATTCTCAGGTTGCAGATCATTGAATCAGTCAACCATTCAATGAGAATCAGCTACAATTATCTAATAAGTCATTCTAAGGTTATAGATCACTGAATTAGTCAACAGTTTAATTTGAATCAACTAAATCATGTAACAAGCCATTCTAAGGTTATAGATCATCGAATCAGTTAATCATTTGATGAGAATTAGCTACAATTGTGTGACAAGCTATTCTAAGGTTACAGATTACTGAATCAGTCAATCATTTGATGAGAATAGGTAAAATCATGTAACAAGTCATTATGAGGATGCACATCACTAAGTCGGTCAATCGTTCAATGAGAATCAACTACAACTATGCAACAAGTCATTTCGAGGTTGCAGATCACCGAATCGGTCAACGATTCAATAGGAATCGACTACAACTATGTAATAAGCCATTTTGAGGTTGTAGATCACCGAATTGGTCAACCATTTGATGAGAATCAACTATAATTATGTAACAAGTTGATCGGAGCTTACAGATCACCAAATCAGTCAACCGTTTGATGAGAATCAACTACAATCATGTAACAAGGTATTCTGAGGTTGCAGATTATTGAATCGGTCAACCATTTGATGAGAATAAACTACAATCACATAACAAGTTGTTTTGAGGTTGGAGATCGTCGAATCGGTCAACCATTTAATGAGAATCTACTACAAATCATGTAACATGTTATTCTAAGGTTGCAGATCACCAAGTCGGATAACCATTTGATGTGAATCAAATACAATCATGTAACAAGTAATTATGACATTGTAGATTGTTGAATCAGATAACCGTTCTATGAGAATTAGCTAAAATTGTGTAACAAGCCATTCTAAAGTTGTAGATCACTAAATGAATCAATTGTTCAATGAGAATAAACTACAATCATGCAACAAGTCATTTTAAGGTTACAAATCACCAAATCGATCAATCATTCGATGAGAATTAGGTACAATCACGTAATAAGTCATTCTAAAGTTGAAGATCATCGAATCCGTGAACTGTTTGATGAGAATCAGCTAAAATATTGTAACAAGCCATTTTGAGATTACAAATTGCCAAAATAGAAATTTGTTTGATGCAAATCAGCTACAATCATGTAACAAGTTTTTCTGAGGTTGTAGGTCATTGAATTGGAAAACTACTCCATGAGAATCATCTACAATTGCATAACAAGTTGTTCATTGAATTGGTCAACCCTTCGATGAGAATCAACTAAAATGTCGTAACAAGCTATTTTGAGGTTAAAAATTACCAAGTTAGTCTACTATTCAATAAGAATCAACTTCAATTGCATGACAAGCCATTCTAAGGTTCTAGATCACTAAATTGGTCAATCATTCGATGATAATGAGATACAATATTGTAACAAGTTATTTAAGGTTATAAATCTCCAAATCGGTTCACCATTCGATGAGAATCAACTACAATCATGTAACAAGCTATTCTGAGATTGTAGATCCCCAAATTGGTCAACCATTTGATGTAAATCATCTACAATCATGTAACAAGCCATTTTGAGGTTGCAAATCATTGAATCAGTCAACTATTCAATGGGAATCAACTAAAATCATGTAAAAAGCCATTCTAAGGTTACAAATCATCGAATTGGACAACCATTCAATGTGAATCAACTACAATTGTGTAACAAGCCATTATGAGGTTGCACATCACTGAATCAAATAATTTGTGAGGCCTCACCCCAAGCCTGTCATAGCCATTCAGTTTCTGCTTTTGAGATAGACTTATTTGATGTTATATTTTGATGCTTTATGGATTTTTGATACTTTATATTATGGTTTTATCACCTTAGAGGTTAGATGCACATTTTGTTATGTTATTTTGATGAAAACCGTGATATCTATTTGGAACCTTTATGTCTGATTAAGTGGATTTTATGAATGATTATGATGTCATGATGATATTTGATTATAATTGAATTATATATGCAATGATTATGTTATAAGCTTAACTTAGTGATGAATTGTATATTTCATGATGAATTGTATGTATGTTATAGATGAATGATTATGCCATGTGAATTATGATATTTCAGATGAATTATCTTGATAATCAATGTTATGAATTTACATGTATTAATTTCCTTAGATTACTGATGTTGGAAGTTAGTGTGCAGGGAATTAGACCATGGTAAATTCGGGGAACCAAAGCATAGACCTATGTGAAAATTAGTTCGAGCTAAGGTTGCTTCTAATGAGAGGCAAAAACCTCATTGTATCATATTTTATTTGTGAATGTAATGTGCATGAGTGTATTTATTTTATATGTTAGATTGTAACGTAATTTATGTTTGAGTATGCCCAAGTGGATATGCCACATGGCTTGTGATGTGTCATTCTTGTTTGTGTCACTTGACACTTGTATATGTACTTGTGGCCATGACATGTCCACTTGGGGATTGGATGTCCATCAACCTAAGATATTACCATGAGGATCTCCATGAGAAATTCCTTGGTTAGGGAGCTTGAGGTAGTGTCAACTCAATGAATTTCAAATTTGAGCTTTACATAGTTTTTTGGGGGGGCTTAAAAGGTGCCTAGGGGTGTGTTTAGGCCATTTTTGGTAAGCCCACTTGATATACCTATGGTTAAGGGGCATTTTTAACTATAGGACAACCCATAGCTGACCAAAAGACCTCTCCAAAAGTTAAATTTTCAAAATGGACGAAAATCAACTTTTGAAGCAAAGTCTTGGTTAGAGCTCCACCCATTAGGAAGCTAGTCCTTTTCCCACCTTTTTGGCCAACCTTTTTAGAAGCTCATTTTTGGAAACCTTGTAAGGAACTTAGGAAGGTCACCCAATGGGAATGCAATCTTATCCCTAGGAGTATGTGTGGAGGTCTTTTTAGAGGGGACTCTTGTTTTGGAAGAGTTTCAACACCCACTCTCTAGACTTAGAGACATTGCTAATTTGGAGGAAGGAGACTTAGGAAAAGAGGAGGCTCTTCATCAAAAATCTTCCATATCTTGGATCTTAGGTTGGTGGCTCCTCATGAAAGCTCTTGTAGTTGATTATTTTTTTTGTATGTAGTATTGTAATTTTGTGTTCTCCATATTCTTGTTGTTGAGAGAATGTTGGGTTGCAAGATTTGTAGTTGTATATGTGAAATCTTATGCTAGATGTTGTGCAAGTCTTGTTGTATTGTATATGTGAAGATTTTGTGTTCTTGAGTTTTCTTTTTGTGTGGTATTGTTTTAAGGGAGTTCTCAAGGCCATACTCACAGTTGGGAGGGAAGAGTAGCCTTGGGGGTGAAGGGATTATTGAGACAACCATGGGTGTAGAGTCTCTCCTTGGGAAGGAGAGGGAAGAAAATGTGGATGTATAGGCTCCATGTAGCCATTTCTCCTTTTGTATTTTGGGGGTCATAAGGGTTTTGTATGGCTTGTAAGCCTTGGGGGTCGTAAGGAGTTTTGTTGGGTTTGTAAGATGTGTGTGAGAAAGCCAAGTGTAGGTTTGTCTCTTAGTTATGAAATGTGATTTCTCCCCTTGGAATTTAGTTCCACCTTCACCCCAAATTTTGAGTCATTTTGACTCAATGTGCATAGCCTTGGATGGGAGTTTTAATGTGCTTAATGTGCTTTTTGTTGATGTTGGTTTGCTTGAATGTAATCCTTGTCTATGTGATGGTTCCCCAAGCTCGGGGGTGACTTCTTAGAAGCCTAGGTTGGGGGTGAGAATTCCATGGTCTATACTATTTTTATTTGCTGGTATTGAAGGCCAAGCTTGCAAGGAGAATAAGCCTTGGAGAGTTCCCATTTTGGTGTATTTGTGAGAGCCAAAAGTGTTGTGTTGTTGAACTTTTGGAATGAGAAACATTCCATGTTGTTATTGTATTTGGAAATTTGAGATATATGTATGAAGAAGTATGTCAAAATGTCTTTTGTATATTTGTAGCATTGTATTCAATACCTCTTGAGTCTTGAAAGAAAGGACTTGTTTCTCTTTTTGATAGTTCATCTTGTGCAATGTTGTGTTGTTGGAACCTTGAAATGAAAATCTTCTCATGTTAATATTGTATTGAACTTCTGTTTTCCATATCAAGTTGTAGGAAAAAAAAATTCTTGTTTATTGTAATATGGATTCAATGGTGAAATGAGTAATGTATTCCATTCATCCAAATGTAAAGATTTTTGTTGGCTTAGTTTTTGTGAGACATTGTGTATTTAGCCAATGATAATCTGTATGTATCTATATATGAAAACTATGAAGAAGAAGATAGATTTCAGTCCTTTATGGTTTCATTGTATGAAAATGTTAACTAGTTAAGAAGGAAATTATTTAAACTCCCATCTCTCTCTCTTTCAATGCATGTGTTCTTCAAAATTTTGTGATAGTAGTTGTTGAAAAACCAATGACAAAATGAATTGGTAGTTTAGTTGTGTGGTTAGTTTAAAAAAAAAAAGAGACTCATTGTAATACCCCAAAATTGGCACCTATTTAATTTCATCAATTTTGGTGCATTATCTCGATTTTACATCACCAAAGTCCTAGTTCCCTAGGCAATTTTCTCTCTCCTACCTGACTTAATTTGACTTGATGTCAATTGCAAAGACCATAAATTGCAATAATCAAGTATTAATATTAATTCCTAAAGTCCTTGACTTTAATTAGCTAAATTACCTCTATGATAATTTAATTTAGTTCTAAAGTCCTAAGCACTTTGAATTAAATTAAAATCTACCCCTTTGGCTAATTACCCTTAAAAAGGAATTAATAAATATTTAGTTAATTGAATGGACACCTCTTTATTTGAATTTAATAATTCAAATTACTCGAAAGGTCACTCCCCACATGTGGAAAATTTCATTCTTTTAATTAAATAATTCATACCTTTTTTTCTCAAAGGGGAATGAAGAGTCAGGAGTTTCAAATCAAGAAACTCTTCATTCCTCTCTGGGCTTCTCTATTTAATGAACCTCTTTTTCTCATTCAAGGGAGAACAATTTTTGAGAGCATCTACACTATAGACATTTTTTAGTCTCATTTGATTCATTATTTTCAAAGCTTTTTATTGCATTTATTAGATTAATATCTCATTATTAGTATAATCTTTGCATCACGTTTTAGACTAAATTTTCTTATTTGTTCTTAGTTTAATATCATATTTGTTTCAAGTTCTTAGATTAAGTTGCATCTCATCTTTATTTTCAAGCTCTTAGATTAATTGCATCCTCATTCTTAGATTAAATTGCACTTCATCTTAGATTAATTTAATCTTGCTCATCTTTATTGCTTCTTGGAAATCCTCCATTGTTGAATTGGTCTCCCTGCTGTTGGCTCTCATTTTGAGAGTATTCAAACACCCCATTCACATAGGAGGCAACAGGTCACCTCACCATGGAATTTGGATTGAGTTCTTTGTACTCTCTCTCAAATTATATCAAGTGAATAATGACCATGTTGTGTTGTGACTAATTTAGATGTCACATTCAGTCACATACATTTTGGCACCCACAGTGGGGCAGAAAAGATCAATTTCTGGCCTCATTCTTGATTGGTTTTTTAATTTTAGTGTTGGTTCCAGGCTTTGTACGGCCATGTAAAACTTGGAAACATTGTAATATAGTAATGGATGGATAGAATGATGAATCTTCTTTCTCATGCTTTTAGTTTGGCTCATTTTTATAAAGAAATGAATAATTTATGATCATTTTGGTGAAAGTGGGTATTTGTAGATTTGAGATTCTTTGAATATAGTCAGATTGAAATATCTGGTATGGACAAATTGTGAAGAATCAGGATCTCTAATAATATTCATTGGAAAGATATGTGAATTAGATTTCATTTCCTTTTGGTTTGAGTCATTTTTATGCAGATTTGTGAAAGTTATGGGCATTTGAGTGAAAACTAGTTTTTAACGATCTGCATTGGAGTTGCAAGCAATGATTTTATCTTAGAAAGTGATTTATGAATGGAAAAAATAAATGGCTTACATATTTGGAAATGAGATTCATTAATAGTTACTATGAATTTGGTTTGGTTTCATTTGGATTCTTTTTGAGAAAGATATGTGATTCCCTAGGCAGGGTTTGGTGTTTTAAATCTGATTTATGACAGAAAAATTGCAGTCTGAAAAGGTTATTGGTTGAGGAACCAAATGGAATCATAAGACCTTGTAATTTTGAGAAATAGTAGTTCTTGATGTTAGATAAAAACTTAATTCTTTCCAGAAATTTTAATATTGTGATTTTATGGGTCAAATAAGTCAATCTTTAAAGACTGTATTGAAGACAACAATGTTACATATCTTACGGTTTTCCATTGATTTGTCTTGATTCTATACTTTCAGATGTGTGATAAATGCTGGATTGAAGATCTTTGGACCTAAGGTGAGTTGTCAAAATCTCTATAACACTTGGTTTGGGCATAAAATTAATCTCTCATGCGTTTGTCTTGAGTGTTACATGCTTTCATAGAATATTTTTCAATTGATGCTCTTAATGGGAAATGAATGAACATAGATTTTCTTTCATACAAGTTTGTGTAAGTGAATGCTTGTGTTTACACCTTAAGTAATTATTGGTTCCAATATCAAAAATCTCATTGAGTAATTTAGGGCATAGATTCATTCCTTGTTTACATGAAGAGTTAAATGCACCACTTTGTGGACTCACTTCATGTTTACTTGGAAAGTTAAATATTTCATGATTCAAACCCTTCTGCGCTTGTGAGTAGTATTGATAAGAAATCTTACAGTACTTTTGATTGATCTTTTTAGCTAAATTGTGTTGTTGGACTCGCTTATTTCTAATCGCTCCTCATTACCACCCTTTGGATGCAAGATCAACATTCATACATAGGGGAGGGGTCTACTTGAAAAGAGCATTAAGTGTTCCACAAAGTTTCTCCCTTTTTAGGTTTTCTTGATCTCATTAGTTTTCTAAGGTGTGGACTCTCTTTGAGTTTGTGTGAGGAGTTAAATGTTTCACTTTTGGACTCACTTTGAGTTTGTGTGAGGAGTTAAATGTTTCACCTTGTGGACTCACTTCACATTCACTTGAAGAGTTAAATGTTCCACTTTTGGACTCACTTCACATTTACTTGAAGAGTTAAGTGTTCCACCTTTAGTGCTTCAAATACTTTTGATAGTGAATTACTTACTTTTTCATTTCTAGAAGGCCTGCTTGGGGATTTCATCACTTCAAGGGATGACCTTAACTCCTGTGTTCTGACAGAGTATAAATATCGGGAGGTGAATCCAAAGACACCTCTCTTGGGAATGAGTTAGATTTCACTCTTGGCTAAGCCTCAAAGAACTTTATACCTTTGAGAAGTGAAGGAGGAGATTTGGGTTACCATCTCCCCCTGGCTGTGTGATTTTAAATTCTTTTCATCTATAGATTTGTGCCTCACGTACCTTGCATATATCAAGGACTCCTTTTAGAAAATCCATGTATATCCTTGTAGACAGCTTGCTAGGATGTTGTTGTGTTTTAAGTGCCTGCTAAAACATTCTCAAGAACATACACAAGTAGAGTCCTTAAGGAGTAGAAATACTAAGTCACTATTCCTGTTCGTGCGCAAGGTTTCTTTGTCCCTTGCCCATTGCTTGAAGACTGTTTGCTTGAACTCCTTGATTGCTATCTTATGTGCTTGATCAATGACATAAATCTAATCTACCTTTTTGTCCATGATCTATTTTTCTATTTTCCTATCATTCACCATCAGAAACTGGTTGTCTTGAGTTAGGAATCGATCGATCTTTGCTTTGACTCACATTGTCTCTCATCTATTCATCTTATCTCTTTATGCCTTTTGTACCTTGCGTTACGATAGTCTTATCTCAGCTTTTCTAGCCATCTCTTTTGACAACTTGTACCAAGTTCATCTTGCATCTTGGCTATTCTAACCATTCATCTCCTTTCGTTATCTTTGAGACAGAGTCTAGCTTTATCCTGAATCTTTGCTCATTACATCTTCATCTATGACTGTCACGACTCGAAGTGGCAAGACTTATCCCATTCAGAATACTGATCAAGATCGAAGTAAACTTCGTAATCAAGACATAGGTCATTCTGAATCTATTATGAAATTTGAACTTTGTGAGAGATCCTCACATTCCTCCTCATTTCAAGAGTATTACAATCCATTGTTTCAGATACAGTCTGACTTATTATTTCAAGAATATTATAACCCATTGTTTGAAGACCAGCAAGACTCTGAAGGGTCACTTTCTAAAATCGAACCTATTGATTATTTTGAACTTATCGACTCTTTCACAATCTCTCAAAATACTACCAACAATATGGGAGATCCATTCCACTTCCCAAGGGGAGGTAAATTCAGTGATAGTCATGAGCAATCTCCAAATGACCAAGGTCATGGTCAGTCTCGAAATGACAAGAGTTATGATCAATCCCACAATATTCAATATTTGGTCAACATTTGGGACCTTTGCAATTTGAAACAATGACAAGGGGAGCCTCTCCTAACATTTCTCCAGAGATGGAGACAACTATGCATGAAGTATCCACATGAATTACCTGATTTTGAAAAGCTCGATATCTTCTTGGACAATCTTGTCCCAAATTTTGGATACCAAGTACGATTACAAGGTCCCCTCACTTTTGACAATATGATTAGGTGGGCTGTGAGGATAGAAGTGTTTATGGTTAAGAAGGGAGAATTGACTTTGAACAAAGACAAAAAGCAAGGACCTTCTCCCTCAAACAAGGATAAGGATAAGATTGTCAACAAAAACATAGATGTTATGAATGATAGGGTTGTTGACAATGTGATGCCAAAACCCTCAAAGTCTATCTTTAATCTTAGCTCTAGCATGCAAACAGTCAATGCCACTGAGAAGGCTACAACAGAAGCTCAACCACCTTCCAGATTTGCTAGAAACAAACCTTGGATCTCTCACTATGACATGATCATTGCTCCAGGGAGTGAGGATACTCCTAAACCCAAAACTCCCTTTGTCTTGCGAGGCCCTGCGCCTCCCTCTTATAACTGTAATACCCCAAAATTGGCACCTATTTAATTTCATCAATTTTGGTGCATTATCTCGATTTTACATCACCAAAGTCCTAGTTCCCTAGGCAATTTTCTCTCCTACCTGACTTAATTTGACTTGATGTCAATTGCAAAGACCATAAATTGCAATAATCAAACACTAAAATTAATTCCTAAGTCTCTTTGACTTTATTAGTTAAATTATCTCTATGATACATTAATTTAATTGTAAAGTCCTATGTGCTTTAAATTAAATTAAATCAAACCACCCCCTTTGGCTAATTACCCATAAAAAGGAATTAATAATTACTTGATATTCGAATGGACACACTTTTTTGAATTGATAATTCAAATTACTCGAAAGGTCACCTCCCCACATGTGGAAAATTCCATTCTTTTAATTAAATAAATCATGCTTTTTTGTCTCAATTAGGAATGAAGAGTCCACCGTTTCGAATCAAGAAACTCTTCATTCCTCTTCTGGCTTGGTCTATTTAATGAACCTCTTTTTCTCATTCAAGAGAGCAATTTTTGAGAGCATCCTTACTATAGCATTTTTTAGTCTCATATCTCATTATTTTCAAAGCTCTTTTATTGCATTATCTAGTTTAATATCTCATTATTAGTATAATCTTTGCATCACATTTTAGACTAAAATTGCTTATTTGTTCTTAGTTTAATATCATATTTCTTTCAAGTTCTTAGATTAAGTTGCATCTCATCTTTATTTTCAAGCTCTTAGATTAATTGCATTCTCATTCTTAGATTAAATTGTACCTCATCTTAGCTTAATTGCATTCTTGCTCATCTTTATTGCTTCTTGAAATCCTCCATTGTTGAATTGGTCTCCCGGCTATTGGCTCTCGTTCTGAGAGTATTCAAACACCCCATTCACATAGGAGGCAACAGGTCGCCTCACCATGGAATTTGGATTGAGTTCTTCATACTCTCTCTCAAATTTTATCAAGTGAATAATGACCATGTTGTGTTGTGCCTGATTTAGAGGTCACATTCAGTCACATACATTTTGGCGCCCACCGTGGGGCAGAAAAGATCAATTTCTGGCCTCATTCTTGATTGGTTTTTCAGCTTTACTATTGGTTTCATGCCTTGTACAGCCATTTACAGATTGAAATTTTTTTTAATATAGTAATGGATGGATATAATGATAAATCCTCTTTCTCATTCTTTTGGTTTGGTTGATTTTTATTGAGAAATGAATAAGTTATGATCATTTTGGTGAAAGTGGTTATTTGCAGATTTGAGATTCTCTGAATACAGTCAGATTGAAATGTCTGGTGCGGAAAAATTATGAACAATCAGGATCTCTAATAATATTCATTGGAAATATATGTGAATTAGCTTTCATTTCCTTTTTATTTTAGTCATTTTCATTCAGATTTATGAAAGTTATGGGTGTTTGACTGAAAACTGGTTTTTAACAATCTGCATTGGAGTTGCAGGCAATGATTTGCTCTTAGAAAATGATTTATGGATGGGAAAAATAAATGGATTATTTATTTAGAAACTAGATTCATTAATAGTTACTATGAAATTGTTTTGGTTTCATTTGGATTATTTTTGAGAAAGATATGTGATTCCCTAGGCAGGGTTTGGTGTTTTAAATCTGATTTATGACAGAAAAATTGCAGTCTGAAAACATTATTGGTTGATGAACCAAATGAAATCATAAGACCTTGTAACTTTTGAAAATGATAGTTCTTGATGTTGGCTAAAAACTTCATTTTTCCCAGAAATTTTAATATTATGATTTTATGGGTCAAATAAATCAATCTTTAAAGACTGTCTTGAAGACAGCAATGTTACATATCTTACGGTTTGCCATTGATTTGTCTTGATTCTATACTTTCGGATGTGTGCTAAATGCTGGATTGCAGATCTTTGGACCTAAGGTGAGTTCTTAAAATCTCTATAACATTTGGACTTTGGGATTAAAATTGAACATCTCATGTGTTTGGCTTGAGTGTTTACATGCTTTCATAGAACACATTTCAATTGATGCTCTTAATGGGAAATGAATGAACATAGATTTTCTTTCATTCAAGTTTGTGTAAGTGAATGCTTGTGTTTAAACCTTAAGTAATTCTTGGTTCCAATATCAAATATCTCATTGAGTGATTAAGGGCATGGATTCATTCCTTGTTTACATAGGGAGTTAAATGCACCACTTTGTGGACTCACTCTATGTTTGCTTGGAAAGTTAAATATTCCATTGGTTCAACCTTTTTTCATTTGTGAGTAGTATTGATAAGAAACTTTAGATTACTTGTGATTGATCTAGATTGCTATCTTGGGTTATTGGACTCGCTAATCCGCCGGCCCCTCATTTCCGCCCTGTGGTTGCAATCCCAGCGCCACATTAAAGGGGAGGGGTCTATAGGAAAGAAGCGTTAATTGTTCCACTTGGCAACCCTTTTGTGCTTTTTGGAACTCACTTGTTTTCTAGGGTGTGGACTCACTTTGAGTTTGTGTGAGGAGTTCAATGCACCACTTTGTGGACTCACCTCACATTTACTTGAAGGGTTAAGTGTTCCACCTTTAGTGCTTTTCAATACTTTTTGATAGAGAATTACTTACTTTTCATTTCTAGAAGGCCTGCTTGGGGATTTCATCACCTCAAGGGACGACCTTAACTCCCGTGTTCCAGCGGAGTATAAATATCAGGAGGTGAATCCAAAGACACCTCTCTTGGGAATGAGTTAGATTTCACTCTTGGCTAAGCCTCAAAGAACTTTATACCTTTGAGAAGTGAAGGAGGAGATTTGGGTTACCGTCTCCCCCCGGTTGTGTGATTTCAAATTCTTCTCATCTACGGATTTGTGCCTCACGTACCTTGCGTATATCAAGGAATCCCTTTAGAAAAGCCATGTATATCTTTGTAGACAACTTTCTAGGATTTTGTTGTGTTTTAAGTGTCTACTAAAACATTCTCAAGAACATACACAAGTAGAGTCCTTAGGGAGTAGAAATACTAAGTCACTATTCCTGTTCATGCGCAAGGTTGCTTTGTCCCTTGCCCATTGCTTGAAGACTGTTTGCTTGAACTCCTTGATTGCTGTCTTATGTGCTTGATCAATGACATAAATCTGATCTGCCTTTTTGTCTGTGATCTATTTTTCTATTTTCCTATCGTTCACCGTCAGAAATTGGTTGTCCTGAGTTAGGAATCAATTGATCTTTGCTTTGACTCGTATTGTCTCTCATTAGTCTACTTTATCTCTTTATTCCTTTTGTACCTCACATTGCGATTGTCTTATCTCAGCTGTTCTAGCCATCTCTTTTTGACAATTCATACCAGGTTCATCTTGCATCTTGGCTGTTCTAGCCATTTATCTCCTTTTCATTATCTTAGAGACAGAGTCTAGCTTTATCCTGAATCTTTGCTCATTACATCTTTGTCTATGACTGTCACGACTCAAAGTGGCAAGACTTATCCCGTTTAGAATACTGATCAAGATTTAAGTAAACATCATAATCAAGACATAGGTCATTCCTGAATTTGTTATGAAATCTGAACTTTGTGAGAGATCCTCACATTCCTCCTCATTCCAAGAGCATTACAATCCATTGTTTTAGATACAGTCTGACTTACTATTTCAAGAATATTATAACCCATTGTTTGAAGACCAGCAAGACTCTGAAGGGTCACTTTCTAAAATTAAACCTATTGATCCTTTTGAACCTATCAACAAGATGGGAGATCCAAAACCTTCAAAGTTGGTTTTCAATCTCAGCTCTAACATGCCAAAACCTTCAAAGTTGGTTTTCAATCTCAGCTCTAACATACAAACGATCAAAGCCACTGAGAAGGCTACAACATAAGCTCAACCGCCTTCTAGATTTGCTAGAAACAAACCTTGGATCCCTCATTGTGACATGATCATTGCTCCAAGGAGCGAGGATACTCCTAAACCCAAAACTCCCTTTGTCTTGCGAGGCCCTGCATCTCCCTCTTATAACTCCACAAAATCTCTAGCTTGTGCGAATGCTATCCCTCGATCTCATGCAAAGATTGTTCTCAAAGGTCCCAAACCTTCGACATCCAGACCAAAACTATCTATGGATAAAGCCCTCACTAAGGAAAATGTCCCCAAAGATCTCGATCTCAATCAGTTCCAATCTATGGTGGGTCATTTGACCTCACCTCATTATTTATCATTTTCCAAAGAAGATGATCATTCCTTAAGCCATCCGCATGATGCTCCCCTGTACACTGAAGTTATGATAGGCCCCAAAAGTATCCCCCACATCCTCATTGACAATAGTGCTAGCCTAAATACTTTCTCTGCTAAGATGCTTACCCAAATGACAGACAGCTTTGTTCCTGCCAATAGAGAGTCCATTGAGTTCTATGATGCTAAGCTAAAAGAAATAGAAAAGACCTTGAAGATTAAAGATATTGGCATGGGGGAATATTAGATTGAATCTATCTTGTCTTTGACAGCTCTCCCCATATCTCCACATTCCTATGAAGAACCTTCTGAAGATAGATTTGGTATTGGCTATCAGAGCGATGAGCTTGACCAACCTAGCTACAGCTTTTACTCATGCAAGGATTTAGATAATGAAGAAACACAGATTCAGCCTATGACACATGAAAGATCTTTGAATGTTCAAAATTTTGATTCAGACTACCAGAAAGAGTCTTATCTACCTTCTCAAGTGCTTCAGGAACATGATTTTGGTCCTCACCAGGAGGATTTTATACACTCTACTGAACAGATTTCTACTACTGCAGCTACTACTGAATATGTCACTGCCTCTAATGGCACACATACTGATTGGGAGCAACTGTTGGATGCTTCCCTTATCTTTGGTATGCCTCAAGGTATGCCTATTCTAGATTGTTCTACCACTTCTACTATTGAACAAAATCCTACTACTGCCGATTCCAATGATACACATACTGACTGGGAGAAACTGCTGGATGCTTCCTTTATCTTGGGTATACCCCGGGGTACACCTACTCTAGATTGTTCCACCACTTCTACTATTGAACAAACTCCTACTATTGCCAACTCCAATGGCACACATACTGATTGGGAGCAACTTTTGGATGCTTCCCTCCTCTTGGGTATGCCTCAAGGTATGCCTATTCCAGATTACTCTGCTACTTCTACTACTGAACAAGATCCTATTGTTGAAGAAACACTTCCTATGTTAGATGACAACAATGAAGAAAGTCTACCTCTGACTATGTCTCTAGTTGAATGGGACTCCATATCAGATGCTACTACAGAAATACCAGTTGATGCTATGCACTTATATGCTAGTCTTAACAACTCAAAAAGAGGAGAAAGTTATGATCCTCCAGATCAAGCTATTGATGATGATCCTTTCCACCCTCTTGTGGAGATCATTCCTATGGCTCCTACGCCATTTGCTCCAAGCTTTAATCCTACTGCTCCAACAAATCATGGGTATGTAAGACCCCATTCTATTACAGCTTCATGGAATCTTGGTAGATCCAAAATTGAAATGGTTCCTATTCGTGCACTCTTACCACCTGAAAGGGGACCTGACTCTTGGAATAGGTTATCTTGGTTAGGCTCACATAATATTCCTCCAAACTTATCTGACTCTTCTAAGATGAATCACAATCAACAACGCTCTATGGAAGATTACTTTCTTGATCTATCTGATGCATTCATGAATGATGAGGATGATACTGATATATTTGCACTTGAGCCCATCCCATCAACTTCTCTTCCCCCTTCATCTCCCAGAAAAGTGGCCCGTCCACTTCCATTTCCACCTCTCCACCTGAACCAATCATATAAGCCTCTTTCATCCACCATTCTTGAGTCTTTTGGAAGTAACTTGGATGTGCAACATAAAAATAAAAATAATAAGAATCCACTTATATCTCAAGGTCACCATGTCCCATCTAATCGACATGTGACTATGAAGAAAGGAAAGAAACAAAGGTGTTCAAAAGACCGCAAAGGTCCTCAAAAAGAAGAAGACAATCAAAAGCCAGAAAATAAAATAAAAAATGGATCTCGAAATCCATTCTATAGGCATTGTCATCAAAAGCACCTCAAAGTAAAGAAGAAAAAATTCAAAAGCTATGTGGATTCCAAAGAAAGAAAAAATCAAAGTTGTCATTTGAGCTTCCAAAATTCTCATACTTCCCTCCATTCCATCACCGTTGCCTCTCATACTTTACCCTCTTCACTCCATCTTGCCTTTTCCCATAGTGCATATTAGCATCTCCTCATTGCTAATGGCATGACTAAGAAAAATCTAGAATGTACTCTTCCTAAGCGTTTAGAGCGTGGGAAATCTGACGAAGAGTTAAGGTGTGTCCATGAGGATATTTGTGGGTCTGACTTAAGTGATCTTTCCTTGACTATGGATCTCTTGACTATTGGACACGACTGGTTGGCTCTCTTGTTACTGCTACAACATCTGGTTCTGATTCTGCAACTTCTCAGCTGGCTACTACTACAAATGACTGTGTTCTGAGAGATTCCTACTAAAGGAGAGAAACTCAAAGAGCCCATCAATGCTCTTCATCTAAGAAGTTCTACAGCTGACATTCTCAGTGTGCTCATGTACATACTTATTGATCCTGAAAAAATCCTAAAAATTGATATATTGCAAAAAATCCTAAAAATTGCAAAATGTCCTAAAAAATGATCATCTTAGTGAAAACCTGGCAAACAGGTGCTTTGATGTATCTATTATCCTGGTGAAAACCTGGTAAACAGGCACCTTGATAATACCAAAAAAAAATAGAAAATTTCAAAAATACAAAAAAAATAGAAAATGTGAAAAATACAAAAAAAAATCAAAATTTCAAAAATACAAAAAAAATAGAAAATTTCAAAAATACAAAAAAATCAAAATTTCAAAAATACAAAAAAAATAGAAAATTTCAAAAATACAAAAAAAATCAGAAGATCAAAAAAATACAAAAAAAGCAAAAAAAGAGAAAAGTACAAAAAAATTGAAAAAGAGAAAAATGTGCCATTGATGAAAACCTGGTAAACAGGCGTCATGGTAGAAAAAATAGAATCTCTGCCAAGATGGTGAAAACCTGGTAAACAAGCACCTCTTGTTTTCCTGAAGTAACATCTCATCTCAGCATCGCTTGGCTCTTAGTTTCCTACTTTAGTTTCCTTCCTTTCCTGCTTTAGTTTGTTTTCCCGCTTTCCTGCTTTAGTTTGTTTCCTGCTTTGGTTTGCTAGCTCATGCGCTTGTCTTTGAGTTTTCTTCGACTCTTCATGGATTGGAACTGGTTCACACTTGGGGGCACCTGCCTGGTCTAGGGGGCATTGTCCTATCACTTTCGGAAACTCTTTTGAGCATTGGTCGCCAATGGTTCCCACTATGCCTGCCTACGGATACCTAGCTTTCGTTTGATCTCTCTTCTTCGGGATTTCTCCCTTCTATCAATCACCAGTGATTCTCACTACGTCTGCCTACTATCATTATCTCATTGAGACTTCGAACGTTATCTTTCAGAATTGTCTTCAATCCGCTTGAACACAAACTTAAACTAAAACTAAAACTAAATGTGTGTTCCTTTGAGACATGTTGAGCTTTGTTTTCTTTGAGTGCTTGTTTGTTTGGTTTGCTTTTTTGCTTTCTGTTTGTTGGTTTAGTTCCAATGATCCAAAGAATTCATTTAAGAGGGGTGTCCATCTCTAAGAGCCTCCATCTCGTATTGGATGGCCATGCGTACCTCGACTCCTTTTATATGGATGCTTTGATGAGGCTAGTTCTTCTCCTTGTCTTTTGAGTGACTTCTTTCTGCAACTGATGAAATTGTAAATGCTCATCTTGCTAAGTGAACGTAAGGGTCACTGCGAGCAATCTTTGGCAAAAGAAGGAACTCCTGTGTGTTTGGTGTGTTTGTTCGCAAGAGACATTCAGGTCATTCTAGCATTTATGCTCTAATGCTTATGTTAACTTGCTAAATTAAAAGGAATAGGTGTTCAGGTCATTCTAGCTTCTTGTGCCTTAATGCTTACACCTCATTCCGACAAATTTAAGACTTATGTCATATTCATATTCTCATGTTGGGGAGAATTGTATGGCATCTTGCGATTGTCCCATGCTTAAACAAACTCAATGATGATAAATACGATGAGTCCAACAGCCAAGTCCGGAGGATTGCATTTGTTCATCCTAGGCCTGCATTTAGACTTGCATCTTTCATTCTAGGCTTGCATTTGGAGTGATTTCTTGTTGCTCTCTTGATTACTTTCTTTTGGATCTGCTCATCAAAGGTTCTCATCTTTTGTCCCAGTCTCATCTTGGTTGCATCCTTTTTCGGGATCGAAATCAAAATCTGACATCTCTAAGTGGCTCAAAATCGCGTTTTAAATATTGGACTCCTTCTGGATCGGATGCTTATGCAGTCAGCCTTCTGGTGTCATCTTCCTGCTAGATCCTCATCTTTGCATCATGTTCTCAAATCTTTGCTTCTTTTCATCAAGTCAACCCTAGTCAAAATTTGGTCAACCATGGTCAAACTTGGTCAACAGGACCTCTGCTTTGCTCCGTTTCACTTCTGTAGCTTCATGAATCTAGTCTAATTGCTTTTGCTCTGCAATCTCTTGTTGTTTATCATCCTTCTGACATGTCATCTTTCAATTTCACTCCCGAGGGGGCAGGATGATTACATCATTTGAATCTTGTCGAATCTATTCTTGAATCAGTCTGATTTGAATCATCAGTCCTCATTGCTAGGGGCATCTTCACACCTCGCATCTTGTTATCTGGAAATCTATCTCTTAGGTATCTGAGCAATCTAACTCAGATCCTCGAGGATCATTCTTCATTCTGGAGATGGTTCTTGAAATCTTTTGGGTATTGGGGCAATCTAACCCTAATTCCTGGGAGTCAAGCTTCGTTCTGGAGATGACTCTCAAAATCTCTTTTAGACTGTTATCTGGGCAATCTAACCTGGGTCTCGAAGGACTAAGCTTCATATTGGGGCAATCTAACCCTGATTCGGAGATAGTCCTAAATCTGCATCTTCATCAATTGGTATTGGGGCAATCTAACCCCGATTCCAGTTCTCTTCTAAGATCGTTGTCTTCGCAATCTAACTTAGACTTCGAAAAATTTATGCTTTGATCTGCTTTCATCTATCACTTCAGACTATTCTTTGAATCAACGCGCTGTTCGCACATCAATTCAAAGAGGGGCAAATGTAATACCCCAAAATTGGCACCTATTTAATTTCATCAATTTTGGTGCATTATCTTGATTTTACATCACCAAAGTCCTAGTTCCCTAGGCAATTTTCTCTCCTACCTGACTTAATTTGACTTGATGTCAATTGCAAAGACCATAAATTGCAATAATCAAACACTAAAATTAATTCCTAAGTGTCTTTGACTTTATTAGCTAAATTATCTCTATGATACATTAATTTAATTGTAAAGTCCTATGTGCTTTAAATTAAATTAAATCAAACCACCCCCTTTGGCTAATTACCCATAAAAAGGAATTAATAATTACTTGATATTCGAATGGACACACTTTTTTGAATTGATAATTCAAATTACTCGAAAGGTCACCTCCCCACATGTGGAAAATTCCATTCTTTTAATTAAATAAATCATGCTTTTTTGTCTCAATTAGGAATGAAGAGTCCACCGTTTCGAATCAAGAAACTCTTCATTCCTCTTCTGGCTTGGTCTATTTAATGAACCTCTTTTTCTCATTCAAGAGAGCAATTTTTGAGAGCATCCTTACCATAGCATTTTTTAGTCTCATATCTCATTATTTTCAAAGCTCTTTTATTGCATTATCTAGTTTAATATCTCATTATTAGTATAATCTTTGCATCACATTTTAGACTAAAATTGCTTATTTGTTCTTAGTTTAATATCATATTTCTTTCAAGTTCTTAGATTAAGTTGCATCTCATCTTTATTTTCAAGCTCTTAGATTAATTGCATCCTCATTCTTAGATTAAATTGCACCTCATCTTAGCTTAATTGCATTCTTGCTCATCTTTATTGCTTCTTGCAAATCCTCCATTGTTGAATTGGTCTCCCGGCTGTTGGCTCTCGTTCTGAGAGTATTCAAACACCCCATTCACATAGGAGGCAACAGGTCACCTCACCATGGAATTTGGATTGAGTTCTTCATACTCTCTCTCAAATTTTATCAAGTGAATAATGACCATGTTGTGTTGTGCCTGATTTAGAGGTCACATTCAGTCACATACAATAACTACGCAAAATCTCTAGCTTGTGAAAATGCTATCCCTTGATCTCATGCAAAGATCATTCTCCAAGATCCTGAGCCGTCAACTTTCAGACCAAAACTATCTATGGATAAAGCCCTCACCAAGGAAAACGTACCCAAAGATCTCAATCTCGACCAGTTTCAATCTATGGTGGGTCATTTGACCTCACCTCATTATTTATCATTCTCAGAGGAAGATGATCACTTGCTGAGCCACCCGCATAATGCTCTCCTACACAGTGAAGTTATGATAGGCCCCAAGAGTATCCCTCGCATCCTCATTGACAATAGTGCTAGCCTAAATACTTGCTCTGCTAAGATGCTTACCCAAGCGATAGATAGTTTTGTTCCCGCCAATAGAGAATCCACTGAGTTCTATGATGCTAAGCTAAAAGAAATAGAAAAGACCTTGAAGATCAAAGATTTTGGCATGGGGGAATATCAGTTTGAGTCCATGTTGACATTGACAACTCTCCCTCCATCTCCATGTTCCTGTGGGGAACCTTCTGAAGATGGATTTGGTATTAGCTATCAGAGCTATGAGCTTGACCAACCTAGTTGCAGCTTGCACTCACATGAAAAAACATAGATTCAGCCTATGACATATGAAAGACCTTTGAATGATCAAAATTCTAATTCAGACTACCAGAAAGAGTCTTATCTACCTTCTCAAGTGCTTCAAGAACATGATCTTGGTCCTCACCAGGAGGATTTTATACAATCTACTGAACATATTTCTACTACTATA
Organism: Chamaecyparis obtusa; assembly: GCA_027943335.1. Lineage (NCBI taxonomy): Eukaryota > Viridiplantae > Streptophyta > Pinopsida > Cupressales > Cupressaceae > Chamaecyparis > Chamaecyparis obtusa. Next base: position 4,111,432 of record BSBK01000790.1, on the reverse strand, counting down.
GCTACTACTAAATATGTCATTGCCTCTAATGGCACACATACTGATTGGGAGCAACTGTTGGATGCTTCCCTTATCTTGGGTATGCCTCAAGGTATGCCTATTCTAGATTGTTCCACCACTTTTGCTATTGAATAGACTCCTACTATTGCCAACTCCAATGGAACACATACTGATTGGGAGAAACTATTGGATGCTTCTCTTCTCTTGGGTATGCCTCAAGGTATGCCTATTCCAGATTACTTTGCTGCTTCTACTATTGAAGAAGATCCTATTGTTAAAGAAATACTTCCTATGTTAGATGACAACAATGAAGAAAGTATGCCTCTGACTATGTCTCTAGCTGAATGGGACTCTATATCAAATGCTACAATGGAAATACCAGTTGATGCTATGCACCTATATGCTAGTCTTAACAACTTAGAAAGAGGAGAAAGTTATGATCCTCCAAATCAAGTTATTGATGATGATCCTTTCCACCCTCCTATGGAGATCATTCCTATGGCTCCTAGGCCATCTACTCCAAGCTACACTCCTACTGCTCCTGCAAATCATGGGTATGTAAGACCCCATTCTATTACAGCTTCATGGAATATTGGTAGATCCAAAATTGAAATGGTTCCTATTCATGCACTCTTACCACCTGAAAGGGGACCTAACTCTTGGAATAGACCATCTTGGTTAGGCTCACATAATATTCCTCCAAACTTATCTGACTCTTCTAAGATGACTCACAATTGACAATGCTCTATGGAAGATTACTTTCTTGATCTATTTGATGCATCCATGAATGATGAGGATGATACTGATATATTTGCACTTGAGCCCATCCCATCAACTTTTCTTCCCCTTTCATCTCCCAGAAAAGTGGTTCGTCCACTTCCATTTCCACCTCTCCACCTGAACCAGTCATATAAGCCTCTTTCATGCACCAAGCTTGAGTCTTTTGGAAGTAACTTAGATGTGCAACATAAAAACAAAAATAACAAGAATCCACTTATATCTCAAGGTCACCATGTCCCATCTAATCCACATGTGACTACAAAGAAAGGAAAGCAAGAGGGGTGTTCAAAAGACCGCAAAGGTCCTCAAAAAGAAGAAGACAATCAAAAGCCAGAAAATAAAATAAAAAATGGATCTCAAAATCCATTCTATAGGCATTGTCATCAAAAGCACCTCAAAGTAAAGAAGAAAAAATTCAAAAGCTATGTGGATTCCAAAGAAAGAAAAAATCAAAGTTGTCATTTGAGCTTCCAAAATTCTCATGCTTCCCTCCATTCCATCAACCTTGCCTCTCATACTTTACACTCTTCACTCCATCTTGCCTTTTCCCAAAGTGCGTATCAGTATCTCCTTATTGCTAATGGCATGACTAAGAAAAATCTAGAATGTACTCTTCCTAAGTGTTTAGAGTGTGGGAAATCTGACAAAGAGTTAAGGTGTGTCCATGAGGATATTTGTGGGTCTCACTTAAGTGATCTTTCCTTGACTATGGATCTCTCGATAGTTGGACACTACTGGTTGGATCTCCTTTTACTGATACAACATCTAGTTATGATTCTGCAACTTCTCAGCTGGCTACTACTACAAATGACCGTGTTTCCAGAGATCACCACTAAAGCAGAGGCACTCAAAGAGCCAATCAACACTCTTCATCTGAAGAAGTTCTACAACTGACATTCTCTATGTGCTCATGTACATACTTATTGATCCTGAAAAAATCCTAAAAATTGATATATTGCAAAAAATCCTAAAAATTGCAAAATGTCCTGAAAAAATGATCATCTTAGTGAAAACCTGGCAAACAGGCACTTTGATGTATCTATTATCCTGGTGAAAACCTGGTAAACAGGTGCCTTGATAATACAAAAAAAAAATGAAAAGATAAAAAAAAAATAAAAAATGAGATATTAAAAAAAATATAAAAAAGAGAAAAGTACAAAAAAATTGAAAAAGAAAAAAAATGTGCCATTAATGAAAACTTGGTAAACAGGCGTCATGGTAGAAAAAATAGGATCTCTGCCAAGATGGTGAAAACCTGGTAAACAGGCACCTCTTGTTTTCCTAAAGTAACATCTTCTCTCGACGTCGCTTGGCTCTTAGTTTCTTGCTTTAGTTTTCTTTCCAGCTTTAGTTTGCTTCCTTTGTTTCCTGCTTTAGTTTGCTAGCTCATGCCTTGCTTTCATTGTCTTCAAGATTTTTCTCGACTCTTCATAGATTGGAACTGGTTCACACTTGGGGGAACCTTCCTGGTCTAGGGGGCATTGTCCTATCACTTTTGAAAGATTCATTTGTGCATCAGTCACCAGTGTTTCACGCTATGTCTGCCTGCTGATGCCTAGCTACTTTTGAGATCTCTCCTCAAGGATCTCTCATGTATCGGTCGCCAATGGTTCTCACTGTGCCTGCCTGCTGATACCTAGCTCTCGTTCAACCTCTCTTTTTGGGATCTCCTTCTTACATCAGTCACCAGTGGTCCTCACTGTGTCTGCCTACTGATGTTTCATTCGTGTTTCATTCTCTCTTTTGAGAATCTTCCTTTTATCGGTCACCAGTGGTTCTCACTGCGTTCACCTATTGATACTTGGTTCACACTTTGATATCTTCTTGAGACTTTGTCTCTCGCAATGGTCACCAGTGGTTTTCCATTGTGTCTACCTACTATCACTATCTCGTTGAGACTTTGAATGTTTTTCGCTTCCAATTCGACTTCAATCCACTTGAACACAAACATAAACTGAAACTAAAACTCTTTGTGTGTTCCTGTGTAGTGTACTAAGCTTTTCTCTTGCTTGTTTGTTTGCTTTATCATTTCCCCTCGAGTGAATCTAAGATGTCTTTCTTAACTGAGAAATGCAAAGACTGGGGGCATGATCTTTTCTTTGTTTTCTGCTTGCTGGTTTAGTTCCAATGATCCAAGAAATCTACATAAGAGGGGTGTTCATCTGTAAGAGCCTTCATCTTGTATTGGATGGCCATGCATACCTCGAATCCTTTTATATGGACACCTTGGTGAGGTTAGTTCTTCTCCTTGTTTGTTTTGAGTGACTTCTTTTGCTACATTTGGAATTGCTAACGCTCGTCTTGCTAAGTGAACGTAGGGGTCACTGTGAGCACTCTTTGGCAAAAGAAAGATCTCTCGCATGTTTGGTGTGTTTGTTCGCAAGAGACATTTATGTCATTCTAGCAAATGTGCTTTGATGCTTATGTTAACTTGCTAAATTAAAAGGAATAGGTGTTCAGGTCATTCTAGCTTCTTGTGCCTTAATGCTTACACCTCATTCTGACAAATTTAAGACTTATGTCATATTCATATTCTCATTTTGGGGAGAATTGTATGGCATCTTGCGATTGTCCCATGCTTAAATGAACTCAATGATGATAAATACGATGAGTCCAACAGTCGAGTTCGGAGGATTGCATTTGTTCATCCTAGGCCTGCATTTAGACTTGCATCTTTCATTCTAGGCTTGCATTTGGAGCTCTTTCTTGTTGCTCTCTTGATTGCTTTCTTCTGGATTTTCTCATCAAAGGTTCTCATCTTTTGTCCCAGTCTCATCTTGACTGCATCCTTTTTCAGGATCGAAATCAAAATCTAACATCTCTAAGTGGCTCAAAATTGCATTTTAAATATTGGACTCCTTCTGGATCAGATGCTTGTGCAGTCAGCCTTCTAGTGTCATCTTCCTGCCAGATCCTCATCTTTGCATCATGTTCTCAAATCTTTACTTCTTTTCATCAAGTCAACCCTAGTCAAAATTTGGTCAACCATGGTCAACTATGGTCAAACTTGGTCAAAAAGACCTCTGCTTTGCTCCGATTCACTTCTGCAGCTTCATGAATCTAGTCTAATTGCTTTTGCTCTACAATCTCTTGTTGTTTATCATCCTTCTGACATGTCATCTTTTGATTTCACTCTCGAGGGGGTAGGATGATTACATCATTTGAATCTTGTCGAATCTATTCTTGAATCAGTTTGATTTGAATCATCAGTCCTCATTGCTAGGGGCATCTTCATGCCTCGCATCTTATCATCTAGAAATCTATCTCTTAGGTATCTGAGTAATCTAACTTAGATCCTCGAGGATCACTCTTCGTTCTAGAGATGGTTCTTGAAATCTTTTGGGTATTGGGGCAATCTAACCCTGATTCTTGGGAGTCAATCTTCATTCTAGAGATGACTCTCAAAATCTCTTTTAGACCGTTATCTGGGCAATCTAACATGGGTCTCGAAGGGCTGAGCTTCGTATTGGGGCAATCTAACCCCAATTTTGGAGACAGTCCTAATCTGCATCTAAATCTCACTCTGGGGCATTGGGGAAATCTAATCCTGATTCTCGTCTCTCTCAAGAACCGTTGTCTTTGCAATCTAACTTAGACTTCAGAAAATTCATGCTTTGATTTGCTTTCATCTGTCACTTTAGACTATTCTTTGAATCAATGCGCTACTCACACATCAATTCAAAGAGGGGAAAATGTAATACCCCAAAATTGGCACCTATTTAATTTCATCAATTTTGGTGCATTATCTTGATTTTACATCACTAAAGTCCTAGTTCCCTAGGCAATTTTCTCTCTCCTACCTGACTTAATTTGACTTGATGTCAATTGCAAAGACCATAAATTGCAATAATCAAATATTAATATTAATTCCTAAAGTCCTTGACTTTAATTAGCTAAATTACCTCTATGATAATTTAATTTAGTTCTAAAGTCCTAAGCACTTTGAATTAAATTAAAATCTACCCCTTTGGCTAATTACCCTTAAAAAGGAATTAATAAATATTTAGTTAATTGAATGGACACCTCTTTATTTGAATTTAATAATTCAAATTACTCGAAAGGTCACTCCCCACATGTGACAAATTTCATTCTTTTAATTAAATAATTCATACCTTTTTGTCTCAAAGGGGAATGAAGAGTCAGGAGTTTCAAATCAAGAAACTCTTCATTCCTCTCCGGGGTTCTCTATTTAATGAACCTCTTTTTCTCATTCAAGGGAGAGCAATTTTTGAGAGCATCTACACTATAGGCATTTTTTAGTCTCATTTGATTCATTGTTTTCAAAGCTTTTTATTGCATTTATTAGATTAATATCTCATTATTAGTATAATCTTTGCGTCACATTTTAGACTAAATTTTCTTATTTGTTCTTAGTTTAATATCATATTTGTTTCAAGTTCTTAGATTAAGTTTCATCTCATCTTTATTTTCAAGCTCTTAGATTAATTGCATCCTCATTCTTAGATTAAATTGCACTTCATCTTAGATTAATTTAATCTTGCTCATCTTTATTGCTTCTTGGAAATCCTCCATTGTTGAATTGGTCTCCCGGCTGTTGGCTCTCATTCTGAGAGTATTCAAACAACCCATTCACATAGGAGGCAACAGGTCACCTCACCATGGAATTTGGATTGAGTTCTTCATACTCTCTCCCAAATTCTATCAAGTGAATGATGACTATGTTGTGTTGTGCCTGATTTAGAGGTCACATTTAGTCACATACACTCATCTTAGTTCTTTTGGACTTATCCTTAGATGAAATAGTACTATGTAGATAATAAAGTATTTATTTTTCCATTGTCATTAGCTTCAAAAAATATTGAAGTAAGCAAAAACATAAGTGAAGAAAACAAAAAAAAAACTAGTGCAAAGTCACAAACAAGAGAAATTGAGACCTATAGGTCTCTGGAAAATGTATGGGAAGAAATTTCCAAACATTTTCCTTGCCACAGTCATTATTTAATAATATTCAATCCACTTGCAAATCAAAATAAACAAAAAAGAGACTATTTTATCCTATCTATGAAGATTAGTCATCTTGGGGGACCCACCTGGGTCATCACCCCAAAGAGGTCCTGACAAAAAAATATATACAAATATTACTTTTCATGGCCAAAAAATAATAAAATTTAATATATAAAAAAATAGATATCCATACCCCCACATTAGTTGTTATTTTTAAGTTTTTAAGTTTTTATTTTTTTTAAAAATATGATTAGGGGGGGCTGGGGGCCCCACAGCCCCTCCCTTCTCAACACCTGGGTACCGGTGGGCCCTGCTCGCAGGAACTACCTGCCATAGCTAGATGACCCCTGCTGAGTGCAGGGTACCACCCTGCTAAGGCAAGACGACCGTACATGGGGGGGGGTATCGCACGGGCAGTGCGAGCCCCGCGTAGAAGTTTCCTTGAGGACTTAAAAGGGCCGAGGCCCTATAAAAATAACATGCAATTTTTTTTAATATTAAATTTTATTTTGTTATTAATTATTAATTATATTAATTAATAATAGTTATTAATTAATAGTTAAATTTTATTTTATTTTTATTAATTATTAATTATATTAATTAATAATTAATAATTAATATAATTATTAATTAATATTTTTTTAATTTTAATTATTACATTAATTAATAATTATTATTAATTAATGTAATTATCGATTAATACTTAGATCATTAATATTCTTCATTTATTTAAATCTATTAATTGGATAATAGCTTTTTTCTTAAATTGTTGTTAGTTAATAGTCAAATTGTTTTTCTTGTAATGACTCAAAATTAATCAAAATTAATTAAGGAATATAGTTAGCACAGTTCTCATGGTTAGTGTAATCACCTAAAAATGGACAAAGAGAAAATCAAGTCAAATCAAGGCAAATCAAGGACATAATTGAATCAATTGAATCACAATGCATAATTAGCCAATCAAAATGAAAATCAAATCTTAATTCAATCAAAATCAAAATTGAGAGCACTTTAATCAAGTGAAATCAAAACAAAATACAATTAATTCAATTAATTGTATAGTCTTGGATTAAATCAAATTCAACCCATTCAAGGGGTACATGGCTAAACAAAATCAATTAAATCAATTAATAAATCCTAATTAATCTCAACAAACATAAAGGGAGGAAAATCAATCAACCAATGAGAATAAATGAAAGGCATTCACATGGATCAAGCCAAATTTAATCTCATTCACTCAAAGTGAAAAGGAATCTTGACCATTGATCTTGTCTACTTGTCCCAAGCTTTGAGGACACAAACTTTGCTTTGTCTTCAAAGTGTGGAACCAAAGACTCAACTCAAGTTTAACCATGATCAAATACAACTACACCCCCTACCATTGGAAAATCTATAAACCAAAGGCCTAATTCCTTCATAATTATCATCCACACATCTGAGAATTGTATTGAGCCTCTTGCAATTTGAGCTTAGAAAGGCATTTGAGAAGCATTTTAGCATTTACTTTGAACTAATTGGTAGCAATAGCATTGTTATCTTTATCATTCTCATTCTAGGACTATCATTAATGGAAGCTTGCTGAGAGCTATTCATTAACAATCTTAGTTAGAGAGCCATAGGATGCTCAATTAGTCATTATTTTTCTAAATAGTTGCTCTATTGCTTTGTGGTTGTATTTAGTTACTATTTTCAATTATTGATTAACCTTAATTCTATGAAGGCACTTTCCCTAGTGTACAAAATGGCACCCACTGTGGGGCAGAATTCTCTACTTCATTAATTGTATGGAAATTTTGCATTATTTCCAAATTTGCATATCATTAACCCTCAGTTTTTTCAGGAAACAACACTTTTGGCACTTTAAGCAGTGCTTCTATGAAAGGAAACAATGCTTTCAATCACTATTCTGGCACTTTTGCGGCAAAGTTGTGCGCCTTTGTGTCAATCTGCAGTGCCTTTGCGATTCCTATCTTCACTCTCCTTGTCTTTCAATGCTTTCGCATCATAAAAGAGCACTTTTCTCCTGACTACTAGGTGCTTTCACTAGTTTTCGTAGTGCTTTTGCATAAATTTTACCACCTTTGCTTATTCTAGTAGCACTTTTAAGAGTTATTTGTGCACTTTTACATTTTACTGGTAGAATTAAATAGCGCTTTTAATCATATAAGTTGCACTTTTGAGCAATAAAATAGTGCTTTTAATTAATTCTAGTGCACTTTTGTAGAATTTTATGAATTAATTAATCTGACTGTGGCAAAATGACTTTTATTCTGTAGGATGATAGGGCATAAATAGGCAAGAAAGCCAGAGACAAAATTCAATTAGGAAGGCAAAGCTTTAGCCAAAAAGATCAAGAAGGAGAACATAGCTCATATCAAAGCGGTTCTTGAAACAACACAAGAAGAAGACAATCAGGTATATCAAAAATATCTTGATGTTATTGAAGCATACAAATCAAAATTCGTATCTTTAAATTGGATCTTTAGTCCTTAAGTTCAAGTTTTCCTTAAAACTTTGCAATTAAGGTGCTTAAAAGTTCAATACATTTTTAGTTTCTTCATTCATTTTGCTTTGATTTTTTTTCCTCATTGTGATTGTTGGTGTTGAATAACTTGTTGGAGGAAAAGCACATTTGGAGGAGGCTATTGCCAAGGTGAGTTGAAAAACAATGACAAAACCTTTCAAAAATGCCCCTAGCTTAGGCTAGCTACAAAGAAAGGTATTTCTCTATTCAAGCTTGCACTTGATCAAATTGCGGCATTCTTTTGACATAGCTTAAGATAAAATAGGAAATGAATTACACACTTCAATTTTAAGAATCTCCTTATCAAGAGATTGGGAAAGAACAAGCGTGTGTTTAAGTGTGTGGAACAAAGAAAGACAATAGGGATATGCTCTTCACTCTTTGAGTGAATCAAACTCCCAAACTTGTCGGCCTAAGTTCATTTCTTGTTTTCCATATACATGCTAGAGCAATAGTGGGCTCGCCTTCCAAGTTTTCCTTAACGAGGCCAGTGAGAGGGACAACCCAAAGTGGGATACGCTCGCTTTTTTCCATGAGAATCCAACCCACTCTAAAATGAAATGCATGCATCCTTAATGGGGTGTGTGACAAATGAATCTTAATTTTTCAACCTTCCTCTAGTAGTCCTCAAGAATTGTGCAAAATCGTACCTCGGTGCATGTGGGAAGCCCCTTAACATACTTAGGGGATGAGAGATTAAAGTCTATTTGAATGGAATCAATACTAAATCCTTGATAAAATAGAAAGACCACCTTCTAGAGCCATGTTTGTGAACCAAGTCTTGTGCTAGGTAGGTGCTTGAAGTGCATTCTTGTGAAAAACATGTGATAACATTCTTCAAATCAAACATTTTGTGTTTAAGTGGGTAAAAAGAGACAAATGAATGTGTGATTGTTGTGTTTGCAATACATAAACAAGTGAGAGATATCCATTGAAAATCATCTTATATTTTTAAATCTCTTCAATATAAATCAACAATTTTTCGAATCAAGGATCATTCCAAAATGAACCCTTGTTGGATGCCAGTTTCCATGTAGTCCCAAACATATAGGGTATCATTACCAGGAGATAGCACTATTTTTGCAAACCCAAGGCAAGAAGTTGAGTACCAAAGTGTGTTCAAAGATCCTAATCAAGAAGAAATTTTTACGAACCTGTTTGAACCAAGACTTGAAGAGATGGGTGATATGAATTCAGCCTATCACAATATCAACAATGCCAACTATGATCCTAAGGAGACACTTGAAGAAAGGGTTGAGAAAGCTGCCCAAGACAATGATTCCTATAGGTTATGGAGAAATTAATAGACAAAAGATAGGGAGAACTTCTTCCTAAGCCTAGCACAAAAGGGGGTAAAGCTGCCCTATGACTTTGATATTGACCAACTCAAGAGAGACCAACACCAAGATGATCCTATGAATGTTATGACTAGGTAGATAAAGGCCTTCCAAGAGAAAATTGATACCATGAAGAAGGTAGCAGAACCTAAGGCCTTTTCCATAGAAGCTTTGTGTCCTTTTCCTTTTGACAAAATTTTAGCAATGGTATCTTTCCCTTTCAATACCATTTTTCCTAAATATGATAAGTACATGGGTAAAATAGACCCACAGGACCATTTAATGGAGTTTTGCACCCTAAGCATAGAGTTCATGCACAATGATACATATCTAATGAGACTCTTTCCTAGGAGCTTAGGAGGTCCTGCAATGGAGTGGTTTTCAAAACTAACCCCCAGAATAAAGTCCTTTGAGGAGTTAGCCTCCAAGGTCATAACCCATTACTCTTACAACATTGAGCATGAAATTACTATGCTCAAGTTATGTGATACTAAACAAAAAGATGGAGAGTCCTTTTTAGGATTCTTACAAAGGTGGAGGACCATTTTTGCAAGGTATCCACGAAGTATCCTAGAGAAAGAGAAGATGGAAATCTTCATCAACAATCTGACCTCAGAAATGAATTATAGATTACAACTTCAATGTCCCCCAACATTTGAGAAACTCATCAAAAATGGGATAAAGATTGAAGATGTCTTGGTCAAAAGAGGTGAAGTTAAATTATTTAAGGATAACAAATCCAACAACAATAACAACAATAATAATAGCAGCAATAACAATAATTATGTGCCTAAGTATTTCAATAATCAAGGGTCCAATAATAACAATGATAAATCTAAATCTTGGACAAAGAATAACAATAAAAACCTTGTAAATGATGGAGTTGTGGAAGCACACAACTTAAAGTCTACCCCTTTTATACTACCATATGGAGCTAATTCTTCAAATAATGTTAATCAATCAAGTAAAGCTCCATTTAATTTCAATAATTCCAACAATAATCCCAACACTTCCAACAATAAGACTTGGGATAAATCAAAATCAAACTCCAATTATAGTAAAATGAAATTCACCTAATTAGGTGAACCTTTGGAGAATGTACTAAGAACCTTGTTGGCCAATCAAGTTATCACATTACCCGACATATCAAGTTATGACCCCAAAGTCAAAACTTATTGGTGGAATGCATCTCATCATTGTGAATACCATTGAAAAAGAGGTCATCCAACCAACAAGTGCATGAGATTGAAGCACTTAGTACAAGATCTAATTGATAATAACACCATCAAAATGGAAGGACCTCAAAACAATGAGGATTGCACAGCCTACAAAAATCCCTTTTTGAATCATGAAAAGGGTGATTCATCGAATCAAAATCATAAAAAGGGTAATGAGAAAGTGAACTTTGCTCACACATATGATAACACGATAAACACCCTACGAGAGGATCAAACCATAAACATTATCATAGTGAAAGATAAGTTAAGGGAAGTATCATCAAATGTTGTCACTAGGGGGCAAGCATAAAAAATTATCCTACCAACCAATGCTCCAAAAGTGGTGATATCAAACCAAGCTTCCACATCATCATCAAAGCAATACAACTTGGTAGATCAATTGCAAAGAACTCCCGCTCAAATTTCTATTCTTGAGCTACTCAAACTATCACCAATTCATAAGGATATCTTGGAAAAAGCCTTGTTGGAAACAAATGTGCCTCTAAATTTGGAGGTAGACAAATTCCAAAATATGGTAGGGCACCTAATCGCACCTCATTTCCTATCATTTTCCGAATAAGATGACATGTCTCTTAATCATCCCCAAAATCTGCCCTTACACATAGAAGTGTTGATCCATAAGCATAGGGTTAAAAGAGTCCTTATAGATGGAGGTGCTGGCCTAAATATTTGTACCCTTAGCTTGGTAAAATCCCTAGGATTTTCTAAGGAGGCTATTGACCCAAAGAAGAAATAAACCATAAAAGCCTATGATGATGAAGAAAGAGCATCAAGAGGAGTTATAGTCTTACCCATAAGAGTTGGTCCCATGCAAAAAGAGACCATATGCCAAGTGTTAGACTTAAAATTGACTTACAATATTTTGTTAGGAAGGCCATGGATCCACGAAATGCAAGCCGTTCCTTCAACTTATCATCAATGTTTAAAATTCCCATATCTAGGTCAAGAGATAATGGTAAGTGGAGATCTAAATCCATTCCAATATTGTAATAATGTCAAGCCTATCAATGACTCATTGGTTCCACACAATGCTGAAGGGTCCATACCTAAGAAAGTAGAGCAAGGTCAAAATTCTAAGAACACTTCTTGGTTGAAGGGAAAGGCAAAGATGGAAGAAGAAGTTATTATTGAAGACACACCAAACTTCATTAACCCAACTACCTTGACTAAAGGAAAAGAGAGGGTTAACGAGGATAAAATTATTGATGAAATAAAAGAAGATCATATACAAGCTACTCAAGTATTCACCAAAGAGGCCCATTATCAAAAGATGGACCAAATGATGAAATTTTTTGATAAATATTGTAAGATTAAGAAAAAGGGAGTAGACGAATACTCCTTATCTATGAGGGATCTACCTTTATCACCCAAGTCCTTTGGAAAACCCTCAAATATGCCTCATAGATATAATGATAACTTTGTGAGGGCAAGTACATCATCTGCCATGGATGAAGAGGAAAATGAAATTTTGAACTATTTATACAAGGATGAAGAATCAAGTGCCCATGTCAAACATATCCAAAATATAACCATTCCCACACATCAATATGGGAAAGGGTTTTCAATCATGCAAAAGATGGGATAAAAAGGTCAAGGACCTCTAGGCACAAAGAATGAAGGGATCATTGAACCCTTAGAAAGTACATGGCGAGATTCTAAGAAGAAAGCAAGAATAGGGTATCTTGAAGAAGGATACACTCAAAAACATCATCCCCAACTTTATAGCCAAATATTACAATTAGAGTCTCATAGTGATGAGGATTCTAATGAATGGGAATGGGAAACCCTATTAGATGAGTCATGCCAAGACAAGGGTATTGATGTTATTCATACCTATGCTTCTACCAAAAACAAAGGAACCATGATAGAATCGACTTCAAATCAAGCATCTAGTTCTAGCCAAGTGATTCTAAATGATGTACCAAGTATAGAGATAGAAATTAATTAGTGGGTAGCGAACCATATGTTCCTTCATGGAGACCTACTATGGAAGAATCAAATGCTAGGTTTAATCCACATGAGTTCTATCCCACAGAAACTCGAGAGGACTCTAGTGAGGGGGACTTTGATCCTTCTTCTTTAGAACATTTAGAGGAAGCCCATGTCTGAGACTTTCAAGATACAATGTATGAACCCTCCAATAATGAGATCTACACCTTAAACCCAATCGAGACAAACCCAAGTGTTGACCCATTAACTCTCATTCGTCCAAACCCAATTGAATGGAATACCATTGAACCAACTACCTTGCCAATTTTATTGAATGACAACATGGTGTCCCAATACCTCAACGTGGTTGAACCTTCTTCTATCAGAGAATATCAGGAAGAAATGATCAAAGGGAGCATCCAAACTTCTAATCCAAGAAAAAATGAAAAAATAAAAAATAAAAATAGAAAAGGAAAATAATCAAGTGTTGAAAACCACTTTGTGGCAACATTAGATCAAGAAAAAAACAAAGAAATAAAGGATGTTTCCAAAGATGAAAACCCAACTGAGGCACCTATGGAAGGGAGTTTGGATGTTCTACTAGAACCCTATGAAGAAAGATCTCCAATCTTAATCAAGCCAACAAAAAAGATAAACATTGGATCAGAAACAGAGCCAAAGTTCATCCACTTAGCAACATCCCTATCTAGCGAAGAAAGGACAGAATTCATTAAGTTCTTTAAAGAAAGACAAGTTAACTTCACATGGTCTTATGATGATATGCCAGGTTTAGACCCAAATTTGATAATGCATCATCTCAATATCAAGGAAGGAGCAAAACCCATTAAGCAAAAATTAAGGAAAATGCATCCTCATATAGCCCTACTCGTCAAAGTGGAGTTAGAAAAACTATTGAAAGTGGGATTTATAAGGGCCATTGATTATGCACAATGGATCTCAAAATAGTGCCAGTATCGAAAGCAGACCAATCCATCAAAATCTGCATGGACTTTAGAGACTTAAACTTGGTGTGTCCTACGGATGATTTTCCACTTCCAAGTATTGATGCTATTGTAGATTTAACGGCGAGGCACTCTATGTTCTCACTCATGGATGGATTTAGTGGGTATAATTAGATAAAGATAACACTAGAAGACCAAGATAATACCTCTTTTACATGTGCATGGGGTACATTTTGCTAGAATGTTATGCCATTTGGGTTAAAGAATGGAGGAGCGACCTATCAAAGAGCAATGACCACAATATTTCATGATATGATGCATAAATTCATGGAGGATTATGTGGACGACATACTAGCCAAATCACATTCAAGGAAAGAACACCTACCAATCTTAGCAAATTTTTTTGAAAGGCTAGAAGAATTCAAAGTAAGACTAAACCCAAAGAAATGTGCATTTGGAGTACAATCCGACAAGCTTCTAGGTTACATTGTATCTGTAAAAGGGATAGAGTGTAGGGCCGACCCCAGCCCGTCATAGATTAGCACAGTTGTTTACTATTTATGTTATCAATTGTTACTATTTTAGTCTCTTAAATACTTTGAAACTTAAGTTAATTTTTTAGATCTGTAAGATTCCGTACCATGTTATTAAGCATTATATTGATGTGAACCTATTCAGGTAATATCCTATGGATAATTATGCAGTTAATCTTTATGGTTTAGTTGATGATGCATTGTGTGAGATATACAAGTTAGGATATATCAAAATGTAGATATTGTTTTACCAATGTGTAAATGAATGTAGTAGTAGGTGGTGTGTGTGTTATATTACATACTATATTATCTTTATATGTGGATTTTATTGGACCTACTGATGTGTTCATTGAGAGTGCAGGTAGTTGACCATGGTAATAAATTTGGGGTTTCAAACACTAACCTATGTATATCTTCCGTGATGCTAAGGTCATGTCTATGAAGAGACATAGACCTCGTTGTAATGTGTTTAATTCATGAAAGTAAAATTGTATGGTTGTATTTAAATAAGTTTTGTGAAATAAGTCATGCCTAATGTAATTTATGTGTGTCACTTGACACCTATGTCCTTATGTGTTGGCATGACTAGTAAATGTATCTAGGAAGACCTATTCATTAGTTGATTTTCGGATGCAAACTTCTAGTGGAGTTTAGGAGGACCTAATAGGCTTCTAGAAGGTGTTTAGGACTAGTTTTGACCACCCCACTTGATACCTTAAGGGTTGGGGGTCATTTTCAACCCACTAAGAGCCTAGAATACTCATTATGACACTTCAAAAATATCTCATCTTCAAAGTGGCGAAAATGGAAGAGTTTGAGAATTATGGGATAGGTATCTTATCTTATCTAGTGAGTCAGATTCCATTATGAGGGACATGAGTTGGAAGGATAAGGGAGAAAGACTCTAGAGGTTTCCAAATAGTGTTTGGACCTGATATTTCTTGGCTAGAGCCTATTTAGGGAGAAGAGGAGAGGAAAGAAGGTTGTTCACCCACTCTCTACTCTTAGAGGTCACTAGAATTGGAGAAGGAAGGAAAAGCTTAAGGGGAGAAAGCTCCACAGTTCATCTCTTCATATTTGATTTCAAGGTTGGATTTCCTTAGAAATTTGTAGTCTTTCCTATTTTTCCATGCATGTAAAAGCTCAAGGTATATTCATGGTGTTTCATGTTATTGTATTTTGAACTCCATGGGTTTCTATGGAGGTGTGTAAATCTTGTTTTTATTATGTGATATTTAATTTTTTTTTAGGGTTTCTCTCAAGGCATACTCACCCTTGGGAGGGATGAGTAGCCTTGAAGGGGGTGAAGGTTTAGTGATTTCCCATGCGATGCCAAGAGTAGTCTATGTGAGGAAATTGTTCTTGTAAAAGGAAGGATGTCCATAGTAGGATAGACTAGCATGGATGTTATAGGTTCCATAATGCTAAGTTTATCCTACATATGAATCGGTACTTGTAAAAATAAAAGAGATATGATTTGTTTAGCCTATGTGGGGCAATTGTTCATGTGAAAAGATAGATGTCCAAATGGGAGAGGCTAGCATGGATGTTAT
The DNA here is from genome assembly GCA_027943335.1 of Chamaecyparis obtusa. Classification (NCBI taxonomy): domain Eukaryota; kingdom Viridiplantae; phylum Streptophyta; class Pinopsida; order Cupressales; family Cupressaceae; genus Chamaecyparis; species Chamaecyparis obtusa. The sequence goes on along the minus strand of BSBK01000790.1, from coordinate 4,095,611 downwards.
GGGCTCCATGATGCCACGTTTATCCTAATTGTGGAATCTATTCTTGTTCAAATAAAAATAATATTTTGTGTCAAGTGATCTTAGTATACTCTTGGCTAGCTCCTCTTGGGATTTCGGTTCATTTTCACCCCTAGTGTTCAGGTCCTAATATTAGAGACCTAGTAAGCCTTGGATGGGAATTTTGTTGATATATGATCATTGTTGCCTTTGTGATTGAATGATCCTACCTATTAGTGTTTTGTAACCCCTAGCTCGGGGGTGGCTTAAAAGGCCTAGGTTGGGAGGTGATCCTCCATGGTCAACCTACAAATTTTATTTGCAGGTTCTATGAATAATTTGGAAGGAACAAGCTTGTCTAGGAGGTTTTGTATCTACAAGTTGTTTCATTGATTTATCTTGGAATTTCTATAAGGAGAAAGTTGAAACCCCTTGAAATATTTGATTTATGAAAGTTGCATTAATGTTGTAATTCTCTTGTGATGTGAAAGGAGAAATGGTATTTCATTTAAAGTTGTGAAATCTCAATATATTGTGCAAGTAAAATATGCCAATTTTCTAGATGTATTAATGATGTTATCTTCCTACGATGAGGAAGAAGGAATTTGTAATTTATTCAAAGTTGTAAAACTTGCAAATTTGAACCTTATGTAAAGCTTGGGAAAGAAATTAAATACATATTTTCTTATTAGTCAGTTCGTTTATTTAAACTTTTCCATAATTAAGTTATCAAGATTGATAATCAATAATTTACCTTTCGTATGTAAAGATCATTTGCAAAGTAATTAAATTCTTAAATGGTAATTTAAAAGTGTCATCTCTCAAAAGATATTTGATTAATCTTTTGGTAATTAAATTATTGAATCAAATTTTAAACTTGGATTTGTAGAATTTTATATTGAATTTTCTCAAAGGAATTATAATTATAATTATATTGTTTAGTGGAGTAATATTACGACCTTTAAAATTTCATTTTAGTAATATTCATGTTTGTAATAATAAGACATAAAATCTAGTTATCTATTGTTGTTAGACTTGAAACATTTAGATAAAATTAAACAAAGAAAATATAGATGTTAGAAGGGTATTGAAATTTATATTTATATATTGTTTAAATATATAGATTAATACTTCATTTAATCCATTTCTTTTAGTTCTTATAGAAAATTTAATTTTAGGAAATCATAAATACCTAGTATTGAGAACTATATATAGTTATATGATAATAAAAGTATTCATGTAAAAATATACACAGATATAATTAACAAATTAAATTATATTTCATTATATTGTTTTAGAGATATTCTAATTAAAAATATCTTATAGATATTTCTTCAAAATAAAATATTTATATATTTAAATTAACGGGGTCGCTGTATTTTGTTCGACGATATGAGGAAGGGGGCGGGTTGAAAGCCTACCCAATTTTGCTCCCTGGTCGCTCGCGCAGTGACTATAGCACTGTGTGAGCGCATCTATAACACTGAGCTCATTATAGTGTAGTGGTATGAACAGAGACTACTGAGATGGTGGTTGTGAGTTCAAACCTCACAATAGAAATTTTGCTCGGCCCTTCTCTGCTTTTCATGTCGTCATTCCATCCCCCGTTTGCATGCAGCTCGGCTTCAGCCCTGCATTATAATCCGAAAATTATTATTAGAACAAAGACTAAATATTAGTGTTAATATTTTAAAAATGGAAAATAATTTTAATCTATAATTTAAACTATGAAACTATGTGGGTTTTTAACCCAATTTTATTTCTCATATAAGTGAAGTATTTATAGGATTGAGTTTTAAAATTAAATGAATATTATAAGAAATATATTACAAAAAAAATAAATATATTTTGGCTCATAGATGAGATTAATATCTTAGCAAGTTTATCTTGAAGTTTTAGAAATATATTTGATTTGTAGATATTAGGTAGATATTAAAGTGCCTTATGTGGACTTTGTGGATAGAAAAATCTAGAACTTTATCACAACATTATTTATAGTTTCTAATTTCACTTTAAAAGTTATTTAAAAATCAAATATTATCTTAGGATAAATATGGAAGATATTATTCTTCTAGGAAATTCTAGAAGAGAATATCTTATGAAATGAAAAGTTAATGTTTATTATAAATAATGGAATTCAAAACTATATAGATTTTAGTTAATTGAGTAGTTGTTTTACTCAAGGAATTTATCTAGAAAATTCCAGGCTTGATTACTTAATTTATCTTTTATGTTTTAAATAAAATTTAGAAATTATTTGTCATATTTACTTTGATTAAGAAACTTCTAGAATGTTAGTTAATTGTTATTTAAATTAATGTAAATAGAATTTGTTGACTATTAGTCTTAAAACATCTACAGACAAATTAGATATTTCTTTAGGATATTTTTATATTTGTAAAGCAAGTTATAATTTATATAAATAGATATAAAAGAATTGTTTCTTTTAGTTAAGGTCATATCTTATAGATTAAATGGGTTACATTAGGGTAACGTAATTATTTAGTATTGGGTTTTAGATTATTAAATTAATTTATTGGATTAAATTGTGAAACTTAATTGATTTAATTGGTTTTAGATAAAATTAGCTAGAGGCTAATTTATTAAACTTATTTAAATTGGAAACTATATTGTACATTATTAAATTAATATTATAATCATAAAGTGAATGTAAATATATCGTTAAGATTGTAATGAAGCTTTCATGTCGTCAAGAATAGAGTATTATATTTTTTTTTAGTGACTCGTTGACCAAATTCATGCACAGTTGACTTTTGGTCAACTATTAGTCAAACCTAGGTAATTCTTCTCGGTTTGCATGCCTAGAGCTTCCATGTTGAGTTTAGTATTATTTTAACCCTATTTCATGTTTAACAATGTATGGTTGACTTTTTGGTCAACTTTGGTTGACTTTAGTCAAACTACCTCATTTTGCGTGCCGATCGAAGCTAGTGACTTAGGGAATCCTTAAGGTTTAATTGGAAGCAATTTTGTGAAGTTTGACTTTGGGTCAAACTTAGTCAAACTTGGTCAACCTTCATCTGGTTGGACCCCAGTGACATTTTTAAACACCTGAATAAATTGATTAGTTATTTTCCTTCTGCATCATCTTTGTGTGTTCATAGAACGCTTGTGCCAGATTGTTTTTTGACTTTAGCAAACTCAGTTGCGTATGTATGTGTTCTTATAGTTTAATAGTAGGTTGTAGAAAATTTTTGTAGTTGTGTTTTACTCAACTTTTGGGCATGACATAGAGGTTGATCCTGCCAAAATAAAGGCTATAATGGAAATGGAAGCACCCAAGAAAATTAGTCAGATGAGATCTTTACAAGGAAGGATCCAATCCATTAGGAGATTTATCTCCCAATTAGCGGAAAAATGCCACAATTTCAATCAACGCTTGCACAAAGATACAATATACAAATGGGATGACAAGTGTGAAGAAGCCTTTAATCTATTAAAGAAATATCTTATGAACCCACCAATCTTGATGCCACCTATCAGAGGCAAGCCCTTGATTCTATACATTTCAGCAACGGAGAATTCATTGGGGGCACTTTTAGCACAAGAGGATGAAATAGGAAAAAAGAAGGCAATTTACTACATTAGTAGAACCTTAGTCAAATATGAGCTAAACTATACATTTATGGAAAGGGCATGCTTGGCTGTAGTTTTTGCTTCACAAAAATTATGCCATTATATGCTAGCCCACAAGATAAGGCTTATGGCTAAGATTGACCCTTTGAAGTATCTACTAAGAAAAACAACATTGAATGGAAGACTAGCCAAGTGGGTGATGATACTAAGTGAATTTGACATAGAATATGTTGATAGAAAGTCAATCAAAAGACAAGTAATTGCAAACCAATTGGCTGAAGCACCACTTCATGATGATCATCCTATACAAATTGAATTCGCAGATTTAGAGATTGTGAATGTTGAGGCAAAAACATGGTAGCTTTATTTTGATGGTTCTTACACTTATCATCATGGATCAGGAGTAGGCATACTTCTCATCACCCCTCAAGGCTCTACTATCCCAAAATCCTACAAATTTTTATTTCAATGCACAAACAATATAGCAGAGTATGAAGCATTGGTTATTGGAATGAAGCTGGCATTAGAGTGGAAAGTGACATAATTAAAAGTTTATGGAGATTCACAATTGGTCATAAATCAAGTTAATGAAGAATATCAAACAAAGGATGACAAATTGGTACCCTAAAAAACCATGGTGGACAATCTCAATAAGTATTTCATACTCATTACATTTGAGCAAGTGCCAAGAGAAAAGAATAAAGCAGCGGATGTTATGGCAACTTTGGACTCACTTTTGCAAACACCTGATCAGAATGCTAGATACGAGTTCTTGGTAGAAGAAGTAATTCAATCCACGTATGACCCAACCCACCCTCACACCATTTATTTTCTAAATACAAATGAATCACCCTAGTATGGCCCAATTTATACTTACTTAAAGGATCAAATCCTTCCCTTAAACCAAACTAGAAACCAAAAGAAAAGTTTCTTTTGACAAGCCACAAATATACTATAGTTTCTGAAATATTGTATCGAAAAAGTCTTGATGGAATGCTCCTTAGGTGTTTAGAAGAGGAAGAACCAAATTTAGCCTTACAAGAAATCCATGAAGGAATTTGTGACTCAAACAGATTATCCCTAGCCAAGAAACTTCTAAGGATAGGATATTTTTGGCCTACCATGGAAAAAGATTCATGTGACTTTGCAAAAACTTGTAAGAAATGTCAATTCCATGGGAATTTGATACATGCACCCACAGAAGAACTTCATCCTATGAAAACACCATGGCCATTTTATCAGTGGGGGCTAGACCTAATAGGGATGATTTATCCACCATCTTTGAATGGTCATAAATTTATCATCACAGCAACTGAATATTTTACTAAGTGGGTGGAAGCTGTACCCCTATCAACTGCAACAGGTAAACAAATTTCTTTGTTTATCCTTAATCACATAATTTATAGATATGGCATACCTCATGCCATCATAATGGATAATGCAAGGCATTTCAAGAACAAAGACTTGATAGAATTATGCACTAAGTTTCACATGATTCATCATTCATCTTCAATCTATTACCCTCAAGGTAATGGACAAGCCGAAGCAACAAAAAAAAATATCATGAAAATTTTGAAGAGAACAGTGGATAATTCAGGAAGGGATTGGCACATCAAGATAAACCCAACCTTGTGGGCTTATAGAACTAGTATCAGAACACCAACAGGAGCTACACCTTTCTCTTTAGTCTTTGGCACATAAGTAGTATTGCCTTTAGAGGTAGAACTTCCATCTTTGAGAATATATATGCATGGGTTGATCAATGAAGAAGACTATAGGGTTGCAAGGCTACAAGAGCTAGAATTTTTATATGAAAAAAAAAAGAAAGCATGTCAAGATCTTACAATAAACACATCAAGCCAAGGACATTTCAAATAGGGGATTTAGTTTTGAGAGAAAATCCTAAGAACCAGGCAGAACAAGAAAAGAAAGGAAAGTGGGAAGCAAACTAGTTAGGACCATTTCTCATTGTTGAAAATTTTGGGACCGGCACATACAAACTAGCAGATTGTGATGGTGAAGAACTGCAAGAGCCAATCAATAGCATACATCTCTAGAAGTTCTACACATGCGGAAGACAAAAGAGGATAAAGAGTATTAGATGGAGTAGCATCATATTTATTGTACATAGTGAAAAGAGATCTTGAAAAATACCAAAACATTTGAAAAGCAGAAAAGATAAAAAATAGTGAAAAATTGAGCATGAAGAAAGTAAAAACATTCATATATGATCCCTGAGAAAAGAAAATAATTAAAAAAGAGAAAAATACAAAAAAATTAAAAAAGAGAAAAATACTAAAAAATCAGAAAAAGGAAAAAGTGCCTTGGTGAAAACCTAACAAATAGGCACCTTGGTAGCAAAAAAAGAGAAAAGCTTTAAAAACAAAAAAAAAGAGCTAGATCCATTCAATCAGTGAAAACCTGGTAAATAGGTGCCATTGAAAGTCCAAGTCAGTTGCATACCTAGAAGGTCACCTTGTAATTATTGCATTTGCTAGCATTTTTACATATTGCATAATAAAACCCCACAGTCGCATTTGCAAATACCTCAATGATTTTGGTCACCTAATCGAAAAATTGTCCTAAGTCCCACAAACAAAATCAATATCAAACTAGGGGAAATTTACTCCAAAGGAGAAAGGATTCATCAAAGAAAGCTTTATTCAATCAGAGAATCAATTCATCACACTCGAAAGAGGAACACTTAATCAAATCTACATCCTAATCCAACTTGAGCCTAAAATGAAAAATTGATGCAAGAACTTAAATGACCTTATCTTTATCAGGATTAAAAATTTGAAATGGATGGAACTACACTTGAACTATGGATTTGAAAAACATGGCAAAATTTTCTAAGTGTTGACTCAATTTATGAGATCATGTTTTTCTAGCAAGTTGATGAAAGTTTTAGACTAGACAAGCTATGATAAAAGGATGATAGTTTCTTGATTTCTGAATGACTGTCTTAAAATCAAAGTTTCCAATCATGTATTATTTGTCTAAGGACGTGATCATCAAAGAATCATTGAGGACTTATATATGATAAAATTGAGATTTCTGCTTGTTTACACAAATAGATACCTTGGCTATTCTGATCTTCAATATCATAATACCAAAATCCACTTGCAACATAGAATTTGACAAAATCAGTATTCACACTCTCATGATTGGCTTCAATCAGTGATAGTCATACCGAAGAGACCGATGGGAAAGCAAACAAAGAGGTGAAAAGTATTCATATCATCATAGTTAAACTAGTGATGATTGTACTAAAACGGGATTCCAAAAGTGCTCAAGGATGATTATAAGCTCCAAATTTTGAATAATGACAGTTAGCTGCATTCATTTTAGATTAAGTGCATTGTATATATTTTTTTCCTTAGCTTAATTTGCAAGAGGGGAAATTAAATAAAAAAGGGGGTGTATGCAAATCAAACGATCAAAAGATCATCAAAAACCAATTATATAGGATCGAGTGTGTTCAAAATAAAAAACAAAGTGCATTGCATTAGGTTACTTGCATTAATTAAATCATTATCATTTAAGTCTTGTATTAATTTAGATGTGTCCAACATTTGAATTATTAGGATCATACATTTTTAAGTTCACCATTATCATTAAAGTTCATGCATGAGAAAGCTCATTAGCAACATCAAATTGCATCCATAACATTGCATTACAGAAAAATCATTACATTCATTAAAATCATTCATTACAAACATCTCATTCATAATAGTACTATTCATACATATATCATTAAAAGCCCATCATTGCATCACATCTACATATTAAAAGCAATAGATTCATTATCCATCTAATATCCATCAATAACATAAAGTAAATAAACCATTACATAATCATCTATTCTATGTCATATATAAGACAAGTCATTAACCATCATTGGAACATATGCATACATGAAAAAATTCCATTCTGCAAAAATAAAACAAAATCATCTAGAATCATATAGCTGCATATCATATGAAACATCTAGAAAGCAATCCAACACATGATGACATCATATATAGTCAAATCAATCAAAGTATCAGAGTCCATGGTACCATCATCATAAATGAATCATAAATCAAAGTCTATAGCACGATCATCAAGAAAGCAATATTTAGGGATCAGTGTCCAATCACATATCAAAGTATTAACAAATAACCATCAACCGATCAAAAATGATACAACATGAATCCAATGTCTCGATAATAACAAGGAAAGGAAAGCTCATAAGACCACTCAAGCAGGAGAATCATCACCATCATCAACATTTTGAGGACCAGATGCACTATTTGGTGGATGGCTCAAACTAGCCTGTAACCCATGCTGACTCATAGCTGCCATAAATGACTACATCATAGAACTCATCTATGAAACCTACTGTTGAATAGAAGATATCTGAGTCTGCAAGGAAGCAACATCCGATGCTGAGGCAGGGGCAAAACCCTGAGCTGTAGTAGACTATGGAAGTGGAGTATAAGAAGAGGGAGTAGAGGAAGATGGATCGTCCAACAGGGGAAAAAATTGAGAAGAAGAAGGATGTGACAAAGATGAAGGCATCGAAGCAGTACCATGTGCCTGAATAGTAGGAACAACAGGAGGAACCAAAGGAGGAATGACCTGCTGAGCAGGAGGACCCTGTGCCTGATCAAGCAACACCTGTGCAATCTCTACATCAAAAGCTCTCTCTCATCTAACACAAGGCCTCTATATAGAAACTCTAGCCACCTGATGTAAAAGTCTATCAACCCATCCATCTCCACCCTGATCTCCAGCTCTAGGAGGAATAGGAGTAGTAGCTAACACTAGTATCTGTATGTGACCTGCTCTCACTCCGTGATGAACCCATCATCCATGTTGATACCTGATCCTACCATGATGACCACCACCTCCATCATCATCTCCATCATCATCTCCATCATCATCATCATCACCCCCATCATCATCAGCTCCATCATCTCCATCAGATAACTCCTCAATGCTAGGAATCCTCTCAGCAGGATCAGTAAATCTAGGAAAAGGATACCTATGTAACTAGGCACCATACTCATCTATAACGCCAACATCCATCACCTGTGACCTAGGGTTCCAAGGACGATACCCCAGATCTTGAATCTCTTGAACAACTATGCCATAATCAACACAAGGGCCCGATAATGATCTCTCGGCCTGAACATGAGCATACATCGCTACACCCTGAGGCATATCCTGAATGTGCCCATACTGACAAAACACACAGTGGAAGAAGAATCTCTCAATCACAAAAGTGGACTGACCAATCATCCAACAAGGACAAAACATATAAGAAAGCTCACTATCATCCTTTGGCCAAGTCTCACATCCAAGATAGGGTCTCCAAATTATAGTATCCATGTCATCTATCTGACATCGCCAGTAATCAAGCTTACCCATATGGGTCTACCTAATAATACCACTGTACATCCATGCAAATGGCCAACCAGCTGGATGATCTTGAGCAGTCACATGACGTGTCACCAGAAGGTGCTCCCAAGTCCATAGTTGTAATAAAATGGCTCTAACAGTCAAAGTAGTGGAATGTCTGTACATGATAGTGTGTAACTCATGATATAACTTTGCTAGTAAACATGAACCCCAATCAAAATGATGAGGATCTACCATCAAATCCTCTAAGATTGGACCCCAACCAACAACAAATCCATGTCCATGCCAATCTAGAAGTAAGAAACCACCAATGAGAGTACCAAGAACAACAGGTAACATAGGGAATGGGATGAACTAAGCCCACTGAATATGCTGATCACCAATAGAAGCATCACCAAATACTTGGCGATAGGCTGAACCATCATACATAGTGTCATAATACACAAGCTCTCCTCAGGTAGGAAACCGGAGAAGATGATACACATCCTCAGGGGTGATGGTCATCTCACCCATAGGAAGATGGAATGTGTTATGGTCTGAGTGCCAATGCTCAACCATAGAAGTAATAAGGCCCTGATTCACATGGAATTGAGGAAGATAGAGCAAGAATGATAGACCACACTGGGTAATATGTCGATGATCGGAATCCCTCAGGGAAGGAATCATGTCCCAGGACAATGGATAAGATCTGCGAATACGTAAAGAACTGAGCTCCAACTACAAAAAGAAAAGTTTAAACACATGAGAAAGGAAATAAAAAATTATTGGGATTATTCTAAGTCAATCAAAAATTCATCAACAATTATCAAAACCATAATCAGATTTCATGTTTCTACACAGATAGAGCAGAAATTTTATCTTCACCCATCATCTAGATCTAGATTAATGATGGATATCCTAACTATAACTAAGTCCTAACTAACACCTTACAACTTGTTACAAAATCTCAAAAATTGGGAACATAAACCTGACAATCAATTAATGATGTTGACAAAATTATAACTTGGTAAAAAATCTAAAAAACTAAAATTTTACAGAGTAAAAGCATTGTTTTAAGGAGTAAAAGTGGCAAACATCGAAAGTGCTACCTAAAGGAGTAAAAGTGCACATCTATATTGCAAAAGTGGCAAAAATTTCAAAAGCACCCAAATACACCTTAAAAGCACTCTTAAAAGATGTAAAAATGTGAAAAATCAGCAAAAGCACATGTTAAAGTTGCGGAAGTGCTAAACCTAGGCAAAAGGGCGCAAAGAAATCGTAAAAGTGCAGAAGGGCTTAAATTTTGTGAGCGAATTGCCATAGTGAATCGCAGAAGCGCAGCGTAAAAGTGTGGAAGTGCACATTTAGAGGCAAAAGCGCCCTTAAAAGGGGAAAAAGTGCCCATTCATGGAAAAAAATGCAAAAAAGGGTTCTTTATCTAGAAAAAATTGGAAATTTTTTGAAAAAAGCTATAAACAGAAAAAAGTTGGAAAGGTACAAGTACTCACTGGAGGTCCTGAGCAAGGTAGCTGATGATATCGCTGACATTTCTTGAACTGATGCTCGTGGATAGGGACAGACATCATGACAAGGGGAAAAGGCAAATGAGAGTAAAAGTCAAAAGTAAATGGTAAGTGAATAGTAAAAAGGGATTTTGACCCCTTTGTATAGGTTTTTGACCTAAAAGGAGGTAAATTTAACCTATGCAAGTACATTGTTAACCCTTTTGACCTAATAAAATGATGTGATCATCATAATAATTGATACTGGGGCATTTAAAATTAAATAAATTCAACATTGATATCAGAAATACAAATAAAATTCATCAAAAACTTGAACTTTATTAAAAACCAAACGATCAACATCATCTCGAATCAATCAATGATTGAATCAAGTATAAATTTTATTTCATTTTCGAGGGGGCATACCTTTGGATAATCAACAACATCATCATCAAATCGAGAGACCGATCATCAAATCAAAGCAAGAGCATTTATCAAATTTTTTTTCATAATCAAACGAATGGGGCATCGCATTGAAATCAATCGTCAAAACAAGTATCATATCAAGATCAATCATTGAATCAAACATCATATCGAGAACCATCATCAGATCAACCATCATATCAGGAATGATCATCAGAGAACCACATCAATCAAGAGAGTTTCATATCAATCATATGTATAGCAATCTCGTATCACAAATCAAATGATCGATCATCGAAGACATCAAATGAACATCAATGAATCAGGACCTATCATCAGCAAGATCAGAGAATTCTCTGAATCGACATGCTTCGCATGTCAACTCAAAGAGGGGCATTTGTAATCACCTAAAAATGGACAAAGAGAAAATCAAGTCAAATCAAGGCAAATCAAGGACATAATTGAATCAATTGAATCACAATGCATAATTAGCCAATCAAAATGAAAATCAAATCTTAATTCAATCAAAATCAAAATTGAGAGCACTTTAATCAAGTGAAATCAAAACAAAATACAATTAATTCAATTAATTGTATAGTATTGGATTAAATCAAATTCAACCCATTCAAGGGGTACATGGCTAAACAAAATCAATTAAATCAATTAATAAATTCTAATTACTCTCAAAAACTATAAAGGGAGGAAAACCAATCAACCAATGAGAATAAAGGAAATGCATTCACATGGATCAAGCCAAATTCAATCTCATTCACTCAAAGTGAAAAGGAATCTTGACCATTGATCTTGTCTACTTGTCCCAAGCTTTGAAGACACAAACTTTGCTTTGTCTTCAAAGGGTGGAACCATAGACTCAACTCAACTTTAACCATGATCAAATATAACTACACACCCTACCATTGGAAAATCTATAAAAGGAAGGCCTAATTCCTTCATAATTATCATCCACACATCTGAGAATTGCATTGAACCTCTTGCAATTTGAGCTTAGAAAGGCATTTGAGAAGCATTTTAGCATTTACTTTGATCTAATTGTTAGTAATAGCATTGTTATCTTTATCATTCTCATTCTAGGAATGTCATTAATGGAAGCTTGCTGAGAGCTATTCATTAACAATCTTAGTTAGAGAGCCATAGGATGCTCAATTAGTCATTATTTTTCTAAATAGTTGCTCTATTACTTTGTGGTTGTATTTAGTTACTATTTTCAATTATTGATTAACCTTAATTCTATGAAGGCACTTTCCCTATTGTACAGTTAGTAGATCTTATTTAGTTTATTTTAAATTAAATGAAAATTAATTTTATGTTAATAAAATTGTTTAGCTATTATTTAGCCCTTTAGGTCCATTTTAATTTAGAATTACAATGTTGTAATCAGTAATTTTTAATGACTTAGTGTAGTTGACATAGGTCCTTTCCTTATACTAGTTTGATCTCTATTCTGTTTAGAAGCTAGAGGATTTAATAATATCATTAGTTGTTTAGACTAAGGTCATTATGGGATATTAGAGATTTACTATTAATGGTTATCTAATATTTTAAATAACCCAAATTTTGAATTATAGTTTAACTCACTATACTAATCACTTGATTTAAACTTAGATAGACCTAAAGTTTAGGGAAAGATTCTAACCCATTTATTAATGCACTTGCGACATAGAGTATGAATTCTAAATTGATATGAAAAATAAGACTTGCTAGTTAACCCTAGAACTTGATGGGCATATTGAAATGCTAGGGGTGAGCATTAACAATAACCCTCAATCAAAGTTAGTCAACGCCTTCTCAGGATCAAATGTACAACTTTAGTCAACTGTTAATCTAAAACATAAACTTATAATCTTTCAAAAAAAAAGTTGGTGTGTTTTTGCGTGTAAAAATATGGGCATGACACTTGGTATCAGAGCCAAGGTTTCAACATTGGAACCTAAATCCATTACATTTCTTATCTAACTTTAACCCTTTTGAAATTTTTTAGGATGCCTCCCCTTACGCGTCAATCTCGAAGACATAATAGAGGATGAGGATCTAGGAAAGCCCCTTCGGTTGACGTGCAAGATGAGAAAAGGGCTTAGCTATCAATAGTTAATCAACCACCACCACCACCACCACCACCACCAAATCCTAATTAGGAGGTCTTGCTAGCTTTACAAAACCTCATCAGTGTTATATAGGATAGGTTGCATCCAGTTATTCCTCAATCAGAGCATCAGTTGTCAGGAGGGCATAGATCAGAGGCTAAAGAGAGGAATAGGAGCCCTCCACGTGATTGTGAGGAGGAGCAGGGGGCACATGAGGTGGAATCGGTTCACATGTCAGAACCACCACCACCTAGTTTAGTTCAAAGGGTACCCTGTGATGCTGGGGACCATATTAGAGATCTCCTACAATTGCAGCCACCTTTGTATTATGGTTCTACAGAGGGCATAGATGCCAAGGCATAGATTTTGAGTTTATACAGGTGCTTTGTGTTGTGTCATTATGATAACAATGTTAAGGCCCATTTTGTAGTACACCTACTGAGAGGAGGTGCCTCCACATGGTGGAAACATAAAGAATTTAAGAACACTACTATGGACACTATGACTTGGGAGATCTTCCTAGAGAGGTTCAAAGATAGGTATCTATCAGAGCACTATAGGAAGTGATGCATAGATGAGTTCCATGAACTCCAGCAGAGGGGACTCATAGTACTTCAGTATGAGACTCGTTTCCTTGAGCTGTTACCTTATGTTGATTATATGAAGGATGAAAAATTGTGAGTCAACCATTTTGTCAAGGGACTCAATGATTGGATATCAGGACAGGTTCGCATGACCACTCCAAGGACTCTTTGTGAGGCCGTAGAGATGGCTTTGGTTGTAGAGGAGATTCAGAGTAAGTCTTGAGATGCTCGTGATAGGTCTCAAAACTATAACTCCACATCTCAGTCTCAGGGTCACCAGAAGAGTCACTAGAAGGGTAACAATATGTATTCTGTGAGGACTTTTAATAAGAACCCACAACAATAGACCCAATAGAATCAGAAACAAAAAACACCACAAGGTCAGTAGGGTTTTAAGCTGAAACAGTGGTACGCATAGGGACTGAAGAAGGATCAATGTTAGTATTATTCAAATGCACCCCCAGCATAGACTCAATAGTCCTCTCAGGGGGGTTTCAGTGGGTCTAGTAGGACCAGTGGATAGTAGTTCTCTAGGCCACAGGGAGTTCAGACTCACACACATGGTCCTTGCTATGCATGTGGTGCCATGGGGCACTTAGCTCGTGATTGTCCTCAGGGTCAGATGATAGGCAGTCAGTGTATGGAAGCATTAGAGCCTACAGTTGGAGACTTTGAAAAGTCTCACAAGGTAATTGCAGTGGTGGATAACCATTAGTCCGAGCACCAGGCCACAGTGATAGAGGCTGCAGGTATGATCAACAGTATTAGTGTTACCATATTTTTTGATTCTAGTGCTACTAATTCTTTTATATCTCCATTTTTTGTGGAACGTTGTGGGCTTGTGGTAGCTAAACATAAAGTAGGTTTGGAAGTGGAGTTAACATCAGGGTCTAGAGTGTCAGTCAACTCTTTAGTGAAGGATAGCTAGGTGTAGATTGGTGATTTCATCACTACTATGGATCTTCGTATCACACCTCTTGGATCTTATGACATAGTACTTGGCATGGATTGGCTATATGCCCATAGGGCTAAGTTAGATTGTTGACATAAGAGGATTGAGTGCCTTGATGATCATAGTACACCTATTGTGATTTGCAGGATTCAGAGAGGCATCTCTCTTCGTATGATCTCAGCCATGTAGCTTAAGAAGAGCATGCAGAAGGGATGTCAACTATTTTCTATTTGTATCAGTGATAGAGAGGATGAGGAGGAAAGGGAACCATCTCTTGATGATTATCTTATACTTTAGGAGTTTGTAGGTGTGTTTCCTACTGAGCTTCCAGGCATGCCTCCTTGTAGAGTAGTAGATTTCCATATAGATCTTGTGCCAGGAGTTACTCTAGTTTCGAGGGCACCTTACAGGATGACCAATAAAGAGCTTAATGAGCTCAAGATCTAGCTAGAGGAACTTTTGGAGAAGGGTCACATTCACCCTAGTGTTTCACCTTGGGGCACACCTGTTATCTTCATTAAGAAGAAGGATGGATCCTTGCGTCTATGTATGGATTACTGATAGCTTAATAAGCTTACCATCAAGAATTGATATCCACTCCCAGGATTGATGATTTATTTGACCAGCTTAAGGGTGCTAAAGTGTTTTCCAAGATTGATCTCAAGTCAGGTTACCACCAATTATAGATTGTTGACAACAATATCCCTAAGACTACATTTTGTACCAGATATGGGCATTATGAGTTCATAGTTGTACCTTTTGGACTCCCCAATGCTCCAATAGTTTTCATGAGCCTTATGAATGGGGTATTTTGTACCTTCCTTGATAAGTTTTTAGTAGTGTTCTTTGATGATATTTTGATATATTCTTGGGATGAAGAGGAACACGAAGAGCACTTGAGGCAGGTTTTGCTGTGTCTTAGAGATAATCAGTTGTATGGCAGCTTGTCCAAATGAACTTTTTATAGGACATAGATTCATTACCTTGGTCATGTCATTTCAGGAGATGGAATCTCAGTAGATCCATCTAAGATTAGAGCCATCATAGATTGTCCTACACCTACTTCTATGACCGAGGTTAGGAGTTTTATGGGATTAACAAGATACTACAGGCATTTTGTAGAGGGTTTTTCTAGAGTGGCTCATCCCATCACTTCTCTTCAGCATAAGGGAAAGAAGTTTGAGTGGACCAAGAAGTGTGAGAGGGCCTTTCAGGAACTCAAGAAGGCACTTACCAGTGCTCCTATTCTAGTAGTGTCTGATCCTTCAGCGGATTTTTTTGTATGCAAAGATGCTTCCTTAGATGGTTTGGGAGTAGTTCTTATGCAGAATGGGCGAGCCATTGCATATGAGTCCAAGAAACTTAAGAATCATGAACTTAATTACCCCATTCATGATCTTGAGTTAGCCATAGTGGTTCATGCATTAGTGAGATGGCGGCATTTCCTTTTGGGTCATCAATTTGAGCTCCATTCAAATCATCAGAGCTTACAGTATATCCTCACTCAACCAAACCTGAATGCACGTTAGTGTAGGTGGATGGAATTCCTATGTGAGTACAATTTTGATGTCCACTACATCAAGGGGAAAGATAATGTGGTTGTTGATGCTTTGAGAAGGAGACAACATAGGACCTACTCTATGACAGTAGGTACAAAATTGAGAGATTGGATATTACATCAATTGCAAGAGGATGTTTGGTATGTAGAGGTTAGTCAGGTTATTTGGTCTTACAGTACCCTTGAGGGTAAGTATTTAGGATATTCCCTAGATTCTAATGGGCTTTTACACCATAGAGGATGCATTTATGTCCCATCCTCTAGAGATTTGTGAGTCTTCATGATGTTAGAGGCTCATAGAGCCCCTTATGCAACGCATTCTAGAGTCAAGAAGATGCATGCTAATTTGAGGCAGTTATATCATTGGCCAGGGATGAGATAAAATATAGCCGAGATAGTGGCACGATGTCTTGAGTGTCAGAGGGTTAAGGTAGAGCATCATCACCCTGGTGGTTTTCTTCAGCCGCATGAGATACCAGAGTGGAAGTGGGATGTTATTTCCATGGACTTCATTATTGGTCTCCCTATGTCATCTCAACACCATGATGCCATCATGGTGACAGTTGAAAAGCTAACCAAAGTAGCTCACTTCTCTCCTATTCAGACCACTTTTACAGCTCCAGTAGTAGCACATGTTTTCTTGCAGGATATTGCCAGGCTTCATGGAATACCTCATAAGATTATTTCTGATCAAGATTCCCTCTTCACATCATCTTTTTGGAGAGGATTACAGACAACTTTGGGCACTAAGCTCAATTTTAGCATCGCATATCACCCAGAGACTAATGGTTAGACAGAGAGGGTAAATTAGGTGTTGGAGGATATGCTTTGCATGTATGTCATGGATCATCAGACTAGGTGGTAGGAGTACCTTAATTTGGTTGAGTTTACCTACAATAATGGGTATCACACTTCTCTAGGTATGCCTCCCTATCAGGCATTATATGGTAGACCATGCAGGACACCATTGAGTTGGGACCACATTGAGGATAGAGTTTCTTTAGGTCCTGAGTTAGTGCGAGAGTTGGAGCAGTAGGTGACTTTGATTAGACAACATCTGAAGGAGGTACAGGATAGATAGAAGAAGTATGTAGGCTCTAAGAGGGAAGATCATAGTTATCAGGTTGGGGATAGAGTCTTTCTATGAGTGCAACCTCATAAGAGTCTAATCCATTATGGAAAGGGCTCTAAGCTTGTACCCAGATTTGTTGGTCCTTTTGAGATTCTTAAGCAGATAGGTCTTGCCACCTATCATCTTGCTTTCCCACCGAGCCCGTCATGCATCCATGATGTTTTCATGTGTTAGTGTTGAGGAAGTATATTTTTGATGACTCATATCATAGATTGGGATGCCTTGCAGGTGGAGGCAAATGACTAGTTGGCTTTGGAGCCCATCTGCATTTTGGTGCGCTAGATGCTAGCTCTTTGAGGCTGAGAGTTGGACTAGGTTAGGGTCCAGTGGGAATCCTATGATGAAGTTACGACATCATGGGAGGATGTAGTGTAGATGAGAGCATAGTACCCCCATCTTTTTGATGAACTCCAGGAGGAAGTTCATGCCTAGGGGGGATGTGAGGCCTCACCCTGAACCTGTCATAGCCATTCAGTTTTTGCTTTTGAGATAGACTTATTTGATGTTATATTTTGATGCTTTATAGATTTCTGATACTTTATATTATGGTTTTATCACCTTAGAGGTTAGATGCAGATTTTGCTATGTTATTTTGATGAAAACTGTGATATCTATTTGGAACCTTTATGTGTGATTAAGTGCATTTTATGAATGATTATGATGTCATGATGATATTTGATTATAATTGAATTATATATGCAATGATTATGTTATAAGCTTAATTTAGTGATGAATTGTATATTTCATGATGAGTTGTATGTATGTTATAGATGAATGATTATGCCATGTGAATTATGATATTTTGGATGAATTATTTTGATACTTAATGTTATGAATTTACATGTATTTATTTCCTTGGACTACTGATATTGGACTTTAGTGTGCAGGGAATTAGACCATGGTAAATTCGGGGAACCAAAGTATAGACCTATGTGAAAATTAGTTCGAGACAAGGTTGCTTCTAATGAGAGGCAAAAACTTCATTGTATCTTATTTTATTTATGAAT
This sequence comes from Chamaecyparis obtusa, assembly GCA_027943335.1. NCBI lineage: Eukaryota > Viridiplantae > Streptophyta > Pinopsida > Cupressales > Cupressaceae > Chamaecyparis > Chamaecyparis obtusa. The sequence goes on along the minus strand of BSBK01000790.1, from coordinate 4,077,372 downwards.
GTAATGTGTATGAGTGTATTTAATTTATATGTTAGATTGTAATGTAATTTATGTTTGAGTATTCCCAAGTGGATATGCCACATGGCTTGTGATGTGTCATTCTTGTTTGTGTCACTTGACACTTGTATGTGTACTTGTGGCCATGACATGTCCACTTGGGGATTGGATGCCCATCAACCTAGGATAGTACCATGAAGATCCCCATGAGAAATCCCTTAGTTAGGGAGCTTGAGGTAGTGTCAGCTCAATGAATTTCGAATTTAAGCTTTACATGTATTTTTGAGGGGCTTAAAAGGTGCCTAGGGGTGTATTTAGACCATTTTTAGTAAGCCCACTTGATATACCTATGGGTAAGGGGCATTTTTAACCATAGGACAACCCATAGTTGACCAAAAGACCCCTCCAAAAGTTGGATTTTCAAAATGGACAAAAATAAACTTTTGAAGCAAAGTCTTGGTTAGAGCTCCACCCATTAGGAAGCTAGTCCTTTTCCCACCTTTTTGGCCAACCTTTTTAGAAGCCCATTTTTGGAAACCTTGTAAGGAACTTGGGAAGGTCACCCAATGGGAATGCAATCTTATCCCTAGAAGTATGTGTGGAAGTCTTTTTAGAGGGGACTGTTCTTTTGGAAGAGTTTCAACACCCACTCTCTAGACTTATAGAAATTTCTAATTTGGACGAAGGAGACTTAGGAAAAGAGGAGGCTCTTCATTAAAATATTCCATATCTTGGATCTTAGGTTGGTGGCTCCTCATGAAAGCTCTTGTAGTTGATAATTTTCTTTCTATGTAGTATTGTAATTTTGTGTTCTCCATATTCTTGTTGTTGAGAGAATGTTGTGTTGCAAGATTTGTAGTTGTATATGTGAAATCTTATGCTAGATGTTGTGCAAGTCTTGTTGTATTGTATATGTGGAGATTTTATGTTCTTAAGTTTTCTTGTTGTGTTGTATTATTTTAAGGGAGTTCTCAAGGCAATACTCACCCTTGGGAGGGAAGAGTAGCCTTGGGGGTGAAGGGATTATTGGGACAATCATGGGTGTAGAGTCTCTCCTTGGGAAGGAGAGGGAAGAAAACATGGATGTATGGGCTCCATGTAGCCATTTCTCCTTTTGTATTTTGGGGGTCATAAGGGTTTTGTATGGCTTGTAAGCCTTGTGGGTCATAAGGAGTTTTGTTGGGTTTTTAAGATGTGTGTGAGGAAGCCAAGTGTAGGCTTGTCTCTTAGTTATGAAATGTGCTTTCTCCCTTTGGAATTTAGTTCCACCTTCACCCTAAATTTTGAGTAATTTTGAGACTCAATGTTCATAGCCTTAGATGGGAGTTTTAATGTGCTTAATGTACTTTTTGTTGATGTTGGTTTGCTTGAATGTAATCCTTGTCTATGTGATGGTTCCCCAAGCTCAGGAGTGGCTTCTTAGAAGCCTAGGTTGGGAGGTGAGCATCCCATGGTTTATACTATTTTTATTTGTTGGTATTGAAGGCCAAGCTTGCAAGGAGAATAAGCCTTGGAGAGTTCCCATTTTGGTGTATTTTTGAGAGCCAAAAGTGTTGTGTTGTTGAACTTTTGGAATGAGAAACATTCCATGTTGTTATTGTATTTGGAAATTTGAGATATATGTATCAAGAAGTATGTGAAAATGTATTTTGTATATTTGTAGCATTGTATTCAATACCTCTTGAGTTTTGAAAGAAAGGACTTGTTTCTCTTTGTGATAGTTCATCTTGTGCAATGTTGTGTTGTTGGAACCTTGAAATGAGAATCTTCTCATGTTAATATTGCATTGAACTTTTGTTTTCCATATCAAGTTGTAGGAAAATAAAATTCTTGTTTATTGTAATATGGATTCAATGGTGACATGAGTAATGTATTCCATTCATCCAAATGTAAAGATTCTTGTTGGCTTAGTTTTTGTGAGACATTGTGTATTTAGCCAATGATAATCTGTATGTATCCATATATGAAAACTATGAAGAAGAAGATAGATTTCAGTCCTTTATAGTTTCATTGTATTGACTTTATTGTATGAAAATGTTAACTAGTTAAGAAGGAAATTATTTAAACTCCCATCTCTCTATCTTTCAATGCATGTGTTCTTCAAAATTTTGTGGTAGTAGTTGTTGAAAAACCAATGACAAAATAAATTGGTAGTTTAGTTGTGTGGTTAGTTTAAAAAAAAAAGATACTCATCTTAGTTCTTTTGGACTTATCCTTAGATGAAATAGTAGTATGTAGACAATAAAGTATTTATTTTTCCATTATCATTAGCTTCAAAAAATATTGAAGTAAGCAAAAACATAAGTGAAGAAAACAAAAGAAAAAACTAGTGCAAAGTCACAAACAAGAGAAATTGAGACCTACAGGTGTTTGGAAAATGTATGGGAAGAAAGTCTCATACATTTTCCTTGCCATAGTCATTATTTAATAATATTCAATCCACTTGCAAATCAATATAAACAAAATGAGACTATTTTATCCTATCTATGAAGATTGGTCATCTTGGGGGACCCACCTGGGTCGTCACCCCAAAAAGGTCCCCACAAAAGAAAAATACAAATATTACTTTTCATGGCCAACAAATAATAAAATTTAATTTTTAAAAAATAGATATCCATACCCCCATGTTAGTTATTATTTTTAAGTTTTTAATTTTAAAAAAAAAATGATGGGGGGGGGAGCGTGGACCCACACCCCCTCCCTTCTCGGCACCTGGGTGCAGTGGGTCCTGCTCGCAGGAACCGCCTACCGTAGCAGTACAGCGCCTACTGAGTGCAGGGTATTGCCCTACTAAGGTAGGATGGCCCTGCACGTGGGTGTACCGCTTGGGCCCTGCATAACAGTCCTTTTGAGGACTTAAAAGGGTCGAGGCCCTATAAAAATAACATGCACTTTTTTTTTAATATTAAATTTTATTTTGTTATTAATTATTAATTATATTAGTTAATAATAGTTATTAATTAATATAATTATTAATTAATATTTAAATTTTATTTTATTTATTATTTATTAATTATATTAATTAATAATTATTATTAATTAATATAATTATTAAATAATATTTATTTTATTTTATTTATTAATTATTAATTATAATAATTAATAATTAAATCTTATTTAATTTTTTATTTACTGACTAATAATTATACTAATTAATAATAATTATTAATTAATATAATTTTATTTTTTTTAGGCAAAAGTGGGGTGTCCACCATATTTTATTAATAAACTGATTCAAAAACTCCCCCATGGAAGAATCATAAAGAAACCCTAGGATCATTGTTATATACAAGTATAGATTTGATATTAGTCAATTACACTTGAAGTTACATAAGGGGCCAAAAAAAAGAACTGAATCATTGTTCAAACATATTCCACATATCGGGAAGTTGAAGTTATATACTATGCACAAATTGAATATGCATATCAAAACCCATCAGCGAGCCAAAAACCAAAAAAATCTTACAATACGCAATTGGCAACAAACTATACAAAAGCCATCAAAATTTTAGGAATAACCAACTATGAGACTCTTATTCGATCATGTCCTCCATACCCCAATCCAAAGCAGGAACCTCTGTAGCACACGAAGACCAGCCCGATGGTTCTAGGATAGCTCCCAATGCAAATTTTGATGAAGTCAGATGCATAGTTTTTCCCTCCATTGAAGAAGTAGGTTTCCATCCACGAGCAAAGGCCGAATCATGAGAGTAGGGCACCTCAAAGATAGCAGCATGAGTATGTTGATCACTAGGTAGAGACCCACTACCCGAGCCTGAGGGGTGAACATTAAGGTCCAGCACCTCGTCTAGCATCCTTGGAGAATGACCGCAAGTGAATGGGCTTGATTGAATCAAATTTCCAACCCGAGAAGGGGGAGAGTTTGGAAATTCAAAGAGGTCCAGTGCATTCACCTTTACTTTAACCGAATCCACCATGTGAAAGCCCAAGCACTAATTCACAGAACGGGGGGCATTTTCTGCGTACCTTGCATCTTGTTTCTCCAAGGAACATTTTATACTTACATACACTAGCATGCAATCATGGTTGGTGAGAAATTCATGATGGGAAAACAAACCACAAACTAGTGCCAAACCATCCCAAAGATCATATTTTTGTAGAGCCTGACTAAGCACATTATTCTACAAACAATTAGGGTTGATAACTTTCTCCGCCAAAGAAATGAATAGGGGCACTGATTGTATGAGGTCCAAGGCATTGGATAAGAATATGGCAACAAGTTGTGCTTGGAAAAAGAAATGACACACATGTGGTGCAAGGATTTCTTCGCTAATAACAATGCAGATAGTAGCCCAAATCTTCAAAGAATGGAAAACAAACATGGAATTAAAGGAACCCTCATCAATAATTGTAGGCAGCACCTCTTCCACCCCCAAAACTTGCAACCTCAATCTATAGTTTCTCGGCAAGATATCATGATGATACCTTCCACATTATCTGCATTTCAAAATTTGACCAACCCTCGACTCCATTGATGCTATGGGAGCAATACAAAATGAATGATGTGTAAATGGGATTGGGAAAATATATAAAGCCGTCAAAGCACTCCCATTATTTAAACCATAAATTGCCTTGTTCGTTGAATCCCCACAAATATCTGGGATGAATTGAGATGATAGAAGATCGTACCTTGGGAATGAAAATTCCCATATAATATTATGGGAATGTACATAATCACAGCTCACAAAAATCCCACACATGTAAACAAATTGTTATAAATGTAGGGGAACAAAAATTGACGGCATATCATCTATGGATATTTAATCTATCACTTATTCCTGGATAAGTACGCAACTTGCCACACACATTTGGTACTGTACCCCCATCATGTGAGATACAACATTTATGTACCCAGTGTCCACTTCATCAAACAACTATTTAATTTGCCACTTTCACATCCAGCTCTGCTAAAGAGGCTTTCATATCCACATAAATCAATTCCTGAAGTTTAATGTCCTAATTAATGATTTCATCTAGCGCAAATGAAGTCATATCATGGCCATCACATGCCTTATTAGCAAGGTGATTTGCCACCGCATTCCCCTCATGAAGGGTATGGGATATGTATATTTCTTCAAAGGAATCTAGTAGGAACCAAATTTCATGAAAGATATATCCTAACTGCCAGCTGTGCATTTCCCATTTTATACAAGTATTAATAATGATCAAGGAATCACCCTCTACTTGTATTCATTTGAATCCACTTGCTCTAGCCAATGTGAGGCCAATAAATAACCCATGAGCTTCAGCCATATTATTTGTACCGTGAGGAAGAGGGCAAAATTTTAATGCTATAACTACACCATGATGATCTCGGATACACACACCTGCACTTGAATCACCTAGATTGCCTTTGGAAGATCCATCAAAATTTAACTTCACAATCCCTTCAGCTGGAGGAATCCATCAAACCATTTTGCGATCTTGTGGATTTGAATTAAGAGATTGCTGGCACCAACAAATGGTAGTTGAATATGTTTCCATTCCCTTGAAATCACACTATCCCAACTTGTCAATGTAGGTTACACTTAAGCTTTGAATGACTGAATTCACCATTTCAGATATTGACTTTTCCAAATTAGAGAGTACTACTTCAATTGTAGAGGAAATTTTGCAGAATATTCTTTTGTTGCATTCCCACCAAATTGCCCACACAACCAAGGCTGGGATACATGTCCATAATGTAGAGAAGAGGGAATCTAGATATAATTCTGGCCAGACTGAAACAAATCCCAGAGACTACTTGGAAAAGGTGTCGAATAATGAAGTTTTCTCAACAGAAAAATCTAGCAATGTTGTGCAAATGGGAAGGTTAAAAATAAATGATCCACACTTTCTCTAGCATGACCACACAGTAAATAATTAAAAGGTTGTGCAATCTTTAATTTGTGTAATCTGTCACTAGTTAAAACCCTATTTTTCAGTGCTAACCATGAGAAGCATCCTGCTTTGGGTAGTGTTAATTGACTCCAGCAAAATGTGAATGCCTGACAAGGAGGAGAATTGATTTCCTATTGTTGGATAATGTTATACCAATCCTTGATGTTATAATTTCCCTCATTCCCAGGGACCCAAAGCACCTTATCATTAGAATTTGATAAGTATACTACTTTTTCTGAAAAGATTTTTTCCAATAATTTACAGTCCAAGGGAGGAAGATTCAATTCTGATGGATCTTTCCAAATCACCTTTCTTGAGTGTATTGAAATTGTAGACACAAAGTTTATCAAAAGTGATCCCCACACATTTTCAGATGCAATTACCATGCTATCCACACCTTCCATATTACTTAATGGCGGAGCCCCGTTCCATGAGTCATGCCAAAATTTAACTTGAGAACCACTATTAACTTCCTAGGATATATGGTTAGTTACTATCTCCCTTGAGGCCATCTTGAAGTCCCATATTGATGATCCTTTTGGGGGATCAAGGATGGTCAGGACTCTAGCTAGATTGTTGTTATCTAAATATTTTTGCTACATGATTTGACACCATATATTGTAGGGCTTAGAGTACATTTTCCAAACCAGCTTTCCTCCAAAGGCTTTATTCTATTTATGAAGATCATGGATCCCCGCACCTCCAAGCTATTTTGTTTGTACCATACAATCGAGTGAGACCAAAGGAATTTTCTTTTCTCCATTCATATTTGTCGTCCATAAGAATTCTCTCAAGATCTTTTGGATGGAATTGATGACCGAAGAAGGGGCTTTGAGAACTGATAGATAATAATTTGCTATTGCTGAAAGCACTATCTTAATATAATTATTAATTAATATTTGTTTTATTTTAATTATTACATTAATTAATAATTATTATTAATTAATTTAATTATCGATTAATACTTAGATCATTAATATTCTTCATTTATTTAAATCTATTAATTGGATAATAGGTTTTTTTTAAAATAGTTGTTAGTTAATAGTCAAATTGTTTTTCTCGTAATGACTCAAAATTAATCAAAATTAATTGAGGAATATAGTTAGCACAGTTCTCATGGTTAGTAGATTTTATTTAGTTTATTTTAAATTAAATGAAAATTAATTTTATGTTAATAAAATTGTTTAGCTATTATTTATCCCTTTAGGTCCATTTTAATTTAGAATTACAATGTTTTAATCAATAAATTTTAATGACTTAGTGTAGTTGACATAGGTCCTTTCCTTATACTATTTTGATCTCTATTATGTTTAGAAGTTAGAGGATTTAATAATATCATTAGTCATTTAGACTAAGGTCATTATGGGATATTAGAGATTTACTATTAATGGTTATCTAATATTTTAAATAACCCAAATTTTGAATTATAGTTTAACTCACTATACTAATCACTTGATTTAAACTTAGATAGACCTAAAGTTTAGGGAAAGATTCTAACCCATTTATTAATGCACTTGTGACATAGAGTATGAATTCTTAATTGATATGAAAAATAAGACTTGCTAGTTAACCCTAGAAATTGATGGACATATTGAAATGCTAGGGTTGAGTGTTAACAATAACCCCTCAATAAAAGTTAGTCAACACCTTCTTAGGATCAACTATACAACTTAGTCAACTGTTAATCTAAAACATAAACTTATAACCTTTCAAAAAAAAAGTTAGTGTGTTTTTGTGTGTAAAAATATGGGTATGACACAATCATTTGATGAGAATCAAATCCAATATCATAACAAGTTGTTTTGAGGTTGTAGATCACATAATTAGTTAATCATTGGATGACAATTAGCTACAATTGTGTAACAAGTTATTCTAACATTGTAGATCATTGAATCAGTCAACCATTTGATGAGAATCAACTACAATTGTGTAGAAAGTCATCTTGAGGTTTCAGGTTTAGTAAATCGATCAACCGTTTGATGTGAATAAGCCACAATTGCGTAACAAGTTGTTCTAAGGTTGTAGATTGCCGAATCGGTCAATCATTTGATGAGAATCAGCTACAATCACGTAACAATTTGTTATGATATTTCAAATCACCAAATTGGTCAACCATTTGATGAGAATCAACTACAATCATGTAACAAGCCATTATGAAGATGAAAATCACTAAATAGGTTAACCGTTCGATAAGAATCAACTAATATCATGTAACAAGTCATACTGAGGTGTTATATTGGTGAATCGGTCAACCATTTGATGAGATAAGCTACAATCACATAACAAGTCATTTTAAGGTTATAGATCATCGAATTGGTCAACTGTTTAATCAAAATAAACTAAAATCATGTAACAAGCCATTTTGAGGTTCCAAATTGCTAAATCAGTAATTTGTTTGATGAGAATCAACTAGAATCACATAACAAGCCGTTCTAAGCTTGCAAATCACAAAATCAATCAACCATCTGATGAAAATAACTACAATCCCGTAACAAGCTATTCTGAGTATGTAGATCACTGAATTGATCAACCATTTGATGAGAATTGGCTACAATCATGTAACAAGCCATTTTGAGGTTATAGATCATTGAATCAGTAAACCATTTGATGAGAATCAGTTACAATTACGTAACAAGTCATTCTAAAGTTGCAGTTCATTGAATCAATCAATCATTTGGTGAGAATCAACTACAATCATGTATTAAGCCATTTTGAGGTTGTAGACTATTGAATCAGACAATTGTTTGATGCAAATCAGTTACAATCATGTAACAAACCATTTTGAGGTTGTAGAATGCTGAATCAGAAAATCATTCGATAGAAATTAACTACAATCGCATAACAAGCCATTCTAAGGTTTTACATCATTGAATCAGTCAGCTATTCGATGAGAATCAACTACAATCATGTAAGAAGATGTTTTGAATTTGTAGATCACTGACTTGGTTAACCATTCGATGAGAATCAACTATAATCACGTAACAAGCCATTCTTAGGTTGCAAATCACCAAATCAGTCAACCGTTCAATGAGAATCAACTACAATCATGTATCAAGCCATTCGAAGGTTGTAGATCATCAAATCAGTCAACTGTTTAATGAGAATCAACTACATTAGTGTAAGAAGTCATTATGAGGTTGTAGATCATCGAATCAATCAATCATTCAATGATAATTAACTAGAATCATGTAATAAGTTTTTTTGAGGTTGTTGATTGTTGAATCAGTCAATAATTTGATAAGAATAAACTACAATTGTGTAACAATCTGTTATGAGATTGCAGATCACCAAATCAGTCAACCATTTGATAAGAATCAACTAGAATTATGTAACTAGTTATTCTGATGTTGCAGATCGCCAAATCAGCTACATTAGTGTAAGAAGTCATTATGAGGTTGTAGATCATCAAATTGGTCAATCATTCGATGATAATTAACTAGAATTATGTAATAAGTTTTTTTAAGGTTGAAGATTGTTGAATCGGTCAATAATTTGATAAGAATAAACTACAATTGCATAACAATCCATTCTAAGATTGCAGATCACCAAATTTGTCAACCGTTTGATAAGAATTAGCTAGAATTATGTAACTAGTTGTTCTGATGTTACAGATCGTCGAATCAGCTACAATCACATAACAAGTCATTCTAAGGTTGCAGATCGCTAAATTGGTGAACTATTCGATGAGAATTAGCTACAATCATGTAACAAGTCATTATGAGGTTATAAATAGCCAAAATAGTCAATCGTTCATTGAGAATCAATAACAATCATGTAACAAGTTGTTCTAAGGTTGCAGATCATCAAATCAATCAACCATTTGATAAGAATTAGAAAAAAATTGTGTAACAAGACATTTTGAAGTTGTAGATCGTTAAATCAGTTAACTATTTGATGAGAATCAGCCAAATCATGTAACAAGCCATTCTAAGGTAGCAGGTTGGTGAATCATTCTACTGTTCGATAAGAATAAGCTACAATCTTTTATCAAGCCATTTTGAGGTTGTAGATTGTCGAATCAGTCAACCATTGGATGAGAATTAGCTACAATATTGTAACAAGTCATTCTGAGGTTGTAGATCATGGAATTGGTCAATCATTCAATGAGATTCATCTCTAATCATGTAACAAGTTGTTCTAACATTGTAGATCACTGAATCAGTCAACCATTTGATGAGAATCAATTGCAATATTGTAACAAGTCATTCTGAGGTTGTAGATCACAAAATTGGTCAATTGTTCAATGAGAATAAGCTATAATCATGTAACAAGCCATTCTGAGGTTGTAGATCACTAAATCAGTCAACCGTTTGATGAAAATCAGCTACAATTGTGTAACAAGCCATTTTGAGGTTGTAGATCATTGAATCGGTCAACCATTCGATGTAAATCAACTACATTGCATAACAAGTTTTTCTTAGGTTACAAATCATCAAGTCAGTCAACCGTTTGATGAGAATCAGCTACAATCATGAAAAGATCCATTCTAAGGTTTCAGATCACTGAATCGGTCAATCGTTTAATGAGAATCAACTACAATCACTTAACAAGTCTTTCTAAGGATGGAGATTATTGAATCAGTCAACCATTTGATAAGAATCAACTACAATCGTGTAACAATCCATTTTCAAGTTGTAGATCACCGAATCGGTCAACCAATCGATGAGAATAAGCTACATCATGTAACAAGTTATTTTGAGGTTGCAGATCACCGAATCGGTTAACCATTCAATACGAATCATAAAATATTGTGTAACAAGTCATTTTGAGGTTGTAGATCACCGAAATAGACAACCGTTCAATGTGAATCATCTACAATCATCTAACAAGAAATTGTAAGGTTGTAGATCATCGAATCAGATAAGCATTCGATGAGAATCAACTACAATCATGTAACAAGCTATTTTGAGGTTGCAACTCACTGAATCGATCGATTGTATGATGAGAATGAACTACAATCATGTAACAAGATTTTCTGAGATTGTAGATTTCCAAATGAGTCAACTGTTTAATGAGAATGAACTATAATCACATAAGAAGTCATTCTAAAGTTGTAGATTGCCAAATTAGTCAACCGTTTGATGAGAATCAACTACAACCTTGTAACAAGGTATTATAAGGTTGCAGATCACCGAATCGGTCAACCATTTAATGACAATCATCTACAATTGTGTAACAAGTCATTGGGAGGTTGCAGATTACTGAATTGGTCAACCATTGATGAGAATAAACTATAATATCATAACAAGTCATTTTGAGGTTGCCCCCGAATTGTTCAATCATTTGATGAGAATCAACTACAATCATGTAAGAAGCCATTTTGAGGTTGTTGATCACCAAATCAGTCAACCATTCAATGTGAGTTATCTACAATCTTGTAAGAATTTGTTTTGAGGTTGCAGATTGCTGAACCATTCGATTGTTTGATGTGAATAAGCTACAATCACATAAATGTCATTCTGAGGTTGTAGAATGCCAAATCAAATAATCGATTGATGTGAACTAACTATAATCATGTAACAAGGCATTCTTGTTGGATATTGCTAATGCATTAGGGAAATGGTTAATACATTTAATATGTTTAATCACTACATTGAGTAATGTTGGAGTTGCTGATGTCGTCATTAGTGTTTTGTCACTGATATCAACATATGTTTCTATGAAGAGTACAAGCTAATTATGATAGTGTACGGACACTATACAGATGTTTCAGAGTCTGCAAAGATAGATGAGAGTACAAGAAGATGTTGTGATATTATATCCAAGAGTTTATCATGTAATGTTTCATATTGGATGAGTTACAAATGTTTTGGTGAAGACTGGTTACTGGACAGTGACAATGGAAACTGACAGAGTGAGTCTCTATGTTTCTAGTATATGTTACAAAAGATATGGATTTTGTAATACCCCAAAAATGGGCTATAAGTTCATTAATCTTCTATATCAACAATTCAAATGAAATCGACATCAAAGTCCTAACCTAAGGCACATCTAAACATCATCGAATCTAATTGATTATCTTAAATTCTGCATTGGGGAATATTCCTAGCAATATTCCTAATTATCTTAATTATCTTTAATTTAATGATTATTTGGTGATAAATCACATTTATCCTAAGTTTGATTAATTGAATATTTTCATATTTAATTAATTAGATTTAATATCTTGCCACTTAATTGTGTAATTAAATTTAATTCTATCTGTTATTAATTGTATTATTTAATTTTGACAATAAATCTAATATCTTATGAATAATTGATTAAATTCTTATTTAATGAATTAAAGCAAGTTGTCATTATTTAATAATATATTTTTTTAATAAAAGTTTGATTAAATAATTGATTAACGCATAAATCAATTATTTATTTTCAAAAATCAATTAAGTTGAGAATAAATCACTTTATTTATTTATTAAACCATAATTATCCATGTGCATATTCAAGGACCAGTTAAACTCAAATTGGAAAATCAATGCAAGTCATTAGCTTTTTGAAACTCAACATCTTTTTGAGTTTTAAAGTTGATCTAAACTTCTAATTCGAGTTGAATTGTGCTTTTACATGATTTTTTGTGACTTAATCATCTTTATTATCAGATAACTCAAAAATCAACCTGAGTTGTTTGAGTGATTTATGGCTTTTATCCATGCACCTCCAAAGCCCTAGATTTCTATAAATTAAAGCCTCAGCTCATCTCAAATTTGCATCCACAGAATCTCATATTTTTGCACAATCACGTTGGAGAATTGAAATTGGGAGAATCAAAACTTATTGTGAATCAAGGCTATTGTGAGATCAATTTGTTTGTTTTACATTCATGTAGATTCTTTTTCATATCATTGTTAGATAGATCAATTCATAGCATATCAGTTTTTACATATTATAGATTCATATCAAGTTTATCATTCATATTGCATAGAAAATACCAAAAAAATAGCTTAATTGTATTCAATTCATATCTAGATCAATTGCATTCAAATCCTTCATTTAGGTGTCGTCTAGGTCACTGATCTCGATAACAATCTGAGAACATCAATCTCGCACCTACTAGAAGGCAGTAAATCGCTTGGTTAAATTAGATTTCAATTTTGCACGATTTTAATTTTTGCTAACCTCTAATGTTTTACTAAAGTTTTTTGTCTACAGATCAGGTACAATTTTCACACACACCATTTATGGCGCCCACCGTGGGGTAACCCACCTTTACATGCTAGTTTTGATTTTTTTAGGGACCTAAAACCCTAAAGTTTCAAAGATTTAATTTTATCTCTCAAACAGCTTGGATTTTTCCTATAATTTTTTTTTGTAGTTTGGACACATATCAGGGAAGCTACAGTAAAAAATTTAGAATTTTTTGATATGTTTTGAATTTTTAATAATTTTTTCTTGAAATTCCAAAAAAAATTAATATCTGACACAAATCATCATATTTTTCAAAAAATTTTATATTTTTGGAAAACTCTTTAAATTATACAGGGGGTCCATTCTTTGTATTTTAAATTTGGACACAATATAATAGCTCAAATAGTCAATTTACAAAAACTGGTCTATTTTGATAAAATGGGTCTCTAGGGCACAAATGAAGAGATTTTTTTAAAATTTTTACATTTTTGGAAAGCTCTCTATTTTTAAGCAAGGGTCTCTATTATGCATTTTTATTTTTATTTCTGAAATCATATCAAAAAAATTAGATCTTGTTGACTAGGTCAAATGCAACAAAAAAGAAAATAAAGTTTTGTGATGGGTATGCACTTATTTTTTTTACATGGTTCAATGAATGATATGAGTTGTCATTTGGGTTAATTGCTGGTTATTATTGCTGATAATAATTGATTTTTAGAGCTAACCCTATGGTTTTCATAAGTTGAATATATGTTGCATATCTTGTTTGCTTGTTTGCTTGTTGGAGAGTTCGTCACTTGCTTGCATGGAAAAGCTCAACAAGAATTGCTAAAAATTAGGTAAAATCTACTAAGCACATTGTGAGGATCCCAGGTATTCTCCTTCATCTAATAAAATTTCAATTTGGCCTTAAAATAAATCTCTCATGTGTTTAGCTTGAGTGTTTTTTTGCATGTTTTTTCTATGAATTTGCATAATTGAATACTAGGTTGTGACACCTTAAGTATTTATTAGCAATCTTAGATTACTTGTGATTAATCTTGATTTTTATCTTGGGTTATTGGACTCGCTAATCCACTGGCCCCTCATTCCACCCCGTGGTTGCAATCTCAGTGCCATAAAGCGGAGGGGTCTACAAGAGAGAAGTGTTAATTGTTCCACCAGGCAACCCTTTTGTGCTTTTAGGAACTCACTTGTTTTCTAAGTTGGGGACTCATTTTTAGCTTGTGTGAGGGTTAAGTGTTCCACCTTGTGGATTCATCTCATATTCACTTTAAGCGTTAAGTGTTCCTCTTTTTGCTTTTTGGGTACTTTTGGTAGATTTGCTTTTGGAAACATACATCTGTGCTCACATAGTAATTAGGCCCTATGAACACTATTCATGATTCTTGAGAGATTGGATTCCCAACGAAATCCTTCTTGACAATAAAATCCTTGTAGGTAGGGAGGATACTTAGTGCGTTTCACATTCAACTTGATTAGTGTGTCTTCTCTTATTGATCGATACATTCTCTCCCAGGAGAGGTTGATAGATCACGTGGGGTTGACATCATGAGCTTTGGTGAATCAAAATTGGTTAGTGCATCTTCCCTTGTTGATTGATACATTCTCTCTCTGGAGAGGTTGATAGATCATGTGGGGTTGATATCATAGACCTTGGTGAAGTAAAACCTTGTCTTAGCATGTTGGATTCATCTATCTTCTTTGTTTGGGTTAAAAGTGAAGAGGCATCAAAACCTTGGATCTGGAGCCAAGTCCCCTTGTGGTATACTATTGTGAGTCACCTTTAGAGAGGGTTAACCGTAGCAGACAATCCCTTCATAGGGAAAATTGCATTGACGGAACCTCAAGCGGTAATAGCCATTTTCACTGTGGTAGTAACAGCCGCTATATAAATGTCATTGTGGAAGAAATCTCCACGGGTATGGTTCATTGTTGGGTTGTCAGATCTCCTTAGCAGCTCCTGAAGATTAAGTTCTTGGACTGTGTCAAAACCCTGGTGCACCGGGATTGGAGTTCACCCCTTTGGATCATAAAAGTTGCAGAGTCAAACCATTACTAAAAACCCTAGCGAGGCCAAATTTTTATTTTATAGGGTATATGTGCATTATTGCAAAACATTTTTGGAACATACACAATTAGCGCTTCTGAGGATTAGAATGAATAAGTCACTTGATTGTTCATGCGCAAGGTTGCTTTTGCCCTTGTTCATTATTTTCAGACATGCTTGAAATCATGTGCTTGCTATTTTGCATGCTTGTTTATCTATTTGGTTATTGAAAACGGACAAATCTGTTACAATCCTCAAATCTGGACATTGAAATTTGCAAACAATTCAAATTTGTAAACTCAAAATTTTGCAAAAATTGACGTAAAATCCTTTCTGGAGTCAAAAATCCTTTCAGGAGGTCAGAAAGTCATACGAGTTTTGTCAAGTGTCGTTTAATTGCTACCCATCTATCGTATGATTGAGTACCCAGTGTTGTACGAGTTTCCATGCCAGCAAATTCTCAAAGTCAAAATCTTGCAACTATTGTATGAGATTTTCAACTGTTGTTTCATTTCTACCCAACTGTCGTACGAGTTTTGCAACTCTCATTTCATAGCATACCCACTATTGTACGAGTCTACAGAAAGTCATTTGGGAAAATTTTGAAAAGTTGTCAGAAAATTGTCAGAATTGCCAGATACTTTAGCTTTTACAGCTTAATCTAGAATCTGTCATACAAATCACTATGTCAAGAACAGAGTAGTAGCTATTGAGATTCAGTACACATGTCTCAAAGAATCAGTACACAAGAGAAAGAAGCTCTAATCACCGCTATGATGAAGCAGCTACAAGCTATGCAAGTCCAGCTTGACAAACTTGAGAAAGAAAAGGAACCTAAAGAGTTCTCCATGGAAACTCTATGCCCTTTTCCATTTGATAAAGACTTGTACATGTCATCATGCCCCCGGACAAAATTTGTGCAATGTGATAACCCTTATGATACCTCTTCCATAGAGAGTGACACATCAAGCTTTGGAGACTATGATGACTATGATGATAGACAATGTAATGATACCTATGACACCTCTGTTCCTAAGAGTCCTCCTCGTCATGTGTTCTTGCTTATTACAAATGGGCCATCACATTGGATAGATCATGATGGTGATCTATATGATTCTGATTTTGAAAGAGATTTTGATGGCTTTTGTGGACAATACCTTGATTATGATCCATCTACTATTGCTAAGGACTATAAAATGCATCATGTTAGCTTGAAACATCAATATTATAAGAATCCTTCTCCTAAGGACTCTCCTGCTGAAAATAAAGATTATCTTCTCAAGCAAGATCATGTTAATGCTGATCCTTTGTCTGGGGATGATTCCCTTCCATTCCCTACTTCCTCCAATACCCGTACATTTCCTAAAGCTTTTGAGTCTTTCAAATCTTTCACAAAACCTTCATCTGACACAAGCCCTAATACTTTTCATGTGGTTCCCTATAGTTATCCTCCAGGGCTACCTCTTAAAGAAACTCAAGCTAACCTTCACTTGGTTTCAAATACTTTCAATAATGATAAACCTAAAGAGCCTAAGCCTTCATATGCTATAATCCCTACTTCAGCGAGTCATTCACCATCTCTGCAATAGTCTTCCATACAATCCCAACATGCTTCATTGCCCTTAGAAGTGGCTCCATGTCAAGAGGACTCTAAAAATGATGAAGAAAAGAACATAAAGAAAGATCAAGATCAAGAACCCTCCATGTCATCCAATCCTTTTCATGATGTCTCTTATCTGCTTCAGGGTTCTTTTGATCCTGCACACCCTTTTTCATGCATTCCACCATGTCTTAAGTCTTCTCCTAAGCAAGATCAAGCTACTACTTACACCATTGAGCTTATTGACAATCAAAATGACCTTACTACACTTGCACTTTCCAAAGATGATACTTCCATTAAGGTTGGTAAAAATGGTGTTGTTACTTCCAATGTTAAGCCTATTGACAATCAAGAGAAAAATTATGCGCTTATGCTATCCAAAGATCCTTGTCAAGATCAAAGTCTTCCATCTTCTTATTCTACCACTCCATGTTTTCTTCCACTTTCTACTCTTCCCAAGTCTTTGCAAGCTTTGAACAATCCTATCAAAGAAGGTGCTCATATTCAAGATGTCCATGATTCTATTGAAAATTCTAATGCTCACTCTAAAGATGCTGATATCCTTGGTTGTCATATAGATGCTGATGAACTTATTGATTATCCTTTTGTATCTTCCATGTCCATCATTGGACCTCCTCCACCACTACTAAGGGCTTCACATTTGCCTTCCATCTTGGGTCCTTATGTCCCTTCACTTTCCCCTCCTAACTCTCCTAATTTGCCATCCATCTTGGGTCCTTACATACCTCCATCTCCTATCTTTCCTCAAGATCAACATAGATGCATACCCTTGAATCCTTTTCATCCACCCATCCAGCTAAACCAGTCATATCCTCCTTTTTCTTCCACAAGTCCCAAGTCTTTTGGAAGTAACTTGAATGTTCAATACAAGAAAAAGAAGCAATACAAGAATCCATCAAAAAAAGATCACCATGTCTCCTCTAATAGACATGGAAACATAAAGTCAAAAGAGATATCTAAGAAAAAAACTACAAGACAAGTATGGGTTCCAAAATCCATCATTAAAGATATTCTCTCTAGATCATCAAAAAGAAATGAAAAGCCTACAGCTATATGGATTCCAAAGTCTCTCTTGAAAGAGTCTGGTGTTGAGCAAAAAGTGAAATTGACATTCAAGCTTCCAAAGACTTCCACTTCATCTTCTTCCAAAAACATTCCTCCATTCCATACGCCAAAACCACAACCTCTACTATCCATTCACCATATTCCTTCATGTATTTCTTCATTCATGTTTTCTCCATCCTCTTGCCACCCTTCAAAGTATGTGTTGATGTTGAGCTTGTCTTCCTTTCTATTTACCCTTTCACAATCCTTCCATGCATTATCCTTCTACCTTCTATCATTTTTCCTCATTTGCCTATTCCTCCTATCTTCCAACCTCACTCGCTTTACATAAAACCTTATCCTCCATTTTTCTCTTCCATCTCCTTTTCCCTATCAGCATCTTTGAGCATATCATTTTGATTTCTTGGCATATCATGGTTTATCCTTTCAAGGAGCAATATCTAAAAAGCTTTCCTTCTTCCAAAAATTCAAAAAAATTCAAAATAAAAAAAAAGAGAAATAAAAAATGAAATTTTTTTGAAAATGTGCCTTGGTGAAAACCTGGAAACAGGCACCTTGGTAGCAAAAGTAAAGAGAAATAAATTCATCCTATGGTGAAAACCACTTCCTTGTGGTGCCTTTTATAAGTACCATGATGAAAACCTGGCAATCAAGCATCATGCGTAGTTCTTCTACATATTTCATCCATTCTATCTTCTCTCTTTGATCTTGACAATGTTGATCTATACATGAACATTCGGCTATCTTGTGAGCTATCTTTCAATGATCTTGCTTTCATTCCCTTCCTTTTTATCCTTCATATTTATCTTCCTCCATTCATTTTCACCTATCACTATCCTTTTCCCCTTTGGTCTTGATCTAATAGAAGAAAGAGTAAAACACAGTGCTATGAAGCCTCTTGACATGTCTACTCCTTTGGACTACATCCTTTCCTTCTTTGGCATTATGCTTTTGTGACTTATCCTATGTTAGCCTTTTATTGCTTGTCCAAATGCACTTTATATGACAATTTTTTCCTAGCTTGAGTATTCTTGAGGAGTTTTACCTTGAGGATTTATTCCCTTCATTCTCCTTCATTCTCTTGTCTTCCATCTGTTCCACTGGCTTGCTAATCCCTCTTGTTCTCCACCTTGCTAGACATTGGGACTGTATGATATGATCTTGCTTGGGAGTTTGCAATGTAAAAATATGCTATCAAGTATACCAAGTATCAGAACTAGTATTAGAACAAGTATCAGAACAAGTATCAGAACTAGTATCAGAACTAGTATCAGAACAAGTATCAAAATTTCTACTAGGGATACACCTTTCACTTTAGTTTATGGGTCTGAAGTGGTACTACCTATTGAGGTTGAAATCCCATCACTAAGAATCAGAATGCATGGTCTAGTAACTGATGATGATTACAGAGTGTCTAGGTTGCAAGAACTTGAACTACTAGATGAGCGTAGACAAGCAGCGTATGATCATCTCAGAGTATATCAGAAGAGAATGTCTAGAGGCTACAACAAGAAAGTCAGACAAAGAGAATTTTAGGTTGGCAATCTAGTCTTGAGAGAAAATTTTAAAAATCAATCCCATCGAGAACGCAAGGGGAAGTTCGAACCCAATTGGCTGGGTCCCTTTGTAATCACTACTACTTTTGGCTCTAGTGCCTATCAACTCTCAATGACTGAAGGAGAACAGCTCTGAGAACCAATCAATATTCTCCATCTGAAGAAATTATATGCCTAAGGCATTTAGTCTATGGTAAAATGTCCTAAAAAATGAACATCTTGGTGAAAATCTAGCAATAGGCACCTTGATGATTCACAAAAAAAATAAAAAAATATCAAAAGTACAAAAAAATTAAAAAAATTAAAAATACAAAAAAATGAGAAAAAGAAAAAGTGCCTTGGTGAAAACCTGGAAATAGGTGCCTTGGTAGCATAAATAGAATCTCTACCAAGATGGTGAAAACCTGGCAAACGGGTGCCACTTGTGTCAAAATGCTCCATCTATCAGTGTAATCTTGGTCTTTCCTAGCTTTCAGTCTTGCTTTAGTTTGTACATATCTCCCGGTTTGTTTCCGCATTTCCAATTTTCAATAAGTCGGTCTGTACACCACTCAACTCAAGTGTCTGTATCCTATCAATGCTTAAAACTTGGGGGCAATCAATGTTATATCCTATGGCCTCTAGTATATCTTAGACGTATCATATGCAGTCAGAGTCCTTTGAAGCTTCATGTGAGTTAGTCAGTTAGTCTTGTCTCCAGAAAGGATTTTGCATCTACAACAATGCAATCAAAACTCAACTGAAAAAAATCTATGCTTTTTTTTACATGCTTTTATCTCCTTATATGCTTACTGATTCACATTGAGATTTTTGCATATTGTGTCCCTTCAAGCCCTTCAATGATGTCCTTTACAAGATTTAGAGAGTGATGACTAGAGGCATAATCTTTTCTTTATCTTCTACTTGTATGTGAAAATCTAACAACTTTGGAAATTCTGGATTGAAATGGTGTCCGACTGTAAGAGCCTCTATCTTGAATTGGATGGCCATGCATACCTCGAGCATTGATACCCAGATGATTCAAAGAAGTATTGATCTAACTATTGTCTTTTTGAGTGAGTTCTTTCTCCTACTATGAAATGCAATCTTACCTAAGGATGTGAACAATAAAGGGTCACTACAGGTAATTCACACTAGATTTAGAATGATCTCTTGATTGTTTGATGTGTTTTTAATGTAAGGTGTATTTAGGTCATCACGATATTTATGTTTTGATGCTTGTACAAATTGCTATATCAAAATGGACATGATATTCAGGTCATCTTGGCATTTATGCCTTGGTGCTTATATCTAATCCGACATTCTGAAAATAAAATCAATATTCATATATCCATGGTTGTTGACCAGTGGGTGTTGTATTGATTCTTGTGAATACAAATCGATATTCATATGTCTATGGTTTCATAGCTAGTGGGCATTGTATTGATTTATCCAGTTACCTAAAAGTTCAATGATGATAACAAATCGACACATGATCAGTGACTAGGTCCTAGGTCTTAGGTTGCATTTCATTTTGCATGTCTCATTTCATTTTGCATGTTGCATGATCTCACAATGGCTAAACGAACTTCAATGCTTAAACAAGTCTCCACTCTCATCTTGAAATCTAACAAGAGATGAATCTCATACGAAGGTTCCTCCAATGAAACAGCAAGTAGAATCCTTTTTTCGGGATCAAAATTCAAATCTGAGATCATTCATATTATTAACTGCTTGCATAATCAACCTTCGATCATCACAAAAATCCAGCATTCAACTTAATTGATTATCTTACATCAAACTATCAAAATTTCAACTTGGTCAACTATGGTCAACTCATGGTTTAACCTAGTCAAACTTGGTCTTTTGGGACCTTCCAATGATGTAGAATGCATTCTTGAATGTGTTTAACCACTTTTCAAATCAATTAACATGCTTCTGAACTATCAACGCTAACTTTTCTTGTCAGATTTCAATTTTAATCCCGAAGGGGGGCATGGTATTGCACATCATTCAAAGTCTGTAATCAAATTTGAAATCATATCTTTATGGAAATCATATCTTCCTCAGTAATCAAGACAACAACCATGTCTAGTTATTGATTCATCAAAAAACCTCATCACTCGGGGCAAATCTATCATCACTTGGGGCATATCAGATTCATCGATCCATATCAATCTGGTATTCTCCTAATCTTGTAAACTGTATCATTTTTTGCAACCATCGGATCATAGTGTTCTTTCCTTGGTTCTTTGGCAACTGAAAGATTCGGATGTGATACCTGCTAGTTCTGCTAAGACAATCGAGTCTAGAACCGGTCACTCACTTCTTAGCAATCCTAAGGTTTGGAATCAGGTGTTTTGACACTCTTTCGCAATCATCAGTTCATCGCTGCTATAGTGAACATTATCTTTGGTCATTCAGGACCTATTATCTCCATATCAAATCAATATCAATCAACTTCTGTCTCATATCAATTATCAATTTCAAATCAGTTTCATATCTCTATCAAACACAGACTTTCTTTGAACCACTGTGCTTCGCACAACAATTCAAAGAGGGGCAAAATGTAATACCCCAAAAATGGGCTATAAGTTCATTAATCTTCTATATCAACAATTCAAATGAAATCGACATCAAAGTCCTAACCTAAGGCACATCTAAACATCATCGAATCTAATTGATTATCTTAAATTCTGCATTGGGGAATATTCCTAGCAATATTCCTAATTATCTTAATTATCTTTAATTTAATGATTATTTGGTGATAAATCACATTTATCTTAAGTTTGATTAATTGAATATTTTCATATTTAATTAATTAGATTTAATATCTTGCCACTTAATTGTGTAATTAAATTTAATTCTATCTATTATTAATTGTATTATATAATTTTGACAATAAATCTAATATCTTATGAATAATTAATTAAATTCTTATTTAATGAATTAAAGCAAGTTGTCATTATTTAATAATATATTTTTTTAATAAAAGTTTGATTAAATAATTGATTAACGCATAAATCAATTATTTATTTTCAAAAATCAGTTAAGTTGAGAATAAATCACTTTATTTATTTATTAAATCATAATTATCCATGTGCATATTCAAGGACCAGTTAAACTCAAATTGGAAAATCAATGCAAGTCGTTAGCTTTTTGAAACTCAACATCTTTTTGAGTTTTAAAGTTGATCTAAACTTCTAATTCGAGTTGAATTATGCTTTTGCATGATTTTTGTGACTTAATCATCTTTATTATCAGATAACTCAAAAATCAACCTGAGTTGTTTGAGTGATTTATGACTTTTATCCATGCACTTCCAAAGCCCTAGATTTCTATAAATTAAAGCCTCAGCTCATCTCAAATTTGCATCCACAGAATCTCATATATTTGCACAATCACGTTGGAGAATTGGAATTGGGAGAATCAAAACTTATTGCGAATCAAGGCTATTGTGAGATCAATTTGTTTGTTTTACATTCATGTAGATTATTTTTCATATCATTGTTAGATAGATCAATTCATAGCATATCAGTTTTTACATATTATAGATTCATATCAAGTTTATCATTCATATTGCATAGAAAATACCAAAAAAATAGCTTAATTGCATTCAATTCATATCTAGATCAATTGCATTCAAATCCTTCATTTAGGTGTCATCTAGGTCATTGATCTCGATATCAATCTGAGAACATCAATCTCGCACCTACTAGAAGGCAGTAAATCACTTGGTTAAATTAGATTTCAGTTTTGCACGATTTTGATTTTTGCTAACCTCTAATGTTTTACTGAAGTGTTGTGTCTACAAATCAGGTACAATTTTCACACTCACAGATTCAGTGTACGTGATCTTAAGAGATGAAAGACAAGGTACTAAAGGATGCTTGTTGGTTAGCACAAGGTATAGAATGTTGGATGATGTCAGCTATGATGTGTGATCTAAAGAAGACTCATTTGGGAGCCGACTTCAAAGGTGTAGCATGCATTTTGTTTGGCGAATATAAATTAAGGATGTCAGTCCTTAATTAATGTAATGTAATTATTGTATACTTGTTTTAGATACCGTGTGTATCTTAGCAAGAGTTTATGTAATTAGGAAATCCTAATTGGCCAACTTGATCATGTAGAATGTAATAGGTTATATATGTAAGATATTTTCTTTGGAAAAGATATGGTGTGAATGCATGTAATGTAAAAAATTTTGTGAAAGTTGTGAGCTTGTGTCTATTGGATGCAGAGTAGAGGATTACTGGTGAACTTCATTGGAACTGATCAAGTAAGGATAGTTGTTGTCAGATAGTTCAAAAGATTGTGTATTTCTTCATATACACTTGTTGTTAATAGTGATTTTTGAAGGTGGATTTAACTTTCTTTGGGTAGTGAGCCTGGGTAGTGAGCCCACCCTTCTTTCTTGAATCCAAATAGGGTCTATCCTCTAACAAGGAATGTGTACTGTAATGTTTCAATAAGCTCCTAACAGGGCTAAATCTTCTAACAAGGATACTATAATCTTAGTATATCATTTGTGGATACTAATTCCCACCATGGTTTTTACCTTTAACAGGGTTTTCCCCAAGACCAAAATATTATGTTGGTGTGTTGGCATTCACTATGTTCATTGGATCTCATATTGTTGCTATTCAAACTTTAAAGTTTAATAATCTATCATAAAACTAATTCACCCCCCCTCTCAGTTGTATTGTGGACTTTTATTCTTAACAATTGGTATTAGAGCTACTGGTCCTTAGAGATAAAGCTTATAGCTTTAGGTGATCTTAAAGATGGCATTCTATAGGAAGGATAGTCTTAAATTTGATCCTAAAAACTTTGACAGCTAGAAGGACAAGATGTAAACTCATTTGTTCTATTTGGGCATTGATTACTGGTTGATTATAAAGAATAATGTAGCTATGAAGTCTAAGAATGACTTATGATCAGTTATTGATGATGAGAAGAAGACATTTTCACTGAACATGGTTGCAAGGGAAGCATTGATCAACAGACTCTTTGAAGGAGAATTTATTGAAGTTAAAGACTTGGATTTGGCATACCATATTTGGCAAAGATTAGAAGCACTATATGAAGGAGACAAGTATACCAAGAAAGAGAAGTTATAGAACTGGAAAACAAAGATGAAGAAGATACAAATGAATGAGGATGAAAGCATTAGGGCTTATGTTCAAAGGGTTATAGAAGTTGTGGTTGGAATCAGAAACTATGGAGGCACTTATGATGAAGAGGTTGTTGTGAAGATCCTTAGATCACTGACACCTGCTTACAAGTTTAAAGCTATATCTATTCAAGAGACTATACCTTTGACTCAAAACTTTAGCAGAGAGATGTTGATTACTAAACTAACTACCTTTGAAGCTATTGAACTAGGAGATACTATACCTAAAGTTGAACCTGCATTCAAGGCATCTACTAATAAGAAGTTAATGTATGCACTTCCAAGCACCAACAGTGAGAACCTAAAAGAAGAGCTCGGTGAATATGTAGAGGAAAGAAAGATGGATGAACTTGTTGCACTGATTGCTAGAAGTGAAAAGAGAGGTAAGGGTAAATTTGAAGGCAAATTACCTTTGAAATATTTTTTATGCAATAAGATAGGTCATTTTGTATCTAGATGTCCTACAAGAGTTCCTAAGTACAAGCCTAAGTTTTTCAAATCTAAGTACTCAAAGGATAAGGAATGTTATTATGCTAGTGAAGGTATTTTTGATGATGATGATTTAGATTATGAGGAGATTGGATTTTTTTCTATTAGAGATGAACCGGTACATGAGGAAAAGGTTTTAGTATTTCATGTTGATAAGAAATCTAAATGGATTATAGACATTGGTTGTTCACATCATATGACTAGAGATAAAAACAAGTTTGTTCAAATAGTAAAATATGATGGTGGTGTTGTAAGGTTTGGAGACAATATTCCTAAACATATCATAGGAGTAGGATCTATTACTCTAGATGGAAAAACTAATACTGATAATGTACTAATTGTTGATGGACTTAAGCATAACTTATCGAGTGTTGGACAGTTGATGGACAAAGAGTTTAAGTTACAATTCAATGATGGAAATTTTTTTATCAGAAGTAA
The DNA here is from genome assembly GCA_027943335.1 of Chamaecyparis obtusa. Classification (NCBI taxonomy): domain Eukaryota; kingdom Viridiplantae; phylum Streptophyta; class Pinopsida; order Cupressales; family Cupressaceae; genus Chamaecyparis; species Chamaecyparis obtusa. The sequence continues at coordinate 4,051,978 of BSBK01000790.1, read as the reverse complement.
GGTAGGAAAGTTGATTGCAATTGGTACTAAATCTAGAGGTAATGTATTTGAATTGAATACATATGGAGCCTCTTTTTTTTTTGTGAAGGTAGATGATAGTTGGTTATGGAACATAACGTTTTGTCATGTTAACTTTGATAATATTGTGAAGTCAAGTTTAACTAATGCGGTAAGAGATCTATTGAAGATTGTGAAACCATCTAACATTGTACGTAGAGAATGTGTTATGGGAAAGTAGACTAGAAGCATCTACAAAAGCAAGGCATATACATCAAAAGGAAATTTGGATCTGGCATATACAAACCTATGTGGGCCTACAAGGACAAAATCATACTATGGTGAAAGGTATTTCATACTTTTTGTTGATGACTTTTCTAGAATTATTTGGGTTACTTAAAAGAGAAGTAAGAAGCATTTGATAAATTCAAGATATTCAAGGCAAAAGTAGAGAATGAATCAGGTTTAAAGATAAAATGTTTAAGATCAGATAGAGGTGGAGAGTTTACTTTAGACTTATTCAACTCATACTATGAAGAGAATGGAATACAAAAATAGACATCTTCTCCTAGGGCTCCACAACAGAATGTGATAGTAGAGTGAAGAAACATGACTATACTTGATGCTGCTAGGACAATGTTGCTTGAAGGAAATGTATCTCATATGCATTGGAGAGAAGCTATTGGGTCAACGATGTACACCTTGAACATAATTCAAATCAGAGAAGGTACAAGTAAGACTCATGAATTATGGTTTGAACATACTCCTATTGTAAAATATTTCAAAATATTTGGTAGTAAATGCTATATCAAAAGAGATGATGAGATAGGAAATTTTGATGCTAGAAGTGATGAAGGAATTTTCCTTGGCTATTCTACTAATAGTAAGGCTTAAAAATGTTTCAATATGAGATTAAAGAAGATAATTGAAAGTAACAATGTTGTAAGGAATAGTCCCAAGAGATAACTGAGAGGGGGGGGTGAATTAGTTATCTTCTAGTTTCAATTCTTTATCTAATTATGTATACTTAAACATAAAGCATAAACACAATGAGAGAAAAATTGAACACAACACCAATATTTTGGTTATGAGGAAAACCAATATTTTGGTTATGGGGAAAACTAAATAGGTAAAAACCCTGGTGGGAATTGACACCCACTAATATTCTGTACTTGTGTATTATGATCCTTGTCAGAAGATCCTTAACCCTGTTAGGAGTTTCTTTACAATATATTTAGTATAGTAGACCTGGTCAAGGGTCAGATGCTATTAGGATTCTTTTACAATAGTCCCTGTTAGGGGAGAGGACGCACTGTCTGAGAGCACACTACTCAAAGGGGCGAAGGCTACAACCTTCTGTTTAAGAAATATACACTATATCTGGATCTTGGTGAATTGCACTTTGACCTTCTATCTAGATCAGTTCCAATGTATAGCACAAGTACTTTACTTGGTCACATAGACCCTCTTCTAATGGCTCAACACTTCGCACACTCTACTCTTCTCTAACTGTCAACGATGAACCACACCCTAGAAATCATAATTGACTACCTATAAATATCTTTCCTCTAAATGATATAATCAAGTTAGCCTATTAGAACCACCTTGAAATCATATTATAGAAACCATAAAAAACTCCAATAACAATTCAATTGGCTCTACTAAGCACGCAACACATTCTAGGACCTATCCAATAAGATAATTGTAGATGCACGCTACACACTGTCAACTCTACCAAAACATCTAGATCTTTCTCCTCAAGCTGAATTACTTCATGCACTCTTAACCAAACATCACTAACTCTTCTCCAAGCTCTAATCCAAGGGTGCATACTAAACTGATAGGCACAACTCCATAACCAATATAATCTCTTTTGGCTCTTCTGAATAAACATAAGAAACTTCTACTAGTGAATAGCGACTGCATAACTTCAATTCTACTGATCATTAGACTCTGCATCCATGAATTTAACATCACTAACATGTCTCCATCATATATCCAAATGTGCAAGGCTCCATAATAACTATATGAACAACCATATACAAAATACTACCTGTTACTCTGTCAGGAACACTGCTGACACAAGTTGCTATATAACTGTCTGTACTAACAATTAACCTTTGCATCCATGATATCATGTTGATAACATGTCCATGCTACATATACTTAAATCTTATTGCATAAATCATCCACACATGCTACTTACCATATGTTGTCATCAATGAAAAACATACAGTCAGTACTAGCCTGTTGGCAAATCTCCAACAATCTCCCCATTTGGCATTGATAGAAACATATGGAATGAAAAACTCCATCAATCCAAATGAATAATTATTTTATAACATTCTCCATTTCCTCAATTGAACTACTATCATAACTAAATACTACCCCCCCTTAGTATATTACTCCTCTTTTTACTTTTGTTTTTCATGACTATATATTACTCCCCCTTTGATATCAATGGCAAAGGGCACTAAATAGTTTAAGCACTGGTACTACTCCAAAAGTAGAGTAGTTAACCAACCATCAGTCCTTGAGGACTGATGCTTTTCCTTCTTTCTTCTAAGAAGAATCAGGGAAGGGAATTACTCCCAACTTCTCCCTGAGATACTCAAAAGTATCCTTTGGTAAGGGCTTTGTGAATATGCATGCCAACTGATCTTTAGTGCTCACATAGTCTAGCTTGACTTCTTTCTCTGCCACTTTCTCTCTTAGGAAGTGATACTTGATCTCAACATGCTTTGTCTTTGCATGCATCATAGGGTTATTTGACATATTGATAGTTCTAGTATTGTCACAGTGAATAATAATAGGATAATCAATCTGAATTCAAAAATCTTTTATCATTTGCTTGATCCAAATAATTGTAGAATAATTCAAGGCTATTGCAACATACTTTGCTTCTACTATTGACTATGAAATACAATTCTATTTCTTGCTTATCCAAGTGAAAAGTCTATCACCAAGAAACACTGCTCCACCTGATGTACTCTTTCTATCATCAACACATCTTGCCCAATCTGCATCAGTATACATATGAATCTCAACATTTTCTGAATTAGGATACCATAGACCATAGTCTATAGTGCCTTGAAAATATCTGAATATCCTTTTTATTGCCATGAGGTGACTTTGTTTAGGCTATGTTGCAAATCTTCCAACTATGCCAACTACATTTGAAATATCAAGTCTTGTTTGAGTAAGATAAATGAGTTTACCAATCATAGACCTGTACAATGTTATATCTACTACAGGAGAATCATCTTCTTTTGTAAGCTTGCATCTTGTTATGATGGGTGTCCCTACTGGCTTGCAATCATCCATCTTGAATTTCTTTAATATTTCTTTCACATACTTGGACTGATTAATGAAAATACCTTTCTCTGTCTGCTGCACATTTAATCCCAAAAAGTATTTGATAGGTCCAATCATACTCATCTCAAATTCATTTTGCATCTCTTTAAAAAATTTATCACTGAGTTTTTCATTACCTCCAAAGATAATGTCATCAACAAATATAGCTACAAGTAGTAAACCTTCGGATGTTTCTCTTATGAATAGGTTACAATCTACTGCTCCTTTCTTGAATCCAATATTTGTTAAGTATCCATCAAGTCTCTCATACCATGCTCTAGGGGCTTGCTTAAGTCCATAGAGGGATTTCTTCAATCTACATACCATATCAGGTCTGTTTGATAGGGTGAATCCTTCTAGCTGCTCAATTTATACTTCTTCCTTTAGCTCTCCATTCAAGAATGCTGACTTAACATCCATCTGATAAAATTTGAAGTTTTTGAATGTTGCAAAAGCTAGAAACAACTTAATAGCTTCTAACCTACTTATTGGTGCAAAAGTGTTTGAATAGTCAATACCTTCTCTTTGTGCATATCCCTTACATACCAATCTTGCTTTGTTCCTTACTACTGTACCATCTTCATTCATCTTGTTCCCAATTATCCACTTTGTTCCAATTACATTCTTATCACTAGGTCTTGGGACCAGTTCTCAAGTATCATTCTTGATAATCTGGTCAAGTTCTTCTTTCATAGCATCATGCCAATCTGAATCATTACATGCATCTTCAAAACTTAAAGGTTCAATATGAGATAGTAAACATACCGCTTCACTACTAGCTGAGTTCTTTGCTTGCGATCTTGTTAAGACTTTTTCGCTCTGATCTCTAATGATGTCTTTCTTGGAATGGTTTCTAGATGTAAACTTTGGAACCTTAGGTGATGCTGACTCATCATCCTTAGGAGTTTCTTCTTTACTTGTCTCAAGGTCATTGAATAACACATCAATACTGTGAAACATTTCTTCAATAACTATCTCACTGGTGGAGGGTCTAGGTTCTTCTTCAATCATGGGTGAGTAATCATGATATCTTTGTTGAACCATAAACTTTTTATCAATCTTAACATGAGCACTTTCAATGATCTTTTTCAATCTTAAATTGAAACATCTATAAGCTTTACTTTTAGTAGAGTAACCAAGGAAAATACCTTCATCACTTCTTGCATCAAAATTGCCTACTGCTTCATTCCTCTTGATGTAGCACTTGCTTACAAAGATTCTAAAGTATTTTACTGTGGGAACATTACCAAACCATAGCTCATATGATGTCTTGTCAGTGCCAGGTCTCAATTGAATTCTATTGATGGTGTAGACTACTATATTGACCGCATCTCTCCAATAGGTGTGTGCAAATTTTCCTTCAATCATGATGGTGCATGCTATATCAAGGATGATTCTATTCCTTCTCTCTACAATTCCATTCTACTGAGGGGTTCTAGGTGCACTCAATTGTCTCTTTATGCCATGTTCTTCACAGTACTCATAGAATATGTCAGAGGTGAATTCTCCTCCTCTATCTAATCTCAAACATTTTATCTTTAGTCCAGATTCATTTTCAACCTTAGCTTTGAATATTTTGAACTTCTCAAATGCTTGTGACTTATCTTTCAAGAATGCAACCCACATCATCCTAGTATAATCATCAACAAACAAAATAAAATACCTTTCACCATAGTATGATCTTGTTTGAGTTGGACCACATAGGTCTGTATGAATTAGATCGAACTTGATCTCTATTGAATTGTGCTTGCTCTTGAATGAGTTTCTCAAATGCTTTCCCATCACACATTCCCTGCATATGGTATCAAATGGCTTTTCTATGCTAGGTAGATCTCTTACTGCCTTTACATTGCTTATCTTTACTATGTTATCAAAATTGATATGACATAGTCTTTTATGCCACAACCAACTATCATCAATTTTAGCAAAAAAACAACTTGCTTTTGAATTGAGTTGGAAAACATTACCTTTAGTCTTTGAGCTTGATGCAATCATAACACCATCCTTGTTGTTAATGATGCATTTTTCATCTTTGAACTCCAACCGATAACCTTTTCCAAGTAACTGCCCAACGCTAAGTAGGTTATGTTTCAAACCATCAACATAAAGAACATCATCATTATTATTCTTTCCATCCAAGGTGATGGATCCTCTACCAACAATGGGTTTAGGAGTGTTATCTCCAAATCTAACCATGCCACCATTGTATTTGTCTAGATGAACAAATCTATTTTTATCACCTATCATGTGATGTGAACAACCACTATCTATAATCCAGTCTATCCTTATGTCAGCTTGGGAAATCAATGCTAGCTCTTGTTTCTCTTTCTCATTTTCATGATCTGTCTTATTGTTCATTTCCTCAATGATAGCAATAAATCCAATTTCTTCTTCTATTGAATCATCACCTAAAATTCCATCTCCAGCATAGTAACATTCCTTAGAGAATTTAGGCTTGTAGTCATTTTTTAACTTTCTAGCTCATAAGGGACATTTACATGCAAAGTGACCAATCTTATGACATGAAAAGCATTTGAATGGAAATTGACCTTCATATTTTCCTTTTCCTTTCTTTTCTCTTTTGGCAATCATAGAAATGAAATCATCTAGTGTTTTCTCTTCATCATCATCATCAAAATTACTAGAAGTGTTTTTAGATTTCTTACCATGAATTGTTTCTTTGAAGGTTGTCTCACTTTTAGGTTCTGTCTTTAATCTTGAAATATCAAAAGATAATATTTTGTTGAACAAGGTCTCTCTCTTGAAATTTGATGTAAGCTGCATGGTCTCATCAAGGATGTTGATCTTATTTTCATATTCTGGAGTGAGAGTCGTCATTTATTTGTCCATAATGTCTTCCTCTGAGATCTCTCCACCATTGTTCCTAATTGCAGCAACTACTTCATTGATCCTTTGATTGTAAGATTTGATGTTTTCTTCAAGAAACATCTCTAATGCATTGTATCTTTTCTTCCATGTCTTTCTGCGCGTATCCTTTTCTTGTTTGTCTCCTTCAAATATGTCTTCTAGGTATTTCCATATTTTGTGGGATGTATCTACCTTCTTTATTTCTAAAAACTCACTATCAGATAGGGCATTGATAAGGGCTTATTTGGCTATTGCATTTTGATGAAATAATTCCTTTTGCTTATTAGTAGCATCATCCTTTGCAAGGTCTTCTAAAGTAGGGATCTTGACAACTTTAATAGTTACATCAAAAACCTCAAAAGCAATATACTGCAAATGAGTCACCATCTTGTTCTTCCAATCAAGATAATTCTCTCCATCAAACTTAGGACTTTCTTTCCTAAAGAATGCCATCTGATCAACCTCAAACTATTAAACTTTCTCTCTGAGGCACTTGGCTCTGATACCAATTGTTAGGAATAGTCCCAAGAGATAACTAAGAGGCGGGGGGGGGGGGGGTGAGTCAACTATCTTCTAGTTTCAATTATTTATCCAATTATGTATACTTAAACATAAAGCATAAACATAATGAGAGAACACTTGAACATAACACCAATATTTTGGTTACGGGGAAACCCAAATAGATAAAAACCCTGGTGGGAATTGACACCCACTAATATTCTATACTAGTGTGTTATGATCCTTGTTAGAAGATCCTTAACCCTATTAGGAGTTGCTTTACAATATATTTAGTATAGTAGACCTGATCAAGGGTCAGACCCTATTAGGAGACTTTTACAATAGCCCTATTAGGGGAGAGGATGCACTATCCGAGAGTACACTACTCAAAGGGGTGAAGGCTACAACTTTCTATTTAACAGATATACAGTATATCTAGATCTTGGTGAACTATGCTTTGACCTGCTAGCTAGATCAGTTCCAATGTATAGCACAAATAATTTACTTGGTCACATAGACCTTCTTCTGATGGCACAACACTTTGCACACTCTGCTCTACTCTAACTGTCAACCATGAACCACACCCTAGCAATCACAATTGACTACCTATAAATATCTTTCCTCTAAATGATATAATCAAGTTGGCCTATTAGAACCACCTTGAAATCATATTTGAGAAACCATAACAAACTCCAATAAAAATTCAGTCAGCTCTACTAAGCACGCAACACATTCTAGGACCTGTCCAATAAGATAATTATAGACACATGCTACACACTGTCGGCTCTACCAAAACATCTGGATCTTTCTCCTCAAGCTGAATTACTTCACGCACTCTTAACTAAACATCACTAACTCTTCTCCAAGCTCTAATCCAAGGGTACATATATAAATGATAGGTGCAACTCAAGAACCAATATAATCTTTATCAACTCTTCTAAATAAACACAGGAAACTGCTACTAGCGAATAGAGACTGCATAACTTCACTTATACTGATCATCAAACTTTGCGTCCATGAATGTAACATCACTAACATGTCTCCATCATATATCCAAAGGCACAAGGCTCCATGATAACTATAGGAACAACCATACACAGAACATTGCATGTTACTCTATCAGGAACACTGTTTACACAAGCTACTATATAACTGTCTATACTAAGAGTTAACCTCTGCGTCCATGATATCATGCTGATAACATGTCGATGCTAGATATACTTAAAGCTTATTGCATAAATCATCCATGCACACTACTTACCATATGTTGTCATCAATGACAAACATATAGTCAGTACTAGCCTACTGCAAAATCTCCAACAAATGTAAAGATAGATGAAAGGTTTTAGATACATGAGAGAATGTATGACTACAATCAAGTTATAGAGATCAAAGAGGCTACTACTGAAGAAGAAATTATTGAGGCTGAATGCAAAAATGAGACTTGTGATGATGACACAAATGAGGCTACTAAGGTTCCTAAAACTTTGAGGTATGTAAAGAACAATCATCCTAAAAAGAAAATTATTGGTAATACAAGTCAAGGAGTACTTCCTAGATCAAAGGCTAGAGAAGAAATTTGGTTGATTTCTCAAGTTGAACCAAAGACTATAGATGAAGCTTGTAGAGATGAATCTTGGATAAATGCTATGAAAGAAGATTTAGATCAGATAAAGAAGAATAACACTTGAGAATTGGTTCCTAGAACCAAAAACAAAAACGTGATAGGAACTAAATGGGTTTTCAGAAACAAGATGAATGAAGGAGTTGTTGTAAGAAATAAAGCAAGACTGGTATGTAATGGTTATTCACAATAAGAAGGCATAGATTTTGAAGAGGCACTTGCTCATGTTTCTAGAATATAAGTTGTAAGACTATTCTTGGCTTATGTTGCACATAATAATTTTAAAGTATATCAGATGGATGTGAAATCCACATTCCTGAATGGGGATCTTGAAGAAGAAGTGTATATGAAGCAACCTGATGGATTTCCTCTATGCGAAGATAAGACATAGTATGTAGGTTGAAGAAGGCATTGGACTAAAGTAGGCTCCAAGGGCTTGGTATGAAAGGTTAGACAAATACTTGCTTGGGCTTGGATTCATAAAAGGTAATGCTGACAGTAATTTGTATTTAAGATCTAGTGAAGATGGAGTTTTGATAATAGAAATCTTTGTTGATGATATTATCTTTGGAGGCAATGATGATCTATGTGAGAAATTTTCTAAAGAAATAGAAAATGAATTAGAGATGTCCATGATTGGAGAAATGAAATTCTTTCTTGGACTACAAATAAATCAGAGCAAAGATGGCATTTTTATTTTTCAAACTTAATATCCTAAAGAAATGTTCAAATTTTTTAGAATGGAGGACTGTAAACTAGTTGGCACACCCATGGTGACTGGTAATAAGCTAATAGTTGATGATGAATATAAGTGTGTTTTCCAGACCAAGTATAGATCAATGGTTGGAGGATTACAATATCTAACTCACACCAGACCAGATATTACTAATGTTTTTGGGATTGTGGCTAGATATCAGGCATAACCTAAAGAGACACACCTAGATGCTGTGAAAAGGATATTGAGGTATCTAAAAGGAACAATAGACTATGGCCTATGGTATGACAGAAATGATAGCTTTGAACTTCATGCTTATACTGATGTTGATTGGGCAGGAAACATTGATGACAAAAAGAGTACTAGTGGTGGTGCATTTTTTCTTGGGAAAAAGTTGGTGTCATGGCTAAGTAAAAAGCAAGATTGTATAGCTCAATCTATTGCAAAATTAGAATATGTTGCTAATGCTATAAATTGCACTCAATTTTCTTGGATGAAACAAATTCTGAAGGACATTGGAATAAATTTTGATGAGCCTATGGTTATCCATTGTGATAAAACTAGTACAGTAAATATGTCAAAGAATCTAGTGATGCACTCTAAAACTAAACATGTTTCTATCAAGTATCACTTCTTGACAGACAAGGTGGTAGAGAAGGAAATAAAGTTAGAGTATATTAGTACAAAGGAACAAATTGCAAACATCTTTACAAAGTCATTGCCAAAAGATACCTTTGAATATCTCATAGGTATGCTTGGGGTTCAGGCCCCTTCAAGTTAGAATTAAATGATGTAGGGATGCATCAGTCTAGAGGTTTTTAGAGCCTTATCATATTCTGGACTAGACGTATAGATCTACTCCTCAGGGGGAGTATTCATGGAAGAAAGGTGTTGGAGAATAGTTGATAACTCATGGCACCCTTTTCCATTGTTGTCAAAGGGGGAGTGTTGCTATGAGAAAATCCCTTTATATGGGGAGATTGTATGAAGGAATATTGTGAGGATACTGTTTGGTTATAGAACTTTTGGATTGATAAAACTTTGGGATGGATTTTCCCATATGTTGACATCAATGCCAAAGGGGGAGATTGTTGGATATTTCTAATGCATTGGGGAAATAGTTAATACATTTAATATGTTTAATCACTACATTGATTAATGTTGGAGTTACTATTGTTGTCATTAGTGTTTTGTCATTGATGTCAACATATGTTTATGTGAAGAGTACATGCTAATTATGATAGTGTACGGACACTGTACAGATGTTTTAGAATGTGTAAAGATAGATGAGAGTATAGGAAGATGTTTTTATCTTATATCCAAGATCACATCATTTAATGTTTTATAATGGATGAGTTACAAATGTTTTGGTAAAGACTGGTTACTAGATAGTGATAGTGGAAAATGATAGAGTGAGTCTCTATATTTCTGGTATATCTTATAGAAGATATGGATTCGGTGTATGCGAGCTTAAATACACCTTAAGAGATGAAAGAAAATTTACTTAAGGATTCTCCTTGGTTAGAGCAAGGTACAAAAAACTGGATGACATCAACTATGATGTGTGATATGAAGAAGACTCATTTGGGAGCCGACTTCAGAGGTGTAGCTTGCATTTTTTTTGGAAAATGTAAATTAAGGATATCGGTCCTTAATTGATGTAATGTAATTATTGTATACTTGTTTTAGATACCATGTGTATCTTAGCAAGAGTTTATATAATTAGTAAAGCCTAATTGGCTGACCTGATCATGTAGAATGTAATAGGGTATATACGTAAGATCTTTTCTTTGGAAAAGATATGGTGTGAATGCATGTGATGTAAAGAAGATTATGAAAGCTGTGAGCTTGTGTCTGATGGATGTAGAGAAGAGGATTACTGGTGAACCTCATTGGAATTGATCAAGAAAGGATATTTGTTGTCGAATAGTTCAGAAGATTGTGTATTTCTTCATATACACTTGTTATGAATAGTGAGTTCTGAAGGTGGATTTAACCTTCTTTGGGTAGTGAGCCCACCCTTCTTTCCTATCTCCTAATAGGGTCTATCCTCTAACAAAGACTGTGTACTGTAATGTTTCAATAAGCTCCTAATAGGGATAAATCTTCTAACAAGGATACTATACTCTTAGTACATCATTTGTGGGTGCTAATTCCCACTGGGGTTTTTACCTTTAACAGGGTTTCCCTGAGACCAAAATATTGTATTGGTGTGTTGGCATTCACTATGTTCATTGGATATGATATTTCTGCTATTCAAAGTTTAAAGTTTAATAATCTATCATACAACTAATTCACCCCCCCTCTCAATTATATTGTGGACTTTTATTCCTAACAATTTTGAGGTTAAAGATAGCCGAATCAGATAAACATTTGATGATAATCAACTACAATCGCATAACAAGTTGTATTGAGGTTGTAGATCACCGAATTGATAAACCATTCAATGATAATTAGCTACAATCATGTAAAAGGCCATTATGAGGTTTAAGATATCAGAATCACTCAACCGTTCAATGAGAATAAGAAATAATCATGTAACAATCTATTTTAAGGTTGTAGATCACCAAATAGGTCAACAATTCAATGAGAATCAACTACAATTGAGTAACAAGCTATTCTAAGGTTTTAGATCATCAAATCAGTCAGTCATTTGATGAGAATCAACTACAATCGCGTACAAGTCATTCTGAGGTTATACATTACTGAATTGGTCACCCATTCGATGATAATTAACTAAAATTAATAAGTTGATCTGAGGTTATAGATTATGAAATAGTCAACCATTTGATGAGAATTAGCTACAATTGTGTAACAAGTCATTTTGAGGTTACAAATCACTGAATTGATCAACCATTCAATGAGAATAAGCTACATTTTTGTAACAAGCCATTTCGAGGTTGTAGATTGTTGAATCGGTCAACCATTCAATGAGAATCAATGAAAATCACATAACAAGTCATTCTAAGGTTGCAGATCACCGAATCAGTCAACCATTCAATGAGAATAAACTACAACCGCATAACAAGTCATTCTAAGTATGCAGATCACCAAATCGATCAAATATTAAAAGAGAAGTAGCTACAATCATGTAACAAGCCAATATGAGGTTTTAGATTACCAAATCGGTCAATCATTCGATGAGAATAAGCTACAATCACATAACAAGTCATCTAAGGTTGCAAATTGCTGAATCGGTCAACTGTTTGATGAGAATAAACTACAATCATGTAACAAGTCATTCTGAGGTTATAGATAGTTAAATCGGTCAACCGTTCTATGAATTTTAGCTACAATCATGTAACATGTTGTTCTAAAGTTGTAGGTTGCCAAATTAGCCAACCATTTGATGAGAATTAGCTACAATCACGTAACGAGCCATTATGAGGTTACAGATCAATGAATCAGTCTATTATTTGATTAGAATCACCTACAATCACATAACAATGCATTCTAAGGTTGCATATTGCCAAATTATTCAACCTTTCAATGAAAATCAACTACAATCATATAATAATCCATTCTTAGGTTGCTAATTGCTGAAATGGTCAACCGTTCAATGAAAATCAACTACAATCATCTAACAAGTTGTTCTGATGTTTCAGATCACCAAATCGATCAACTGTTCGATGAGAATCAACTACAATCATGTAACAAGCCATAGTGAGGTTTCATATTACCGAATCAATCAACATTAGATGAGAATCAGCTACAATCACATAACAAGCCATTCTGAGGTTGCAGATTGCTGAATCGGTTAACTATTTGATGAGAAAAATAACATCACGTAACTGATGAACTACAACTGATTGAATAATTGAATTAATTGAAGATCAGTGATTAGAGATTACCGAGTTACTGAACTGATATGTAAGATGATTAAATTAGTAATATGTTGTCATTGATGTCAACTAGTTTTTGACAGTACTTATCATGTAAGTTACAAACATCTAAACATCTATAGAAGGGAGAAAGAGATGAAGAACTAAAATATCTACATGAGAAAGATGGATATGATAGAGGAGGATAAGGAATACTTTGGGTAACATATTTATGAGTGTAGACACACAAAAATGGACAAGTGCTTTTAAATTGCAAAAAATCAATAAAATGGCTCAAAATCATCAAAATGCACTAATTCAATAAAAAAAGGGATCAAATCAATTAAAATGGACATAATTAAATAAAGTTGGACAAAAATAATTAAAAGCAAAGGAAAAATCAAATCATGATGTTAAATAATTAAATCAAAGCTTAAAGGGGTGAAAAACACTACATAATTGATGTTAATCAATTAGTTGTATAGTTGTTTAAATCAAAAATCAAAATGAACCTATTACCCTTACATGGCTAAATTTAATTAATTAATTGAATTCAATAATTCCTAATATCTTTCAACAAAGTTGAGCAACCAATGAGAATTGAGGACAAAAAGACATAAATCACTCAAAAAGGATGAATCTCAATCACTCATTTGAAAGTTTCAATCTCAACCACTCAATCTTGTCCTTTTGTCCAAAGCTTTGAGATAAACCTTTAAATTGTCCCCCCATTTATGAACAAAGCAAAGTATTTGACTTAATCCTAAGGTTAATCATGATTACTTCACTCCACCCCCTACCCTTGGGAATTTACTATAAATATGAAGCATTTTGAGAGCAATTGATATCTTAGAAATTCATTTGCAAATCATTGTTACTATAGGCAATTGAAGAGCATTCTAAGAGCAATTAAGAGCATTTAGAGCATTTACATTATACTTTTGTCAATTTGAGCTAGAATCATCATCATAGAAGCATTGTAGAAGCATTATAGCAGCATACATTCTCATTTTAGAAGTGTCACTAGTGGAGATTTGAGTTGAGAGCTTCACTTACCACCTCTTTCTAGAGAGCCATGAGATGCTATAGATCTTAGTTTCACTTTTAAATAGATTTGCATTGTATTTACTTAGAATTGTTGCTAATTTGATCTTAATTTCATGAAGGTGATTATCATCATCACACAAATGGTGCCCATCGTGGGGCACTAGGCCAAATTTTATCATTTTGATCATATATTGCATGCTTGTATTGTCTATTTTCTATGAATATTTTGCAGGAAATAAGTGAAGTCATGCTTACAGGAGATTTAATCATGCCTGCAATCATTTTACTGCCTCTTAAGATCTTTGTCCTAACTCCTATTAGCTGAGGATTCACGCTTGGCATACAACTTCTATTCTATTTTGATTTCTCTACAGTCTCCTATGAATCAGAAGCTCACACCTGGGAGATCAAAGCATTCAACCTTTTTGTGCTTAAAGTCACACCCATGACTCAAGAAGTATTGCTTTACTAAAATTTGTTATCGCCTATCTTTACGCTTTGCTTCATAATTTTAAATAATAGTTACACTTATAATTTGTCAATTCATGCTTACTGTTATTAAATTGTCGCTTAGCATAAATTATTTTCCACAATTTTAAATTATGTTCACGCTTGTGTAATTTTTAGTGTCGCCTATGTCACTGCAAAGTGTTGCTTGCTATCACTAAAGTTACGCCAGCTGACAATTTGTTTACGCCTATTAGCTAGACAATGTCACCTGCTACCTATTACCTTTATTTACTATTAAATTGATTAAATCATTTGTGTAACTCTCTGTTTACATGATTTGACAGTAAATAAGCAATCACAGGAAGGTATAGAAGCTGAAAAGCAGATTTAATCAAGAAGGAAAGGCATTAGCAAAGAGGATTAAGAAGGAAAACATTGCACATATTAAGGCTGTCCTGGAGACTACACGAGAGGAGGACAATCAGGTATTCCAAAACTATCTTGCAATTGTTGAAGCATATAAATCAAAATTTGTCTCTTTAAATTGGATTTTTAGTCCTTAGTTCAAGTTTTTCTTTGAAAATTTGCAAATAAGTTCCTTAAAATTCATACATAATTGTTGCTTCATCAATTTTCAATTTTGGTTTCCCCTCATAGTGTTTGTTAGTGTTGACTAACTTGCTAGTGGATAAGCACATTGGGAGGGAGCTATTTGCCAAGGCAAGAAAAAACAAAACAATGAAATCAATAAAAAATGCCCCTAACTTCCGTTAGCTACAAGAAAAAGGTAAGCCTAAACTAGTCGATATTTTCCCTTAGCTTGTGGCATTGGTGCATTTCAAGAATCTAGTAATTAAGAAGGATTAAAGAATCAAACAATCAAAATCCCCTTTTTTGTGGAAGAGAGTAGAAATACTCAAATCTCTATAGTTAGTGGGTGAAAGAAATTGAACAAAATTGTCTATTGTGTTTGGGAATTAAAGGAAAAGTTAGGGATATGCTCTTCACCTTTTGGTGAACCAAATTCCCAAAAGCTTAACCTTAATTCCATTTTCCTTGCTTTGAATGAACATGCTAGAGAATTAGTGGGCTCGCCTCCCAAGTTGTGCCTTAATGAGGCCGATGAGAGGGACAACCCAAAGTGGGATACACTCGCTTTTGCTGCGGGAATCCAACCCACTATAATACGAAACACATGCATCCTTAATGGGGTGTGTGACAAATGGATTTTAAATTTTTTGAACTTCCTCTAGTGGTCCTCATGGATTACGCAAAATCATACCTTGGTGCATGTGGGAAGCCCCTTAACATACTTGGGGGATGAAAGTTTAAGATCTATTTGAACGGAATCCACAATAAATCCTTAATAAAGTAGCAAGACCAACTTTTAGAGCCAAAATGTTAAGAGCCAAATTTGACTTTAGGTAGGCTGCTTGGAATTATTTCTTGTGTTATACTTGTGGAAACTATCGAGAATATACACACTAGATTGTTTTAGGGACATGATGAAAAATTGATGTGTGTGTTGCGATTGTTTTTTATTTTCAAACAAGAAAATTTCAAAGGACATGATCTTAAAAGTTTAAAAAATTCAAAATCTTACAACCTAGTCAAAGAAGTGTCACCTATGCACAAAACAATCCTGCCTATCAGAGGCTCAGTCATGCTTGTGACTTATATGAAAACACGTAGCAACAGTGAAGTCACACCTAGAAAATATTGAAACACGCCTGCTAAAACTAGAAAATCACTTATCAATAGCAAAGTGCCACCTGCATACTTGTAGTGTGCCGCCTAACAATATACCAGTTCACACGTACAAAAAATTCAGTCATGCCTACACTCAAGTTAGTGACACCTAGAAATCTAAAAGGGAAAATAGAGAGTATTTGCAGAGGGGGTCAGAAAATTTTGATCATATATTTAGATACCCTTTTCCGTGTTCTTACTGTTCCAACATTCAACCCAGTCATAAATCCTATTCTACACAATTTTTGTAAATTTTACAAAGCATTTGACCACGGGCAATATTGACTCTTATTCTCCAAGGTTCATGCCTACTTTTACTAGATCCTACTACATCAAGAAAACCTTGCAAGCAGATGGGACTTATTTGAGTCAAGAGCTCCCTTACCCAAGTGACGATTCTACCACTCCAAGAGTACCCTGAAAATCACCTGAACAAGAAGTAGAAGATAGCATGATGTACTACGGTGGTTTGGGTAATAAAAATAATAGTGGCATTGATCCAAACAACCAAGGTGATGCAAACAATGGGGGCATTGATACGAATAATCAAGGTAATGCCAATAGTGGAGGGGTAGATCAAAACACTCAAGGAATTGATACCACTCACCAAAGAACTAATACCGAATGAACCACCGATGATGCCACTGATGACAAGGTTGATGAAGCCATTCAGTGCCCCTATTTCTTAAGACTCATGGAAAAAGAAATGGCAAGAGATAAAGAGAATTATTTCATGGACCTAGCTCGAACAGGTCTTAAGCTTCCATGAGATTATGATGTGAATCAACTTAGACCACCCAAAGTTGAAGAAAGTGCCATTGACATCATGAAAAAATAGATAAAAATATTTCAAATGCAATGGGATACAATCAAGCAAAGCGGGGCTCCTAAACCCTTTTCTATTGAAGCATTGTGCCCATTCTTGTTTGATAAAAGTCTAGTAATGGCACCATTCTCGATCAATGTAGTGTTTCCCAAATATGACAAGTATGAAGGAACATCGGATCCACAAGATAACTTGCAGGAGTTTTATGCATTGAGCTTAGAGTTCATGCACGATACCACCTATTTAATGAGACTATTCCCAAGAAGCTTAGGAGGTATGGCCATGGAGTGGTTTTCTAAGTTACCATCCGACATAAAAACCTTTGAAGAACTAGCTTCAAAATTTGTGGCCCATTACTCATACAACATCAAGCATGAGGTCATGATGATAATGTTATGTAATACTAAACAAAAGGATGGAGAAGCATTCCTCAATTTCTTACAAAGGTGGAGGACAATATTTGCTAGGTATCCTAGGAGTGTGCCCAAAAAGGATAAAATGGATATATTCATTAATAGCTTGAGCAACGAGATGAACTACTGATTGAGAATGCAATGCCCCAAGACATTCCAAGACCTCATAGAAAATGGAGTAACAATAGAAGAAGTGTTGGTCAAGAGTGGAGAGTTGAAATTATATAAAGATAACAAAAACAACTCCAACAACAATAACTCCAATAATGGCACTAATCAAAATAAGAATTGGTTCAATAGCAATAATCGGTATAAAAACAACAATAAGGGAATAGTCAATGACGGGGTTGTTGACTCTAGCAACTTGAAGGTGACTCCATTTTCTCTTAGAAGAACACCTAATTAGGTGAATAATACAAATTAGACCTCCAATGCACCTTCCAACAACAATGCTAATAGTGGCAACCAAGGAAATAATCAAAGGAGTAATAAATCTGATAAATTCTTGGTGCCAACTCCTCAGAGGAACTTCACACCCTTGGGTGAACCCCTTGAAAAAGCATTAAAGACCCTCATGGTAACAACATCATTAATCTACCTAGTATCCGGCCTTATGAGCCACACAAAAAGCCTAGTTGGTGGAGTGCAATTAGCCATTTTGAATACCATAGGATTCGAGGGCACACGACTAATGAGTGCTTGTAGCTAAAGATTATGGTGCAAGACTTAATCGATAGTGGCATGATCACCATTGATGGACCTCAAAGAAATGAAGACCATACGGCTTTCAAACAACCCTTCTATAAACATGACAAAGGGGAGTCATCCAATGGCAAGAAACAAAGCAGCAATAACATTAATTTTTTGCCACCCTATGATAATGTTGTGAATGCTATAGTAATCAAAGAACAGCCCCAAAAAGAGACATCCAATGTTATCACTAGGGGGCAGACTTCAAGGATTACCCTACAAGGGGTTGATCCTAAAATTATTAGCACTCTGCAGTCCAACATTGTGATCAAGCAATCTTTTACAACAACAAAACCTTATAGCTTGGTAGATCAGCTATAAAGAACTCTAGCACAAATCTCTATCTTGGAGCTATTGAAGCTATCTCCTAACCATAAGGAAATTTTAGAAAAGGCTCTAGTAGAGATGAATGTTCCTACTAACTTAGAAGAGGGGAAGTTTCAAAACATGGTAGGTCATCTCATTGCACCTCATTGCTTGTCATTCTCTGACCAAGATGACATATCTATTACTCATCCACAAAACCTACCATTGCATATAGAGGTCTTGATTGAACGACATAGAGTCAAATGAGCTCTCATAGATGGGGGAGCTGGCCTTAACATCTGCATGTTGAGTCTTGTCAAATCCCTAGGGTTATCTGAGTCTTGCATTGACCCTATGAAAAGAATCACCATAAAGGCCTATGATGAAGCTAAAAGAGCCTCCAAAGGCATGATCATATTGCCCATTCAAGTGGGACCTGTCAAAAAGGACACAAATTGCCAAGTATTGGACATGAAGCTAACTTATAATATTTTATTGGGGAGACCATGGATCCACAAGATGTAAGCAGTCCCATCTATGTACCACCAATGCATCAAATTTCTATACATGGGTGAAGAAATCATAGTTGGATAGGACTCAAATATGGTCCAATATTGCAATGCACTCAAACCCCTTCATGAGCTATTTATTCCACATAACTGGGAAGGAATCATCCAAAGAGCCACCATTGAAGATACCAAAATGGATGATCCCATGATAACATTAAGTGCGACTTCAAACCCTCCTCAAGCTAGCTCATCAACATCATCTAAGCGAAAGGGAAAAGTGAGCTATGAGGGTCCAACTCCAAATGAAGGTTTAGATCAAGCACCTAAATCAAAGATGGTACTTTACAAATCCACCCGAGAAGAAAAGGATGAAGCTAAAAAGGATAACTACAAAAAAATGAGTGAGATGATGGATGCATTTGACAAACAATGTAAAATCAGTTCCAAAGGAGTAGGGGAATACTCCATTTCCTTATTTGACTTACCCACATCTCCAAAAATGCATGGCAAACCATCAAAAGAAAACTTACCTCATAAGTATAACTCTTACTTCGTAAGAGAAAGTGACAAAGAAACATTTGACAAGGAGGAGAATGAAGTCCTTTAATGGCTTTATCATGATGAAGAGGATACCTCAAGCACTCCCATAGAAAGAATCTAGCATATCAACATTCAAACTGATCAGTATGGGAAAGGATTTGAGATAATGCAAAAAATGGGATACAAGGGAAGAGGACCCTTAGGCCGAAGAAATAGAGGTTTATTAGAACCCATTGAACCTGCTTGGAGGGAAAAAGAAGAAAGATCTGAAGTAGGCTACCAATACAAAGGAGAAAGCTCGAGCCCAATGCAAGACTCATATCCTCAAGTAAACATGTTGGAATCTAATGTAGATAGTGATGACTCCTGGGATTATGAATGGGATACCTTATCTAATGAATCATTTTATGATAAAGAAGTAGTCACAATACATACTTATGCAAAGATCCCAAGGCAAGAAACTCAACACAATGAAGAACCTAATATACAATGTCTTAGCATAGGAAAAGCACCTACTAATCCGCCATGGATAGATACATTTTGGATGCCTTCAGAGGAGGGAGATTCAAACATTAGTTTTAATCCACTCATGGTTTTTCCCACACTATTTCCCATAGAAGTTGACAAGGACTCAAGTGAAGGGGATTTCAATCCTTCTTCCATGGACCATCTTGAGGAAGCTCATGTCATAGATCTAAATGATACAATCTACGAACCCTCAAATGAAGTCAAGTCCATTAACCCAATTGATGAAAACTTGCCTAATGAAATCGTATCCTTGATAAATTTCCATCTTATTGATTGGGACCAAACCGAACCATGTGACTTACTTTATTTTTCAAATGACCAAGCAATGAACCAATACCTTAATGTGGTTGAACCCTCTTTCACCAACGAATTCAGATTGAACATGATGAGAACAATGGGGGTCCAATCTCTTAGTCAAAAGAAAAAAATGAAAAAAAAATAAAAAATGAAAAGTTCTAGTGATGAAAACCACTATGTGGCAGCATTAGAACCAAAAAAAGTAAAGATAAAAGATGTTTCCTATGGTGAAAACCCAACTATGGCACCAAAGGAAGAGAGATTGGATACCCTACCTGAGTATGAGGAAGAAAGGTCACCTATTCTCATAGAGCTGACAGAAAAGGTCAACATTGGGACATAATTGGATCCAAAATTTATACACTTGGCCGCATCACTTACACCTCTAGAAAGAGAGGATTTCATCAAGTTTTTCCAAGAACAACAAGTGAACTTTGCATGGTCATATGCTGACATGCCCAGATTGGATCCTGACTTCATAATGCATCATTTGAATGTTAGACCAGGGGTTAAGCCCATCAAGCAAAAGTTGAGAAAAATGCACCCACATATAGCTCTCTTAGTCAAGGTGGAATTAGAAAAATTGTTGAAGGTGGGATTCATAAGAGCAATAGCCTATGCTGAATGGATATCTAACATTGTACCAGTCACAAAACATGACAAATCCATTCGTGTTTGCATAGATTTTTGAGACTTGAATCTTGCATGTCCTAAGGATGACTTCCCACTTCCAAGCATTGATGCAATAGTCAACTTGACAGTGGGTCACTCTATGTACTCATTAATGGATGGTTTTAGCAGATATAATCAGATAAAAATTGCACCTGAAGACCAAGAGAAGACCTCCTTTACATGCCCTTGGGGTACCTTTTGTTGGAACATCATGTCCTTCAGCCTTAAAAATGCCGGAGCCACATATCAAAGGGCAATGACAACTATTTTCCACAACATGATGCACACATTTTTAGAGGATTATGTGGATGACATATTAGCCAAGTCCCAAAAAAGAGAGGAACACCTACAAATTTTGAAAAAGATATTCATTCGGTTGGAACAATTCAAAGTGAGACTAAACCCAAAGAAATGTGCCTTTGGTGTCCAATCTGGAAAATTGTTAGGCTATATAGTTTTAGCAAAAGGAATTGAAGTGGATCCAGAAAAAGTACAAGCAATAATGGACATGGAGATACCAAAGAACATAAGCCAAATGAGATATCTCCAAGGCAAAATACAATCCATAAGAAGGTTTATTTCTCAATTGGCCAAAAAATTTCATTCATTCACAAGGTTGCTACACAAAGACACTATGTTCTTATGGGATGAAGAATGTGACCAAGCCTTCACATTATTGAAGATGTATCTAATAAATCCACCTATCCTAATGCCACCAATCAAGGGAAAACCATTGCTACTATACATATTTTCTACTGAAAGGTCTCTAGGAGTGCTTTTGGCGCAAGAAGATGAGTAGGGAAAGGAAAGAGAAATCTACTATTTGAGTAGGACATTGATCAAATACGAGCTTAACTACACATTCAAGGAAAGGGCTTGTCTAGAAGTTGTTTTTGCATCTCAAAAATTGAGACATTATATGTTGATTCACAAGGTGAAACTAATTTCCAAAATTGATCCTTTAAAGTATTTGCTAAGTAAAACTGCCTTAACGGGTAGGATTGCAAAATGGGTCATGATATTGAGTGAGTTTGACATTGAGTATGTTGATAGGAAGGCAATAAAAGGACAAGTGAGAGTAGATCACTTAGCTGAAAACCCAATGACTTCTACACAAACTATTCAAGTGGAATTTCTAGATTTTGCCATTGTCAACATAGAGGCTAAAACATGGAAGTTGTACTTTGACAGCTTGTATACACAAGGAGGTTCTGAGGCTGGCATATTATTGGTCACTCCTCAAGGGTACACCATTCCTAAGTCATACAAGCTCTTGTTTCCATGTACAAATAATATAGCAAAATATGAGGCTCTAGTCATAGGCATCAGAATGGCTTTAGAATGGAACATCACTGAGCTACAAATATATGGAGACTCTCAACTCATCATCAATCAAGTCAACAATGAATACCACACTAAAGATGAAAAATTAATGCCATATAAGACCATGATTGATGGATGGAAGAAGTACTTTTCCTTGATCACTTTTGAGCAAATTCTAAGAGAGAAAAATAGAGTAGTTGATGCCATGGCCACCTTGGCTTCCTTGTTACAAAAACCAGATCAAAATGAGAAGTATGAGTTCTTGGTGGAAGAGTTGGTGAAACCGGCATTCGACCTTCCCGAAACCCAAATTGTTGCCCTACTTCATGGACATGACTCACCTTGGTATGACCCTATATATACATATCTAAAAGACCAAGTGCAACCTTTAGACCAATCCCAAGCCCAAAAATGAAACTTCATACGCCAATCAGCCCATTACATAATCCTTTCAGAAACATTGTATTGTAAGGGTCTTGATGGGACGTTACTTAATGTCTAGAGGAAGAAGAGTCTAAGTTAGCTTTACATGAGGTTCACGAAGGCATTTGTAGGTCACACTCAAGTGGTTTAAACCTAGCTAAGAAGATCCTTCGCTTAGGTTATTTCTGGAAGACCTTAGAAAATGATGCTTGTCACTTTGTTAGGATATGCAGCAAATGTCAATATCATGGCAACATGATCCATGTACCGGCACAAGAATTGCACCCATTTGTTACACCATTTCCATTATATCAATGAAGGTTTGACTTGATTGGCATCATATACCCACCTTCTTCAAATGGTCACAAATACATCATAACCGCAATGGAGTATTTCACTAAATGGGTCGAAGTAGTTCCTTTGATCATGGCCACGGGTAAGAAAATATCCATGTTCATCTTGAACCACATCATTTGCCGATATCGTATTCCTCATGCCATAATAATAGATAATGGAAAGCAATTCAAAAACAAGGATGTGGATGAACTTTGTGCTACATTTCATATCACTCACCATTCTTCATCCATTTATTATCCTCAAGGAAATGGACAAGCCAAAGCCACAAATAAGAACATTTTGAAAATATTGAAGAGATCGGTAAATAAATTAGGAAGAGACTGGCATGTGGAAATTAATCTAGAATTATGGGCTTATAGAACTAGCATTCAAACACCTATGGGAGCCATGCCATTTTCATTAGTTTATGGAGCCAAAGTAGCTCTACCATTAGAGGTTTAAACCCCATCTTTACGAGTCTCATTGCAAGGGTTGGTAACAGATGAAGACTATAGAGTTTCTAGACTTCAACAATTGGAGTTGCTAGAAGAACACCAAACACAAGCTTATGAGCACCTAAAAGTGTATCAAAATAGAATCTCAAGGAACTACGATAAGCATATCAAAGTGAGAGTCTTTCAGGTAGGAGACTTAGTGTTAAGAGAAAACCCAAAGAATCAAGTTGCCAGAGAAAAGAAGGGAAAATGGGAGGCTAATTGGCTTGGTTTGTTCATCATTGTGTCTTCATTTGGAATGGGAACCTATAAGTTATCAGATTGTGAAGGAGAGGAACTCCAAGAGCCTATCAATAGCATTCATCTCAAAAGGTTCTACACATGAGGGAGACAAAAGAGTATAAAGAGTATCAGATGAGGAGCATCATATTTATTGTACATAGTCAAAGAGATCTTAAAAAATACAAAAAAAATTGAAAAAAAAAGAAAAATACAAAAAAAAAAAAAAAGTCCCTTGGTGAAAACCTAGCAATAGGCACCTCGGTAGCAAAAAAAAAAAAAAAAAAGTGAAAAAGAGAAAAAAATTCAAAAGGTGAAAACTTGGTAAACAAGCACCTTTTGTTCCCTTAAGTCTATCTTTCCTAGTCACATATGTCCATATTGCATTTCCAACATCCCATTTGTAAAACTATCATTGCATGTGTCATTTGTGCATAGTCATAATAAAGCCTTTCAGTCGCATTGTTGCATTGCCTATTAGCCCTAAGTTTGTCATACGATCACATTTATCACTTGGGGGTAGGAAAGGATTGGAAATTTGGTACCAAATAGATTCAATAAGTGCTACAATCAGTCATATCAAAGAGAGATTTATTAGAGTTTCAGAAGAGAGGAAAGTTTATTGAACCTTTGATGGATATCATTGTTCAAACCCAAGTATTTGATCCTACAACTTGATCCTTGAGCCTTCATTGACTTTATTGTTTGGGATTAAAAATTGACAAAACACCTAAAAGATCAGAATGCTTGGAAATAATTTTTGAAAATCATGAAACATTGAAAAACACTTGAAGCTTTCTTTTGATAATCTTTATGAAATTGACTTTTTATCACATCTTTTGAGCTAATCGATGATGTTTCGACTAGATTAGCCATGATAGAGACATGACATTTTCTTGCATTCGAGTGATTTTTTTGAGGAAGATTCATCAACTTATGAAAGTTCATCTAACAACATGGTCATCAAAGAACCATTGAGGACTATCCCATAAGAGGAAGGATTGACCTTTGCTTGTTTACGCAAATGGATCCCTTGCCTATTTAGATCTTCCATATCTTAGTACCAAAAATCCACTTGCAACATTGAATCTATTGACACCGATATTTAGACTCCCATAGTTTGGTCATCCAACTAGTGAGGGTTGTACTTGGTTCAAAAAGAGGTTACCCAAAAGCGATAAAAAGTGGTATTCATATCATCATGATGTGGTCAGTGGTGATTGTACTAACTTTTCGGTCCCAAAATGCTCAATGATGAAAATTTATCTCCATGGCATTTCTTTGCTAAAAGCTGGTGACACTTAGGTTGCATTACATTGCCTTATCATATTAGATTAATTGCATTATCATGTTATATTAATTGCATTTGTTTGTGGTTAATTTTCCAAGGACAAGGGGGTACAATAATTTTAGTCAAAACATTAAATAAATGAGGGGTTCAATCAAACATCTTACTCTTGATAAATCGAAACAAAGAAATGAGATTATCTTTTGCATTCATGCATAGCATTAATCATTAATCATTATCCATATACCAGAAAAAGAAAAAGAATCATACATCATTTGCATACATATAGCTAAGGATAGATTTGCATTGCATCCATTGAGAAATTCCAAAAATAAAGGGGCATTTACATATGCATTTCCATAAAACATTTTGCATCCATACATTGAGAAATAGAGAAAACCATGTCATAAATCCATACATCATTGCATTCATTTATTTATATCATAAAATAAGATAATTGCATCCATAGCATAAATCAAAGTAAATGCATAAAACATCATATAGCTGCATAAACGATAATCTCATAAACAACTCGTCAAGGAGAACCAAGGAGTATATCATCATATATCATCAAAAAAGTGTTCATCAATGCTCCATCAAATTGGTATATCAAGATACAATGTCATACAAAGTGATACGTCAAATGTTCTGATCAATCAAATAACATGAAATGTGCTACAAGGAACATCAACAATGAGTGAATCTGTCATCAATCAATCAAGATCCCATAGCACCAGAACCATCTGGACCTCTACCATCCTATGGAGGAGGAGCCTGAGAAGTGCTCGCTCTGCTCTATCTTTGAACCATAGAAGACATAAACTATTGCATCAAGGTAGCAACTTGATCTAAATGCCCAACAACAGTGGATACATTTGTCCGCAATGACTGCACATCCCGTGATAAAGTACCAATAGTAGGAGCATCCTGCAAACTCTGTCCTTGATCCTATGGTTGTTGAACTTGATCAAGATCATCAATCTATAGATGCCAATAATCAAGATGACCCAGATGGTGCTAAACAACAATACCAATATATAGAAAATAATATGGAAAACCATGAGGCCGAACCCTATTAGAAATAGGCCTAGTGATGGGAAGATGCTCCCATATCCACAACTGGAGAATAACTGCACCGGCTGACAAGGAAGCACTCTCTCTATAGACTACTTCATGCAAATGATGATAGAGTTGTGCAAGAATGCATGAACCCCATTCAAAGTGTCGAGGATGAGCAAGAAAATCCTCCAGAATCCTACCCCATTCGATAGAAAAACCACAAATTCACTGGTCGGGAAGAAGCAAACCACTGATCAATGCACCAAGTACTACTGGCAATGTAGGAAATGAAGCAAAATGAGGTTAGGTGATGGTGTCTTCATCAATAGAGTTGTCCCTGAACACTCATCGGTAGATAGTGGAATCATATATGGAGTCATAATAAACTACCTCTCCTCTACATGGGATACGTAACAATCTATACACATCCTCAGGCATGATAGTCATCTCTCCAAAAGGAAAATGGAATGTATTGTGGTCGGAGTGCCATCACTCTAAGACTGCAGTCAACAAACCATGGTTCAACTAGAACCATGGAAGGTCAAGAAGGAAACTCTATCCACACAACTCGATCACATGAAACTCTGCCACTGTAAGTGTTTGACCCAAATCAATGACCCAAGATGCAACTGTCTGGATGTACAGAGTAGGAAAGTTTGCCTGTTAGCAAAACAAAGGAATCATATCAGTATACCATATCAAGGAATTATCTCAAGTCAATAAATTCTATCAAAATTATCAAGCAATCACACCCAGTACCATTTGTTTGTGTCTGTGTGTCCTGAGAATGAATTATCAGTAGTATCAATCATATCAGTTTTCACATTGATTGATTTATCCTATCAGTATCCTATCCTAATTGGATTGACAAATCACATTTGTTGGTACCACTATCCTAATATCCTAATCCATTGTTTTTTTGAATACCATAGACCTAATCTAATCATTCAAATCAAGCATCGGAAGTCATCAAGTTTTTCATCAGACACAAATCAAGTACAAGTGTAAATTTTTATTTTTTTTTCAAAAGTCTGCAAGCGTGATTTTAATCATACCAGGCGACATTTCTCTTAAGCGATACCAAAAATTTATTATGTGACACTTTGTGGATGTTACATGATAATTCTCATGCCAAGTGAAATTAAATCATGCTAGGCAATAACAAAATCTGGCCTAGGTGACAGTGAATTGCCAGGGTTTCCTACACGATAAAATATGATAAAATTGGCATTTCTGCCCTAGCTCTACACGTGAACATTTTGTTCGCAGGTGAGAATGAAGGTTTCTTAGGTGACATTTTACTACATGATTGTGTGAGTGAAAATCACAGATGCGACAGTAAAAAGGTCTAGGCGATAATGAAATATTCCTAGGCGTGAATTTGCATATTCAAGGCAACGATGAAATGAAAAATTGCAATAAATGCTAATAAATGAGCAATAAAATGCAAAGAGGGAGTTAGAAATAACTCACTAGAGGTCCATAGTCAGGCGGCCTCACACATCTCTGACACCTCTCAAATCGATGCTCTTTGATAGGGACAACCATCTTGAAAATCACCGCGGGACCAGAGCAAAAGCACCAAAGACAAAAGTGCAAATGAATAGTAAATCAAGGTTTTTCAACCTATTTAAGCTATTTTGACCTAATTTTGGAGGTGAAAATTGGTTTAGACCTATATATTGACCTATCAAATGAACCAAGGCATATTCTTGAATCATGGCATATCATCAAGATTTTTCAGAAATGAAAACATATTGAATCAACATCATCAAAATTTTCAAATCAAGAAATCAATTTGCTTTAATTTCTGAGGGGGCATTGGGGTATCAAATTGAAATTGAAATCAAACACCATTGGAATAAGTGGGGCATCAAATTATTTTTTTTATCATTTTATCAGAGGCATATCATTTTATCAGTATTAGAGCAATCATATCATACTAGAGGTAGTAATCAATTTCATATCAGAGGTAGCAATCAGTGAATTAGCAATTAGGACCTAAAAGCGATCAGGACTCAAAAGAATCTTTGAATCAATGTTCTTTGCACATCAATTCAAAGAGGGGCATTTTTAGACACACAAAAATGGACAAGTTCTTTTAAATTGCAAAAAATCAATAAAATGGCTCAAAATCATCAAAATGCACTAATTCAATCAAAAAAGGGATCAAATCAATTAAAATGGACATAATTAAATAAAGTTAGACAAAAATAATTAAAAGAAAAGGAAAAATCAAATAATGATGTTAAATAATTAAATCAAAGCTTAAAGGGGTGAAAAACACTACATAATTGATTTTAATCAATTAGTTGTATAGTTGTTTAAATCAAAAATCAAAATGAACTTATTACCCTTACATGGCTAAATTTAATTAATTAATTGAATTTAATAATTCCTAATATCTTTCAACAAAGTTGAGCAACCAATGAGAATTGAGGACAAAAAGACATAAATCACTCAAAAAGGATGAATCTCAATCACTCATTTGAAAGTTTCAATCTCAACCACTCAATCTTGTCCTTTTGTCCAAAGCTTTGAGACAAACTTTTAAATTGTCCCCCCATTTATGAACAAAGCAAAGTATTTGACTTAATCCTAAGGTTAATCATGATTACTTCACTCCACCCCCTACCCTTGGGAATTTACTATAAATATGAAGCATTTTGAGAGCAATTGATATCTTAGAAATTCATTTGCAAAGCATTGTTACTATAGGCAATTGAAGAGAATTCTAAGAGCAATTAAGAGAATTTAGACCATTTGCATTATACTTTTGCCAATTTGAGCTAGAATCATCATCATAGAAGCATTGTAGAAGCATTATAGCAGCATACATTCTCATTTTAGAAGTGTCACTAGTGGAGATTTGAGCTAAGAGCTTCACTTACCACCTCTTTCTAGAGAGCCATGGGATGTTATAGATCTTAGTTTCACTTTTAAATAGATTTGCATTATATTTACTTAGAATTGTTGCTAATTTGATCTTAATTTCATGAAGGTGATTATCATCATCACACAATGAGTCTATGACCTTATGTTATTGAATTGATTATATTGCATTAATCTATGATGTAGAAGGATGCAAAATTGTACAAAGTAGTGTGGTCAGTAAATGAAGACTTCAGTAGACACTGAGCCAATGTAGTGTATACCGAGCAATAGTATTAACTAAGCTAGTATTCACTAATGCATTTCTTTGTTAACCGAGTATGGATGAAAGAATTAAATGCTTAGTTTAGCTGATAGAAATCAATGAGCTGGAAATTGTTATGATTGTGAGGTTGAAGATAAAGTTTGTTATGAGATCCACAGCTGACAAAATTCAAAGAAAATCTAAAGGATGAAAGTGAAATGAGTTATTGACACATCTGTCCAGGAAGGTTTAAGTGGCAAAATTTGATGGATGAAAATAAAATAGTTTACTTGTCTATATAAGAGATAGTAGTTTCATTGTTGAAACTATGCCGAAAGAAAGAAGACTGCAGAGATTTCGCGTGAACACAACTTCATGTATGCCTGATCAGACTGGTTGAAGAAGAACCAAACTACAGAGTTAACTGAGCATTAGAGAACTATTATCGAGGGACCGTAAGTTTATGAATGTTGAAGAACTAAATTGAATTATTGATCAGAGGATTTGTATGGGCTTAGAATAGATTTGAACATCTATAAAATAAGTTTCATTATAATCAAATCAAATACTATTTGAGTTTAACCATTGATATAGAAAATCTCCTAATTGAGTGGACTTAACAATCTTATATTATGCCCTATGCCATTCAATGAATGTACATTGTTATCCTATCAACCCCATAGTGAATGTTGGTTGAACGATAACTGTTAGTCTTAAATCCTCTAACAAGGTCACACCTAACAGTGTGTTTTATAACCTTTAATAGGGTTGGCTCTTCACCGAGCTTACTTCAAAAGAGTGTAAATTATTTTGGGCTACCGGTCCCAAGTGGTTTTTCCCTTTAACAAGTTTTCCATGTTAAATCAATGTGTTATGTGTTTCTGTGATGATTGTTTCATTGTCATACTTTACATACTGCATATTTGATTTGGTCAGTAATCACAGTAAACTAATTAACTGGAAATCGGTAAAGACACAGACAGTATAGTATTTTATGTAAGTGAGCTACACAATTATTGAATTTGTTTTATAAGTTACATCTTTGCATTTGGGACTGTAGGATAGCTTATCTAACTGATTCACCCCCCCTTCTCTTAGTTATTCTAACAATTGGTATCAGAGCATATTGGTTTCTTGGCACAGAGTTTTAAGAACTTTAGTAGAAAGATTGCAAGATGTATAAGAGGTAAGTACCGGAGCTGAACAAGGACAACTTTAAATATGGAAAAGATGAATGAAGCTTCATATATCTTGAATTGGTAATTCTACTATAACCTTATTGGAAAATGGCTACTTAGCACCTCCTACAGGAACTTTGATTCTTGATTAGTTGAGAGATAGACATGAACATAACATTACTATTATGGAGATTGTTGCTTCTCTATCTGATGCTAAATTTAAAGATGTCAAGAATTGCACTACTTCAAAGGAAATGTGGGACAAACTTGCTCAATTTTATGGTGGTGATGCAAACATAAAAAGAGCCAGAGCTGAAAGCTTAAGAGGTAGATTTGATGATATGAAAAATTAAAGAAGGAGAGAACATTACACAATATTCAAACTAAATCAAAGAGGTAGTCAATGCTATCTGAGTATCTGGTGGTGTCATTGAAGAAGATACAATGCTAAGTAAAATTCTAAGAATCTTATTGCCTACATATGCAATCAGAATATCTGCAATACATGAAATGAGATCTGCACCTAGTAGCACTCTTACTCTTGATAGTTTGATTGGTAAGCTAACAACCTTTGAGCTGAACAACTTTGATAATAGTGTTATACTGTCTGTTGAGTCTTCTTTTATGTCTTCATTGAAGATTGGTAAATCTAGCAATGGACATGATAGTAATATTGATGATAAACTTGATGAACTTGAAGCTCTTATGGCCCGGAGACTGCCTAAAGGTAAAGGTATATATAAGGGAAAATTACCTTTAGCATGTTTTAACTATAGAGAAGTTGGCCATATTGCTTCTAGATGTCCCAAGAGGAAGGAGGAAGATAAATACCAAGACTGATCTAGTGATGGAATCTATATAAGAAGAAATAATAGAGGTTACAGACACTACAATAGAAACAACTAAGATAACAAGGATAAGGGCAAAAGGGCATGCTATTTAGTTGAAGAAGAGGACACCAACACCGACACAAATGATGATGTTGAAGTTGTGTTTGTTGCAATGAAAGATGACTTAGAGGAAGAACAAAGGTATGTAGAAACATCCCTCATTTCTAAGGTTAGTAAAAATGATACATGGATCATTGATAGTGGTTGTACACATCACATGACTGGTGATGAAGATAAATTTGATCATCTTGAGCATTATAATGGAGGATCAGTAAGAATGGATAATGATATACCTTTTATGGTTAAAGGAAATGGATCTTTATTGATAAATGATAAAATTAGATGTGATAATGCTTATTGGGTAAAAGGACTAAATTACAATTTGCTAATGTGGCACAACTTAACAACTTGGGTCACCAAGTGGCATTTGAAATCAAGAAGGTGAGGATCTACAATTAAAATGGAAAGCTTGTTGGAATAGGAGGATAATCAAAAGGTAACTTATTTTATCTTGACAATGTTGATACTTCTTGTTTGCTAGTTAAAAATGAAGATGCATGGTTGTGGCATAAAAGGTTATGTCATGTAAATTTTGATAACATGATTAAGATCAGTAAAAAGAGAAAAGTTAGAGGACTTCCTAGCCTAACTAAACTAGATCATGTTATGTGTCATCAATGTCAAAAAGGGAAGATGAAAAAATCTAGTTTTAAAAGTAAAGACTATTCAACAAAAATAATCTTGGAGTTAGTTCACACCGACCTATATGGTCCCGTGAGAACTCAAAGCTACTATGGAGATAGATACTTTATTCTATTTGTTGATGATTACACTAGATTGATGAATTTTATGTTTTTAAAGGATAAATCTGAGGCATTTAAGATGTTTAAGTGGTATAAAGTTAAAGCAGAACAGGAAACTAGAAAGGAACTGAAATGGTTGAGATTTGATAGAGGTGGTGAGTTTATTTCTGATAAATTCACTAACTATTGTAATGAGCATGGCATTAAAAGACAGGTATCAGCACCGAGAACACCACAGAAAAATGAGATTTTTGAAAGGAGAAATAGGTCTATAGTTGATTATGCAAGAACACTAATGATTGAAAAGAATGTTGCACATATGTACTGGAGAGAAGCTGCCAGCACAACTATATATGTACTGAATCGAGTACAACTAAAGAAAAACACAAACAAAACACCCTATGAGTTATGGTTTGGATACACATCGAGTGTAAGTTAATTCAGAATTTTTGGTAGTAAATGTTTTATTCTAAAAGATGATAGAAATGGGAAATTTGACTCTAAAGGTGATGAGGGGATATTTCTTGGATATTCTACTAAAAGAAAAGCTTATAAGTGTCTGAATAAAGTTAATAATAAAATGATTGAAAGTGCTAATGTCAGAGTTGAAGAATTTGCTGATAAACATGATGAAGAAAGCACTAGGGAGC
Source organism: Chamaecyparis obtusa (assembly GCA_027943335.1). NCBI lineage: Eukaryota > Viridiplantae > Streptophyta > Pinopsida > Cupressales > Cupressaceae > Chamaecyparis > Chamaecyparis obtusa. The sequence continues at coordinate 4,019,194 of BSBK01000790.1, read as the reverse complement.
TAGAAGACTATGGTAGATTCACTTACATTGACCATCTAGAGTACCTACCGAAGCCACAGGCTAAGTTGACTGAGCATCAGGAAAATAAAACTAAGGAACAACAAAGAGAAACTGAAAATCAGGTAGAGGCTACCAAGAAAAGAAATGAACTTGAACAAAATGAAGAACAAAGAAGAGATCAAGTGCTAGCTATATTTTTTAGAAGACATCATCTTGAGAACCAAATCATTGGAGATAAGCAAGCTAGCATGTAGACTAGAAGTAAGTTAAGACAAAATACATGCTTAATTTGTGAGTTTGAACCAAAGAATGTTAAGGTTGCACTTGAGAATGATGAATGGATCAATGCTATGAATGAAGAGATTGAAAAAATTGAGGAAAATAAGACATGGACTTTAGTACCTAGACCAAAAGATAAAAATGTTATCAGTACTAAATAGATTTTTAGAAACAAGCTGAATGAGAATGGAAAATTTATTAGGAACAAAGCCAAACTATTTTGCAAGGGATATGAACAAGAAGAAGGGATTGATTATGGTGAAACTTTTTCACCTGTTGCTAGACTGGAAGGATTTTCATGTTACCAACATATGCTGCACATAAGAATTTTAAGGTATACCAAATGGATGTCAAGTCACTATTTTTGAATGGAGTACTAGAAAAGGAGGTCTACATAGAACAACTAGAAGGATTTGTTGATCCAAATTAGAAAGACATGGTATGTAGATTACACAAAGCTTTATATGGATTGAAGCAAGCGACAAGAGCCTGGTATGAAAGGTTGCATACTTATCTTTTAAGTATTGGTTTTGTAAGAACTAGTGAAAACATAAATTTGTATATGAAAGGAGGATCTGATGATACTATTTTGATTGCTGAAGTATTTGTGGATGACATAATATTTGGAGGACATGATCATACATGTAAATCTTTTGCTGATGAGATGAGAAAAGAATTTGAAATGTCAATGTTTGGAGAGATTAAATTCTTTCTAGGCTTGCAGGTTATTTAGCAAAATGATGGAATTTTCATCACACAATAAAAGTACATTAAGGAAGTATTGAGAACATTTGGCATGGAAGATGCTAAACTAGTTGGAACACAAATGGTCACAGGCTACAAATTGACTAAAGATAATGAATCCATAGAGGTAAATCAAACACTGTACCAATCTATGATTGGTAAACTGATGTATGTTGTACACAATAGGCCTGATATTGCACATGCATTTGGGATTGTGGCTAGATTTTCTACCAATCCTAAGGATTCACACATCATTGTTGTAAAAAGAATCCTAAGATACTTGAAGAAAAGAGAGGACTATGGATTATGGTACCCTAAGGAAGGGAAATTTGAACTAAGAGTCTATACCGACACTGATTGGGCTGGAAATATAGATGACATAAAGAGCACAACTAGAGGAACATTTTTCTTTGGTTAAAGACTTGTAACTTGGACAAGTAAGAAACAAACTTGTATTTCTCAGTCTATAGCCGAAGTAGAGTATGTTGCTACTGCTACAAACTATTCAAACATTGCATATATCAAACAAGTGTTGGAAGGGATGAATGAGGTAATTACTAAGCTAGTGATTATATATTGTGACAACACTACTACTATAAATATAGTAAGAATCCAATGATGCATTCAAAGATAAAGAATATAGCAATCAAGTATCACTACTTAAGAGAACAAGTATAGGAGAAGCAAGTCAAACTAGAATATTCCACATCAAAGGAGCAACTTGCTGATATTTTTACCAAGCCTCTACCGAAGGAAACTTTTGAATACTTGAGGACTAGACTTGGGGTTCGTCCCCTGTCTACTAGTCACTAATGTGATCTAGAGGTTGCATCAGCCTAATCTTATAAGAAGATCATTCATGTTGATGCAACATAGCTCAAACTTTGGATTATGTCTAAAGTTGTGAAGGAAAGATTTGAGGAGCTAGAAAAAAGAATTTACAAATCAGTATATCGAGATACAATTATTTGTACCAAACAATAGTGAGTTACTTGGCTACTACAGAGTTGTATGTTTTATGTTTTCTTTGTCATTATTGTCAAAGGGAGATAAGTTGAGAAGTTGAGAAGTTGATCATGAAATATTTATCTAAGGCAGAGATAAACTAAGTCAGGGAGAGAAAATATGATAGAGTTGAATATTTTTTGCCAAGAACAAAAGGAATCTGAGAACTAAAGAGATCAAATCTACAAAGGAGATTCTGCACTTAGAATGCTGTTATGTAACGTAGTGATTAAACATATTAAAAATCAAGCTAGGGAGAGCTTACCGAGCTACAACATTTACTTATATAGTTGTAGAATACATGTTTGGTATGTGTATGGAATATTTCATATTACTTGTATTTCCATCAATGCCAAAGGGAGAGATTGATGAACTACAACTAATTAAATACCTGAATGACTTGAAGATCAATGATTAGAGATCACTAGTTTACTAAACTAATATGTAAGATGATTAAATTAGTAATATGTTGTCATTGATGTCAACTAGTTTTTGAAAGTACTTATTGGGTAAGTTACAAACATCTATAGAAGGGAGAATGAGATGAAGAACTGAAATATCTACATGAGAAATATGGATATGATAGATCAGGATAAGGAATACTTTGGGTAATGTATTGATGAGTCTATGACCTTATGTTATTGACTTGATTATGTTGCATTAATCTATGATGTAGAAGAAAGAAAAATTGTACAAAGAAGTTGTTAGGAATGAATGCTAAATATATCCTATGGGGGAGTATTCATAGCCATTCTATAGAAGTTGTTGCATTCATGACTGTGATTGTCATTGATGTCAACACAATGATCTACTGAAGATTTGCAAAGAAGCAGACATTGTTTGAGTTAGCGCACGTGGGATATTGAAGATCAAACTATGAGGAGTTGAGGACTTACTCTATGATGTCTTACAAGATCATGGTTAAGAGTGCATACAAAAATTCATCTATTCATGATAGTTATGTGTAAATTAGTGGAAGCAGTATTTAGGCAGTGTTCCTGAGTAGCTGTTTATGGAAATCAGATGATATCTTCTAAATGGGATTGAATCTGAGCATGCAAAGTTGAATAGAAGATGAAGACATGATGATTGTGACATGGATGTGACATCAAGGTTAGAGGTCACACGAGTGAAGAGTTATCTTAATTGGAAGCTGATATTTTTGTGTAATTATGGAATTTTTATGTAACATATGGAAACTTTTATTTTGTAATATGTATGCCGAATCATTTTTAATTACTTGAGTGTGGTATAAAGGGAGGAATGTTTTCCTTATTGTAGTGTAGAATTGAATTGTAAGATTGTGAAATTGAATTGCAGAATTGTGCAATACTTATTGAAAGAGGATATGCAAAGTACAGAGATCTGGTATTGAGATCTGATGAAGCAGTTGGTGCAGTTTGGAAAAGTTAGAGGAGAAGTAATAAGTTGTTGAGATTAGTAATATTTTGATATTATTCTATTGAATAATATATAAATGAATTGAACAGTGTGTTCAGTGATCTTGCCATTGAAGTTGTTTTGGCAGTGGGTTCTTCTATCTTCCATAACTCCTAACAGGGTTAGAATCTTTTAGCAGGGATTCAAAGTCTCCTAGCAAGGACTAATATGTATTGAATGTATTTCATAAGACTCCTAACAGAGTCCATCCTCTCACAAGGAAATTTCATATTAGTGCATATTTTATGGGCATCATTCCCACTAGGGTTTACTCTTTGATCAAGAGGTGCCCTAGTCCACATATCTTGTGTCATTATGTTATTATGTATGTATATCTTTATATGGTTGTTGATTACATTGCTTACATGGTTAAAATCTATTAAAGGAGATAAAATTTGTATTTATCTGATAACTGATTCACCCCCCCCTCTCAGTTATCTTGGTGGACTTTACTTTTTAACAATTGGTATTAGAGCGATAGGTCCTTGAAGGAAAAGTTTAACAACTTGAGGAGATCCATGATGAGTCATTTCAGGAAAGAAAGCCCTAAGTTTGATGGAGTAAATTTTGATAGCTGGAAAGAAAAGATGAAGACACATTTATTTTGTTTAGGACTAGGATATTGGTTAATCACAAAGAACAAGAAGACTATCATTGATGAAGACAAGATTGAAGAATGTACTACTGAAGAAAGAGATCTACTCATGTGTAACATACTTGCCAGAGAAGCACTTTTGTCATCCCTTCTAGAAAATGAGTACAATCAGGTAAAATATATAAAAATATCTCATGAAATTTGGTTAGCTTTACAATCTACATTTGAAGGTGATGAACATGCAAAGAAAGTCAGATTACATAATTGGATATGTCCATTTGAAGATATAAGAATGATGGAAGATGAATCTGTTAGAAGCTATATTGGTAGAATGTCAGAGATTGTTGCAGGTATAAAATCTTGTAAGGAATCAAGATAGAGAATGAAGTGATATGGAAAATTCTAAGGATATTGACTCCTGCCTTTAAGAAGATAGCACAAATGATTGAACAAGTTATACCATGTACTGAGAACTTCACCAGAGGAACTCTTCTTGGAAGATTAGAAGTAGCAGAGATGAACTTGAGATAATCAGGAGATTTACCTAGAATGGAGACAACATTCAGTGCATTTAGTGTTCCCCCTACCTTGTCAAGTAGCATCAGTGTAAGCAGAGACTGTCCTAGTAGAAGTAGATCTAGAAATGAAGAAGACATGAATATTGAAGAAGGTATTGCCTTGCTTGTGAAAAGAGAACCAGATGGTAATAAAATCTTTAAATGTTGGACTTGTCAAGAATATGGTCATTTTGCATCTAAATGTCCTAAGAGAGTTAAGAAGTATAGAAAGAACTTTAAACCTAGAAGATCTAAAGAATGTTATTATGCTAATGTTGAAGAATTTGAAGCTAGTATGGAGAAATATTTAAGTGAAAGTGATACTAAAAATTATGATATAGGATTTGTAGCAATAAAAGAAGAAAATCCTAAAACAGAAGTTAAGGAAGAAAAAGCCTTAGTTTCTGAAGTAGAAAAGAAATCTGATTGGATTATAAATAGTGGTTGTTCACATCATATGACTGGAGACATGAAAAAGTTCATAAAGTTTAACAATTATGATGGAGGAATTGTTAGAGTTGGAAATAATGCACCTTGTTTGATAAGAGGAATGAGATCTATTACTCTTGATGGAAAGACTAATACTGATGATGTTTACTTTGTGGATGGATTGAAACATAATATTTTCAGTGTTGGATAGCTAGTTGATAAGGGATATCAAGTTTGGTTTATTGAGAAAACTTGTGTAATCAAAGACAAGGATGGTAATTTGATTGGTATTGGATCAAGAACTAGACGTAACATATTTCATTTGAATCTACTGAGATGACATGCTTAATTACTAAGATTGATGACAATTGTTTATGGCACATAAGATTTTGTCATATAAACTTTGATAACATTGTGAAAGTGAGTACTACACTTGCAGTAAGAGATTTGCCTAAGATTATGAAGCCTAATAACATGATTTGGAAGGAATGTGTGATGGCTAAATAGAAGAGAAGCTCATTTCCCAGCAAGAAGTTTACAACAGTAGAGAAGTTGGAAATTGTTCATACAAATTTGAGCGGTCCCACAAGGACTAGAGAATTCTATAGAGAAAGGTACTTTATGATTCTTGTTGACAATTTTACAAGAATGATGTGGATTTCATTTCTTAAAGAAAAATCTAAAGAATTTGATACGTTTAAAATCATTAAGAACAAAGTTGAGAATGAATTTGGAATGAAGATTAAATGTTTGAGATCACATAGAAGTGGAGAATTTAATTCAAAGGAATTTAATATTTTTTGTGAAGTGAATGGCATTAAGAGACAATTTTCAGCCCCTAGGACACCTGAACAAAATGGTATTACAGAAAGAAGGAACATGTCAGTGACTAAAGAAACAAGAGCCATGGTATTTGAAATGACTTGGTGAAGATATTCTAGAGAGTAGTAGTGAACACAACAGTGTATACAATGAACAGAGTACAGATAAGAGTAGACATAGATAAGACACCTTATGAACTATGGTTTGGACATGCACCATCAAGTAAGTATTTTAGAATTTATGGAAGAAAATGTTATATTAAGAGAGATGATGACATTGGAAAGTTTGATCCTAGAAGTAATGAAGGTATATTCCTTGGTTATTCATTAAAGAGAAAAGCTTATAGATGTTATAATAAAAGAACTAAAACTATTGTTGAGAGCGCAAATGTTAAAGTTGATGAAAAGTTCAAAATTTAGGAAAGAATGCTTGATTATGAATCAGATGAAGGAACTCATCCTAGAACTAATCCAGAGAATACTGAATTATTCTATGAAACTGACAATGATTTGCTGAATGAAAGCCACATTGAAGAAATCATTGAGGAACCTATAGCTGAAACAAGAACTGAGATAGTGATGCCTAACAAGAATCTATCAAGAAATCATCCTGTTGAGAAGATTATTGGAAGTATAGATAGAGGAGTCTTGACATGAAATAAGGTACAAGAATAGTTGTGTTTAATTTCTCAAATTACACTTAAATCTACTAGTGAAGCTTGTGAAGATGAACATTGGATTAAAGCTATGAAGGAAGAATTAGATCAAATTGAAAAGAACAAGACTTGGGAATTGGTCCCTATGCCTAAAGATAAGAATGTTATAGGAACTAAATGGGTATTCAGAAACAAATGAATGAACAAGGAAAAGTTGTAAGGAATAAAGCAAGATTGGTATGTAAAGGATACTCACAGCAAGAAGGAATTGACTATGAAGAAACTTTTGCACCAGTAGCAAAAATTGAAGTAGTAAGAATTTTTTTGGCTTATGCAGCCTATAAGAAATTCAAAGTGTATCAGATGGATGTGAAATCAGCAATTCTGAACAAAGAGTTGGAATAAGAGGTCTACATTGAGAAGCCTGAAGGTTTTACTTTAACTAAAGAAGGAGATATATTATGTAAACTGAAGAAAGTTTTATATGGACATAAACAAGCACCTAGAACTTGGTATGCAAGATTGGATAAGTATTGATAAAATTAGGATGTGCTAAAGGCACATCTGATAGCAACCTGTAGACAAAAGTAATTGAAAATGGTTTGTTGGTTGTAGTTATTTTTGTTGATGATATTATCTTTGGAGGAAAAGATGAAGCTAGTGATAAATTTGCAAATGAAATGAAGACTGAATTTTAAATGAGTATGATTGGTGAGATGAAATAATTTTTAGGATTGCAGATAACACAAAATAGTGATGGTATCTTTATAAGTCAAGAAAAGTACTTGAATGACTTATTGATGAGATTTGGAATGGAGAACTATAAACTAGTTGGAACACCTATGGTAACCAGACACAAGTTATCTAGCACAGATGAAACTCCTGCAATGGAATAGAAAAAGCATAGATCTATGATTGGAGGATTGTAATATTTAACTCATACAAAACTAGATATATCACATATAGTTGGAATTGTTGCATGATTTCAAGCTAAACCTAGAGAATCACATTATGTAGCAGTAAAAAGGATACTAAGGTACTTAAGAGGCACAATTGAATATGGATTGTGGTATGAAAAATATGATGATTTTACCCTATGTGCATATACATATGGAGATTGGGGAGGCAGTGTTGATGACAAAAAGAGCACAAGTGGTGGAGAATTTTTCCTTGGAGGAAGATTGGTTTCTTGGTTAAGTAAGAAGCAAAATTGTATTTCACAAAGCACAGCAGAAGTAGAGTATGTAGTAGTGACAAACAATTTTAATTAGATAATTTGGATGAAACAAATATTGAAGGATATTGGAATAAATTTTTTTGAGCCCGTTGTTATACATTGTGATAACACTAGTACAGTTAGTATGTCTAAGAATCTTGTACTACATTCTAAGACAAAGCATATAAAAATAAAGTATCATGTAGTGAGAGAGAAAGTTGCAGAGAAAGAAGTTAGACTTGAGTATATTAGTACAAAAGAGCAGATTGCAGATATATTTACAAAACCTTTTCCTAAGGATACATTTGAGTATCTGAGAGGTATGATTGGGGTTATGCCCTAGCCTACTTTTGAGAAGTGATGCAGATTGGTGCATCTATCCAGTGGTATATGAGCCTTATCTTTCTTCTAGATTTGATGTTCGTACTTCCTCTATGGGGGGAGTATGTGTTTTAGAGATGAGTCATGAGGAATCTAGTGAATGTATTTTCTAAAAAAGTGTCTTTTGACATTAAAGTTATTATTGACATAGTGATGTAGCATTTGTCATTGATGTCAATGGGGGAGAAGCATATACATGAAAAAACAATCTATTGAAGAGAATCTGAGGAAGAAGGTTACAAGCAATATAAAATGGAAAACTAAAATGAACTGAATAGGAAAATGAAGTAAGATTTGATTGATGAAGAGGACTTGAAAGTATTTTCAGAGCAGCAGTATTTTAGTGTTGGTATTCATGGAACTTGGATGTTTTTTCATCTATATTGCCATCAATGCCAATGGGGGAGATTGTTAGAAATGAATGCTAAATATATCCTATGGGGGAGTATTCATAGCCATTCTATAGCAGTTGTTGTTGCATTCATGACTATGATTGTCATTAATGTCAACACAATGATCTACTGAAGATTTGCAGAGAAGCAGACAGTGTTTGAGTTAGCGCACGTGGGATATTGAAGATCAAGCTATGTAGAGTTGAGGACTTCTCTATGATGTATTACAAGATCATGGTTAAGAGTGCATACAAAAATTCATCTATTCATGACAGTTATGTGTAAATCAGTGGAAGCAGTATTCAGGCAGTGTTCTTGAATAGCAATTTGTGGAAATTGGATGATATCTTCTAAACAGGATTGAATCTGAGCATGAAAAGTTGAATAGAAGATAAAGACATGATTGTGACATGGATGTGATAGCAAGGTCAGAGGTCACATGAGTGAAGAGTTATCTTAATTGGAAGTCGACAGTTTTGTGTAATTATGGAATTTTTATGTAATGTATGGAAACTTTTATTTTGTAATATGTATGCTGAGTCATTTGTAATTACTTGAGTGTGGTATAAAGGAAGGAATTTTTTTCTTATTTTAGTTTGGAATTGAATTATAAGATTATGAAAGTGAATTACAGAATTGTGCAATACTTGTTGAAAGAGGATATGTGAAATATAGAGATCTGGTATTGAGATTTGATGAAGCAGTTGGTGCGGTTTGGCATAGTCAGAGGAGAAGTAATAAGTTGTTGAGATCGGTAATATTTTAATATTATTCTATTGAATAATATAGAGATTAGTTGGAGAGTGTGTTCAGTGATCTTGCCATTGAAGTCGTTTGGGTAGTTGGTCCTTCTGTCTTCCATAACTCCTAACAAGGTTAGAATCTTTTAGCATGCATTCAAAGTCTCCTAACAGGGACTAATATGTACTGAATGTATTTCATAAGACTCCTAATAGAGTCCATCCTCTCACAAGGAACTTTCATATTAGTGCATCTTTTGTGGGCATCATTCCCACCAGGGTTTACTCTTTGAGCAAGAGGTTCCCCAATCAACATATCTTGTGTCATTGTGTTATTGTGTATGTATATCTTTCTATGGTTGTTGATTACATTGCTTACATGGTTAAAATTTGTTAAAGGAGATAAAATTTATATTTATCTGATAACTGATTCAACCCCCCCTCTCAGTTATCTTGGTGGACTTTACTTTCTAATAACAGTGTGGTCGGTAAATGAAGACTTCAGTATACACCAAGCCAATGTAGTGTATACCGAGTGATATTATTAACCAAGCTAGTATTCACTGATGCATTTATTTGTTAACCGAGTACGGATGAAAGAATTAAATGCTTAGTTTAGCTGATAGAAATTAATGATATGGAAATTTTTACAATTTTGAAGTTGAAGATAAAGTTTTTTATGAGATCCATGACTGATAAAATTTGAAGAAGATCTAAAGGATGAAAGTGAAATGAGTTATTGACACATCTACCGAGGAAGGTTTAAGCGGCAAAATTTGATGGATGAAAATAAAATGGATTACTTGTCTATATAAGAGATAGTAGTTTCATTGTTGAAACTATGCCGGAAGAAAGAAGAATGCAGAGATTTCACGTGAACATAGCTTCATGTATGCTTGATTAGACTAGTTGAAGAAGAACCAAACTACAGAGTTAACCGAGTGTTAGAGAACTATTACCGAAGGATAATAAGTTTATGAATGTTAAAGAACTAAATTGAATTATTGATCAGATGATTAGTATGGGCTTAGAATAGATCTAAACATCTACAAAATAAGTTGTATTATAATCAGATCAAATATTTTTTCAATTTAACCATTGATACAGAAAATCTCTTAACCGAGTGGACTTAACAGTCTTATATTATGTCCTATGTCATTCAGTGAATGTACATTGTTATCCTATCAACCCCATAGTGAATGTTGGTTGAATGATAACTGTTAGTCTTAAATCCTCTAACAAGGTCACACTTAACAGTGTGTTTTGTAACCTTTAACAGGGTTGGCTCTTCACCAAGCTCACTTTAGAAGAGTGAAAATTATTTTGGGTTACCGGTCCCAGGTGGTTTTTACCTTAACAGAGTTTCCACATTAAATCATTATGTTATGTGTTTCTGTGATGATTGTTTCATTGTCATACTTTAGATAGTACATATTTGATTTGGTTGGTATTCACTATAAGCTAATTAACTAGTAATCGGTAAAGACACAGACATTAAACTATTTTATGTTACTGAGCTACAAAATTGTTGAATTTGTTTTATAAGTTACATCTTTGCATTTGGGACTATAGGGTAACTAATCTAATTAATTCACCCCCCTCTCAGTTATTCTATCAATAACATGCTATTATGAGGTTGAAGATCAATGAATCGGTCAACCGTTCAATGAGAATCAACTGTAATCTTGTAATAATTTGATCTAAGGTTGCATATCACTGAATCAGTCAATTATTCAATAAAAATCAACTACAATCATGTAACAAGTCTTTCTAAGGTTGTAGATCTCTGAATTGGTCAACTATTTGATGAGAATCAACTATAATTGTGTAAAAGGCCATTCTAAGGTTGTAGATCACCAAATCAGTCAATGGTTCTGTTGGGAGTTCCCTTTGATCTTCAACTTGTAGATTTATACTTTGCTGGATAACTTTTAATGATATTTTGACTCTATCACCACTCCAAAGTCTACAAGGAAGAAGGCCAATTAACAAGGATCAACAATGAGAGCCTCCTACACTTTGAGCCTTAATGCTCAGGTGGGTGTACCCTTGACTCACTTCTCCAAAGGAGTCTCAAAACAATATACAACTATACTCTTTACTAATTGATTAAAGATTTTATCATTTACTTTATGTGTGGTTGATGACAATGAAATGCCTCCAGAGGATGGACCGGTGCCTTAACCTAGGGCAAAGAGTCACCCAATTACATACATCAACTGAAGATCTTAAATCAAACACTCTTGGGCTTAGGATAAGTGCTTTTCCTATTACCCCTCTCCCTCAAACACAAGGACATCAGATTCTTATTTGGTTGTAAACTCACTGAACTCACCCAAAAGACTTTAATCCTAACTTTGTTAGGAACTCAGAGATGACTTCACAATACTCTTTGTTTACCATATGCTAATACACTTTGTGACACTAACATATATGAGCTCAGAACATAAACAAGAAGACATACACAAATGCAAGATTGGAACTCAATAGCATTCTCATTAACATATTCAGGATCAATACACAATCAGAGCAACACAAAGATAGGGAAAAGACCCAAAATCCAGCTCCTCTTTTAGTATAATACCATCAACAATCATGGACCAAAAGAAAGTTTTGGAACCCTCACTAAATAAAAAAGGCTACAATATATACCACCACTAGTCACCTTGGAATCCTCAAAGAGGATGCATCAAGCTTTGGGTGACTAGGCTTAGGGTTTCAACCACCCAAACAACTAGAAATGGTCACAAATTTATTCTAGGGGAAGAAACCCAGGCAACCAGGAGAAAGAAAATCTCAAAGTGATCATCAATCATGATAATCTCACTGAGAAGGTATTGAGAACCACAAAAATGCCCAAAATGTCAACCCGTTCGGCCACCTGGAGCACACCTCGAGCATAAAAACATAGTACAGACCCCTGCAGATGATCATGGAACACCCTAGACCACACTGCAACAACAAGTGCCACCAAACAAATCAAATTTGGCCATGAAAGCATTCAATTCTGGTCCTTTCTGTCACCAAGAAACCCTCAAAATTTTGAATTTGAAAAACAACGGTCACTTTCAAGCGCCAGTAGTGAATCGGTGGTCATAATTTAAATTTGGGCCAATTTTATATTGCAACCATTAGATCTCTTTATTTCATGGGCTTTATGTCCTTAACTCAACTGCCATCCTTGGGTTTACTCCTAGTGAACATGTGACAAGGCATTTCTTATTCACACAATGAAAAACTTAACCCATCTTTAACTCCGTGACTTAGTGAATAAAGGAAACCTAACTCATCTCAGCTACATCTGGCAAACTGGCGACCGAAGGCTTTCGTCAGTTCACGAAGAACTTTATCTATCTGCCAAATAGTTTAGCGATTACGCGAATACACACTCGCTGAATCATCAACCTTTTTAGAATACCACCATCTCATTTCGTGAATGAGTGAAAAGCATTGAAAATTGTCAGAACTGCCAAACATTTTATCAGGACCACCAAAAGACTAAGGAAATTTTAATGGGCTCACACAAGAAGATCGACGGTTGTCTCATCTTCACATAGACCTCCAAGATTCCTTCAGATCATGAGACAACTGTCGGATGAAGAATCTTACCCTACCCTGACAACCCTTTTGACAAGATATGAAATCAACGGTCGGCGCAAAATCTTAAACCTCTGACACATCTCATAAGAATTTACGCCAACCCTTGATTTACTGACAACATTAGGGCCCTCTGACGCATTTGAAAACTAGGTCCCACTGACAAGCACCAAGTCATTAAATCATGGACCAATCATAGAAAGCCAACTATGCCTACATGTCGATTAGGACCCACCGAGAATAATATACTATCTGGAAGATCAGACGGCTGGCGCAAGATCTTAAAGGCTCAAAAGATTCTATCCACTCATATGCCAACTATTGATCTAGAATCTTAGCTGATTGAGATACTGGGCCCGCTTGACATGTTATATCCAACTCACCACCCTCGACCAATAAAAAGCCACCAATTCAACATCCTCTGACAGTGGACCCACCTGCTTAGAAAAGTTATGCCATGGAAAGGGATCAATGGTTTTCGTAAGATTGCAAGCCTCTAACAAAACCCTTGCACTTTCGCGACAACCATTGGATCAAGATGGTGTCAGAAGGCTGGGCCTAGGAAAATATTAAGATAGAACATAAGAAAAATTAAAGTGCGGGACTTAGGCTTTAGGAGAAATTAGGCACTGAGGACCATAGGAAAAATTAAAGGCCGTCGGGGGTAAAACTTAGGAAAAATTAAAGTGGGGGTCGACCAAAAACATAAACCATGTGCATTTTAGGACTTTTAATTGACCCAAAAAGGTAACTTGAAAATAGAACAGGGCTAGGGTTTTTTAAAGGATTTTATGCAACGGCTAGGTTTTCAAAAATTTGAACTAAGGGCTTGTGCCAGAGACCTAAAAACAACTGCAAAGACTAGGGGGAAAAAGCTACAGCCATGAAATTTTTTCAAGGTGCTAACAGGTTCAATGAGAATCAACTATAATCATGTAACAAGCTATTTTGAGGTTGGATATTACCAAATCGATCAACCGATTGATGATAATCAGGTACAATTGTGTAATAAGTCATTTTGAGATTGTAGATTGTTGAATCGGTTAATCGTTCGATGAGAATCAACCACAATTGTGTAACAAGTTGTTTTGAGGTTGTAAATTGTTGAATCAGATAATTGTTCGATTCAAATTATCTATAATCATGTAAAAAAAATTTTGAGGTCTCAGATCATTGAATCAGACAATCATTCAATGCAAATCAGCCACAATCGCATAACAAACCATTCTAAGTTTGCAGATCATAGAATCAGTCAAATGTACAATGAGAATTTGCTACAATCATGTAACAAGATGTTCTAAGTTTGTAGATCACTGAATCTATCAATGGTTCAATTAGAATTAGCTTTAATTATGTAACAAGCCATTCTGAGGTTGTAGATCCCCAAAATGGTCAATTATTCAATGAGAATCGGCTACAATCATGTATCAAGTCATTCTGAGGTTGCAGATCATTGAATTGGTCAATTTTTCAATTATAATAAAGTACAATCACATAACAAGTCATTCTGAGGTTGTAGATCACTGAATCGGTCAACCATTCAATCAAAATCAACTACAATCATGTAACAAGTTGTTTTGAGGTTGCAGATCCTTGAAACTGTGAATAATTTGATGAGAATCATCTACAATCATGTAACAATCCATTCTAAGGTTGCAGATCACTGAATCAATCAATCATTTGATAGGAATCAACTACAATTGCATGACAAGATGTTCTAATGTTGCAGATCATCGAATTAGCTACAATTGCATAACAAGCCATTTTGAGGTTGCAAATAGCTAAATTGGTCAACCGGTCAATGAGAATGAACAACAATCCCATAACAAGGTATTATAAGGTTGCAGATCATCACATCCATCAACCGTTCGATAAGAATTAGCTACAATTGTTTAACAAGCTATTCTAATGTTGTAGATTGTTGAATCGGTCAACTATTTGATGAGAATCAGCTATATCACATAACAAGTCATTCTTAGGTGGCAGATCGAAAAATCGGTCTATCATTCAATGAGAATTAGCTACAATCCTATAACAAGTCATTCTAAGGTTGTAGATTTCCAAATCGGTCAACCGTTCGATTAGAATCTACTACAATCATGTAACAAGTCATTTTAAGGTTGACGATCACTGAATCAAACAACTGTTCGATGAGAATCGGCTCCAATATTATAACAAGTCATTCTCAGGTTTTAGATCATGGAACTGGTCAATCATTTAATGAGAGTTAGCTACAATCACATAACAAGTGGTTATGAGGTTGTAGATCATTGAATTGGTCAATTGTTTGATGAGAATCAACTATAATTGCATAATAAGCCATGTTGAGGTTACAAATCACTGAATCGGTCAATCATTCAATGTAAATCAATTACATCACATTATGAGAGGTTATAAGGATGCAGATCATTGAGTCAGCTGATCATTTGATGAGAATTAGCTACAATCATGTAACAAGCCATTTTGAGGTTGTAGAGCATTGAATCAGTCAACTATTCCATGAGAATCAACTACAATTGTGTAACAAGTTGATTTGAGGTTACAGATCACCGAATCAGTCAACCATTTGATGAGGATTAGCTATAGTCATGTTACGAGTTGATCTAAGGTTGTAGATCACCGAATCAGTCAAATCATTCAATGAGAATCAACTACAATAGCCTAACAAGCCATTTAGAGGTCGCAGATCCCCGAATCAGTCAACTGTTCGATCAGAATTAGCTACAATCATATAACAAGTCATTTTGAGGTTGGAGATCATCGAATCGGTCAACCTTTCAGCGAGAATCAACTATAATCGCATAACAAGTCAATTTGAGGTTGTAGATCATTGAATCAAACAACTGTTTGATGTGAATTAGCTACAATTATGTAACAAGTCATTTTGAGGTTGCAGATCATCAAATTAGACAACCATTTTGTGAGAATAATCTACAATCATGTAATAAGTCATTATGAAGTTGTAGATCACTGAATTGGTCAACCATTTTGTAAAAATCAACTACAATTATGTAATAAGTCATTCTGAGGTTGCAGATTGCCAAATTGGTCAAGTGCTCAATGAGAATCAACTACAATTGTTTAATAATTCATTCTGAAGTTATAGATCACTGAATCAGTCAACCATTCGATGAGAATCAACTACAATTACGTAACAAGACATTTTGAGGTTGCAAATCACCGAACTAAAAAACCATTCCATGAGAATCAGCTACAATCGCATAACAAGTCATTCTGAGGTTGGAGATCACTGAATCAGTCAACCCTTTGATAAGAATCAGCTACAATTGTGTAACAATGCTTTTTGAGGTTAGAGATCATTGAATCAGTCAATTGTTACATTAGAATCAACTATAATAGTGTAAAAAGTAGTTATAAGGTTGCAGATGACCGAATTATTTAAGAATTTGATGAGACTCAATTACAATATCGTAACAAGTCATTCTGAGGTTGCTGGTCTCCAAATTGGTCAACCATTCAATGAGAATCATCTAAAATCACATAAAAAGCCATTTTAAGGTTCTAGATTATCAAATTGGTCAACCATTCAATGTAAATCAGCTACAATCATGTAATAAGCTATTTTGCGGTTGCAAATCATCAAATTGGTCAACCATTCAATAGGAATCAACTATAATCATGTAAAAAACCATTTTGAGGTTACACATTTCTAAATCACACAAGTGTTCGATGCAAATTAGCTACAACTTTGTAACAAGATGTTCTTAGGTTGTAGATCACTGAATTGGATAATCATTCAATGAGAATTAGCTACAATATCATAACAAGTTATTCTGAGGTTGTAGATTATAGAATCGGTCAATTATTTGATGATAATTAGCTACAATCATGTAACAAGCCATTCAGAGGTTGTAGATTGTTGAATTGATCAGTCGTTTAATGAGAATCAACTACAATTACATACCAAGTTGTTCTGAAGTTATAGATCACTGAATCAGTCAACCATTTGATGTGAATAAGCTATAATCTTGTAATAAGTTGTTTTGAGGTTGCAGATTACCGAATTAGTCAACTGTTCAATTAGAATCAGTTACAATCACATAATAATCAATTCTAAGGTTTCAGATTGCTGAATCATTCGACCGTTTGATGAGAATCAGCTACAATCACATAACAAGCCATTATTAGGATGTAGATCACTGAATTGGTTAATTATTCAATGAGAATCAGCTACAATTCATTAACAAGCCATTTTGAGGTTGCAAATTACTAAATTAGTCAGCTATTTAATGAGAATTGACTACAACCAAGTGTAACATACCATTTTGAGATTACAGATCACCGAACCGGTCAACCATTTGATGAGAATCAACTATATTCACGTAACAAGTTGATCTAAGGTTACAGATCACCGAATCAGTCAATCATTCGATGAGAATCAACTATAATCATTTAATAAATTATTCTGAGGTTGCATATCACTAAATCAGTCAACCATATGATGAGAATCAACTACAATCACATAACAAGCCATTATGAGGTTGGAGATTACCAAATGGGTCAACCATTTGATGAGAATCAGCTACAATTGTGTAACAAGCTGTTTTGAGGTTGCAGATTGCTAAATCGATCAACCATTCAATGAGACTCAGTTATAATCATGTAACAAGTTGTTCTAAATTTTTAGATTACCGAATCGGTCAACCCTTCGATGACAATCAATCACAATCCTATAAGTCATTTTTAGGTTGTAGATGACCGAATCGGTCAACTATTTGATGAGAATTCACTACAATCACATAACAAGTCATTCTAAAGTTGCAGAATATCGATTTGGTCAACCGTTTGATGAGAATCTACTACAATATCATAACAAGCCATTCTAAGGTTACAAATCCTTGAATAAGTCAACCATTCAATGAGAATAAACTACAGTCATGTAACAAACCATTTCAAGGATACAAATCACCGAATTGGTCAACCGTTTGATGAGAATCATCTACAATCACGTAACAGGTCATTCTAAGGTTGCAGATCGATGAATCGGTCAATCGTTTGATGAGAATTGACTACAACTGTGTAACAAGCCATTCTAACGTTGTAGATCACCAAATCGGTCAACCATTCAATGAGAATCAATTATATTCACATAACAAACTAATCTGAGATTATTGATTATTGACTCAGTCAATCATTCAATGAGAATTAGCTATAATCATGTGATAAGTTATTTTGAGGTTGCAGATCATCAAATCAGTCAACCATTTGATGAGAATCAACTACAATCACATAATAAGTCATTTGGAGGTTGGAGATCACCAAATAGGTCAAGTGTTTAATGAGAATAAACTATAATCATGTAACAAGTTGTTCTGAGGTTGCTGATCACCGAATCAGTAAACCGTTCATTAAGAATCAACTATAATTATGTAACAAGTTGTTCTGAGGTTACAAATTGCCGAATCGGTCAACTATTCAGTAAGAATTAGGTACAATCACATTACAAGTCATTCTGAAGTTGTAGATCTCCAAATTGGTCAACTCTTTGATGAGAATAAGCTATAATCCTATAACAAGTCATTCTGAGGTTACAAATCACCGAATCACTCATCTGTTTGATGAGAATAAACTATAATCATGTAAGAAGTCATTCCTTAGGTTGTAGATCACCAAATCAGTCAAGCGCTTGATGAGAATTAGCTACAATATCGTAACATGTCATTCTAAGGCTGCAGATCCCCGAATCAATTAATTATTTGATGAGAATCAACTACAATCGCATAACAAGTCATACTATGGTTGCAGACAACCTAATCAATAAACCATTCGATGTGAATCATCTACAATCATGGAATAAGATGTTTTGAGGTTGCACATTACCAAATTGGTCAACCATTCGATGCAAATCAACTACAATCACATAAAAAACTATTCTCAGGTTGCAGATCATCAAATCGGACAACTATTTAATGTGAATTAGTTACAATCACCTAATAATCTTTTCTGAGGTTGTAGATCATTGATTCAAATAACTGCTCAACAAGAATTAGCTACAATTGCATAACAAGTCATTCTAAGGTTTTGAATCACTGAATGGGCCAACTGTTTGATGATAATCAACTATAATTGCATAACAAACTATTCTGAGGATGCAGATAGCCAAATCGGTCAACCATTCAATAAGAATCAATAATAATCACGTAACAAGCTATTTTGAGGTTGCAGATCATTAAATCGGTCAACCATTTGATAAGAATCAACTACAATTGTGTAACAAGCCCTTTTGATGTTGTAGATCGTTGAATCAATCAATTATTTGATGAGAATTAGCTACATGGCATAACAAGCCACACTGAGGTTGTAGATCACCGAATCGGTCTACCGTTCGATGCGAATAAGCTACAATCTTGTAACAAGCCATTCTAAGGTTTTAGATCAGCAAATCAGTCAACCATTCGATGAGAATCAACTATAATTGTGTAAGAATTCATTCTGAGGTTTTAGATCACCAAATTGGTTAACCGTTCGATGAGAATCAACTACAATCAAATAACAAGCCACTTTGAGGTTGCAGATTGCCGAATCGATCAATCGTTTGATGATAACTAGCTACAATCATGTAACAAGCTGTTTTGAAGTTGTACTTCACTAAATATATCAACTATTCAATGATAATCAACCATAATCATGTAACAAGATGTTTTGAGGTTGCAGATTGCTGAATCGGTCAACCATTTGATGAGAATCAACTATAATCACGTAATAAGTCATTTTGAAGTTATAGATCACCAAATTAGTCAACAATTTAGTGAGAATAATCTACAATAGCATAACAAGCTGATTTGAGGTTTAGATCACTAAATCTATCAACCGTTTGGTGAGAATCAACTATAATCACGTAATCAGCCATTCTGATGTTGTAGATTATCAAATCAGTCAACCGTTCAATGAGAATTAGCTATAATCACATAACAAGTCATTTTGAGTTTCTAGATCACAAAATTAGTTAACTGTTCAATGAGAATCAACTACAATCGTGCAACAAGCCATTTTGAGGTTGCAGATCGCTGAATCAGTCAATCATTTGATGAGAATCAACTAAAATCTTGTAACAAGTCATTTTGAAGTTGCAAATCACTGAATCGGTCAACCATTTGATGGTAAATAACTATAATCACGTAAAAAGCCATTTTGAGTTTGTAGATCACCAAATCGATCAACCGTTCAATGAGAATCAACTACAATCATGTAATGAGTTGTTTTGAGGTTGTAGATCACCAAATCTTTCTACTATTTTATGACAATCAACTACAATCACGTAACAAGTCATTCTAAGGTTGTTGATCACCAAATCAGTCAACCATTCAATGAGAATCAACTACAATTGCATAACAAGTCATTTTGAGGTTGTAGATCACCAAATCGGTCAATCGTATGATGAGAATCAACTACAATCGTGTAACAAGCCATTTTAAAGTTGTAAATTACCAAATCGGTCAACTATTTGATGAGAATCAATTACAATCATGTAACCAGTCATTCTAAGGTTGCATATCACCAAAATGATCAATTGTTCGATGAAATTCAGTTACAATTGTGTAACAAGACATTCTAAGTTTGCAAATCACCAAATCAATCACCCGTTTGATGAGAATCAACTACATCGTGTAACAAGCCATTCTAAGGTTGCAGATCACTTTGAATTGGTCAGTCATTTGATCAGAATCAACTATAATTTCATAACAAGCCATTTTGAGATTGTAGATTACCGAATCTATCAACCATTCTATGAGAGTCAACTACAATCTTGTAACAAGCCATTTTGAGGTTGCATATTGCCGAACTAGTCAACTGTTCAATGAGAATCAGGGATAGTTGTGTAAAACATCATTCTAAGGTGGCAGATTACTGAATCGGTCAGTCATTCAATGAGAATCAGCTATAATCATGTAATAAGTCATTCTGTGATTGCAGATTGTTAAATCAGATAACAATTCGATGCAAACCAGCTAAAATCATGTAACAAGATGTTATGAAGTTACATGTTGCTAAATCTGACAACCATTCAATGAGAATCAACTACAATTACGTAACAAGATAGTCTGATGTTGTAGATCACCGAATCAGTCAACTATTTGATGAGAATCAGCTATAATTATTTAACAAGTCATTCTAAGTTTGATCACCAAATCGATCAACCATTTGATGAGAATTAGATATAATCACGTAACAAGCCATTATGAGGTTGTAGATCCCTAAATCAGTCAACCATTCATTAAGAATCAACTACAATCATGTAACAAGCTATTCCGAGGTTGCAAATTGTTGAATCGGTCAACTGTTCAATGAGAATCAGCTACAATCTTGTAACAAGCCATTTTGACATTGCAGATCACTAAATCGGGAAACTCTTCGATGAGAATCAGCTACAATCTTGTAACAAGTCATTCTAAGGTTGCATATCATTGAATCAGTCAATAATTTGATGAGAATTAGCTACAAACTTGTAAGAAGTCATTCTAAGGTTGTTGATCACCGAATCAATCAACTATTTGATGAGAATCAACTACAATATTGTAACAAGCCATTCTAAGGTTGTAGATCACCAAATCGGTCAACTATTTGATGAGAATCAACTACAATCATGTAACAAGTCATACTGAGGTTTTAGATCACTGAATCGGCCAACCATTTGATAAGAATCAACTACAATTGTGTAACAAGTTGTTCTGAATATGCAAATTGCTGAATCAAACAACTGTTTGATGAGAAGTAACTACAAGCACGTAACAAGTCATTATGAGGTTGCATATTGTTGATTGGGTCAACTATTCATTGAGAATCAACTACAATTGCATAACAAGCTGTTCTAAGGTTGTAGATAGCCGAATCAATCAACCGTTCAATGAGAATCAACAACAATTGCATAACAAGCCATTATGAGATTATAGATCATTGAATCAGTCAACCATTCGATAAGAATTAGCTACAATTATGTAACAAGCCATTCTAATGTTGTAGATCACCGAATTGGACAACTGTTTAATAAGAATAGACTACATTGCATAACAAGTCATTATGAGGTTGTAGATTGATAAATTGATCTACTATTTGATGAGAATAAGCTACAATCCTATAACAAGTAATTTTGAGGTTGCAGATCATTGATTCGGTTAGCCATTCGATCAGAATCAACTAAAATCACGTAACAAGCCATTTTGAGGTTGTAGATCACCAAACTGGTCAGGTATTCGATGAGAATTAACTATAATCATGTAAAAAGTCATTTGAGGTTGTAAGTCACCAAATAAGTTAATCATTCAATGAGAATTGACTATAATTGCATAACAAGTCATTCTAATGTTTCATATCACTGAATTAATCAACCGCCTGATGGAAATCGACTACAATCATGTAATGAGTCATTCTAAGGTTGTAGATCACCAAATCGGTCAACCATTCGCTGAGAATCAACTACAATCATGTAATAAGATGTTCTGAGGTTGTAGATCACCAAATCAATCAATTGTTTGATGAGAATCAACTACAATCATGTAACAAGTCGTTATGAGGTTGTAGATTTTTGAATCGGTCAACTATTTGATGAGAATCAACTACAATTGCGTAATAAGCCATTTTGAGGTTACAGACCACCAGATCAGTCAACCATTTGATGAAAATCAACTACAATCATGTAAAAAGCCATTTTAAAGTTACAGATTGCCAAAACGGTCAACCGTTCAATGAGAATCAACTATAATCATGTAACAAGCCATTATGAGGTTATTGATCGCCAAATCAATCAATTGTTCGATTAGAATTAGCTACAATTGCATAACAAGTTATTCTAAGGTTTCAAATTACTAAATCGGTCAACTGTTTGATGAGAATTAGCTTCAATCAAGTAACAAGCTATTTTAAGGTTTCAAATCACTGAATCATTCAACCATTCGATTATAATCAACTATAATTGTGTAACAAGCCATTCTGAGGTTGTTGATCGCTGATACAGTCAACCGTTTGATTAGAATCAACTATAATCATGTAAAAATTTGTTTGAAGGTTATAGATGACCCACTTGGTCAACCGTTCGATGAGAATTAGCTACAATATCACAACAAGCCATTTTGAGGTTGCAGATCCCCTAATTGGTCAACTATTAGATAAGAATCAACTACAATTGCGTAACAAGCCATTCTAAGGTTCTAGATCACTGAATCGGTTAATCATTTGATGTGAATTGGCTACAATCATGTAACAAGCCATTTTGAGGTTGCAAATCTTCAAATCAGTCAACCATTCGATGGGAATCATCTACAATCATGTAAAAAACCATTCTGAGGTTGCACATCACCAAATCAGATAACCATACGATGCAAATCAACTACAACCACGTAACAAGCCATTCTAAGGTTGTAGATCACCGAATCAGACAACCGTTCGATGAGAATCAGTTACAATATTGTAACAACCTATTTTGAGGTTGTAGCTCATAGAATTAGTCAATCATTTGATGACAATCAGCTACAATCACGTAACAAGTTATTTTGAGGTTGTAGATCTCTAAATTGATCAACCATTCCATGAGAATCATCTACATTTGCATAACAAGCCATTCTAAGGTTGTAGATCACTGAATCAATCAACAGTTTGCTGTGAATAAGCTACAATCTTGTAACAAGTTGTTCTAAGGTTATAGATCACTGAATCGGTCAACCATTCAATGATAATCAACTACAATCACATAAGAAGCCATTCTGAGGTTTCAGATTGTCGACTCATTCAACTGTTTGATGAGAATCAACTACAATCACATTACAAGCCATTCTGAGGATGCAGATCACCGAACCAATCAATTATTCAATGAGAATCAGCTATAATTGAGTAACAAGCCATTCTAAGGTTGCATATCATTAAATTGGTCAGTTGTTTAATGATAATCAACTATAACTATGTAGCAAGTTGTTCTAAGGTTGTAAATCATCGAATCGATCAAACATTCGATGAGAATACACTATATTCATGTAACAAGTTGATTTAAGGTTGCATATCACTGAATTAGTCAATCATTCTATGAGAGTCAACTATAATCATGTAACAAGTCTTTATGAGGTTGCAAATCACTGAATCGGGAAACCATTTGATGAGAATCAACTACAATCATGTAACAAGCTATTCTAAGGTTGTAGATTACCAAATTAGTCAACTATTTGATAAAAATCAACTACAATTGTGTAACAAGTTGTTTTTAGGTTTCAAAATGCCAAATCAGTCAACCATTCAATGAGAATCAACTATAATCAAGTAACAAGTTGTTTTAAAGTTACAAATCACCAAATTGATCAACCCTTTGATGAGAATAACCTACAATCCTATAATAAGTCATTCTGAGATTGCAGATCACTGAATCGGTCAACCGTTAAATGAGAATCAGATATAGTCACATAACAAGTTGTTCTAAGGTTATAGATCATCGATTTGATCAATCATTCAATGAGAATCCACTACAATATTGTATTAAGCCATTTTGAAGTTAAAAATCCTTGAATTAGTCAACCGTTCAATGAGAATCAGCTACAATCATGTAACAAACCATTATGAGGATACAAATCACCGAATCAGTTAACCATTTAATGAGAATCATCTACAATCATGTAACAAGTCATTCTAAGATTGCAGATCGATGAATCGGTCAAGCATTCAATAAGAATTAACTATAACTACATAACAAGTCATTCTAAGATTACAGATCACTGAATCGGTCAACCAATCGATGAGAATCAATTATATTCATGTAATAAGTTAATCTAAGGTTATAGATCACTAAATTAGTCAATCATTTGATGAGAATCAACTACAATTGTGTAACAAGTTGTTTTGAGGTTACAGATAACTGAATCAGTCAACCATTCCATAAGAATCAGCTACAATCATGTAACAAGTCATTTGGAGGTTGGAGATTTCAGAATTAATCAACTATTTGATGAGAATAAGCTACAATCATGTAACAAGCCATTTGGAGGTTGTATATCATTGAATTGGTCAACTGTTCATTAAGAATCAACTAATATCGTGTAACAAGTCATTCTAAGGTTGTAGATTTTTGAATAGGTCAACTGTTTAATAAGAATCAGCTACAATCACATAACAAGCCATTCTGAAGTTATAGATCACCAAATTGGTCAACTTTTGAATGAGAATCAACTACAATCTTGTAAGTAGTCATTTTGAGGTTGTAGATCATCGAATCGGTCAACTATTTGATGAGAGTCAACTACAATCGTGTAATAAGTCATTCCTTAGGTTGTAGATCACCAAATTAGTCAATCATTTGATGAAATTCAACTATAATCATGTAAGAATTCATTCATTAGGTTGCAGATCACCAAATCAATCAATCATTTGATGATAATAAGCTACAATATCATAACATACCATTTAAAGGCTATAGATCCCCGAATTGGTCAATCGTTCAATGAGAATTAGCTACAATTGCATAATAAGTCATACCGAGGTTGCAGAAAACCAAATCGATCAACCATTCGATGTGAATCAACTATAATCATGTAACAAACACATTTTGTGGTTGCACATTACCGAATTGGTCAACTGTTAGATGTGAATAAACTACAATCACGTAAAAATCTATTCTGAGTTCGTGGATCATCGAATTGGACAACCGTTTGATGTGAATCTGGTACAATCACATAACAAGTCATTTTGAGGTTGGAGATCACCGAATCAGACAATCATTCGATGAGAATTAGATGCAATATTGTAACAAGTTGTTTTGAGGTTGTAGATTGTAGAATCGGTGAATTGTTTGATGATAGTTAGCTACAATCACGTAACAAACTATTCTGAGGTTGTAGATCGCTAAATTGATCAACTGTTTGATGAGAATCAACTAAAATTGTGTAATAAGTCATTTTGGGGTTGTAGTTCACTAAATCGGTCAACCATTTGATGTGAATAAGCTACAATTTTGTAACAAGTTGTTTTGAGGTTGCAGATCACCGAATCGGTCAATTGTTAGATGAGAATCAGTTACAATTGTGTAACAAGTCATTCTGAGGTTTCAGATTATCGAATCATTTAACCATTTGATGAGAATCAACTACAATCGTATAACAAGGCATTTTAAGGATGTAGATTACCGAATTGGTCAATTATTTAATGAGAATCAACTACAATTGAGTAACAAGTCATTCTGAGGTTATAGATCACTAAAATGGCTAACCGTTCAATGAGAATCGACAACAACTGCGTAACAAGTCATTCAAGAAGTTGCAAATCACTGAATCGGTCAACTATTCGATGAGAATGAACTATATTTATGTAATAAGCTAATCTAAGGTTGTAGATCACCAAATTATTCAATCATTTGATAAGAATCAGCTACAATCGTGTAATAAGTCATTCTGAGGTTGCAGATCACTGAATCGGGAAACCATTCAATGAGAATCAACTATAATCATGTAACAAGCCATTTTGAGGTTGTAGATCACCAAATCGGTCAATTATTTGATGAGAGTCAACTACAATCATGTAACAAGCCATTTTGAGGTTACGGATTGCCAAATCGGTCAATGGTTCAATGAAAATCAACTACAATCACCTAACAAGCCATTCTGAAGTTGCAAATCATCGAATCGGTCAACCCTTCAATGAGAATAAACTAAAATCCTATAATAAGTCATTTTAAGATTACAGATCACTGAATTGGTCAACTATTCGATGAGAATTAGCTACAATCACATAAGAAGTTGTTCTGAGGTTGTAGATCACTGATTCAGTCAATCATTCGATGAGAATCTACTACAATATTGTAACAAGCCATTCTGAGGTTGCAAATCCCCAAATCAGTCAACCGTTCAATGAGAATCAGCTACAATCATGTAACAAACCATTCTGAGGATATAAATCACCGAATAGGTCAACCATCTCATGAGAATCATCTACAATCACGTAACAAGTCATTTTAAGGTTATAGATCAATGAATCAGTCAACCGTTTGATGAGAATTGACTACAACTACGTAACAAACCATTCTAAGGTTGCAGATCACTGAATCAGTCAACCATTCAATGAGAATTAATTATATTCACATAACAAGATGATCTGAGGTCGTAGATCACCAAATCAGTTAATCGTTTGATGAGAATCAACTACAATTATGTAACAAGTTGTTCTGAGGTTGCAGATCACCGAATCAGGCAATTGTTTGATGAGAATCAGCTACAATCACATAACAAGTCATTTGGAGGTTGGAGATCGCCGAATCAATCAGCTATTTGATGAGAATCAGCTACAATCACATAACAAGTCATTTAGAGGTTACAAATCACCAAATCGGCCAACTATTTGTTGAGAATTAGCTACAATCACATAACAAGTCATTTTGATATTGTAGATTGCCAAATCGGTCAACCGTTCAATGAGAATAAGCTGCAATGCATAACAAGTCATTTTGAAGTTGCAAATTGCCAAATTGGTCAACTATATGATGAGAATCAGCTACAATCTTGTAACAAGTCATTCTAAGGTTGCAGATCACTAAATAAGTCAACCATTTGATGAGAATCAACTACAATCATGTAAGAAGTCATTCCTTAGGTTGCAGATCACCAAATTGGTCAATCATTTGATAAAAATTACCTATAGTATTGTAACATTCCATTTTAAGGCTACATATCCTTGAATGGGTCACCCGATCGATGATAATTAGTTATAATCACGTAATAAGTTTTAATGAGGTTGCAGACAATCGAATCGGTCAACCATTCGATGTGAATTAATTACAATCATGTAACAAGCCATTTAGAGGTTCCACATTACCGAATCGGTCAACCGTTCGATGCAAATCAACTACAATCACGTAAAATTCTATTATGAGGTTGCAGATCGTCGAATCAGACAATAGTTCAATGTGAATCAGCTACAATCACATATTATAATCTATTCTAAGGTTGTAGATCGTTGAATTGGATAACTGTTCGATGATAATTAGCTATAATTATGTAATAAGTTTTTCTGAGGTTGCAGGTCACCAAATGGGCCAACTGTTCAACGGGAATCAACTACAATTGTGTAACCAACCATTTTGAGGATGCAGATAGTTGAATCGGTCAACCGTTCAATGAGAATCAACAAAAATCATGTAACAAGCCATTCTGAGGTTGCATATCATTGAATTGGTCAACCATTTGATAAGAATCAACTACAATTACTTAACAAGCCCTTCTGATGTTGCAGATCACTGAATTAGTCAATTGTTTGATAAGAATCAACTACATGGCGTAACAAGTCATTTTGAGGTTGCAGATAGCCAAATCGGTCTACAGTTTGATGAGAATAAGCTACAATCTCGTAACAAGCCATTTTGAGGTTGCAAATCAAAAAATTGGTCAACCATTTGATGAGAATCGACTATAATCATCTAACAATCTATTCTAAGATTGTAGATCATCGAATTGTTCACTCGTTCAATGAGAATCAACTATAATTGTGTAACAAGCCATTCTGAGATTTCAGATCACCGAATCAATCAATTACTAGATGAGAATTAGCTATAATCATGCAACAAGTCATTTTGAGGTTATAGATCACCGAATCAATCAACCATGCAATGAGAATCAACTACAATTGTGTAACAAGCCCTTTTGAGTTTGCACATTGCCGAATACGTCAACCATTCGATGAGAATCAACTATAATCACATAAAAAACCATTCTAAGGTTGCAAATTTTTGAATCAGTCAATCATTTGATGAGAATTAACTATAATTATGTAGTAAGCCATTTTGAGGTTATAGATCATCGAATCTATCAACCATTCAATGAGAATCAACTACAATCACATAACAAGTTGTTTTGAGGTTCAGATGGCCGAATCAATCAATCATTTGATGAGAGTCATCTATAATCACATAACAAGTCATTCTGATGTTGTAGATCTTACTGAATCGGTCAACCATTCAATGAGAATTAGCTATAATTGTATAACAAGTCATTTTGAGGGTGTAGATCACTAAATCAGTCAAGTGTTCGATGAGAATCAACTACAATCATGTAATAATCCATTCTAAGGTTGCAGATCACCGAATAGGTCAATCATTCAATGAAAATCAACTATAATCATGTAACAAGTCATTCTAAAGTTATAGATTGCTGAATCGATCAACCGTTCGATGAGAATCAGCTACAATCATGTAACAAGTTGTTTTGAGGTTGTACATCACTAAATTTTTTAACTATTCGATGATAATCAATTTTAATCATGTAACAATTCATTCTGAGGTTGCTAATCCCTGAATTGGTCAACCATTCGATGAGAATCAACTACAATCATGTAACAAGTCATTCTGAGGTTGTAAATCACTGAATTAGTCAACTGTACGATGAGAATCACCTACAATTACATAACAAGCCATTTTGAAGTTGCAGATCACTAAATCGATCAACCATTTGATGAGAATCAACTAGAATCATATAACTAATCATTCTGATGATGCAGATCACCGAATCAGTCTTCCATTCAATGAGAATTAGCTACAACCATGTAATAAGTTGTTATGAGGTTGTTAATCATCAAGTCAGTCAATCATTTGATGAGAATCAACTATAATAGACTAACAAGTTGTTCTAAGGTTTTAGATCACTGAATTAGTCAAGTGCTTGATGAGAATCAACTACAATCACGTAACAAGCCATTCTGAGGTTTTAGATCACCAAATCAGTTAACCTTTCAATAAGAATTAGGTACATTTGCATAACAAGCCATTCTGAGGTTCCAGATTGCTGAATCGGTCAAGCGTTTGATGAGAGTCAAATGCAATCTTGTAACAAGCCATTCTGAGGTTGCAAATCACCGAAATGGTCAACTATTCAATTAGATTCAGTTACAATCACATAACAAGTTGTTCTAAGTTTGCAAATCGCTAAATGAATCAACAATTTGATGAGAATCAACTACATCGCATAACAAGTTGTTGTGAGTGTAGATCACTGAATTGGTCAACCATTCGATGAGAATTATTTATAATATTTTAAAAAGCCAATTTGATGTTGTAGATTGCTGAATCGATCAATTATTCAATGAGAATCAACTACAATCACCTAACAAGCTGTTCTGAGGTTGTAGATTGCCGAATTGGTCAACTATTCGATGAGAATCAACTATAATTTGTTGGAGATTTGCCAGCAGATTGTATGCTTTTATTGATGACAACATATGGTAAGTAGAATGCGTGGATGACTTATGCAGTAAACTTCAAGTATATGAAGCATGGACATGTTATCAACATGATATCATGGACACAAAGGTAAACTATTAGTACAGACAGTTATACAACAGCTTGTGTTAGCAGTGTTCCTGATAGAGTAATAGGCAGTGTTCTGTGTATGGTTTGTCTGTACAATTGTCATGAAGCCTTGCGCCCTTGGATATGTGATGGAGACATGTTAGTGATGTTAAGTTCATGGATGCAGAGTTTGTTGATGAACACAAGTGAAGTTATGCAATCACTATTGACTAATAGCAGTTTCCTGTGTTTGTTCAGAGGAGCTGACAGAGATGATATTGGTTCTAGAGTTGCACCTATCATTTCGGTATGTGCCCTTGGATTAGAGCTTAGAGAAGAGTTAGTGATGTTCAATTAAGAGTGCATGAAGTAATTCAGCTTGAGGAGAAAGATCCAGTTAGTTTGGTAGAGCCGATAGTGTGAAGCGTGCGTCTACAATTATCTTATTAGACAGGTCCCAGAATGTGGTGTGCTTAGTAGAGCTGACTGAATTATTATTGGAGTTTGTTATGGCTTTCCTAATATGATTTCAAGGTGGTTCTAACAAGCCAACTTGATTATATCATTTAGAGGAAAGATATTTATAAATAGTCAATTCTGATTGTTTGGGTGCAGTTCATGGTTGATTAAGAAGAGCAGAGAAGAGTGTACGAAGTGTTGAACCATCAGAAGAGGGTCTATGTGACCAAGTGAAGTATGTGTGCTATACATTGGAACTGATCCAAACACCAGGTCAAAGCACAGTTCACCAAGATCCAGATATAGTGTGTATCTGTTAAATAGAAGGTTGTTGCCTTCACCCCTTTGAGCAGTGAGCTCTTGAATAGTGCATCCTCTCCCCTAATAGGGACTATTGTAAAAGACTCCTAATAGGGTCCGACCCTTGACCAAGTCTACTGTACTAAATATGTTGTAAATAAACTCCTAACAAGGTTAAGGATCTTCTAGCAAGGATCATAATACACTAGTATAGAATATTAGTGGATGTCATTCTCACCGGGGTTTTTACCTATTTGGGTTTCCTCTTAACCAAAATATTGGTGTTGTGTTCATGTGTTCTTTCATTATGTTTATGGTTAATGTTTAAGTATACTTAATTGGATAAAGAATTGAAACTTGTAGATAACTGATTCACCCCCCCCCCCCCTCTCAGTTATCTCTTGGGACTATTCCTAACACAATTATGTAACAAGCCATTGTGAGGTTGCAAATCACTGAAGCTGTCAACCATTTGATGAGAATCAACTCTAATCTTGTAACAAGTAATTTTGAGGTTGCATATCACTGAATCAGTCAACTATTCAATGAAAATCAAGTATAATCGTGTAACAAGCTATTCTAAGGTTTCATATTATCAAATTAGTCAATCGTTTGATGAGAATCAACTATAATTATGTAACAAGCCATTTTGAGGTTGCATATTGTTGAATTAGATAACTATTCGATGCAAATCAACTACAATCATGTAAAAAGCTATTCTGAGGTTGCAAGTCTCTAAATTAGAAAATCGTTCAATGTGAATCAGCTAAATCACATAACAATCCACTCTGACATTGTAGATCACTAAATCAGTCAACCGTTTGATGAGAATCAACTACAATCGTGTAACAAGTCATTCTGAGTTTGTAGATCACCAAATTGGTCAACTGTTTGATGAGAATAAGCTATAATCATGTAACCAGCCATTCTAAGGTTGTAGATCCTTGAATCGATCAACCATTCATTGAGAATCAACTACAATAGTGTAACAAGGCATTCTGAAGTTGTAGATTTCCAAATCAGTCAACTGTTCAATAAGAATCAACTATAATCTCGTAACAAGCCATTGTGAAGTTGCAAATCACCAACTCGGGAAACTCTTTAATGAGAATCAACTACAATCCTATAACAAGTCATTCTAAGGTTGCAAATCATCAAATCAGTCAATTGTTTGATGAGTATTATCTATAATCTTGTAAGAAGACATTCTGAGGTTGTAGATCATTGAATCATTCAACCGTTTGATGAGAATTAGCTACAATATTGTAACAATCCATTCTAAGGTTGCATATCCCCAAATTGGTCAACTGTTCAATGAGAATCAACTACAATTATGTAATAAGTTGTACTGAGGTTGCAGATCACCGAATTGGTCAACCATTTGAGGAGAATCAACTACAATCACCTAACAAGCCATTCAAAAGATATAGATTTTTGAATCAGACAATCATTTGATGAGAAGAAGCTACAAGCATGTAACAAGTCGTTAAGAGGTTGCAGATCATTGAATGGACTAACTATTCATTGACAATCAACTAAAATCACATAACAAGCCATTCTAAGGTTGTAGATAGCCAAATTAGTCAACCGTTTAATGAGAATCAATGATAATCATGTAATAATCCATTATGAGATTGTAGATCATTAAGTTAGTCAACCGTTCAATAAGAATCAGCTACAATTACATAACAAGCTATTCTAATATTGCAGATCACCGAATCGGTCAACTATTTAATGAGAATCAGTTACATTGCTTAACAAGTTTTAATGAGATTGCAGATCATCAAATCAGTCTACCTTTCTATGAGAATAATCTATAATCACGTAACAAGTCATTCTGAGGTTACAGATCACCGAATTGGTCAACCTTTCAATGATGTAGATCATTGAAATGGTCAACTATTTGATGAGAATTAGCTACAATCATGCAACAATCCATTTTGAGGTTGTAGATCACCAAATTGGTCAATCATTCTATGAGAATTATCTACAATCGCCTAACAAGTTGTTCTGAGGTTGTAGATTGCCGAATCGGTCAACCATTCGATGAGAATAAGCTATAGTCACATAAAAAGCCATTCTGAGGTTGCACATCACCGAATTGGTTATCCGTTCAATGAGAATCAACTAAAATTTTGTAACAAGTCATTCTAAGGTTGCAAATCATAGAATTGGTCAACTGTTCGATTAGAATCAACTACAATCGTGTAACAAGTCGTCAATCATTCTATGAGAATTAGCTAAAATCATGTAACAAGCCAATCTAAAGTTGCAGATTGACGAATCGGTCAACTATTCGATGATAATCAACTACAATCATATAAAAAGCTATTTTGAGGTTACAAATTGCTAAATCGGTCAACCGTTCGATGAGAATCAACTACAATCATGCAATAAGCCATTTTAAAGTTGTAGATTTCCAAATCGGTCAATTGTTCAATGAGAATCAACTACAATTGTGTAACAAGTCATTCTAAGGTTGTTGATCACTGAATCAGTCAACTTTTTTATTAGAATCAACTACAATCGTGTAACAAGAAATTCTAAGGTTTTAAATTATCGAATCGGTCAACCGTTTGATGAGAATTAGCTACAATTGATCAGGTAACAAGCCATTCTAAGGTTTCATATTATTGAATCTGTCAATCATTTGATTAGAATCAGCTATGATTGCATAACATGCCATTCTGAGGTTGCAGATCTCTGAATTAGTCAACCGTTTGGTGATAATCATCTACAATCATGTAATAAGGTGTTCTGAGAATGCAGATCACCGAATTGGTTAACCATTCAATGTGATTTAGTTACAATCATGTAACAAGTCATTCTAAGTTTATAGATCACCGAATCAATCAACCATTTGATGAGAATTAACTACATCATGTAACAAGCTATTTTGAGGTTGCAGATCACTAAATCAGTCAATTATTTGATGCAAATCAACTACAATTGCCTCAAAAGTTATTCTGAGGTTGTAGATTTCTAAATCGGACAACCATTCAGTGTGAATCAACTATAGTTGCATAAAAAGCCATTCTGAGGTTGCAGATCACCGAATCGGTCAACCGTTCGATCATAATCAACTACAATCATCTAACAAGTCATTCTAAGTTTGTAGATCATTGAATTGGTCAACTGTTCAATTAGAATTAGCTATAATTTCATAACAAGCCATTCAAAGGTTGCAGATCCCCGAATCGGTCAACCATTTGATAAGAATCAACTACAATTGCGTTAGAAGCTGATCTAATATTGCAGATCATCAAATTAGCTACAATCATGTAATGAGTCATTCTGAGGTTATAGATTGCCAAATCGGTTAACTATTTGATGAGAATCAGCTACAATCACGTAACAAGCCATTCTGAGGCTGCAAATAGTGGATTCGGTCAACCATTCAATGAGAATCAATATTAATTGTGTAATAAGCTATTCTAAGGTTTTAGATCACTGAATTAGTCAATCATTTGATAAGAATAAGCTAAAATTATGTACCAAGCTAATCTGATGTTGTGGTCGCCAAATCGGTCAACCATTTGATAAGAATCAACTATATCATGTAACAAGCCATTCTGAGGTTGTAGATCGATGAATCGGTTTACCATTCGATGAGAATAAGCTATAATCTTGTAACAAGCCATAATGAGGTTGCAGATTATCGGATCAGTCAACTATTCAATGAGAATCAACTACAATAATGTAACAAGTTGTTCTAAGGTTTGAGATTGCTGAATTGGACAATCGTTTGATGAGAATTAGTTGTAATATTGTAACAAGTCGTTCTAAGGTTGTAGATTGTGGAATTGGTCAATCGTTTGATGAGAATCAGCTACAATCACGTAATAAGCTATTTTGATGTTGCAGATCACTGAATTGGTCAATCGTTCAATCAGAATCAACTATAATTACATAATAAATCATTCTGAGGTTGTAGATAACTGAATCATTTAATCATTCAATGTGAATTAGCTACATTTCTTAACAAGCCATTCTGAGGTTGTAGATTGCTGAATTGTTCAATCGTTTGATGAGTATCAACTACAATCGTGTAACAAGTCATTCTGAGATTTTAGAATGCCAAATCGGTCAATCATTCGATGAGAATCAACTAGAATCACTTAACAAGTTATTCTAAGGATGCAGATCACTGAGTCGGTCAACCATTCGATGAGAATCAACTAAAATCATGTAACAAGTCATTCTGAGGTTGCAAATCACCAAATCGGTTCAACAATTCGATGAGATTTAGTTAAAATCACGTAACACGCCATTCTAAGTTTGTAGATCACCGAATCGATCAAGTGTTTGATGAGAATCAACTACATCGTGTAATAAGTCATTCTAAGGTCGTGAATCACTTAATCTCTCAACTGTTCGATGAGAATGAGATACAATCCTCTAACAAGTTGATTTGAGGTTGAAGATCACTGAATTTGTCAACTATTTGATACAAATAAACTACAATCACGTAACAAGCCATTATGAGGTTGAAGACTATTGAATTGGTCAACCGTTTGATGAGAATCAACTACGATCACGTAACAAGTCATTTTGAGTTTTTAGATCATCGAATTGGTCAACCGTTCAATTAGAATGCTACAATTGTGTAACAAGTTGTTATGAGGTTGTAGATCCCTGAATCAGTCAATCGTATGATGAGAATAAACTAAAATCATGTATCAAGTCATTTTGAGGTTGCAGATTGTTGAATTAGTCAACCATTTATGAGAATCATCTACAATCACATAACAAGTGATTTTGAGGTTGCAAATCACCGAATCGGTCAATGATTCGATGAGAATTAACTATAATCGTGTAACAAGTTATTTTGAGGTTGCAAATCACTGAATCAGTCAACAACTTAATGAGAATCAATTACAATCTCATAACAATTCATTATGAGGTTGCAGATAACCGAATCGGTCAACCATTCAATGAGAATCAACAACAATTGTGTAACAAGTCATTCCAAGGTTGTAGATCACCGGATCGGTCAATCATTTGATAAGAATCAACTACAATTGACAAGTTGTTCTAATGTTGCAGATCGGTAAATCGGTCAACCATTTAATGAAAATTAGCCACATTGTATAACAAGTCATTCTGAGGTTGTAGATGGGTGAATTGGTCTATTGTTTGATGAGAATCAACTACAATCCTATAGCAAGCCATTTTGAGATTGCAGATCGCGGAATCGGTCAACCATTTGATAAGAATCAACTATAATCATGTAACAAGTCGTTGTAAGGTTTGAGATTGTCGAATCAGATAATTGCTTGATGGGAATCACATGCAATATTGTAAAAGTTTTTCTAAGGTTGTAGATCATGAAATCGGTCAACCATTCGATGAGAATCAACTATAATAACGTAACAAGATATTTTGAGGTTGCAGATCGCTAAATTGGTTAATTGTTCAATGATAATTAGGTACAATTGTGTAACAAATCATTCTAAGGTTAGAGATCACTGAATCAGTCAACCGTTCAATGTGAATTAGCTACATCGCTTAACAAGCCATTTTGAGGTTACAGATCACCAAATTAGTCAATTGTTTGATGAGAATTAACAACAATAGTGTAATAAGTCATTCTGAGGTTTCAAAATGCCGAATCAGTCAACTATTCGATAAGAATCAGCTAGCATCATGTAACAAGCCATTCTTAGGATGCAGGTTACTGAGATGGTCAACCATTTGATGAGAATCAACTACAATTACATAACAAGCCGTTATGAGGTTGGAGATCACCAAATTGGTCAACCATTCAATGAGAATCAACTACAACCATGTAACAAGCCATTCCGAGGTTGCAACTCACCGAATCGGTCAACTATTCGATGAGATTTAGTTACAATAATGTAACAAGCCATTTTAAGTTTGCAGATCATTGAATTGGTCAACCATTTGATGATAATACACTACAATCACATAACAAGTGATTATGAGGTTTTAGAGCACTAAATCGGTCAATCGTTCAATGAGAATCAACTACAATCATAGAACAAGCCATTCTAAGGATGCAGATTACTGAGACAGTCAACCGTTTGATAAGAATTAGCTACAATAGTGTAACAAGCCATTCTGAGGTTGTAGATTGCCAATTCGGTCAACTATTTGATGAGAATTGACTAAAACCATGTAACAAACCATTTTGAAGTTGTAGATCACTAAATCAGTCAACCGTTCAATGAGATTCAAATACAATCATGTAACAAGCCATTCTAAGTTTGTAGATCGCTAAATCATCAACCATTTGATGAGAATCAACTACAATTACGTAAAAAATCATTTTGAAATTGTAGATCACTGAATTGGTCAACCAGTTAATGTGAATTAGCTACATCACTTAATGATCCATTTTGAGGTTGCAGATTGGTGAATTGGTCAACCATTTGATGAGAATAGACTACAATCATGTAGCAAGTTGTTCTGAGCTTTCAGAATGCTGAATTAGTCAATCATTCAATGAGAATTAGCTAAAATCATGTAACAAGCCATTCTAAGGATGTAGATCACTGAATTAGTCAATCGTTTGATGAGAATCAGCTATAATCACGTAGCAAGTCATTCTAAGGTTGCAAATTGCTAAATCGGTCAACCATTCAATGAGAATCGCCTACAACCCCATAACAAGCCATTCTGAGGTTAGAGATCGCCGAATTGGTCAACCATTTATAAGAT
The DNA here is from genome assembly GCA_027943335.1 of Chamaecyparis obtusa. Lineage (NCBI taxonomy): Eukaryota > Viridiplantae > Streptophyta > Pinopsida > Cupressales > Cupressaceae > Chamaecyparis > Chamaecyparis obtusa. The sequence goes on along the minus strand of BSBK01000790.1, from coordinate 3,981,639 downwards.
AACCAAATTGGTCAACCGTTTGAGAAGAATTAGCTACAATTGCATAACAAGCTAATCTGATGTTGCAGATCGTTGAATCAACCACAATCACATAACATGTTGTTGTGAGGTTGCATATCACTGAATTAGTCAACTGTTTGATGAGAATCAATTACAATTGCATAACAAGCCATTTTGAGGTTGCAAATAGCCAATTCGGTCAACTACTCAATGAGAATCAACAACAATCATGTAACAAGCCCTTTTGAGGTTGCAGATCACCGAATTAGTCAATTGTTCGATAAGAATCAACTACAACTACGTAACAAGTTGTTCTAATATTACAGATTGACAAATTGGTCAACCATTTGATGAGAATTAGCTACATCATGTAACAAGCCATTCAGAGGTTGTAGATCGGAGAATCGGTTTGTCGTTTGATGAGAATTAGCAACAATCTTGTAACAAGCCATTCTAACATTGTAGATCACTGAATTGATCAACCATTTGATGAGAATCAACTACAATCATGTAACAAGTCATTCTAAGGTTTGAGATTGCTAAATCAGATAACTGTTCGATGAGATTTATCTGTAATATCATAACAAGTCATTCTGAGGTTGTAGATTTCCAAATCAATCAACTGTGCAATGAGAATCAACTACAATTGCATAACAAGCCATTTTGAGGTTGAAGATAATTGAATCGGTCAACAGTTTGATGAGAATCAACTATAATTGTGTAACAAATGATTTTGAGGTTGTAGATCACTGAATCATTCAATCACTCAATGTGAATTAGCTACATTGCTTTACAACCCATTCTGTAGTTGTAGATCACCGAATCAGTCAACCATTTGATGAGAATCAACTACAATCACGTAATAAGCTATTATGAGGTTTCAGAATTCTGAATCGGTCAACTGTTTGATGAGAATCAACTACAATCACGTAACAAGCCATTCTGAGGATGTAGATCACTGAATCAGAGAACCGTTCAATGAAAATCAACTACAAGCATGTAACAATTTGTTATGAGGTTGTAGATTGCCAAATGGGCCAACTGTTCATTGAGATTTAGCTACAATTATGTAACAAGCTATTATGAGGTTGCAAATAGCTGAATCAGTCAATCGTTTAATGTGAGTCAACAATAATGTGTAACAAGCCATTCTGAGGTTGCAGATTATTGAATCAGTCAATTGTTTGATAAGAATCAAATACAATTACGTAACAAGTCATTCTAATGCTGCAAATCAGTGAATCGGGCAATTATTTGATAAGAATCAACTACATTATGTACTAAGCCGTTGAAGTTGCAAATTGTCAAATTGATCTATCATTTTATGAGAATAAGATACAATCTCGTAACAAGCTATTCTGAGGTTGTAGATCACTGAATCGGTCAACCATTTGATGAGAATCATCTATAACCGTGTAACAAACTATTTTGAGATTGTAGATCACCAAATTGATCAACAGTTTGATGAGAATTATCTACAATCGCATAACAAGCCATTTTGAGGTTGCACATCACGGAATCGGTGAATCATTTAATGAGAATCAACTACAGTCCCATGACAATTTATTCTAAGGTTGCACATCACCAAAATAGTCAACCATTGAATGAGAATTAGCTACAATCGAGTAATAAGTCATTCAGAGGTTGCAAATTGCTGAATCAGTCAACTGTTTGATGATAATAAATTACAATAGTGTAGCAATCTCTTTTGAGGTTACAGATCATCAAATGAGTCAACTGTTCAAGGAGAATCAAATAGAATCATGTAACAACCCATTTTAAGGCTGTATATTACTGAATCGATCAACTGTTTGATGAGAATTAAGTACAATCATGTAAAAATCTATTCTAAGGTTGTAGATCATCAAATCGGTCCATCGTCTGATGAGAATCAGCTACAATCATGTAACAAGTTGTTATGAGTTTGGAAATTGCTGAATTGATCAACTGTTCAATAAGAATCAACTACAATTATGTAACAAGTCATTCTAATGTTGTAGATCATGAATCGGTAAACCATTCAATGAGAATTAGCTACAATTGCATAATAAGTCATTCTAAGGTTGTAGATCACCAAATCGGTCAACCGTTCAATGAGAATCAACTATGATTGCATAAAAAGATGTTCTAAGGTTTCATATCACTGCATTGGTCAATCATTTGATCAAAATCAGATACAATCATGTAACAAGATGATCCAATATTGCACATCGATGAATTAGTCATCCGTTCAATGAGAATCATCTACAATTGTGTAACAAGCCATTTTGAGTTTGTAGATTGAAGAATTGATCAACCGTTTGATGAGAATTAGCTACGATTGCGTAACAAGTCATTTTGAGGTTATAGATAATCAAATCAGTCAATTGTTTGATTACAATCAGCTACAATCACATAACAAGTCATTTTAAGGTTGTATATCACTGAATCGATCAACCATTCAATGAGAATCATCTATAATTGTGTAACAAGTCATTCTGAGGTTGCATATCATCAAATTGATCAGTTATCTGATGATAATCAACTACATTTGCATAACAAGTCATTCTAAGCATGCAGATCACCGAATCGGTAAACTGTTCGATGAGAATCAACTACAATCTGTAACAAGCCATTCTGAGGTTGTAGATCACTGAATCGGTTAATCATTCAATGAGAATCAACTACAATCACGTAACAAGTCATTCTAAGTTTGCAAATTACCGAATCGATCAACCATTCAATGAGAATCACCTACAATCTTGTAAAAAGTCATTCTGAGGTTGTAGATAACCAAATCGGTCAACCGTTTGATGAGAATTAGCTACAATAAGGTAAAAAGTCATTCAGAGGTTGCAGATTGTTGAATCAGTCAACCATTTGATGAGAATTAACTACAATCGCGTATCAAGCCATTTTGAAGTTGCAGATGACCGAATCTATCAACCATTTGATGAGAATCAACTACAATCATGTAACAAACCATTTTAAAGTTATAGATCTTAGAATTGGTCCACCGTTCTATGAAAATCAGCTACAATCGTGTAACAAGTTGTTCTAAGGTTTATGATCACCGAATCACTCAATCGTTCAATGAGAATCTACTACAATTGTGTAACAAACTGTTATGATGTTTGAGATTGCTAAATTAGTTAATCATTTGATGAGAATTAGCTACAATTAGGTAACAAGCCATTCTGAGGTTTCAGATCACCAAATCGGTCAATTATTTGATCAAAATCAGCTATAATTATGCAACAAGCTATTTTGAGGTTGCAGATTGCCAAATCGATCAAGCGTTTGATGAGAATCAACTAAATCACGTAAAATTTGTTTTGATATTGCAAATTGCTAAATCAGTCAACCATTCAATGACAATTAGATACAATCCTATTACAACACAATTTGAGGTTGTAGATTATTGAATCAGTCAACTATTCCATGCAAATAAGATATAATCGTGTAACAAGATTTTTTGAGGTTGCAGATCACTGAATCAAATAACCATTAGATGTGAATCAACTATAGTCATGTAACAAGCCATTTTGAGGTTTCAGACCACCAAATCAGTCAACCGTTCGATGAGAATCAACTACAGTTGCGTAATAAGCTGTTCTGAGTTTGTAGATCACCAAATCGGTCAAGCGTTTAATTAAAATTAGCTATAATTGTATAACAAGTCATTCTAAGGTTGCAGATCCCTAAAATGGTCAACCATAGGATGAGAATCAACTACAATCATGTATCAAGTCATTCTAAGGTTGTAGATCATTGAATCAGTCAACCGTTCGATGAGAATCAGCTATAATCACATAACAAGTCATTATGAGGTTGTAGATCACTGAATCGGTAAACCGTTTGATGCGAATCAATTCTAATCACGTAACAAGTTATTTTGAGGTTGAAGATCACCGAATCAGTAAACAATTTAATGAGAATCAGCTACAATCTTGTAACAATCCATTCTGAGGTTGCAGATAACCAAATCGGTCAACTGTTCGATAAGAATCAACTACAATTGTGTAACAAGATGATCTGATGTTGCAGATCACTAAATCAACTACAATTGTGTAACAAGTCATTCTGAGGTTTTAGATCATTGAATCAATCAAGTGTTTAATGAGAATCATCTACAATAGTGTAATAAGCCATTTTGAGGTTAAAAATAGCTGATTTGGTCAACTGTTCAATGAGAATCAACAACCGTGTAACAAGCCATTCTAAGGTTACACATCACTAAATTAGTTAGTCATTCGATAAGGATCAACTACAATTGTGTAACAAGTTGTTTTAATGTAACAAATTTACAAATCAGTCAACCATTTGATTAGAATCAACTAGATTGTGTAACAAGCCATTTTGAGGTTGTGGATGGGCCAATGAGTCTATCGTATGATGAGAATCAGCTACAATCTTGTAACAAGCCATTATGAGGTTGTAGATTACTAAATTGGTCAATCATTTAATGAGAATCAACTATAGTCATGTAACAAGTCATTCTAAGGTTTGAGATTGCTAAATTGGACAATCATTTGATGAGAATCAATTGCAATATCGTGACAAGGTGTTCTGATGTTGTAGATCACAGAATCAGTCAACTGTTTAATGAGAATTAGCTACAATTGCATAACAAGCCATTCTGAGGTTGCAGTTTGCTAAATCGGTCAATCATTTGATGAGACTCATCTACAATATATTGTGTAATAAATCATTCTGAGGTTGTAGATCACTAAATCAGTCAACCATTTGATGCAAATCAACTACATCTCTTAACAAGTCATTCTGAGGTTACAGATCACCGAATCGGTCAATTGTTTGATGAGAATCAACTACAATCATGTAAAAAGTCATTCTAAGGTTTCAAATTGCTAAATCTATCAACCATTCGATGAGAATCAACTAAAATTGTGTAACAAGCTATTTTGAGGATGTAGATCACTAATTCGGTCAACCGTTGGATGAGAATCAACTAAGATTGTGTAACAAGCCATTATGAGGTTGCAGATCGCAGAATCAATCAATCATTCGATGAGAATTGACTACACCCACATAACAAGTTGTTCTCAGGTTGCAGATCACCGAATCAGTCAACCATTCGATGAGAATTACATATAATTGCATAACAAGTTGATCTGAGGTTGCAGATTGCCGAATTAGTCAATCATTCAATGAGAATAAACTAAAATCACATAACAATATGTTCTGAGGTTGTAGATCACTGAATCGGTTAACTTCGATGATAATCAACTACAATCATGTAACAAATCATTTTGAGGTTGAAGATCATTGAATCAATCAACTGTTCGATGAGAATCAACTAAAAATTATGTAACAAACTATTTTGAGGTTGTAGATTGACGAATTAGACAACCGTTCAATGTGAATCATCTACAATCATGTAACAAGTCCTTCTAAGGTTACAGATCACCAAATCAGATAATCGGTCTATGAGAATCAACTACAATCATGTATCAAGTCATTTTGAAGTTGTAGATCACCGAATATGTCAACTATTCAATGAGAATCAGCTATAATCATGTAACAAGCCACTCCGAGGCTGTAGATCATTGAATTGATAAATTGTTTGATGAAAATCAACTATAATCGCATAACAAGTTGTTCTAAAGTTTCCGATCGCTGAACTAGTGAACCATTTGATGAGAATCAACTACAATCACTTAACAAGTCATTCAAGGGTAGTAGATCGCTAAAATGGATAATCGTTCTATGCGAATTAACTACAATCTTGTAAAAAGTCATTCTAAGGTTGCAGATCACCAAATCGGACAAGCGTTCCATGAGAATCATCTACAATCATGTAACAAGTCGTTGTAAGGTTGGAGATCACAGAATTGGTCAACCATTTGATATGAATTAGCTACAATCCTGTAACAAGTCATTTTGAGGTTGCAGATCACTGAATCGGTCAATCGTTCGATGAGAATCAACTACAATATTGTAACAAGCCATTTTGAGGTTGTAGATCCACAAATTGGTCAACGGTTTGATGAGAATAAACTACAATCATGTAACAAGATGTTCTAAAATTGTAGATCACCAAATCAGTCAACTGTTTAATGTGAATCAGCTATAATCATGTAACAAGTCATTTTTAGGTTGTATATCGCCGAATCAGTCAACTGTTCTATGGGAATCAACTACAATGATGTAACAAGCCAATTTTAGGTTGCATATTGTCAAATTTGTCAATCATTCGATGGGAATTAGCTAAAATAGCTTAAAAAGTCATTCAGAGGTTACAAATTGTTGAATCAAACAATTGGTTGATGCCAATCAGCTTCAATCGTGTAACAAGCCATTCCAAGGTTACACATCACCAAATTGGACAACCGCTTAATGAGAATTAGCTATAACATCATAGCAAGTTGTTTTGAGGTGTAGATCACAAAATCGGTCAACCATTCGACTAGAATCAGCTACAATTGCATAACAAGTCATTCTGATGTTGCAGATCATTGAATCAGTCAACTGTTCTATAAGAATCAACTACAATTGCATAACAAGTCGTTCTGAGGTTGCAGAGCACTAAATCGGTCAACTGTTTGGTGTGAATAAGCTACAATCATGTAATAATTTGCTTTGGGGTTGCAGATAGCACAAATGGTTACCCCTTCAATGAGAATAAGCTACAATCACATAACAAGCTGTTCTGAGGTTTCAAATTGTCAAATCGGTAACTGTTTGATGAGAATCAACTACAATTGTGTAACAAGGCATTCTGAGGATGCAGATCACTAAATAGGTTAACCGTTTGATGAGAATCAGCTACAATCATGTAACAAGTCATGCAAAGGTTGAAGATTAACGAATCAGTTAACCATTCGATGAGAATCAACTACAATCACGTAACAGGTCATTTGGAGGTCAAAGATCAAAGAATCCATCAACCATTCGATGAGAATCAACTACAATCACATAACAAGCCATTTTGAGGTTATAGATCAGTGAATTGGTCAACCATTTGATGAAAATCAACTACAATCATGTAACAAGTTATTTTGAGGTTGCAGATTGCCAAATTGGTCAATCGTTCAATGAGAATTAACTAAATCATGTAACAAGTCGTTCGAAAGTTGCAGATCATTAAATCAGTCAACCCTTTGATGAGAATCAACTATAATCCTATAACAAGTTGTTTTGAGGTTACAGATCATCAAATCAGTCAACTATTCGATAAGAATCAACTATAATCACGTAACAAGCTATTATGAGGTTATTGTTACCCAATTTTCCCTACTTCATACAGATTTGGCTAGGTTCTATCCCAGGGTCTACATTTTGATCTTGTTAGTCACCTTTGAAAATTTCATGGTTTTTTGTCCTATCCTCTGGCCTCTACAATTCTTTTAGCTCCCTAGTCTACAAGTCTAAAAAAATTGACAATCTAGCCGTTGTGCCAAAAAACCCTAAGTTTCCCTTAGGCCATATTCTTTTTCACCATTACTTTATCAGCCACTTAAGTCCCTCAAATTCCCATGTGTGCATTTAAAACCTTTGGTCACTAGTTCTCTAAGTTCTCCAGCGGTTATCCTTTCCATTTGGCGAATTGGCAAATGCAGTGGTTCACGTAATCTCTTATTCCTGGCGGTTAAGTCCTCAGCAGTCAATGACCCAATGAATGGTTAACTTTACCTTTAGTCGCGTAATCACCAGATGTTTGGTGATCTCAGCTATGCGGGGGTCCTAGTTAAATAAGATTGACAGCTGGCATATGATCTCATGGAGTTTTTCTAACACATGAGATTATGCATCGACCGTTGATTTTGCTTTATTGTCGAGGCTTTGTCAGGTGGGTCTGATGCCAAGTCAAGATGACATGCCGGTTTGTGATTGGCTGAAATACAGAGATGTGTCAGTGGGTCCAGTACCACATGTTGCTAATGTGCTTGCATGTGATTGGCGGCTGGGTGATGACGAAGACTTCAGTGGGTCCAAGTGTTTTAAGCAAGGTGGTAGTTTAAAGTGATCAACGACTGGCACATGATCAAAGGGAATCTTTTGAGGCTATGAGATCATGTGCCCGCCCTTAGATGTGAATCAAGGTTCTGAGTGGGTCCGTTGTCAGAAGCTTGCCAAGGTTTTTTCTGATAAAGAGAACAGAGCAAATGAAAGAATGACATGTGGCAATGGGCCCAGGGTTAACAAAGTATTTGGTGGCTCCGATAAGTTCCCTTTGGTCGCTTATTCATGTAATAAGATAGTGATGCTCCAAATGATTTGACGACTTGGTGACTAAAGGCTTTTCTCTTATTTGCAAGATGTAACCAAGGTTAGCTAAAAGATTTAGAAATTCCATGACTACAGTGTTGGAAAAGTGCTTTCAGTCACGCATTCGCCGAGTGACTAAAGGAAGTGAAGGTCAAGGTGGGTCCAAACTGACAAATATGCTGACATGTTCATTTCCCATTGGTTGCGATATGCCGATGTGGACTTTAACTTTTCAAAAGAGGTTTGTGATTGTTTCAACGGTGATCTAGGCCGTTCATCTACCAGGAAATGTTGGATATCAACGGTCATGTTTTAAAATTGACCTTCTAGCCATTGTTATTCAAATTCAAATCTGTCTACAAGGTGTTCGCCATTGTTTCTCGTAGAAAGCCATTTCTAAAACAAGGTAGCTAAAAAATTAATGTCTCAGGATGATTGCAGTTGGGAAGATGATGAAGAAAGTCTAAGCAGCCATCGTGGGTCATTTCTTGCTTCCTAGGGTACCACGACATCAAGTTTGTGTAGGGTGGTAGATAGATCAAGGTTGCTTGTCTGCAGGCAAAGCCAATACAGAGATGGGCATGTAAACAAATGTCTGATCGATTGAGATATTTTAGAGATGCATTTATGTTCAGACTGGACAGAGTTAGGGTTGACTATTATTCTAATCAAAATCTATGTAACCCTAGTTAGGTTTTTGACTCCTACCTGCGTGCAATAGGAGATGTATATATTAATTTTTGGAGCTTTTGAAGCTAGGAGTTCACATTTTTTAAAGAAGAAAATCTCTCTCTTAGAGAGTTATCTGTGACATTTTCTCTGCCCTCTGGTTTTCTACATTCTGTAATCTCCCATTAATAATTTAGATATTGTAGAGGTATTTTGTGACATCCTTTCTGTCCCTATGCTTCCTTGTCTGAATTCTCTCTTATTGAATTGAGGTATATGTATGTTTTCAGTGATATCTTAGGGTTCTTGATCCCTCTTTCTTTCTACAATTCATGTGTATTCCTGTGGATGATCTGATTTGAATGCTCTTGTGGGTATACTTCAACCCCCTGACAGTCTATCTCATTCCTATACCCAATTGCAGAGGTGAATGTTTGTTTGCAGGTTATAGATTGTGTCTAAATTCTTAGGAATGCTATTATTTGTGAAATTCTCTCTTTCCTTGAATAGCCTCTTTCTATTGTGGGCCCTTCTATGAAATATTGATGCAAGCCTATTCAGAGAGTTGTGATCTGCTAGACCTAAGTTTATGGATTGATTTCATCCTCTATACTGTGATTCAAACCATCATTTTGGTGTATCACCTAGTAGGATAGTTTGCTTTTCAATCTTTTCCCTTTCATGCATTCCTTCTATCCCTTTTCCCTTCAAGAATTTTACTTTCATGTCAAGAAGCAAATTAAGGTGATTATCAAAGAGGAACCAGCCTAGAATCTAGAGGTCTCATCTTAGTTAGCATAGGTCCCACACCTGGAGATGATTCCCATGTTATACTAGGTTATCAAGACTATGAGAGCTTGAAACAAGGGTGAAAACTTAGTGTATAATAGTTTTGGCACACTCGGTGGGACAAAGAGAAGATTTATGTTCAAAGGTGTGACAAAGATCAGATTCAAATTCAGAAGATACCTCACCTTAGGCATAACATTTTTTACTACAAAAAGAAGTTCATTTGAAAACATTATGCTATCTCTGATATACTGACTGCATAATACAGACTTTTAGAAGTTTTCTATCAAGTATATCTGGTGACTCCACTAATTTCACAGATCCAGGCTAAATTTGTTCAAAGTTTATGAGAAAGATTGAGACTAGAAGCTCAAAGCCTACTAAATTTTTAGAGTTTCCCTTAAAAAGAGGCTACAAAGGTAGATCAACTTAGAGAACATCTCCTACAAGGAGAGTTCAATCTACACCACCAGATACTTTAGAAAGGAGACCTTTTCCCTTTGATCTCAGAAGAAGAGGGAGATCTCTAACTAGAGATCTAGAAGAAGATTCAAATCTAGCATCCAATACAACTCACATAGTTTCTACACATCAAATTTTAGTCCCTACAATGGCTAGACAGTTTGCTTTTGCACCTTTCAACTAAGGGAGTCCATTAGCCTTTGCTCAACATCATGATGTACCCTTGGTGGCACTAAAGAGTATACCTAATTTCACAGGTGAGGGATAAACTACTATTTTTGAGCACATAAGAGATGTGACCACTATCTGCAGCATACACAATATAACTAAAAAAGATGTGGCCACCAAATTATTGGCAGCCTCTCTCAAAGGTAAGGCTCTTGAATGGTTTAGAACTTTAACTGTTGGTTCCATTACTTCATGGGATGAGTTAGGGGATGCATTAAGTAAACATTTTGAGGACAAATTAGACAACTTGTCTTTGGTTGAACAGTTGACAACCATTAAAAGAGATCCTCAAGAACAAATGACAGATTACAATAGTAGATTCCTCAAAACATGGAATAGGATTCTAGTCTCAGTGAGGCCATCAGTTGACCATGCTTTCTTATATTTCTTGCAAAGCTTGAATAGCTAGATCTTTGTTATGATTCAATCTATGGGTGGTACCTCTTTACCCCAAGCTTTTGACATAACTATCAGGGCTGAAAATTGTTTGATTCAAGTAGGTATGATAGCTAGAAGGCCACCCATGCCCATCTTTCCTAGCCTTCAACTTGTTACACCTACACAAGTACCCCCATTTACCCCTATTCCTACTATACTAGCACCTCAGGCTAGTACTAGTGGTCAAGAGCTAAAAACAAGTTTCTCTCAAGAGCTACAATAAATTAGGAATAGTCAACAAACTAGTCAACAAGAAATGACAAATTTGTTGTAGACTTTGACTAAAGAGATCACAAACCTAAAGAGACAAGGGCAAGGAATCAGACCACCCTTTCAACCACAAGGCCAAGGTTCTAATCAACAATATCAGAATCAGGGACAACCTTATCAGTAAAATAGGCCACCATTCCAAGGAGGTTATCAAGGACAAAGAGAAAATTTTAATCAAAGACCATTCCAACCATATAACCCTGCACCTCTCAATTTTGCAAATCTAGTTAGGGATATAGTTCCTAGTGAAAATAATATGGCTATGGATAATGAATGGTGTTTTCCTTGTAATAAGCCTCATAGTCAGCCTCTATGTTCAAATGGATGGATGAACCAAGCTCTAATGGTTCAAAATGCCTCACAAGCTCAATCAGAGGCCTCATCCAATGGGTCAGTTCCTCAACAAGAATCACAAGAAAATGAGACTGCTCTTTTCAATTGGGAGTAGCCAGAATTCAATGGAGTCAATGATGAATTTTCTATTGCTGCTAATACAAGGGCAAAGAGAAGAGCTCAAGACATGGAGTGAGCAGACTCTGGTACTAAGGCCACTACATCTATAGAGCCAATGCAACAAGCTACTCCTATCACATTCAAGAAGGCTCATGTCATTACAAGCAAAGAGGGCCAGACTCACAAAGAGGTAGAGCCCATCACAGTAAAAGAACAACAAAGAATACACACTATGATACCTTTCAACATTGTAGACAACATGAAGAAGATGAACATTACTATTTCTATGTGGGACTCTTTGGCTATTCCAGGGAAACCTGAGATTTTGAAGAAAGCTATGACTGAAATGACTACTCCTCAGCCTACAAAAGAAGCTGCAAAGCTAGTGTTGGTCAACACTGATCAGAAAAAGGAGGCTCCAAGTTGCAACTCCAAAGGCAATACCACTCAAGGTAGGAACTCAAAGCCACCTCCATTTTATGTATCTTTAATTATTGGAAAATCCTTAGTACATAATTGTATGGTAGATAGTGGAGCTACTAGTACTGTAATGCCCAAAAAAGTGGCTGACCAATTAGGACTTAAGTATGAACCCTTCCAAAAAAGTGTTACACAACTTGATGGATCCTCAGTTAACACTATAGGTGTAGCCAAGGATACTAGTCTAATCCTTCATGCTAGTCCTAATTTCTCTATCCACCTTGATATATATATCATAGATCTCCCTGCTTTATTTTCCATATGTCTATCAAGGGAGTTCACAGCCAAAATAAGAGGCTATCTTTCTTCTAACTGGTCCCACATGCTTTTTCACACAAGATATGGTACCAAGGTTACCATTAAATCAAAATCATTAGCAGCACACCATATAGAGCCATATGTGTCCAATACCATCAATGCAAGTTGCCCTATATTTGATGACAATGATTTCCCAACTATCAGAGAAGCAAACACCAAGACAGAAAGTATCCTTGATATTTTCTTAGATGAACTAGAATCAGAAAAGGTTTTTGAAGCCCAAGAGAATGTTATTTGGGAAGTTATTTGATACAAGAAAGTGGATCCATAGAGCCAAGCCTTCTCAAAGAAGACACTGATTCAGAGAATCGAAGCAATTTGGTTTGGGAATTGTTTTTTGATGGTGCTAGAAGTAGACACGGTTTTGGTGGTGGTGCTATGTTAGTGTCTCCAAAAGGAGAAAGATACTACATAACTTTCAGATTCAGTTTCTCCTACACTAGCAACACTGCAGAATATGAAAGCCTTGTGAATGGACTGGAGTGGGCTAGGAAAAGAGGGTTCAAAGCCTTAAAATTTTATGGTGATAGTGAGTTAGTAGTCAACCAAGTGAGAGGGATAAGTGCAACCAAAAATGATACTTTGAGAGCATACAAACATAGAGTTTGGGATGCAATTGAAGACTTTTGTTCTTTCAATATTGTTGCTATCCCTAGGAAGCTAAATCAAAATGCAGATAGATTAGCTATTTTTGGGTCTCAATATGACATCCCCAATAGCATTTCAAAAGAAATAGACCAACAAAACATCAAGGTAATTGTCAGACCCTCTATCCCTAATAATGATACTAATTGGCAAGTGTTTGACAATGATGAACAAATTTTGCAATTCTTGTTTGAAGAAGATGTTTTTTCAGAGCATAATCAAGATAGGCTATCACAAAACTATGGTGACCAAGTGATACAACTTAAGTCTAATAAGATGCCTAGAGGTCTTGTCACCTTAGAGACTCTCTTCAACAAGGATGATCAAGTTAAGAAGAATAGGGCTGGCCTAGTAGTTCAACAAGAACATTGTGTTGAATTAGAGTTGGAGCCAGGTAAGAGCTTACAATTTGGAAAAGTAAACACTGATTCAGAAAGGCAGGCTTACACCCAACTATTCAAAGAATTCAGTGATGTATTTGCATGGAAATATGAAGACCTCAAAGGTTTTGATCAGGCCCTTTCTTAGCACACCATTGAACTAGAGCCTAATGCCAAACCAGTAAGGCAAAAACAAAGGTCTGTTAATCCCAAGCTTGAGCCACTTATGCATAGAGAGGTGCTCAAACTGATAGAAAGTGGTATCATCTACCCCATTAAACATACTAGTTGGGTTTCCAACCTTGTTCCTGTAAGGAAGAAGAATGGGGAGTTGAGGTTATGTGTTGATTTTAGGGATCTTAACAGGGCCTCTCTAAAAGACCGCCATCCATTACCCTCTATGGAACAAATCTTATAATGTGTCTCTGGATCCGAGAGATTTTCATTATTGGATGGCTATTCAGGATACAATCAAATCCTAGTAAATGAAGAGGATCAATATAAGACTGCATTTACAACTAGGTGGGGAACCATGGCTTATCAAAAGATGCCCTTTGGTTTGTCAAATGCAGGTGCTACATTTCAAAAGGCAATGGATATGGCCTTTAAAAGTCTCATGTACAAGTTTGTACTAGTCTACTTGGATGACATAACTGTCTATTCTAAACATGCAGCAGATCATATCAAACATCTAAGGAAGATCTTTGAAAGATGTAGAGAGTTTGGGATATCTCTTAATCCCAAGAAATGTGTGTTTGCAGTAGATGAAGGAAAATTGTTAGGATATGTAGTATCCAAGAAAGGAATTATAGTGGATCCTGAAAGAATTGCAGCTATCTTAGAACTACCCTTGCCACATCATAAGAAAAGTCTCCAATCTTTCATAGGAAAGATTAATTTTGTTAGGCATTTCTTGCCTAATATTGCAGATTTATTAAAGCCTTTGACAACCATGTTAAAGAAGAATTCAACTTTTAGCTGGACTAAAGAAGGAAAAGCTAATTTCCAACCTATCAAAGAAGCCTTGACAGAAGCTCCTACCCTGTTAAACCCAAATTTCAGTAAGGATTTTATCCTTTATGCTTATGGAGGTCATGATGCTATATCTGCAATGTTGACTCAAGAGAATTCTGAAGGATTGGAGCAGCCTATTGCTTTCTTTAGCAAAGGTTTAGAAGAATATGAATAGAGATACTCTTTTGTGGAAAAACATGTACTTGTTGTGGTGAAGAGCCTTAAAAAGTTCAGACATCTATTGACCCATAACAAGGTACATTTGAAAGTTACTCATCCAAGTGTCATAATTTTTGCTTTCCAAGGACCTAAATGAGAAAAGAGCTAGTTGGATTACCAAGGTGATGGAATATGACATTGATATTCAAACCACTAGGCTGGTTAGAGGAAGGGGTCTTTGTGAGCATTTGGTAGAGGATGAAAGTTCAAAGAAATTAGATCAAATGGATGCATCTTTGGTTGTGCATTCTATAGAAGAACATGCCCAGGCATCAGGTTGGTTTCCTAACATGATTCATTACTTAAAAATAGGACAGTGCCCTACAGGTTTGGATTCAACAAAAAGAAGATACTATAGGTTACAATCTGTTCCTTTTGTACTGATAGATGAAGCTTTTTTTAGAAAGGATCACAATGGTGTCCTTTTAAGATGCATTCATTCAAAAAAGATAGCTGATGTCCTATTTGAATTTCATGATGGACCTTCTGGAGGTCATTTCTCTCCTAGGATTACTGCTTTTAAAATCATGAGGGCTAGATACTATTGGCCATCTATCTTTAAGGATAGTCATGATTATGTCAAGAAATGCATCAAATGTGCTATGTTTGCAGGAAAAGAAAGACTTGAAACTATGCCCCTTTAGCCAATCAGAACAGAGCAACCATTCATGAGATGGGGTATAGATTTCATTGGCATGATTAATCCTCCATCTAGTGCAGGCCACAAGTGGATAATAACTGCAACAGATTATTTCACTAGATGGACAGAGGCAGTTGCCTTAAAGGAAGCAAATGAGAGTGTTGTATTAGGTTTTTATGATGATATAATTCATAGATTTGGCACTCCAAACTCCATAATATCAGATAATGCATTGGCATTCACAAGCCTCAAAGTGTCAGAATGGGCAATCAGAAATGACATCTATCTGAATACTAGTTCAAATTACTACCCTCAGGGCAATGGCTTAGCTGAATCAACAAATAAGAACTTGATTAGGATAATCAAGAAGACCCTGCAGGATAACCAGAGAGATTGGCATACTAAATTGAAGTATACCTTATGGTTAGATAGGATTACCCCAAAGAAGATCATTGGGTATTCTCCTTATGTGTTAGTATATGGTAGAGAGGCTAAGTTGTCCATTTCAACTGAATTACCAGCTTTGGACTTGACCACTCAATATGTCCTGTTTGAAGAAGGAGATCCCTTACAGATCAGGTATGCTCAACTCATAGAGTTAGAAGAACTCAGAGATAAATCCATGAAAGATATGGAGGTCCATTAGATTCAAACAAAGAAAAACTTTGATAAAAGAGCCAGGATTAGAAACTTCAAAGTTGGAGATGTAGTTCTCAAGTGGGATGAATTCAGATCCAGACCTGGCAGACATACAAAATTTGATTCTTTCTAGGGTGGGCTATTTGTTATAACAGAATGCAAGGGATCTAATTCTTTTCAGCTATCAACCCTTGAAGGAGATGCCTTTCCCCTTTCAGTCAATGGTTTCCACTTGAAGCCCTATTTTGAGGTTAATCCCTCTCTATAAATTCTTGTAAATATGTTTTTCTGCTTTCTTTCCCTATTTTCTAGGTTAGTTTTCCTACTTTCCAAGAAGTGCCTGTGCACAAGTTTGTCCTTCTAGTTCTAGTTTTGTCCCTCTATCAAATTTTTGTGCTCAAGATTGCCCCCATGCCCAATGGATTGCTTCAAGGCCACTAGTTTTCATGTCTAGCAGGCTAACATCCAGCAGAAATTGCCAAAATGTTACCCAATTTTCCCTACTTCATGCAGATTTGGCTAGGTTCTATCCCAGGGTCTACATTTTGATCTTGTTAGTCACCTCTAAAAATTTCATGGTTTTCTGTCCTGTCCTCTGGCCTCTACAATTCTTTTAGCTCCTTGGTCTGCAGGTCTAAAAAAATTGAAAATCTAGCCGTTGTGCCAAAAAACCCTAAGTTTCCCTTAGGCCATATTCTTTTCCGCCGTTACTTTATCAGCCACTTAAGTCCCTCAAATTACCATGTGCACATTTAAAACCTTCGATCACTAGTTCTCTAAGTTCTCTAGTGGTTATCCTTTCCATTCGGCGAATTGGTGAATGCAGTGGTTTGTGTAATCTCTTATTCCTAGCAGTTAAGTCCTCAGCAGTCAGCGACCTAGTGAACGGTTAACTTTTCCTTTAGTCACGTAATCGCCATATGTTTGGTGGTCTTGGCTATGTGGGGGTCCTAGTTAAATAAGATCAATGACTGGTTGATGATCTCATGGAGTTTTTCTGGCACATGAGATTATGCACCGACCGTCAATTCTGCTTTATTGCCAAGGCTTTGTCAGGTGGGTCTGATGCCAGGTCAAGATGACATGATAGTTTGTGATTGGCCAAAATATAGAGATGTGTCAGTGGGTCTAGTGCCACATGTTGTTGATGTGCTTGCATGTGATTGGCTGCTGGGTGATGACAAAGACTTTAGTGGGTCTGAGTGTTTTAAGCAAGGTGGTAATTTAAAATGATCAATGGATGGCACATGATTGCAAGGAATCTTTTGAGGCTATGAGATCATGCACCCGCCGTTAGATGCGAATCAAGGTTTCAAGTGGGTCCATTGTCAGAAGCTTACCAAGGATTTTGCTGATAAAGAGAATGGAGCGAATGAAAGAATGACATGTGGCAATGGGCCTAGGGTTAAAAAAGTATTTGGCAGCTCCGATAAGTTCCCTTGGGTCGCTTATTCATGTAATAAGATAGTGATGCTCCAAATGATTTGGCGACTTGGTGACTAAAGGCTTTTGTCTTATTTGCAAGATGTAACTAGGGTTAGCTAAAAGATTTAGAAATTTCATGACTGCAGTGTTCACATAGTCTCTTGACCAAACCAAGGTTATGAGAAGTGTTTCGTGACTTGGAAAAGTACTTTCAGTCATGCATTCGCCGAGTGACTAAAGGAAGTAAAGGTCAAGGTGGGTCCAAACTAACAAATATGCCAACATGTTTGTTTCCCATTGGTTGTGATATGCCGATGTGGACTTTGACTTTTCAAAAGAGGTTTGTGACTGTTTCAAGGGTGATTTGGGCCATTCATCTACTAGGAAATGTTGGATATCAACGGTTGTGTTTTAAAATTGACCTGCTAGCCATTATTATTCAAATTCAAATCTGTCTACAGGGTGTTCGCCATTGTTTCTCGCAAAAAGCCATTTTTAAAATAAGGTAGCTAAAAAATTAATGTCTCAAGATGATTGCAGTTGGGAAGATGATGAAGAAAGTTTGAGCAGCTGTCATCGGTCATTTCTTGCTTCCTGGAGTACCATGACATCAAGTTTGTGCAAGGTGGTAGATAGATCAAGGTTTCTTGTCTACAGGCAAATCTAGTACAGAGATGGGTACGTAAACAAATGTTTGATCGGTTGAGATATTTTAGAGATGTATTTATGTTCAGACTAGATAGAGTTAGGGTTGGCTATTATTCTAATAAAAATTTGTGTAACCCTAGTTAGGTTTTTGACTCCTACCTGCATGCAATAGGAGATGTATATATTAATTTTTGGAGCTTTTGAAGCTAGGAGTTCACATTTTGTAAAGAAGAAAATCTCTTTCTTAGAGAGCTATATGTGGCATTTTCTCTACCCTTTGGTTTTCTACATTCTGTAATCTCCCATTGATAATTTTGATATTGCAAAGGTATTTTGTGACATCCTTTCTATCCTTATGCTTCCTTGTCTGAATTCTCTCTTATTGAATTGAGGTATATGTATGTTTTCAATTATATCTTAGGGTTCCTGATCCCTCTTTCTTTCTACAATTCATGTGTATTCCTGTGGATGATCTAATTTGAATGCTCTTGTGGGTATACTTCAACCCCCTGACAGTCTGTCTCATTCCTATACCTAATTATAGAGGTGAATGTTTGTTTGCAGGTTATAGATTGTGTCTAAATTCTTAGAAATGCTATTATTTGTGAAATTCTCTCTTTCCTTGAATAGCCTCTTTCTATTGTGGGCCCTTCTATGAAATATTGATGCAAGCCTATTCAGAGAGTTGTGATCTCCTAGACCTAAGTTTATGCATTGATTTCATCCTCTATACTATGATTCAAACCATCATTTCGGTGTATCACTTAGTAGGATAGTTTTCTTTTCAGTCTTTTCCCTTTCATGCATTCCTTCTATCCCTTTTCCCTTCAAGAATTTTACTTTCATGTCAATAAGCAAATTAAGGTGATTATCCAAGAGGAACCAGCCTAGAATTTGGAGGTCTCATCTCAGTTAGCATAGGTCCCACACCTGGAGATGATTCCCATGTTATACTAGGTTATCAAGACTATGAGAGCTTGAAAAAATGGTGCAAACTTAGTGTATAATAGTTACAAATCATTGAAATAGTCAACCGTTTGATAAGAATCATCTACAATCATGTAACAAGCTATTCTAAGGTTGTAGATTGCTAAATTGGTCAACTATTTGATGTGAATTAGCTACAATCACATAACAAGCCATTTTGAAGTTGCAGATTGCTGAATCAGTCCTCCATTATATGAGAATCAACTATAATTGTGTAATAAGCCACTCTTACATTTTAGACTTCTGAATCAGTCAACTATTTGATGAGAATCAGCTATAATCACATAACAAGCCATTCTAAGGATGCAAATCACTGACTTGGTTAGCCGTTTAATGAGAATAAGCTAAAATCATGTAACAAGTCATTCTGAGGTTGCAAATCACTTAATCGGTCAAATACTAGATAAAAAATGGCTACAACTATGTTACAAGTTATTTTGGGTTTGCAAATCACCAAATCAGTCAATCATTCGATGAGAATCAACTATATTCATGTAACAAGCTGATATGAGGTTGCAGATCACCAAATCGGTCAACTGTTCAAAGAGAATCAGTTACAATCATGTAACAAGTCATTTAGAGGTTGGAGATTATCAAATCAGTCAACCGTTCGATGAGAATCAACTACAATCTCATAACAAGCCATTCTAAGGTTGCATGTAGATCACTAAATTGGTCAATTATTCGATGACAATGAGATACAATTGCGTAACAAGCTATTCTAACATTGGAGATTGCCAAATTGATCAACCATTCAATTACAATCAACTACAATCATGTAACAAGATATTCTAAAGTTGTAGATTACCGAATCAGTCAACCCTTTGATGAGAATCAACTAAAATCCTTTAACAAGTCATTCTGAAGTTGTAGATCATTGAATCGGTCAACCATTCTCATCCGCTACAATTGTGTAATAAGCCATTCGAAGGTTGCAAATTGTTGAATCGATCACCCATCCAATGAGAATCAACTAAAATCATGTAAGAAGTCATTTTTAATTATGCAGATCATCGAATGGATTAACTATTTGATGAGAATTAGCTACAATCACATAACAAGGAATTTTGAGGTTGTAGATAACTGAATCGGTCAACTGTTTAATGAGAATCAACTACAATTGCGTAACAAGTTGTTCTAAAGTTATGGATTGCCAAATCGGTCAACCGTTTGATGAGAATTAGCTACAATCACATAAACAACTATTTTGAGGTTGTACATCACCAAATTGATCAACCATTCAATGATAATTGGCTACAATTGCGTAACAAGTCATTCTGAGGTTGCAAATTACTGAGTTGGTCAATCATTTGATGAGAATTAGCTACAGTTTCTTAACAAGCTATTCTAAGGTTGTAGATTGCCAAATCGGTCAACCCTTCATTGAGAATTAGCTATAATTACATAACTAGTCATTCTGAGGTTGCTAATCCTTGAATCAATCAACCATTTAATGAGAATAAGCTACAATCGCGTATCAAGCTATTTTCAAGTTTCAAATCACCGTATCGGTCAATCGTTAGATGATAATTAGCTACAATGGCGTAACAAGTTGTACTGATTTTCAGATCAATGAATCAGTTAATCATTCGATGAGAATCAACTAAAATCACGTAACAAGCCATTCTGAGGTTGCAGATCACCAAATTGGTGAATCATTCAATGAGAATAAGCTACAATTGCGTAACAAGTCATTCTGAGGTTGGAGATCATCGAATTGGTTAAACATTTGATGAGATTCAGTTACATAACAAGTTGTTCTAAGTTTGCAGATTGCCAAATCGATCAACCGTTTGATGAGAATCAATTACATCATGTAACAAGTCATTCTGAGATTGCAGATCATTTAATCAACCAACTATTCAATGAGAATCAACTATAATCCTATAACAAGTCGATCTAAGGTTGCAGATTGCTGAATCGGTCAACTGTTTGATGAGAATCAATTACAATCATGTAACAAGCTATTCTAAGGTTGTATATCACCGAATTGGTCAACCATTTGATTAAAATCATCTACAATTACATAAAAAACCATGGTGAGGTTGTAGATTTCTAAATTTTTCAATCGTTCAATGAGAATTAGCTATAATTGCGTAATAAGCCATTTTGAGGTTGCATATCGCGAAATCATCAACTATTCCATGACAATCAAGTATAATCAGGTAACAAGCCATTTTGAGGTTGTAGATTGTTGAATCAGTCAACTGTTTGATGAGAATAAGCTGCAATCATGTAACAAGTCATTATGAGGTTGTAGATTGTTGAATCAGACAACTATTTGATGCAAATTATCTACAATTGCATAACAATCCATAATGAGGTTGTAGATCACTGAATCAGACAACTATCGGATGTAAATCAAGTATAATCACATAACAAGTCATTCTAAGGTTGTAGATCACTGAATTAGTGAACCATTTGATGAGAATCAGCTACAATCATGTAACAAGTTGTTTTGAGTTTGTAGATCACCAAATTGGTCAACCATTCAATGATAATTAGCTACAATCACATAACAAGCCATTATGGGGTTGCAGATCACCGAATCAGTCAACTGTTTAATGAGAATCAACTACAATTGTGTATCAGGTCATTTAGAGGTTTCAGATAGTTAAATCAGTTAACTGTTCAATGAGAATTAGCAATAATCATGTAACAAGTCATTATGAGGTTGTAGATCATCACCAAATCGATCAATCATTTGATAAGAATAAACTACAATTGTGTAACAATTCATTTTGATGTTGCAGATCATTGACTTGGTCAACCATTCTATGAGAATCAACTACATTGCATAACAAGTCATTCTGAGGTTACATATTGGTGAATTGGTCTATTGTTCAAAGAGAATCAACTACGATCCCATAACAAGTCATTATGAGGTTGCAGATCACTGAATTGGTCAACTGTTTGATAAGAATCAACTACAATCACATAACAAGTTGTTTTAAGGTTGTAGATCACCGAACATAAAATTGTTCAATGAAAATCAGCTGTAATATTATAACAAGTCATTATGAGGTTGTAGATTGCAGATTCGGTAAACCATTCAATGAGAATTAACTACAATCATGTAATAAGTCTTTTTGAGGTTATAGATCACTAAATCAATCAACCATTTGATGAGAATCAACTACAATTGTGTAACAAGCCTATTTGGGATTGTAGATTGTCAAATCGGCAAACCATTCGATGAGATTTAGTTACAATCACGTTGATGAACTACAATTGATTTGAATAAACTACATGACTTGAAGATCTATGATTTGAGATCACCGAATTGCTGATTAGATATGTAAGATGATTAAATCAGTAATATGTTTTCATTGATGTCAACTAGTTTGACAATACTTATCTTGTAAGTTACTATACCCAAACATCTGTAGAAAGGAGGAAAAGAGATGAAGATCAGATATATCTACATGAGGAAGATGGATATAACATATGAGGATAAGGAATACATTGGGTAAATTATTGATGAGTCTATGACCTTATGTTATTGACTTAATTATGTTGTATTCATCTATGATGAAGAAAAGAGAAAAATGCACAAGGCAACGTGGTCGGTTAAAGAAGCATTTCAGTATACACCAAGCAGTGTAGTGTATACCGAGTGATAGTACTTACTGAGCTTGTTTGCACCGACACATTTCTTTGTTAACCGAGCATGAAGAAAGGAACCTAAAGATCGGTTTAGTCAATAATGATTGATGAGCTGGAAGAACCTTGATATCAGCATTGAAGATAAAGTTTGTTATGAAGATCTATGGCTAGCAAAATTCAAAGAAGATCTAAGGGATTGAAATAAAACATGTTACTAACACATCAGCCGAGGAAGGTTTAAGCGGCAAAATCAACAAAGGAGAACAAGTGGTAAAATCTGATTGATGGAAAGAAAATGGTTTACTTGTCTATTTAAGAGACTAGGGTTTTAGTATGAAACGTATGCTAGAAAGAAGATAACTGCAAAGATATCATGTGAACAAGCTTCATGCATCCCTGATCAGACTGGTTAAGGAGAACCGTACTGCAGAGATAATCGAGCGTTAGAGAACTATAACCGAGAGACAGTAAGTTACTAAATATTGTTGAAACAAAATTGATACATTGATCAGAGGATTTGAATGAGCTTAATATAGATCTAAACATATGTAATAGGAGTCGTATTGTAATCAGATCACCTACTGTTTCATTTTAACCATTGTAAATAGATAAATCTCTTAATCGAGTGGACTAGAAAAGTCTTGTATGTCATTCATAGAATGTACATTGTTATCCTGTCAACCCCATAGTGAATGCTGGTTGGACGATAACGGTTGGTCTTAAATCCTCTAACAAGGTCACACCTTACAGTGTGTTTTGTAACCTTTAACAGGGTTGGGTCTTCACTGACCTCACTTTAGAAGAGTGAACAATTTTTGGGTTGTCGGTCCCAGGTGGTTTTTCCCTTTACAGGGTTTCTAGGTTAAATCTTTTGTGTTATGTGTTGACTGTGATGATTGTTTGTTATCATACTTTACATGTTGCATATTTGATTTGATCGGTGAATATACTAAGTTGTTAACTGGTAATCGGTAAAAGAATAGACATAATAGTATTTTATGTTACCGAGCTACAAAAGTTTAAGTAAATTGTTTTTGGTTATACATTTTGTATATTGTTTTTGGTTATACATTTTGTATTTGGGACTGTGGATAACTAATTCACCCCCCTCTCAATTATTCTAACAATTGGTATCAGAGAAAACCAAGTTTCTTGGAACAGAGTTTTAAGGACTTCAGCACAAAGATCATAAAATGTATAAGAGGGACGTGCCAAAGCTAAACAAGGATAACTTCACAATATGGCAAAGCCGAATGAAGCTCCATATATCTGGAATTGGGAATTCTGCCCTCACTCTAATGGAGAATGGCTACCTTGCACCGCCCATTGGTCCCTTGACCCTTGATCAATTAAGAGACAGGCATGAACACAATGTTACTATGATGGAGATTGTTGCTGCCCTAACAGATGCTCAATTTGAAGATATCAATGACTGTACTACTACTAAACAAATGTGGGAGAAACTTGCTCAAGTTTATAGTGGTGATACTAATGTTAAAAGAGCAAGATTTGAAAGCCTAAGAGGAATATTCGATGATATGAAGATGAAAGAAGGTGAAAACATAGTGCAGTCTACAAACATAATCAAGAAAGTTGTTAATGCTATAAGAGGATTTGATGGTGTTATAGATGAAGACACAATGGTAAGCAAAATTCTTAGAACCTTATTACCAGTTTATGCAATTAGAATATCTACAATCCATGGAATGAGATCTGCACTGGGTAATACTCTCACACTTGATAATTTGTTTGGTAAGCTAACTACATTTGAGCTAAATAACTATGATAATAGTGTTGTACCAACTGTTGAATCTTCTTTCATGACTTCTCTCAAGATTGGTAAGTCTAGTGGTAGACATGCTGATAATGAGCTTGATGAATTCGAAGCTCTTATGGCCATAAGATTACCTAAAGGTAAAGGTAGATATAAGGGTAAATCACCTTTAGCATGTTTTCACTATAAAGAAGTTGGTCATATTACTGCTAGATGTCCAAACAGGAAGGAAGATGACAAAAAAAAAAGACCGATCTGGTTAAGGAAGCTATGGAAGAAGAAACAATAGAATTTACCGACACTACAAAAAAGACAACTAAGACAACAATGAAAAAGGTAAGAAGGCATGTTACATTGTTGATGAAAATGATTTTGACACTAATTCTAATGATGACTGTGAAGTAGTATTTATTATGATGAAGGATGATTTAGAGGAAGAAAAGAGGTATGTAGAAACAACACTGATTTCTAAAGTTAATAAAAATGATACATGGATCATAGATAGTGGTTGTACACATCACATGACTGGTGATGAAGAGAAATTTGATCATCTTGAGCAATACAATGGAGGATCTAAAAAAATGGGTAATGATACACCTTGTATGGTTAGAGGAAAGGGATCCTTACTGATAAATGATAGAATCCAATGTGATAATGCTTATTGGGTAGAAGGACTAAAGTATAATTTGCTAAGTGTGGCACAACTAAACAATTCTGGTCACTGAGTTTCTTTTGAGAGAAAGAAAGTAAAGATTTATGATGATGATGGAAAACTAGTTGGAACAGGAGCACAAACGAAAGGTAATTTGTTTTTATCTTGATAATGGTGAGTCTTCTTGTTTAATGATGAAAAATGAGGATGCATGGTTGTGACATAAAAGGTTATGTCATGTGAATTTTGATAACATGATTAAGATCAGTAAAAGGAAAAAGGTTAGAGGTCTACCTAACTTAACAAAGACTGATCATGTTATGTGTCATGAATGTCAGAAAGGTAAAATGACAAAATCTAGTTTCAAAAGAAAAGATTATTCAACAAAGAAAATACTTGAGTTAGTTCACACCGACCTATGTGGTCCCATGAGAACTCAGAGTTACTATGGAGATATATATTTCATTCTTTTTGTTGATGATTACACTCGATTAATGACTGTCATGTTCTTGAAGGAAAAATATGAGGAATTTAAGATGTTCAAGTGGTATAAAGAAAAGGTTGAGAAAGAGATTGGTAAAGAATTAAAATGTTTGAGATCTGACAGAGGTGGTGAATTTATTTCTGATGAATTTACTAAATTTTGTAATGAGCATGGTATAAAAAGACATGTCTCTGCACTGAGGACACCTCAACAAAATAGAATTACTAAAAGAAGGAATATGTCAATTGTTGATTGCACAAGAACATTGATGTTGGAAAAGAATGTTTCTCAGACATACTGGAGATAAGCAGTTAGCATAATTGTTTATGTTCTGAACTAAGTACAATTGAAGGACACTAATAAGACACCCTATGAGTTATGGTTTGGTCACAAACCCAGTGTAAGTTATTTCAAAAAATTTGGAAGTAAATGCTTTATTCTGAAAGATGAAAGAAATGGAAAGTTTGACTCAAAAGGTGATGAAGGGATATTTCTAGGATATTCCACTAAAAGTAAAGCATACAAGTGTCTTAACAAAGTGACTAACAAAATGATTGAAAGTGCTAATGTTCGGGTTGATGAGTTTGATGACAAAAATTTAGAAGAAAGCATAAAGGAACCAAAAGACTACAATAGATTCACTTACATTGAACAACTAGAGTACCTATCGAAGCCATAGACAGTGAAAATGGGTCAGCAGGAAAATAATGCCGAGGAACAGGAAAGAGAAACCAATGAGCAGGAAGGACCTACCGAGAAAGAAAATGTACCTACATAGGATGAACAATAGAGAAGATATCAAGTACTAGCAAGATTTGTTAGGAGACATCATCCTAAGACACAAATCATTGAGGCCGACAAGATGACATGATGGCAAGGAGTAAAATGAGACAAGGTACATGTCTAGTTTGTGAATATGAACTGAAGAATGTAAAAGTTGCATTAGAAAATGATGAATGGGTAAATACAATGAAAGAGGAAATAAAGCAAATAGAGAAAAACAAAACATGGACTTTAGTACCTAGACCTAAGGATAAGAATGTTATCGGTACTAAGTGGATATTGAGAAATAAGCTTAATGAGAATGGAGAGGTAACAAGGAACAAAGCTAGATTAGTATGCAAGGGATATGCATAGGAGGAAGGAATAGATTATGGTGAAACATTTGCACCTATTTCTAGATTAGAAGGAGTCAGAATGTTACTTGCATATGATTCTCACAAGAAGTTCAAAGTTTACCAAATGGATGTTAAATCTGCTTTTTGAATGGGATACTTGAAGAAGAAGTCTACATAGAACAACTGGAAGGGTTCGTGGATCCAAAAAAAAAGGATATGGTATGTAGATTACATAAAGATTTATATGGTTTAAATAAAGCATCAAGAACTTGGTATGAAAGGCTGCATACTTATTTTCTAAGTATTGGTTTTGTTAGAACTAGTGAGAATGGCAATTTATACATGAAAGGAAATTTTGATGACACTATATTGATTGTTGAAATATGTGTGGATGACATAATATTTGGAGGACAAGATCACATTTGTAAAGAATTTTTTGATGACATGAGAAGTGAATTTGAAATGTCTATGTTTGGAGAGATTAAGTTCTTTCTAGGCTTACAAGTGATTCAACAAAATGATGGTATATTCATTACATAATCCAAGTACATAAAGGAAGTATTGAAGACATTTGACATGGAAGATGCTAAAATTGTTGGAACACTGATGGCTACTAGATGTAAACTAACCAAAGATGATGGAACTACCAAAGTAAAACAGACACTATACCAATCCATGCTTGGTAAGTTGATGTATGTAGTTCACAGTAGACCTGATATAGCACATGTTGCTGGGATAGTTGCTAGATTTTTTGCAAATCCTAGGGAGTCACACATGGTTGCTACAAAGAGAATCTTGAGATACTTGAAGAAAACAAAAGAATATGGATTATGGTATCCAAAGGAAGGCAAGTTTGAACTCAAAGTCTACATCGACATGGATTGGGTTGGAAATATAGATGAAAGAAAGAGTACCACCGAAGGAGCATTTTTCTTTGGTGAAAGACTTGTTACTTGGACAAGTAAGAAATAGCCTTGTATTTCTCAGTCAACTACCAAAGTAGAGTATGTTGTTGTTGCTACAAACTATTCAAATATTGTATATATCAAGCAAGTGTTGGAAGGTATGAATGAGGTAATCATTGATCTGGTGGTTATATATTGTGACAACACTAGTGCAATCAATATTTCAAAGAATCCAGTGATGCACTCAAAGACAAAGCATATATCAATTAAAAATCACTATTTAAGAGAACAAGTACATGAGAAGTAAGTAAAGTTGGAGTATGTTACATCAAAAGAACAACTTGCTGAGATTTTCACAAAGCCTTTATCGAAGGAAATATTTGAATAATTGAGGACTAGACTTGGGGTCTATCCCCTGTCTACCAGTCACTAAGGTGATCTAGAGGTTGCATCAGCCTAATCTTATCAGAAGATCATACATGTTGATGCAGCATAGCTCACACTTTGGACACTGTCTAAAGTTGTGAAAGGTTTGAAGAACTGGAACAAATTTTCACATCAGTATATAGAGATACAGTGAATACACTGAACATGAGTGAGTCAATTAGCTACTAAAGAGTTGTATGATTATTTTTTTCTTTGGCATTGCTGTCAAAGGGAGAGAATATTCAATGAAATATATGTTAAAGGAAAAGAAAATTCAATGAGATATCTAATAAACATAGGGAGAGAAATCTTATGAACCGAGATCATGAACTGAAAAAGAAAGGGAGAGCATTGAAGATTTGTTGCTGAGAACACAAAGAATAGAAGGACCTAAAAAGATCAAATCTGCAGAAGATTGTCTGCATATGTTGAGTTGTTGTAACATAGTAATTAAACACATTAAATCAAAGCTAACAGAGCTTACCAAGTTACATAAATTGTTTGCATAGTTGTAGAATACATGTTTGGTATGTGTATGGCATATTTCATATTGCTTGTGTTGTCATCAATGCCAAAGGGAGAGATTGATGAACTACAACTAATTTGAATAAACTACATGACTTGAAGATCTATGATTTGAGATCACCGAATTGCTGATTAGATATGTAAGATGATTAAATCAGTAATATGTTGTCATTGATGTCAACTAGTTTGACAATACTTATCTTGTAAGTTACTATACCCAAACATTTGTAGAAAGGAGGAAAAGAGATGAAGATCAGATATATCTACACGAGGAAGATGGATATAATAGATGAGGATAAGGAATACATTGGGTAACTTATTGATGAGTCTATGACCTTATGTTATTGACTTGATTATGTTGCATTCCTCTATGATGAAGAAAAGAGAAAAAATGCACAAGGCAGTGTGGTCAGTTAAAGAAGCATTTTAGTATACACCGAGTAGTGTAGTGTATACCGAGTGATAATAATTACCGATCTTATTTGCACCAACACATTTCTTTGTTAACCGAGCATGAAGAAAGGAACCTAAAGATCAGTTTAGCTGATAATGATTGATGAGCTGGAAGCACCTTGATATTAGCATTGAAGATAAAGTTTGTTATGAAGATCTACGACTAGAAAAATTTGAAGAAGATCTAAGGGATTGAAATAAAATGTGTTATTGACACATCAGCTGAGGAAGGTTTAAGTGGAAAAATCATTGAAGGAGAATGCGACAAAATTTGATGGATGGAAAGAAAATAGTTTACTTGTCCATTTAAGAGACTAGGGTTTCAGTATGAAACATATGTTGGAAAGAAGATAACTACAAATATATCGCGTGAACAAGATTCATGCATGCCTGATCAGACTAGTTAAGGAGAACCAAACTATAGAGATAACTAAGCATCAGAGAGCTATAACTGAGAGAAAGTAAGTTATTGAATATTATTGAAACATAATTGATACATTGATCAGAGGATTTGAATGAGCTTAATATAGATCTGAACATCTGCAATAGGAGTTGTATTATAATCAGATCACCTACTGTTGCATTTTAACCATTGTAAATAGATAAATCTCTTAACTTAGTGGACTAGGAAAGTCTTTTATGTCATTCATAGAATGTACATTATTATCTTGTCAACCCCATAGTGAATGTCGGTTGGACGATAACGGTTGGTCTTAAATCCTCTAACAAGGTCACACCTTACAGTGTGTTTTGTAACCTTTAATAGGGTTGGGTCTTCACCGACCTCACTTCAGAAGAGTGAACAATTTTTGGGTTGCCGGTCCCAGGTGGTTTTTCCCTTTACAAGGTTTCCACATTAAATCCTTTGTGTTATGTGTTGATTGTGATGATTGTTTGTTATCATACTTTACATGTTACATATTTGATTTGATCGATGAATATGCTAAGTTGCTAACTGGTAATCGGTAAAAGCATAGACAAAATAGTATTTTATGTTACCGAGCTACAGAAGTTTAAGTAAATTGTTTTTGGTTATATATTTTGTATTTGGTATTGTGGATAAGTGATTCACCCCCCTCTCAGTTATTCTAACACACATAACAAGTCATTCTAAGTTTGCAGATCACTGAATTGATCAATTATTTGATGAGAATTAACTACATCACATAATAAGCTATTCTAAGGTTGCTAATCACTGAATTAGTCAATTGTTTGATGAGAATCAACTACAATCTTGTACTAAGTTGATTTGAGGTTGCATGTCACTAAATCAGTCAACTATTCAATGAGAATCAACTAAAATCATGTAACAAGTCATTATGAGGTTGTAGATCACCGAATCGGTCAACTATTCGATGAGAACTAGCTATAATCATGTAACAAGCCATTCAAAGGCTATAGATCATTGAATCGGTCAACTATTTGATGAGATTAAGTTAGAATCACATAACAAGCCATTCTAAGTTTGCAAATCACTGAATTGATCAATCGTTTGATGATAACAACTACATCACGTAACATGTCATTTTGAGGTTGCAAATATCTAAACTGGTCAACTGTTTGATGAGAAACAACTACAATCCTATAACAAATAGATTTGAGGTTACAGATCACTGAATTGGTCAATTGTTCGATGACAATCAACTATAATTGTGTAACAAGTAGTTATGATGTTGTAGATTGCCAAATCAGTTAACCGTTTGATGAGAATTAGCTAGAATTGTGTAACAAGCCATTTTGAGGTTTCATATCACTAAATCAGTCAACCATTTGATGAGAATTAGCTACAATCATGTAACAAGTCATTCTAAGGTTGCAAATCATCAAATTGATCAACTATTCGATGAGATTTAATTATAATCACGTAACAAGTCATTCTAAGTTTATAGATCACCCAATCAATCAACCATTTGATGAGAATCAACTACATCACATAAAAAGTCATTCTAAGTTTTTAGATCACCGAATCGGTTAGCCGTTCAATTAGAATTAGCTATAATTGTGCAACAAGTAATTCTGAGGTTGCAAATCCCCAAATCGGTCAACCATACAATGAGAATCAACTATAATTATGTATTAAGTCATTCTAAAGTTGCAAATTGTTGAATCGGTCAACAGTTTGATGGGAATAAACTACAATCATGTAACAAGTCATTCTAAGGTTATAGATCATTGAATTGGTCAACTGTTCAATGAGAATCAGCTACAATCGCATAAAAAAATGTTTTGAGGTTGCAGATCCTCGAATCGGTAAAAAATTTAATAAAAAATAGCTACAATTGCGTAACAACCCATTCTGAGGTTGCAGATAACTGAATCCATCAACCATTTGATAAGAATAAACTATAATTGAGTAACAAGCTGATCTAATGTTGTAGATCACAAAATTAGCTAAAATCATGTGACAAGTCATTCTGAGGTTGCAGATCACCGAATCGGTCAACTGTTTGATGAGAATCAACTACAATCACATAACAAGTCATTTTGAGGTTGCAAATAGTTGATTTAGTCAAACATTCAATGAGAATCAACAACAATCATGTAACAAGCCATTCTAAGGTTGAAAATCACTGAATTGGTGAATCATTTGATAAGAATCAACTACAATTGCATTACAAGTTTTTCTAATGTTATTAATTGCTAAATCAATTAACCGTTTGAAGAGAATAAGCTACATCATATAACAAGTCATTCTAAGGTTGTAGATCGGTGAATTTGTCTACTGTTCGATGAGAATCAACTACAATTGTGTAACAATTCATGTTTGACATTTCCAAATCAGACAAGTGTTCGATGAGAATCAACTGCAATATTGTAACAAGCCATTATGAGGTTGTAGATAGTGGAATCGATCAACCGTTCAATGAGAATCAACTACTACCATGTAACAAGTCATTCTATGGCTATAGATTTCCGAATCAATCAATCATTTGATGAGAATCAGCTACAATTATGTAACAAATCATTCTGATGTTAGAGATCATTGAATAGGTCAACCGTTCAATTAGAATCAACTACATCACTTAACAAGCCATTCTGAGGTTGCAGATCACCAAATCGGTCAACCATTTGATGAGAGTCAACTACAATCATGTAACAAGCCATTCTGAGGTTTCAAATTTTTAAATTGGTCAACCATTCAATGAGAATCAACTAAAATCATGTAACAAGTTATTCTTAGGATGCAGATCATTGAATCGGTCAATTGTTTGATGAAAATACACTACAATCACATAACAAGCCATTCTAAAGTTGTAGATTGTCGAAACGCTCAACCATTCAAGGAGAATTTACTACAACCATGTGTAACAGGCCATTCTAAGGTTTCATATCATCGAATCAGTCAACCGTTCAATGAGATTCAATTACAATCACGTCACAAGCCATTATAAGTTTGTAGATCACCGAATCGGTCAACTGTTTGATGAGAATCAACTATAATCATGTAACAACTGATTGATGTTTTAGAACACCAAATGGGTCAATTGTTTAATGAGAATCAACTACAATTACATAAAAAACCATTTTGAGGATGTAGATCATTGATTCGGTCAACCGTTCGATGAGAATCAACTAAAATAGCATAACAAACTATTATGAGGTTGTAGATCACCGAATCAAACAACCATTCAATGATAATTGACTATAACCATGTAACAAGCCATTCTGAGGTTACAGATCATAAAATTAGTCAACTGTTCAATGAGATTCAATTACAATCATGTAACAAGTCATTATAAGTTTGTAGATTGCTTAATCAGTCAACCGCTCAATGAGAATCAACTATAATTGCATAACAAATTATTCTGAGGTTGTAGAATATTGAATCAGTCAATCGGTTAATGTGAATTAGCTACATCACTTAATAAACCATTTTGAGGTTGCAGATCACCAAATCGGTCAACTGTTTGATGAGAATCAACTATAATCATGTAACAAGCTATTTTGAGATTTCAAAATCTTGAATCATTCAACCGTTCAATGAGAATGGGCTAAAATCGCATAACAAGTCATTTTGAGGATGCAAATCGCTGAGTCGGTCAGCTATTCAATGAGAATCAGCTACAATCACATAACAAGCCATTCTCAAGTTGTAGATTGTCGAATCGGTCAATCATTCGATGAGAACTGACTACAACCATGTAACAAGCCATTCTAACATTACAGATCACCGAGTTGGTCAACCATTCATTGAGATCCAGTTACAATCATGTAACAATCCATTCTAAGCTTGTAAATAACTGAATTGATCAACCATTCGATAAGAATTAGTTACAATTATGTAACAAGCCGATTTGATGTTGCAGATTGTCGGATCAACTAAAATTGTGTAACAAGCCATTGTGAGGTTTCATATCATCGAATCGGTCAACTATTTGATGAGAATCAACTGCAATCATGTAACAAGCCATTTTGAGGTTACAAATAGCTAATTTGGTTAACTATTCAATGAGAATTAACAACAATCATGTAACAAGTCATTCTAAGGTTATAGATTACCAAATCAGTCAATCATTCTATAAGAATCAACTACAATTGTGTAACAAGTTATTCTAATGTTGTAGATCACCAAATTGGTTAAATATTTGATGAGATTTAGCTACATTGTGTAATAAGCCATTCTAAGGTTGTAGATCGGTGAATCAGTCTATTGTTTAATGAGAATCAACTACAATCCCATAACAAGCCATTCTGACATTACAGATCCTTGAACTAATCAACTGTTTGATGAGAATCAACTACAATCATGTTACAAGTCATTCTAAGGTTTGAGATTGCCAAATCAGACAATTGTTCGATGAGAATCAGTTATAATATCATAACAAGCCATTTTGAGGTTGTAGATTGCAGAATCAGTCAACCATTTGATGAGAATCAACTACAATTGTATAACAAGTCACTTTGAGGTTGCAAATCATTGAATCGGTCAACCGTTCAATGAGAATTAGCTACAATTGGGTAACAAATCATTCTGAGGTTGCATATCAGTGAATCATTAAATGTGAATTAGCTACATCGCTTAACAAGTCATTATGTTGTTGTAGATCACCGAATCAGTCAACCGTCTTATGAGAATCAACTGCAATTGTGTAAAAAGCCATTCTAAGGTTTTAGAATGCCGAATCGATCAACCATTTGATGAGAATTAACTACAATTGTGTAACAAGCCATTTTGAGGATGTAGATCACTATATCAGACAATTGTTTGATGAGAATTAGCTACAAGCATGTAATAAGTTGTTATGAGGTTGTAAATCACCAAATGGGCCAATTGTTCATTGAGAATAAGCTATAATCATGTAATAAGCTATTCTGAGGTTGCAAATAGCCGAATTGATCAATCATTCAATGAGAATCAACAACAACATGTAACAAGCCATTATGAGGTTACAGATAATTAAATCAATCAACTGTTCAATAAGAATCAGCTACAATTACGTAGCAAGTTATTCTAATTTGCAGATCACCAAATCAGTCTACTGTTTGATGAGAATCAGCTACATTATGTAACAAGTTGTTCTAAGGTTGCAGATTGTAGAATTGGTCTACTGTTCGATGAGAATAAGCTACAATCCTGTAACAAGCCATTATGAGGTTACAGAATATCAAATCTGTCAACTGTTCAATGAGAATCAACTACAATCATAAAATAAGTTATTCTGAGGTTGTAGATCACAAAATCAGTCAATTGTTTGATGAGAATCAACTACAATCACGTAACAAGCCATTTTGAAGTTGCAGATCACCAAATCGGTCAATTGTTTGATGAGAATTAGCTACAATCGTGTAACAATTCATTTTTAGGTTATCGATGAGAATTAGCTACAGTCGCATAATAAGCCTCTATGAGGTTTCACATTGTTGAATCGGTCAACTGTTTATGGAGAATCAACCATAATCACGTAACAAGCCATTTTTAGGTTACAAATTGCTAAATCAGTTGACCGTTTGATTAGAATCAACTACAATCATGTAGCAATCCATTTTGAGGTTACAGATCATCAAATCATTCAATTGTTCAAGGAGTAGGTAAAATTATATAACAAGCCATTTTGAGGTTGCAAATTGTCAAATCGGTCAACCATTCAATGAGAATCAAGTACAATCATGTAGTAAGCCATTCTAAGGTTGTAGATCACCGAATCGGTCCACCATCTGATGAGAATCAACTACAATTATGTAACAAGTCATTCTAAGTTTGCAGATCACCGAATTGATCAACTATTTGATGAGAATCAACTACAATCATGTAACAAGTCATTCTAATGTTGTAGATCACTGAATCAGTCAACCATTCAATGAGAATCAACTACAATCGCGTAACAAGTTGTTCTAAGGTTGGAGATCACTGAATTGGTCAACTGTTTGATGAGAATCAACTACAAGTGTGTAACAAGTCATTTTGAGTTTGCAGATCGCGTAATCGATCAATTATTTGACAAGAATAAGCTATAATCATGCAACAAGCTAATCCAAAGTTGCAGATCAATGAATTGGTCAACCGTTCGATGAGAATTAGCTACAATCACATAATAAGTTATTCTGAGTTTGTACATCACCAAATCGATCAACCGTTCGATGAAATTAGCTACGATCACGTAACAAGCTATTTTGAGGTTGTGGATCACCAAATCGGTCAACTATTCAATGACAATCAACTACAATCATGTAACAAGTTATTCTAAGGTTGTAGATCACTGAATCAGTCAACCGTTTGATGAGAATCAACTACAATAGTGTAATAGGTCATTCTAAGGTTGCAGATCGTTGAATTAGTCAATTATTCGATGTGAATCAACTATAATTGCGTAACAAGCCATTTTAAAGTTGCAGATCATGGAATTGGTCAACCATTTGATGAGAATCAACTACAGTCATGTAACAAGTTGTTTTGAGGTTGGTGATCACCAAATCGGTCAACTATTCGATGAAAATCAGCTACAATCATGTAACAAGTTATTTTGATGTTTCAAATTATTGAATCGGTTAATTGTTTGATGAGAATTAGCTACAATCAGGTAACAAGCTATTCTAAGGTTTCATATTGCCAAATCGGTCAATGTTCAATTAGAATTAGCTACAACTATGTAACAAGTTGTAATGAGGTTGTAGATCATCAAATTGATCAACCGTTTGATAAAAATCAACTACATGGTGTAACAAGCCATAATGAGGTTGCAGATCGCTGAATCAGTCAACTGTTTGATGATAATCAAATACAATCTTGTAACAAGATGATTTGAGGTTGGAGATCACTGAATTGGTCAACTATTCGATGCAAATTAGCTACAATCATGTAACAAGTTGTTTTGAGGTTGTAAATCATTCAATCAAACAATCATTCGATGTGAAGTAGCTACAGTCACATAACAAGCCATTATGAGGTTGCAGATCACTGAATCGGTCAACTATTTAATGAGAATCAAGTACAATCACGTAACAAAGTGTTCTAAGTTTGTAGATCACTAAATCGGTCAACTGTTTATTTAGAATTAGCTATAATTGTGTAACAAGCCATTCTGAGGTTGTAGATCCCTGAATCGGTCAATAGTACGATGAGAATCAGCTATAATTGTGTATCAAGTCATTTTGAGGTTACAGATCATTGAATTGGTCAACTATTTGATGAGAATCAACAGATGAACTACAATTGATTTGAATAAATTGAATGACTTGAAGATCAATGATTAGATATCACTGAGTTGCTGATTAGATATGTAAGATGATTAAATCAGTAATATGTTGTCATTGATGTCAACTAATTTTGACCGTAATTATCTTGTAAGTTACAAATACCTAAACATCTGTAGAAAGGAGAAAAGAGATGAAGAATAGATATATCTACATGAGGAAGATGGATATGATATTTGAGGATAAGGAATACTTTGGGTAACTTATTGATGAGTCTATGACCTTATGTTATTGACTCGATTATGTTGCATTCATTTATCATGAAGAAAAGAGCAAAATGCACAAAGCAGTGTGGTTAGTTAAAGAAGCATTCCAGTATACACTGAGAAAGTGTAGTGTATATTGAGCAAGTGTAGTGTACACTGAGCGACAGTACTTACTGAGCTTGTTTGCACCGACACATTTCTTTATCAATGGAGCATGAAGAAAGGAACCAAATGATCAGTTTAGCTGACAGAAATTGATGAGCTAGAAAGTACCTCGAAATCAGGGTTGAAGATAATGTTTGTTACGAAGATCTATGGCTAACAAAATTTGAAGAAGATCTAAAGGATGGAAACAAAATGTGTTACTGACACATCAGCCGAAGAAGGTTTAAGCGGCAAAATCAATGAAGGAGATTAAGCGGCAAAATATGATGGATGAAAATAAAATGGTTTACTTGTCTATTTAAGAGACAGTTATTTCATTGTTTGAGAATGCCAGAAGATAGAATACTATAGAGATGTCACGTGAACACAACTTCATGCATGCCTGATCAGACTGGTTAAAGGAGAACCAAACTGTAGAGATTACCGAGCATCAGAAAGCTATAACTAAGAGACAGTAAGTTACTGACTATTGTTGAATAGAATTGATATATTGATCAGAGGATTTGAATGAGCTTAGTATATATCTAAACATCTGCAAAAGAAGTTGTACTATAATCAGATCACCTACTATTACAGTTTAACCATTGTAAATAGATAAATCTCTTAACCGAGTGGAGTTGAAAGTCTTGTATGTCATTCATAGAATGTGCATTGTTATCCTGTCAACCCCATAGTGAATGCTAGTTGGAAGATAACTATTAGTGTTAAATCCTCTAACAAGGTCACACCTCATAGTGTGTTTTGTAACCTTTAACACTGTTGGCTCTAAACCAAGCTCACTTTAGAAGAGTGAACAATATTTTGGGTTGCCAGTCCCAGGTGGTTTTTCTCTTTACAGGGTTTCCACATTAAATCTCTTGTGTTATGTGTTGATTGTGATGATTGTTGGTTATCATACTTTACATGTTGAAGATTTGATTTAATCGATAATCACTATAAGTCATAACTGGTAATTGGTAAAAAGCACAAATAGTATACTATTTTATGTTACTAAGCTACAAAAGTTTGTTTAATTTGGTTAAGGATATACATTTTGTATTTGGGATTGTGGATAACTTCTTCACCCCACTCTCAGTTATTCTAACAATTTGTATCAGAGCATATTCATTGCTTGGAATAGAGTTTTAAGGACTTCAACACAAAGATCACAAAATGTATAAGAGGGAAGTGCCAAAGCTAAACAAGGATAACTTCACAATATGGCAAAGTCAAATGAAGCTACATATATCTAGAATTGGGAATTCTACCCTCACTCTATTGGACAATGATTACCTTTCACCATCCACCAGACCTTTGACTCTTGATCAGTTAAGATATAGACATGAGCATAATATCACTATGATGGAGATTGATGCTGCTCTGACAGATGCTGAATTTGAAGATGTCAAAGATTTCTCTACTGCTAAGAAAATATGGGATAAACTTGCTCAAGTTTATAGTGGCGATGATAATGTCAAAAGAGCCAGAGCTGAAAGTTTCAGAGGAAGATTCGATGATATGAAGATGAAAGAAGGTGAAAACATAGTGCAGTTTACAAACTGAATAAAGGAGGTAGTTAATGCTATCAAAGGATCTGGTGGTGTCATTGAAGAAGACACAATGGTAAGCAAAATTCTTAGAACCTTATTATCGATTTATGCAATCATAATATCTGTAATACATGAAATGAGATCTGCACTTGGTAATACTCTCACTCTTGATAATCTAATTGGTAAGCTAACAACTTTTGAGCTTAACAACTATGATAATAGTGTTGTACTGACTGTTGAATCTATTTTTATGTCTTCTCTGAAGATCGGTAAGTCTAGCAGTAGACATGATGATAATGATAGTAATACTAATAATGAGCTTGATGAACTTGAAGCTCTTATGGCCAGAAGATTACCTAAAGGTAAAGTAGATATAAGGGTAAATTACCTTTAGCATGTTTTAACTACAAAGAAGTTGGTCATATTGCTGCTAGATGCCCAAACAGGAAAGAAGATGACATAAACAAAGATCGATCTGGTGAAGGAAGCTATGGGAGAAGAAACAACAAAAGTTACCGACACTACAATAGAGACAACTGAGACAACAATGATAAAGGTAAAAATGTATGTTACATTGTTGAAGAGAATGATACTGACACTAATTCAGATGATGACTATGAAGTAGTATTTGTTGCAATGAAGGATGATTCTGAGGAAGAAGAAAGGTATGTAGAAACAACACTGCTTTCTAAAGTTAATAAAAATGATACATGGATCATTGATAGTGGCTGTACACATCACATGACTGGTGATGAAGAAAAAATTGATCATCTTGAGAAATATAATGGAGGATCTGTAAAAATGGGTAATGATACACCTTGTATGGTTACAGGAAAAGGATCCTTATTGATAAATGATAAAATCAAATGTGATAATGCTTATTGGGTAAAAAGACTAAAATATAATTTGCTAAGTGTGGCACAGCTGAACAATTCAGGTCACCAAGTAGCTTTTGAGAGCAAGAAGGTAAAGATATTTGATGATGGAGGAAAACTTGTTGGAACAGGAGCACAATTGAAAGGTAACTTGTTTTATCTTGACAATGTTGAATCTTCTTGTTTAATGATGAAAAATGAGGATGCATGGTTGTGGCATAAAAGGTTATGTCATGTGAATTTTGATAACATGATTAAGATCAGGAAAAAGAAAAAGGTTAGAGGTCTACCTAACTTAACAAAGCTTGATCATGTTATGTGTCATGAATGTCAGAAAGGTAAAATGATAAAATCTAGTTTCAAAAGAAAAGATTATTCAACAAAGAAAATATAGGAGTTAGTTCACACTGACCTATGTGGTCCCATGAGAACTCAGAGTTACTATGGAGATATATATTTCATTCTTTTTGTTGATGACTACACTAGATTAATGACTATCATGTTCTTAAATGAAAAATCAGAGGCATTTAAGATGTTCAAATGGTATAAAGCAAAGGTAGAGAAAGAGACTGGTAAGGAACTAAAATGCTTGAGATCTAACAGAGGTGGTGAATTTATTTTTGATGAATTTACTAACTACTGTAATGAGCATGGTATAAAAGGACAGGTCTCTACACCGAGAACACCTCATCAAAATGGAATTGTTGAAAGGAGGAATAGATCAATTGTTGATTGCACAAGGACATTGATGATAGAAAAGAATGTATCTCAGACATACTAGAGAGAGGCAGTTAGCACAACTGTTTATGCCTTGAACCAAGTACAATTGAAAGACACTAACAAAACATCCTATGAGTTATGATTTGGTCACAAACCCACTGTAAGTTACTTCCAAATTTTTGGAAGTAAATGCTTTATTCTAAAAGATGATAGAAATGGAAAGTTTGACTCAAAAGGTGATGAATGGATATTTCTTGGATATTCCACTAAAAGCAAAGCATACAAGTGTCTAAATAAAGTTACTAATAAAATGATTGAAAGTGCTAATGTCAGGGTTGATGAGTTTGATGATAAGAATGCAGAAGAAAGCACAAGGGAGCTAAAAGACTACGATAGATTCACTTAGATTGAACATCCAAAGTTTCTACCAAAGCCGTATACTTTGTCAACTGGTCAGCAGGAAAGAAACACCAA
The DNA here is from genome assembly GCA_027943335.1 of Chamaecyparis obtusa. Taxonomy (NCBI): domain Eukaryota; kingdom Viridiplantae; phylum Streptophyta; class Pinopsida; order Cupressales; family Cupressaceae; genus Chamaecyparis; species Chamaecyparis obtusa. Next base: position 3,941,123 of record BSBK01000790.1, on the reverse strand, counting down.
GGAATAGGAAAGAGAAATCGATGAGCAGGAAGGATCTACTGAGCAAGGAAATGAACTTGCATAGGATGAAAAATAGAGAAGAGACCAAGTATTGGTAAGATTTGTCATAAGACATCATCCTGAGAACCAAATCATTGGAGACAGACAAGCTGGCATTATGACAAGAAGTAAGTTGAGACAAGGTACATGCTTAGTTTGTGAGTTTGAACTGATGAATGTAAATGTTGCACTAGAAAATGATGAATGGGTAAATGCAATGAAAGAAGAGATAGAATAGATATAGAAAAATAAGACATGGACTTTAGTACCTAGACCTAAGGATAAGAATGTTCGGTACTAAATGGATTTTTAGAAACAAATTTAATGAGAATGGAGATGTTACAAGAAATAAAGCTAGACTAGTATGCAAGGGATACAGACAGGAGGAAGGAATAGATTATGGTGAGAATTTTGCACTTGTTGCTAGATTAGAAGGAGTCTAAATGTTACTTGCATATCCTGCACACAAAAAGTTCAAAGTCTATCAAATGGATGTTAAGTCCACTTTTCTGAATGGAATACTAGAAGAAGAAGTCTACATAGAACAACCAGAAGGGTTCACTGATCGAGAAAAGAAAGATATGGTATGTAGATTACATAAAAATTTATATGGTTTGAAGCAAGCATGGAGAGCCTAGTATGAAAGGCTGCATAATTATTTGTTAAGTATTGATTTTGTCAAAGCTAGTGAGAATAGAAATCTGTATATGAAAGGAAATTCAGATGATACTATCTTGATTGCTGAAATATTTGTGGATGACATAATTTTTGGAGGACAAGATCATATCTATAAATCCTTTGCTGATGAGATGAGAAAAGAATTTGAAATGTCTATGTTTGGAGAGATTAAGTTCTTTCTAGGCTTATAGGTTATTCAACAGAATGATGGAATATTCATCACACAATCTAAGTACATAAAAGAAGTATTGAAAACATTTGGCATGGAAGATGCTAAACCAGTTGGAACATTGATGGTCACAAGCTACAAACTAACCAAAGATGATGAAACTATAGAGGTAAGCTAGATATTGTACTGATCCATGATTGGTAAGTTGATGTATGTAGTGCATAGTAGACCAAATATAACACATGTTGTTGGGATAGTTGCTATATTTTCTACAAATCCTAGGGATTCACTCATGGTTGCTACAAAGAGAATCTTGAGATACCTGAAGAAAAAAGAAGATTATGGTTTATGGTATCCAAAGGAAGGAAAATTTGAACTCAAAGTCTACACCGACACAGACTGGGCTGGAAATATAGATGACAGAAAAAGTACAACCAGAGGAGCATTTTTCTTTGGTGAAAGACTTGTTACATGGACAAGTAAAAAACAACCTTGTATTTCTCAGTCCACTGCCAAAGCATAATATGTTGCTGCTGCAACAAACTATTCAAATATTGCTTACATCAAGCAATTATTGGAAGGTATGAATGAGGTAATCACTAAGCCAATGGTTATATATTGTGCCAACACAAGTACAATTAATATTTCAAAGAATCTGGCGATGCACTAAAAAACAAAGCACATATCTATCAAGTATCACTACTTAAGAGAACAAGTATAGGAGAAGCAAGTCAAATTGGAGTATGTTACATCAAAAGAACAACTTGCTGATATTTTCACAAAGCCTCTACCGAAGGAAACTTTTGAATATTTGAGGACCAGACTTGGGGTCCATCCCCTGTCTACCGGTCACTAATGTGATTTGGAGGTTACATTAGCCTAATCTTATCAGAAGATCATTCATGTGGATGCAGCATAGTTCACACTTTGGATTCTGTCTAAGGTTGTGAAAGGTTTGAGAAATTAGAATAGATTTGCATAACAGTATACAAAGTAAGCACTAAACAATAGTGAGTTACTTGGCTACAATAGAGCTATATGTTTTATATTGTTCTTTGGCATTGTTGTCAAAGGGAGAGAAATTGAATGAAATATTTGTGTATCATCTTAAAATGGAAGCACTTCCATGTTAAGAGCCTTTAGCCCTCTGATTAAGTAGTCTGGAATCATGTCAAGTGTCTTGATCAGCCTTTTTCTTGAATTTGACTTGTTCCCCCCATTCTACTTCTCTTTGTCCCTATTTTCAGTATATTTTTGCATTTCCTAGCATTCTAGAGTGAGGTCTTGGGTTTTTTGACCTCAAGGTCAAAGAAAACCTTGAGGGTCAATGATGACCTAGACCCTGACCTAGGTTAGGGTCAACCTCAACCCTGACCTAGGGTGGGGTCTACCTCGTCTTTGACCCAGGGTTCAAATTTTAGGATTTTTTGATTTTCGGATGTCGAGTTTCAGAAAGATTCTTTTTTCCCACCTCTGGGTCAGCCATTTTGAGTTTCGGGATGGTAAATCCTTAATTTCATTTAATCTAGGTATATTTCTAAAGGTTAGGACCTAATTGGGATTTAATTCTCCAAGGTGCCCCCTCTAGAAGATTGTGCCCTAGTTCACTATAAAAGGAGGCCTTCCTCTCTCATTTTCTGCATCAAGTTTTTGTGAGATCATTCCATTATTCACCAAGCGACTTCATGATCAAGATCTCTCAAGGAGATATTTACAAGCCATCAAGTTTTCTCTCAAGAAAGATCAAGCAAGCATTCAAGTCCTCTTCTCCATTCAAGTTCTCCATTGAAGATCAAGGATTCAAGCATTCAATCCATTGAAGGGATTTGGTTCAAGCATGCAAGATTAACCATTCAAACCCTAGATCTAGCCATCATGGTGGTGTGATCTTCCTTCAAGATCATTTGTTCATCTTCAAGATCCATTCACTCTTCCCTTAAGGTGGATTCCAAGCATACAATCATGGAGGTTTAGATTTATATTTTTTAATGTTATGTCCAAGCTTTCATATCAACATACTTGTTTACATTCAAAATACAATTGCATATCTATTGAATTTCATAGCTTCATTGTTAGATCTACTTCTACTACTTGCTAGCATTTTCTATTTCAATTCCATTATTAAGGTTGATTCCAAACTAAGGTTTGACCAAGGAAAACCCCCAAAACAAACAAAAAAACCCTCTTTTTCTTCTAGGTACAAGTACATGATTGTAGATCAAAGCTTGGATCTAGATACCCCTTTCAGAGAACTTCCAAGATCTGTAAACACAATCAAGGATGACCTTCAAAATCCTGAAGTAGTCTAAACCTTTTATCAGGTTCAAAGTCTACCTACTGTCAGAAAGATAAATTTTTTGTGGGTTTTCTCCGCCTCGGCATTACCAGTCTAAAATAGGATGCAAATTGCCCAAAACTACACACAAACACCAGAAATCAACATTTTACATATTTGCCCTTTATTTATTTCAGATTTAAAAGCATATACTCTTCATAGAGAAATATAAGGTCTTCTCCTTCATTCATATTCTCCATAGATTGATTCAATTGTGCATTGACCTTTTGGTTGATCAATTTGGATCTCTCCTTTAGGAATTTGGATTTAGGAGTTGATCTCATATTTCCCACATATTTTGAATAGGGTTAACACACTCCCATTTTAACCTTATTCATTTTGGTGAACCCGACATACTTACTCTCTTTCTTTTTGGTGTTAGATTTCCATTTGAGATTAGATTTAGTTTATGCTCTTGCCTCTTTAAAATTCAAAAATACAAAAACATTTCTTGCATTTCATTTACTATGAAGATTTTTAAGATGCTTTTGTGTGTGGTAATGTTCTTTATTACCCTTATTTTAGCATCCCTTTATCATACTTATGATGTTTATGAGAGTATCATTCATTTCATTATGTTGATGACACTTCATTTTGCACTTGCTTATGCTTTTGTAAAATTGACCGATACTAGACTTCCTACATTCAAAACTTTCATTAAAGATTCATGTGGTAGACTTATTATCCTTTTGGATTATGTGAAAAATTTGGTAGATGATACATCATCTCCTAATCATCCTAATCCTAATCCTATTATTCCTAATCCAATTCCTAATCTTCCTAATCCTAATCCTATCAATCCTAATCTAATTCTTAATCTTCCTATTCCTAATCTAATACCTAATTCTCCATCTGCTATCCCTAGTTCTTCCCATACTTATGATGGGATTCAAGCTATAGCTCAGGATACAAATGTAAAAGACTTCTTTGATTTACCTTCTCCTCCAATTCATGGTGATATGAAAGGAAATGGTACAAAAACTTCATCAAAACCTATTATTCCACCTTATGCAACCTTCACTCATGAACATGATAAACAATCACCTCCTGTAGATGGTTTACATGCTATGTACACTACCAGATATAATATAGTGACTAAACAAGGTTATAGAGGTTTAGGGCTTGGAGTTAATGAGCATGGTATTAGGTTTCCAATTCATATACCCCCTAAATAGGACCTGTATGGTATTGGTTGTTCAAAATCTCAAGTCAAGGTAGGTGATGTTGATTGTCGTCCTCCTCTTCATATCCTTCTCCCTACACCTGAAATAGAAAATCCTAATATTCGACAAGAAGTGGCTAAGAAGATATATGTTGAGTTAATGAATTCCAAGAAAGAAATCTTTAGACCTATGCCGATAGATGCTTTATACAAATAAAAATGTCCTTTTCATTATATCAATAAACATTTACTTGCTGATTGTAAACATTTCAACTTATATGTTAGAGAAAGAGCTACTTTAGGAATTATACCTCATTCTCGTGCAGTTTTACAATTCCTTCATAATTTTGATATAGGGGATTCCCCTCATCTTGATATAATATAGATCTTCTCTTCCCCTCTTGTCTCATGACTGGGGGGCAAGAGGTGTATTTTCATCCAGTCTCCTAGGATCCATTAGGCTTTTAGCATATATGGTGTCTTGAGCTCAATTGGTATTCTTTCTCTCCTATCTTTCTATGGTGTTTCATTTTGCTTATAATCATCCATAGATCTTATTCAAGATATCTTTTCTAAGAAATTTATTTTACAAAGACACCCCTTGTCTCTATCACTGGGGGGCAAGGTTCTTTCTTCTCTCTTTGTCTATGGAACTACCTTTCCTTAGCTTAGTGGTCTTTGTTTATATTGTAATATTATTTCATCATATTGACAGATGTTTTGACTATGGATAACCTTCTTATATGAGAAGTTGTTGTCCCAAGTCATCACTTCTTCTCTATGTTGCAAATTATGTTCTTTATAAACTTTCACCCTTTCTTGGGTGTTAGGGTTGTTTCCCTCATTCCAAAGATTCCTCTTTCCTCTTATTTGTAGGGGGCTTGATGATTGAATCTTTGTTCCTACTATTAAAAGATGATGTTTTATCTAAAGCACTCCTCTTTGGTGGGGGTCTTGTTGATAAGATCTATTTCTTTGAGGATCTTTTTTCCATGAGTGCAATATCCTTTTCATGATTATGTATACTCTTGGATGTAGGGGTCACTACCCCTCGCTAAGAATATGGTGTACATTGTTGTAAATATGATATCTCCTTGCATTGTGAAGTAGATATCCTCTTCCTCTTCCTTATCATGTCTAGTAGACTACCATGATAAGGAGGGGGGCATATATAGGGTCTCCCTTATACTATAGTTTTTTATGTTTATATGCTAAATCTTAGAAGGTAACGCACATAAGTTGCTAAATCCTGAAGAGACACACATTTCCAATTTCAAATATGCTAAATCTTCCAAAGGTAACACACATTAGTTGCTAAATTCTGAGGAGACACACATTTACAATATGCTAAATCCTGGAAGGTAACGCACATAAGTTGCTAAATCTAGAATGGACACACATTTTCAATTTTAAAATATGCTAAATCTTCCAAAGGTAATGCACATAAGTTGCTAAATCTTGAGGAGACATGCATTTCATATTCATAGTGATACAAGAAGGTGTATCTATGGATATTCCAAAAGCCATCAGAAGATGGATTACAATTGCAAGCATAGTTAATGGGTGAACCTATTGGGCTCTCCCTCTAGGGTGATTCATGGTAAGGCGGGCATCTTACTGGGCAAGGTAATCACTTTCTCCTTTCTCTCTTTTCACTTTCATGCTAGTAGGACAAGATCATGAAGCTATGTTATTATAGTGTTTCTCTTGTCTTTCTTATGTAATCATTTATTCTCTTATGATAGCTTTCCAAATATGATATTAGTATGAGAAATATTTCTTAGCAAGGTTTCTTATGCTAATTGATTTGGGTTGTTTGTACTAACCCTTGTTCTGTTGGCACCCTCGTGCATGTATGTGGAGTTAGAATCCTTAGTCTAGGGGCCTGTGTCCTTAGCTAAGTGTTATTTTATCTCATTGTGAATCCACTTGGATCTTCTCTTTATTCTCTTTTACCAAGAGTTTGCATCGAGTTCATACTCTTGCTAAAGTGGGGGCTTAATGTATCATCTTAAAATTGAAGAACTTCCATGTTAAGAGCATTTAGACCTTTGAGTAAGTAGTCTGGGGTCATGTCAAGCATCTTGATCAGCCCTTTGCTTAGATCTAATTTGTTCCCCCCATTCTGCTTCTCTCTGTCCCTATTTTCAGTATATTTCTACATTTCCTAGCATTTTAGATTTAGGTCTTGGGTTTTTTGACCTGAAGGTCAAAGATGACCTTGAGGGTCAATGATGACCTAGAACTTAACCTAGGTCAGGGATGACCTCAACCTTGACCTAGGGCGGGGTCTACCTCATCTTTGACCCAGGGTTCAAATTTTAGGATTTTTTGATTTCCAGATGTCAGGTTTTGGAAAGATTCTTTCTTCCTACCTCCGGGTCAGCCATTTTAGGTTTCAAAATGGTAAATCCTTAATTGCATTTAATCTAGGTATATTTATAAAGGTTAGGACCTAATTGGGATTTAATTCTCCAAGGTGGCCCCTCTAGAAGATTGTGCCCTAGTTCACTATAAAAAGAGACCTTCCTCTCTCATTTAATCCATCAAGTTTTTGTGAGATCATTCCATTATTCACCAAGTGACTTCATGATCAAGAGATCTCTAGGAGATATTCACAAGCCATCAATTTTCCTCTCAAGCAAGATCAAGAAAGCATTCAAGTCCTCTTCTCCATTCAATTTCTCCATTGAAGATCAAGGATTCAAGAATTCAAGCCATTGAAGGGATTTGGTTAAAGCATGCAAGATTAACCATTCAAACCCTAGATCTAGCCATCATGGTGGTGTAATATTCCTTCAAGATCCTTTGTTCATCTTCAAGATCCATTCACTCTTCCCTCAAGGTGGATTCCAAGCATACAATCATGGAGGTTTAGATTTACATTTGTTAATGTTATGTCCAAGCTTTCATATCAACATACTTCTTTACATTCGAAATACAATTGCATATCTATTGAATTGCATAGCTTCATTGTTAGATCTACTACTACTTGCTAGCATTTTCTATTTCAATTCCATTCTTAAGGTTGATTCCAAACCGGGGTTTGACCAAGGAAAACCCCCCAAACAAACAACAAAACCCTCTTTTTCTTGCAAGTACAGGTACATGATTACAGATCAAAGCTTGGATTTGGATACTCTTCTTGAAGAATCGTTGAGATCTGCAAACAAAGTCAAGGATGACCTTCAAAATCCTGAAGTAGTCTTTGACCTTTTATCGGGGTCAAAGACTACTTGTTGTCAGAAAGATAAAAAAATTTTGGGTTTTGTCTGCCTCGGCATTTCCAGTCCAAAACAGGATGCAGAATTGCCCGAAACTGCACATAGACACTAGAAATCAACATTTTCTAGATATGCCCTACTTTGAGGTCAGTACTTGCCCTTCATTTATTTTAGATTTAAAAGCATATACTCTTCATAGAGAAATATAAGGTCTTCTCCTTCATTCATATTCTCCATAGATTGATTCAATTGTGCATTGACCTTTTGGTTGATCAATTTGGATCTCTCCTTTGGGAATTTGGATTTAGTAGTTGATCTCATATTTTCCACATATTTTGAATAGGATTAACACACTGCCATTTTAACCTTATTCAATTTGATAAATAAAGGGAGATAAATCTTATGAACCAAGATCATGATACATCTATCTAAGGGAGAGACAAATTGAAGAAGTCAGGGAGAGAATTGAAGATTTGTTGTTGAGAACAGAAGGAGCTAAAAAGATCAAATCTACAGAGGAAAGTCTGCATGAATAGTATTATATGTGCACATGTTGTGTAATGTAGTAATTAACCACATTAAATCAAACTAGGGAGAGCTTACCGTGCTACAACATTTGTTTGTATAGTTGTAGAATACATTTTTGGTATGTGTATGGCATATTTCATATTGCTTGTGTTGCCATCAATGCCAAAGGGAGAGATTGATGAACTACAACTGATTTGAATAAACTGAATGAATTAAAGATCAGTGATTAGGGATCACCGAGTTGTTGATAAGATATGTAAGATGATTAAATTAGTAATATGTTGTCATTGATGTCAACTAGTTTTGATAGTACTTATCTTGTAAGTTACAAATACCTAAACATCTGTAGAAAGGAGAAAATAGATGAAGAATAGATATATCTACATGAGTAAGATGGATATGATAGATGAGGATAAGGAATACTTTGGGTAACTTATTGATGAGTCTATGACCTTATGTTATTGACTTGATTATGTTACATTCATCTATGATGAAGAAAAGAGAAAAATGCACAAAGCAGTGTGGTCAGTTAAAGAAGCATTCCAGTATACATTGAGCAAGTGTAGTGGATACCGAGCGATAGTACTAACCGAGCTTGTTTGCACTGACATATTTTTTTATCAATCGAGCATGAAGAAAGGAACCAAATGATTTGTTTAGCCGACATAAATTGATGAGCTGGAAAGTACCTTGAAATCAGGGTTGAAGATAATGTTTATTACGAAGATATACGACTAACAAAATTAAAAGAAGATCTAAAGGATGGAAACAAAACATGTTACTGACACATCAGCCTAGGAAGGTTTAAGCAGCAAAATCAACAAAGGAGATTAAGTGGAAAAATTTGATGGATGAAAATAAAAGGGTTTACTTGTCTATTTAAGAGAGAATGATTTCATTGTTTGAGAATGCCAGAAGATAGAATACTTCAGAGATATCATGTGAACACAACTTCATGCATGCCTGATCAGACTGGTTAAAGGAGAACCGAACTGTAGAGATTATCGAGCATCAGAAAGCTATAACCGAGAGATAGTAAGTTACTGAATATTGTTGAACATAATTGATATATTGATCAAAGGATTTGAATGAGCTTAGTATAGATCTGAACATCTGCAAAATAAGTTGTATTGTAATCAGATCACCTACTGTTATAGTTTAACCATTGTAAACAGATAAATCTCTTAATCGAGTGGACTTGAAATTCTTGTATGTCATTCATAGAATGTACATTGTTATCTTGTCAACCCCCTAGTGAATGTTGGTTGGATGATAACTATTAGTGTTAAATCCTATAATAAGGTCACACCTCACAGTGTGTTTTGTAACCTTTAAGTTGGCTCTTCACCGAGCTCACTTTAGAAGAGTGAACAATATTTTGGGTTGCTGGTCCCAGGTGGTTTTTCTCTTTACAGGGTTTCCACATTAAGTCTCTCATGTTATGTGTTGATTGTGATGATTGTTGGTTATCATACTTTACATGTTGCATATTTGATTTGATCGGTAATCACTATAAGTCATTAACTGGTAATCAATAAAAAGCACAAACAGTTTACTATTTTATGTTACCAAGCTGCAAAATTTTATTTAATTTGGTTAAGGATATACATTTTGTATTTGGGACTATGGATAACTAACTCACCCCCATCTTAGTTATTCTAACATCAACTATATTCATGTAACAAGTTGTTCTAAGGTTGCAGATTACTGAATCAGTTAACCGTTCAACGAGAATCATCTACAATCGTGTACCAAGTTATTTTGATGTTACAGATCATTGAATCGGTCAATAATTTAATGAGAATCAACTACAATCTTGTAACAATCCATTTTGAGGTTGCAGATAACTAAATCAGTCAACTGTTCGATAAGAATCAGCTACAATTGCATAACAATTCGATCTGATGTTGCAGATTGTCGAATTAGCTATAATCATGTAACAAGCCATTTTGAGGTTGTAGATCATCAAATCAATCAAATGTTTAATAAGAATCAACTACAATCATGTAACAAGCCATTTTGAGGTTGCAAATCACTGAATCAGTCAATCATTCCATAAGAATTAGCTACAAGTGTGTAACAAGATGTTCTGATGTTGTAGATTTCCAAATTGCTCTACCATTTGATGAGAATCGACTATATCATGTAACAAGCCATTCTGAGGTTGTATACATATACATGTACACAAGTGCATATATAAACATATTAATTCATGTACATATGTTTAAATATTTAAAACTCACCGACCTAGTACAAGGTGTTGCATTGACTGAATTGTGCCTATGCACACACTCTGATCCCAGAGTGGGGGTAATGTGAGCTAATTGTACCTAAAATTTAAAATATATATGTTGCATTAGTATACATGAGTGAAAATAATTGAATGTATATAAAATAAACTAAAAATGAAATAAGTACATTCATGTTAAAATAAATCAAATTAAATACATGGGTGTAAGGTGCTAGAGGATCATTTTCTACCATCATATCATCCACATAAGATGCATCATCCATGTTTGATCCTAACACTCTCTATTAATGAGGGGTGTAGAGGGCTATACATCTAAGAGGGGAATGGTGTAGAATCTATTTGTAGTAGCATATCCATATAAATCATCTAATTCAATCCCTGCAGATGCTCCTCAAATGTGATATGGACCTAGTCAACATGTATCTCCTCCTCTGTAGCTACAAAGTGATTTGTGGTTGGGCCATGTGTGTAGAGTGATGTGAGTTACCAAGTGTGGTCTGGATCAATAACACTATAGGATGCAATTGTCTAATCAAATCTCTAACACCCTCTTTAGATATCTGATGGCTCAATGCAATAAAATAATAAGCCTGTAGAATGTCCCCGAGAAAATAACATGACATCTCAACCTACTACCCAACTTCTGAGAGAGCTCATAACTCCTATGGTGTCATGAGGATAACAACTTTGTATGGTTCAGAATCACTCCATGCACTAGATGATGCCCCCGAAGGTTCTCATAATTGCCTACCAAGTCAACCCAAAATATATTTCCTCAGTGTATCTAATGAAATAGTACTATCTACAAATGCAATATATCCAATCAAGTCCATTGCTTCCTTTTGGGAAGTAATGACTACTTTTTATGTAGTGGGCACCATAGATGGTGTGATGGAAAAAATCTCTTCCCGACCAACTATCTAGGAGCTTGCGCTTGTTGATCAACCATACTGTACTGAACCTAGTTTGTAATTTGATCATTCCCCTGACCAAAATATCTATGAATATCAAGGTAGTTGACATTGAGGCTGAAATAAATCTCATCGTACGACTATTATGTAAAACATAATGGAATTTGGTCATTATTCGGATAAAAAACATGTACGATAATGAAATGTGGGTATATGACTATTGCTATATCTAGATGAACACATCTAGCAACCTGATAGGCTTTCACCTTGGCCTTCCCTTTATCGTATAATAAAACCTCACATTTGATGATATCCTTAGGGACATGATGCCAGACTGTCTCTAAGGACACATCACTTGAGATATCTACTCTCAAAGTCTAAGAAATCTCAAAAAAAATCTATAGGGTATAAGATGAATGCGATCTCAAGTGATCTCTTAGACACTCTAAACTAGCCAAAACTATGGTGAAAATGTCCCTATACACAAGATCGGATGTTTGTATAGTGGCTCTCAACCTCCCAATCTCAATATTGGGAAAAACAAAATGGAAGTAATGTCAGGTACATCAACTACATCTGTGCAATAGGATTAGGATGGGCCATCTAGGGGTAACATTTGTACACGCTAAATAGTGCACTTCTCTAAGTCATTACTTCCAAGGGAATCCATGAATGGGAAACCTTGAGAAAGTGACCTAGAGCTCCCTAGGCATGGAGTCACAAGGATGTTGATGGTGCTCTCAGCTAGAGCTATTGAAGCATGTAACCTTGCTAGTAAACCACACAATGGGAGATTCAAGGAGACAAGGGCAAGAATGCCAATATCCTCAAGAATCAACAATGGAAATGCAATGCAACTACACTAAGAATGAAGATGAAAGCTAAGCTATGAAAGGAAAGTATTACAAATCCTTGCTAATTAAGCTATGTGAGCTAATCTAGAGCATAAAAGAAACTAAGCTAGATGCCATGAAAGCTATGATGCAAGAAAGAAACTAAAATGCAAGAATGATCTCCAAAATGCTCCAAAGTCTCCAAGAAATCCTGCAGCATAAGATTAGCATAAAAATTTGGGGTCTAAGAATGAGAAAAGAGCTCTCTTTTTAAAGGAATTGAAAAGGAATGGACCATGGAGATTAAGAGGCAAAAGATTTAATCAAGGGTGGAGCTTGAAAGAGGAGCAATCCATGTGCACAAATATCCTCCAATGAAAAAATAAGAGTTGAATTTTGTGTCCATATGAGACAAAAAGTGCTTTTCTTCTTTTTATAAAATAAGAATAATGCTTTATTTGTGCAACTTAGGATAAGAGGAAAAGTGGGGGCTTTTTATTTAATAAAAGAGGAGGAAATTTCTTTTAAATAAATAAAGACTTTAGGATAAAAGGGTTAGCCCATGGAAAATAATCGAATAAATGATAGAAATAGGATTTGATCAAGGAAATTGATATTATTTTGAAAAATGCTAATTTTTGAAAATATTGATTCAGGGATTTGATAAATTACTGAATGGGGGCCCAAAGTCCAGGCGACCATTTTAGGGTGGATACATTTTCCCGTCTTTGATTAATGTGAGATCGATTTGGGATCACATGTAGTCAAAGAATGGAATTGGAATGTGAGATCAATTTGGGATCACAAAACAATCCAGACATGTGTTCGACGGATGGGAACATATCAGGACAACGGTAAGCTGATAAAGATGAGCTAAAAGACAAGACCAACATACCTATAAATAGGAGATTGTCAAGTCTCAAATAAGAGATAAGGATCTCAAGCAAGGTTTGATTGATAACGTTGAATCAAGGATTGAAGCTGATAGGTACTACCCCCTCGGAATCAAAATCAAAATCAAAATCAGGTAGAGGAGAACAGCAAATTGATAAATTTGATCAAATCACTAGAAATCATAATCGAAGGTGAAAGATGATAGGATAACCATCAAGTAGTGAAGACATGCCCCAGTTTGACTAGGTTTGACAGAGAAAGATATAGGATAAAAATGAAGTCAAACCTCAAAGAGATGAAGTGAATGAAACTGAATGAAAGACTAGAAGGTTGAAAGAGATGGGGATAAAGAAATGAAGATGCCCCAATGAAGATCGAAGGATCAGGCCTCAAATGGTCAGCCAACTATGTAGAAGAAGAGGAAAGGTTTTGAAATGCAATTTTGACTAACAAGATGAACTCAAATTTCAATTTTGATCCTGAAAATGGATCCAGGGCATTGAAATTAGCTAGGGGTGCAATTTTTGCACAATTATGAGATGTTCTGAAAATTGGTCAAAAAGTCAAAAATGCTATAAAAGGGGGTAAAAAGGTCATTTTCAAAATCATTTGTCTTATTGTGATTTGAGAATTTTGAGAGCTCAAAGAGAGAAAATGGCCCAGCAAGCAATGATTCTAGTTCACAGGATTGATTCGAGTGCACCCGGCTGCATAACCGACCTCCGCAGTATGTTGCCCCGGTATGTTTTCAAAAAAACTCACCCTTGTAGGTCATTTATGAGCATTTATTTCAATTTAAAACATGTTTTCGATGTTTTGAAAATATTTCAAATTTTAGCCATGCGAAATATCATACGATATTTACTAAGTATCACACTCTTTGATAACTTTTGTCGTACGATACTTCGTGGGTCAAAATAGTATCGCACCAATGTTTGATCTAGTATCGCATGATACTGGAAGAAACATCATGTGATACTATGCAAAATATCGCATTCAAAGATATCATCGCACTATGACTGAAAAAAATATCGTATGATATTTTCTCAGAAAATAGTATCACACACTGTAGAAAAAAATGACATGTTTTAATTTTTGAGCACTATGACATGGGTCCACACAATGTTTGCTTCTAAAATGTTTTGTACTGATTTTATATATCCATCATGATATGTTCTGACATCTAGTTTGGGGTTAATGGCTTGCAGGGGAACTTTCTTGTGCTCCTCATTAGAGCACCGAGAGTGACTGGGCTATGGTGTGTCCAGGATCTTGATGATCTAAGGTGGACAGACTTGGGTGAGATGGGCTTCGATTACTTGCTACAGATGCCCCATATTCAGGTTGATCATGGGTTATTAATAGCATTGGTTGAGCAGTGGCATAGTGACCATAACACCTTTTACTTGCCAACTGGAGAGGCTACTATTAGCTTGGAGGATGTCTATCAGATCCTTCGAGTTCCTAGCCATGGAGATCTAGTGAGTATAATCATGTTTATAGATATTCATAGATGTAAAGTTTCCATATGATAGAAACTAACATGATTGTTTGTTGGCATAGGTATACTATGATTAGGATCTGACTGAGGGATGATAGATCATACAGGACATGTTCCAGGACGTCACCTTTATTGACAGGCACCTTAGTTGGGATAGGTTGATGGAGTAGTATGACAAAGACTTCCCTATTCCATGTATAGTGTGCTCCATAGTAGCATAGGAACTAATCACCGATAGGAGCCAGAGAGGGTTCCCATTGGGCTGGGGTAGGTTGGTGGCAGATCTGATAGCACACCCATGATGGATGGCATGGGGCCTAGCCATCCTAGCTGATATGTACCATGAGCTCCATGAGATTGTATATCAAGAGAGCAGGATTTGGGCATGCGGTGTTGTCTTAGCACAGGTATGGGTGTGGGAGCACATCATTGTTGTGCACTCACATGTGCAGCCGAGGGAGTGAAAACACCCCTATATATATAGATATATAGGTTTCATCAGTCAACCTCATAGCGGGGACGTGACTTACTACTGCAAGTTATTGGATGAGCTTACATCATTCTAGTGGAGACCATACAGGGCTTGTGAGCAGTGGGGTGATCGGGAGCATGAGTTAGGGTACATGTTATGTAGTCAGCCACTGGTAGGGTGGTACTCTAATATAGTAGAGCACTTCATGATCACCTGGGTCTGGAGATAGTTCGGGCAACAACAGAGGGTGCCCACAAAGACCACCATCTATGCTCAGGTGAGAGATGAGGAGGGACAAGGATGGCTACTGATACTAGACTACCAGTAGGCAATACAAGATACTGCAGTGATAGACAGGGAGCCATGGGACTATCTCCCAGATATGGCAGATGTAGGTGTGGATGTGGCTTATAGGGTAGAGCATAGGAGACAACCCTTCCCTAGATTTACTATACCTGATGCACAGTCGATAGCACAGGGAGATGATGGAGATGGAGATGGAGGTGATGGAGGAGGTGGAGGGAGAGGAGAGAGGGGACAGAGCTCTAGATTGGGTGGCTAGAAATGGTCATGAAGATAGGGTTCCATAGATGAGGGGGATGATGCAGTGAGACCATCTCACCAACGGGTGGATGCTAGGTAGGATAAGCCTACAGGGGGAGAGGATCTCAGGGTGAGGATCCAGGTGTTAGAGATAGAGATGTAGTAGCTATGAATTACTATAGCCATGAGAGACTAGTAGTTGACTGATCTACAAGTTGAGATAGAGTGATGGGAGAGGGTGGTACAGGCTAATGCAGCAGAGATCTGGCAAGAGGTAGCATGAGCTGTGTATTATCATGGACTCTACATACAGGTTGTACCTGAGGGATAAAGAGTGCCACTCTACTCTGAGAGGGCTGGGAGATCTGATATGGTACCTGATAGGGTGGCAGTACCACCTCCACCACCACCACCTCCATATGATGGGGAGAGTCAGACCTAGGGCTAGGATAGATGTATAGAGACATGCCCTGGGACATTATCCAAATTTTATATCCCACATTGTATTTGTATCATGACATTTATATATATGAGATTTACTGGATGTTCGATATATCTTGTGTACTTGTCCCACTTGTGATGGATGTTTCAGTTTATATATTGTCTTGTCATATTGCTCAAAATGTATGATATATATGCTCATGTATAATCTCTCTCATAGATGTATGTTTAGTTCTCATGTTGATGATATAGACTCATGTTTCTGAAAATGATCTTTTTGTGATAGAGATATGATGATAAGATTAACCCCTTGTGATGATAGGAAAAGCGATGATCGAGAAAAGGAAAGGTGAGCACAGTTGACCGACAAGTCCATGAAAGATGAAAAGGAGAGCTCTTTCCATATGCAAGATGAAAAACTAATCTAACATGAACCTAAAGCAAGCTACTATGAAAAGTGGTTTACTTGCAAGGTCACAAAGCTTTTAGACTCTAATATTCATCATCAAGCTTTATTGGTAGCATCGCAAGATTATACAATGCACACTAGTATGACTATGTGAATTTGAATATGATCTATATTAGATAGATATGTGGGAATCCCACCTAGGCACCAAAGACATATAAGTCAAGATGACTAGTGCAGTGAGATTTCCTAAGTTTAATATGGCAGGATTATGCTTGCATCGAGACACAAGAAAGTCAAGATGACTATAAGCATGCACTTGAAAAAATAATCAAGGATAATACCTTGTAGACACTAATGTCAAGTGGAACAAGCATAAATGCTAATGATAGTTAGGACCAACAACATATACCCACAAGCAGAAAAAGCAATAAAACATGTCTTCATGCCCCCCAGTCTTCTAGCTTAGCATCATCGAAAACTATTAGGGAGAGAACACTCATCAAAGTAATCATCATAGACAACACACAAAGAAACAAAGGCAAACAAGTCTCAGCGAGTTGAGTGTTTAAGTGTGTGTGTGTAGGTCATAGAGTCAAACTTTGAGTATCACATCTACTAGTGAGAAAATATCATATCATGCTAGACTGCGGGTAAGATATTCGAAAAGTGTTGAGAAACACTTGATGCTAGGGTAGTGTTGAAAAACACAGTTTGGGTGGTGTTGAAAAACACCATTTGCAAGATGTCTTAAAGACCAACGCATCCTAGAGACCAAAGCTAACACAGTTATGCCCCCTAGACAAAGACAAAGACCTATTCCAAACCAAGGCAACAAGGTCAAGGCAAGATGGAGAAAGGCTAATTGTCGAGGCCGCATGCTAAGAAACAAGGGTGAAAAGGCCTCAAGTAGCACCTATTTCCAGGTTTTCACCACTTGGAGATTTTTTATTTTTTCAATTTTTTTGTATTTTTGCTACTAAGGCGCCTGTTTCCAGGTTTTCACCAAGGCACTTTTTCTATTTTTTTGAATTTTTTGCATTTTTTGATTTTTTTAATATTTTTTTAAGACTTTATATGCTTTTTAGGATTTTTTCAGCAGCATATATGAATTTTTTTGCAATTTTTTCAGGATCAATAAGATATGTACAAAGGATTCCCCCAGATAGAATAGGCATCATGGATAGAACTTCTTTAGGTGCAAGACATTGATAGGATCAGGGAGCTATTCTCCCTTTGGATCAGATAGTAAATAAGCACCTATCCCAAAAGAAATAGTAATAATGTATGGTCCAAGCCAATTAGGTTTGAATTTCCCCTTTTGCTCTCTATGTTGTTAGTTCTTAGGGTTTTCTCGTAGGACAAGATCCCCCACTTGAAATTCTCTAGGGTGAACCTTCTTGTTGAATGCTTTGGACATATGCTTTTGGTATACTCTCATGTGATCAAATGATGCTTTACGCTTTTCATCTAGAAGTTCTAGTTCTTGAAGTCTCATGGTGTGGTAGTCTTCATTGGTAACTAGACCTTTGAGAGAGACTCTAAGAGAAGGAATCTCCACCTCTAAAGGTAACACTACTTCAGCACCATAAGTGAGGGCAAAAGGAGTAGCCCCTATTGGAGTACGAATACTCATTCTATAGGCCCACAAGGCTAGATTTATTTGTAGATGCCAATCTCTACCATTCTTGTGAATTGTTCTATGGATAATTTTAAGAATAGTTTTATTCGAAGCCTCTGCTTGTCCATTTCCTTGCGGGAATTAAATGGAGGACCAATGTTGTTTTATCTTAAATTTCTTGTAGAGATGTTTAAGGTCCTTGTTTTTAAACTGACCTCCATTGTCAGTGATTATTTTAGAAGGCACTCCATACCAACAAATGATATGGTTCAAAATAAACAAAGAAACTATCTTGCCTGAGGCAACAGAAAGTGGGACAGCTTCTACCTATTTGGTAAAGTAATCAGTAGTAGTGATAATGAATTTGTGTCCACCTGATGAGTTGGGATGAATCTTCCCAACAAGGTAAAAGGCCCAGCGCTGAAATGACCAATGAGAAATAGAAGGAATAAGCTCCCTGCTTGGAGCATGTATCAAGTTACCATGTTTTTGACACTTTTCATATGATTTAGCAAAAGCTACTACATCTATCTGCATGGTAGGCCAATAGTACCCAGCCCTAAGAAACCTTCAAGCCATGGCAAGACCATTGGAATGTCCTCCACAAATGCCCTCGTGAATATCAGCTAATGCTTGGTCAGACTCATCCTTTTCCAAGCACCTAAGAAGTGTCCCATCTAAACCCCTCCTATATAGATAACTAGAGATAAGGGTGTGGAGAGAGGCATTTCGGGTCAAGTTTCTTTTGAAGGTTTCAGGGATAATGCCATCATAGAGGTATGAGTAAATGGCACCATAGCGGGATGACTCATGGCCAATAAGGGCACAAACAACTTGGCTTTCTTGGGAGTCATAGATAGGGTAGCGTAGCTCTTCCACCAGGAATTTGAATTTGGACTCATGTTGTTCTAGCTGAAGAAGTGAAGCCAATGTAGCCATAGCATCAAATGCTTTATTCTCTACTCTAGGGATTTGTTGAAATGTAACAAAGGTGAAATATCATCTCAATGAATCAACCATTTTTTTGTAGGTGACCAGTTTTTCAACCTTTTTTTGGTATTCTTCATTAACTTGGTTGATAATCAATTGTGAATCCCCATAAATATGCAGCTCTATGATTCTCCACTCTGATGGAGCCCTAATTTTTTGTAGAAATCATGGCCTCCATTTGTAACATATGTGGAAGATTTGATGATATTATTAAAGTAGTAATAGATTACGTTGGTCATTAGTTGAAATATAAAAACTTTTTTTTGTTTAAAAGAGACGTGACTTTTGATATTTAAAAGACACGTCACTTTATAAAACCAAGTATAAATAAGGATTTTATAATCCGATAGAGAGAGACATTCGAAGATAGAAACATTTTTATATATTTGTATGGAGGGATAAGGAGCATAACATGATTTTGTAAATTTAAATTTATTTTATTTTAATAATAAAATAAAACATCTTTTGTTATTTATTAAAGGCATAGAGAATTAAATTATTGATGAACTGTCCTTTATAATTATTATTTTTTGAATATTATGTGCAATTTAAATATCGGATAAGTGGATACGGTCAGATAGCATCCTAAATTCAATCTAGAGTAATTTAGGATTATGTAAATATTTGATTTGTCGCGTCTTGATTATTTAATTGATTAGCAATATAGAATGCATTAAACATTATAAAGTTGTACGTAAACCTTCATTGAAGTTGACTCTATTGCCCGAATAAGCAGAGGAACTGGTCTTATTATTATTGAAATATTGGGTTTATATATGAAATCAAAAAATCTATCAAATCCTTCCTACAAACCTTAATAAATCATTACACAACATTTTAATTAAAACATTCAGCATTCAACCTTATTTTGATCGAGTTCAAGGGTTTTTTGCCAACCGAGGAACTCACCAGCTTAAATTCACTATAGAAGAGCTTCGAACCAGGTGATCAAGTTCGAAGCAAAGGTTTACCCGCCTAGGTGTAGCGAAGCCTAAAGTGCAGGGGAGTTTGAAGTATTCCCGTTTGTTGGCCAGAATTGATTTGGAATTCTATTGGAGAATTGGCAGGCTCTTGGATTTCCAATCTGCAGTTTTGGGAACCAACAGATTGGCAACTCTGCTAGGGACAGAACTCAGAATCAGCTGTATGACTTTTTCCTTCTTATGAAGAAGGTGGCGACTCTATTTAATAAAGATTTCAGTTCGTAACTCTACTGAGGGAGAAGACTCGGAAGGAGATGGTGGATAGGTTTTTCAAATGTATCGATCATTTGAAAGAAAGCCTTTTATTACAAATGGTATCAGGCCATTGGATTTCAGCAAGTTTGATTATGAACCTAGCAAGTTATCCCCAAAACTTTCACAACTTGTGCCAAAGTTTCATGGAGAATGGGATGAATCCGCACTTCAACATTTGGATGTGTTTTATACATTCATAGAAGACTATGGGGTTGATACAGAAGATCAGGTGATGAAGTTGTTTGTCATAACATTGAAGGACAATGCGAGACAGGCTTATGAACCACTACCTACACAATGTATCTCGTCTTGGAAAGAGTTTGAAAAATGGTTCCTATATGAGTTTCATGATGCAAGCGAGGAAGATGATATGTGTTATGAACGGTGTGAAGATCAAAGTTGCAACATGGAAGAGGATCCTAACATGTCTCCACTTGATGACTTTTTCAGTTTGGAGAGATTTGAAGGGGAGTCTTCTGCGCACTTATTCTTGAGGATGGAAAATATGTATTAGAGGATACCTGTAACAATTATGCCTTCACAAAAAGAAATAATGAGAAAGGTCAAAAACTTGGGAATCTCATTAGGTGACCCTGATCTAAAGCTTCTTTTTCAGATATTAGAAGAAGATGATGAAGACAAAGAAGAGGAGGCTTATGATCAGATTGAACAAGGCCTTGTGCTTGACGGCAATCATAGTGATGATGAAGAAGATCCAAATTACATATCCCCTTTGGACACATTTTTGGACTTAGAGAAACAAGAAGAAGAATCTGCAGTACAATTTTTCTGAGGATGTTTAATATCCGTCAAGAAGTACCTTTAGAATGCAGACCTTCAGCCTTTGACCTTTTCAACAAAATGCAAGAATTAGGTTTTTTATATGATCATCAGTTCCTTACCTTTCTCAAACTTATGAATAATGAACTAGATGCAGAGGAGAATGAATGCAAGACTGAAGTAGCATGTGAGTCAAGTGAAGTTTTAGATGTGAATGGAGGAGACTCTTTTGGACAGTTTGAGGAAAGATCTTTCCGTGATGATACTTGTATGATATCAAACACCGGTGAATGTAAAAATGAGGAAGAGGATTCTCTTGGTGTGGAAGAGATTTCAGCCTTGTTAGACATGGAATACCAAAGACTTATTGAGAAGAATGGTCCAAAATTTTTCTCAATCCACCATGGTAAGGAAGTTGACAGATCAACACATGTTGAAGAGATACTAGATGAAGGAGATGATAATTTTCAGGAATCAAATTATGGAGGTGTAATAGAACTGCATAGACAGGAGGAAGTTTCAGAAGATAGTATCCATGAAGATATCAGTCTTGATGAGGAAACACTTGATGATCCAAATGAAAGCTCTCATGAAAGCATGTGTGAATTCTCTGTGTTCCTAAATCCATTGTTTGAAGAGGAAGAAAATGAAGATATGTCAAAGTTCTCTATATTCTCGAATCCGTTGTTTGAAGAGGATCTTTTATGCAATGGAATCCATCAGCATCATAATGAAGATAGCAGTCCTAATTTTAAAGTTGATAAAACTCATGAAGTGCATTCAGATGTTGAGATATCTTTCAGCTCACCCTATGAGAATGAAATACATCAAACATATGAAGATGAGATGAAATCAGCCAGACATGATGAAGAGATTGTGTTGAAGTATGGTTCTGAAAATTTTTGAAATGTCCTAGCTGATCAAACTCTTGGTGAGAGTGAGTTTGTACCTCTTGGAGATAAGTTATTCTCAACACCTTTTTGTGAGAAGGAAAAACACCCGGAATACAGAGATGGGACAGATAGTGAACAAGAAGGTATCCAAACAAAGAAAACTGATCTAAAGGTTTGTATGATTCACCAAAATCTTCTATTCAACAAGGATGGTAGTAGACCTGATGACTTCTCAAGGGCTGAACACATATTGGATACCAAAGATTGTGTTGATGAAGCAGAGAGAATTGTCTATAAGGAAGATGCATCCAATACAACAAAGTTAAAAGTGTTGCATGAACAAAATCGGGTTTTTGATAGAGGGAAGAAGTGATTTTCACTTTGGGGGGCCTAGGGCCACCAATTTTTACCTTGCATCATGTGAAGCATGGATGCTTGGTCTGCTTCTCCAGAGATAGTTGGAGTCTCATTATGCCCACAAGGGACATATGTCCCCAATAAGAGCCACTGATGGAGCCCTAATTTGTTGTAGAAATCATGGCCTCCATTTGTAACATATGTGGAAGATTTGATGATATTATTAAAGTAGTAATAGATTACATTGGTCATTAGTTGAAATATAAAAACTTTTTTTTGTTTAAAAGAGACGTGACTTTTGATATTTAAAAGACACGTCACTTTATAAAACCAAGTATAAATAAGGATTTTATAATCTGATAGAGAGAGACATTCGAAGATAGAAACATTTTTATATATTTGTATGGAGGGATAAGGAGCATAACATGATTTTGTAAATTTAAATTTATTTTATTTTAATAATAAAATAAAACATCTTTTGTTATTTATTAAAGGCATAGAGAATTAAATTATTGATGAACCGTCCTTTATAATTATTATTTTTTGAATATTGTGTGCAATTTAAATATCGGATAAGTGGATACGGTCAGATAGCATCCTAAATTCAATCTGGAGTAATTTAGGATTGCGTAAATATTTGATTTGTCACGTCTTGATTATTTAATTGATTAGCAATATAGAATGCATTAAACATTATAAAGTTGTACGTAAACCTTCATTGAAGTTGACTCTATTGCCCGAATAAGCAGAGGCACTGGTCTTATTATTATTGAAATATTGGGTTTATATATGAAATCAAAAAATCTATCAAATCCTTCCTACAAACCTTAATAAATCATTACACAACATTTTAATTAAAACATTCAGCATTCAACCTTATTTTGATCGAGTTCAAGGGTTTTTTGCCAACCGAGGAACTCACCAGCTTAAATTTACTATAGAAGAGCTTCGAACCATGTGATCAAGTTCGAAGTAAAGGTTTACCCGCCTAGGTGTAGCAAAGCCTAAAGTGCAGGGGAGTTTGAAGTATTCCCGTTCGTTGGCCAGAATTGATTTGGAATTCTATTGGAGAATTGGCAGGCTCTTGGATTTCCAATCTACAGTTTTGGGAACCAACACACTCTATTGCCATCTTTAATCCATTTGTCAAGGCCTCATACTCAGCAATGTTATTTGTACATGGGAACAATAGTTCTTAGGACTTAGGAATTGTGTACCCATGAGGAGAAACAAATAACACTCTAGCTCCTAAACCATTTTGCATGAAAGAGCCATCAAAGAACATCTTCCATGTTCTTTCAGTCATGTACATTATGTGCTCATCTAGAAATTCAACTTGAATTGGTGCTTTATCTCGAATTTGAAAATCAGCCAATTGGTCTGCAATGGCTTGTCCTTTTATAGCCTTAGCTCAACATACTCTATGTCAAATTCTGATAAGATCATCATCCACTTAGCAAGTCTCCCTGTGAGAGCAGCCTTACCAAGAAAATATTTGAGAGGGTCAATCTTTGCAATGAGGTGTATTGTATGCGCAAACATGTAGTGTCGCAACTTTTGGGAAGCAAACACCACTACAAGGCAAGATTTTTCAATACTAGTGTAATTAACTTCATATGACACCAAAGTACGGTTGATGTAATATATAGCTCTTTCTTTTCCAGTGTCATCAAGTTGAGCCAATAATGCCCCCAGGGAAGATTCTATTGCTGAAACATACAATATGAGTGGTTTTCCTGGGATAGGAGGCATCAAGATTAGAGGATTGGCCAAGTATTTCTTGATTTGGTCCATGCTTTGATGACAATCTTCACTCCAAACACATTTAACCCCTTTGTGTAAAGTATTATTAAAGGGTTGAGCTCTATCATCCAGTTGTGAAATAAACCTCTGTATAGATTGAAGGTGTCCCTGGAGACTCCTCATTTGGATGATGTTTTTGGGAGGTGGCATATCCAATATTGCTTGAACTTTCTCTAGGTCCACCTCTATTCCTTTGGTTGAAATGATAAATCCTAGGAGTTTTCTAGAAGTGACTCCAAATGCACACTTTTTGGGATTTAATCTCAATTGAAACTATTCCATACGATCTAGAATGACTTCCAAATTGCCTAGGTGTGTATCCCTTTTTTTAGATTTTGCCAAGGTGTCATCCACATAATCTTCCATATTCTTATGCATCATGTCATGGAAGATAGTTGTCATAGCTCTTTGGTAAGTAGCTCCTACATTCTTTAATCCAAATGGCATGACGTTCCAATAATAAGTTCCCCATGTGCAAGTGAATGTAGTCTTTTCCTGGTCTTCAGGAGCTATTTTGATTTGATTATACCTAGAGAAAAAATCCATCAATGAATAGATCTCATAACCCATGGTCATGTCCACTATCATGTCTATGTTTGGGAGTGGAAAATCATCCTTTGGGCATGCCTTATTAAGATCTCTAAAATTTGTGCAGACATGAATGCACTTGTCATGTTTTCAAACTGGTACAATATTGGATATCCATTTGGCATAATCAATGGCTCTTATAAATCCTGCACTGAGGAGTTTTTCTAGTTCAGCGTTGATGAGAAGAGCTATGTGAGGATGCATTTTCCTCAACTTCTATTTTACTAGTTTTATACCTGGGGCTATGGACAAGTGATGCATAATGAGATTAGTGTCCAACCTTGGCATGTCTAAGTAAGTCTAAGAAAAATTAATCTTCTTGCTCTGTAGGAATTTGGTATATGCTTCTTTTCCTATGTTAATAGAGACTGAGCTAAATGCACTATTTGTGGAGCCTCTTTTGTATTCAAATTAATTGGCTGCGTAGGCTCCACAAGCACTAATGATCTGTCCTAAAAGTAACTTGGGAGATGATCAAGTACCTCATCTTTAGGTGCCTTAGAGAGTTTTTCACCCTCAGATATGTCCTTTGTTTTTACTTTTTTAGGTTCTGACACCACCACACAGTGGTTTTCGCCATCAGAACTCTTATTCTTTTTTTCTTTTCCTTTCATTTTGTGACTAAGGTACTTGATATCTGGTCCTATCATGCTTGTAGTTGGTTTGTTGGTGGAAGAGACTATAGGTTCAAGGGCATTTAGGTAACATGCTATCTCATAGTCATTTTGGAAAGTTAGGAGCTGAGGCTTGCGATAGCACTGAGACCAATAAATTAAGTGAGGATTAGCAAGGGGTAAGTCAATGATAGGTTCAATGTTGTGTATGTGAATGTTATCATCTCTAGTGATTGCAGAGTTAGGATTCATCAAGCATCCCTCTAAGGTGCCCAAATAAGGATTTATCCTACCAAGCGAAGCATTGTCCACTAAAGTGACTTGCGGATTCGAATCCACTAATCCTACACTAGACTCATTAGCTACCTTAGGTTGGGAACCATATGTATGGACAACATCAATGTCCATGTCAACTGTAGAACAATCAGAGAGAGATTCCCATTCATACTCATGTGAGTCCGTATCTGAATCTTAGCTGGGATGTTTACACCAAGCATATTTTTGAGGTCTTGAGGTAGAGGCTTTGATGTCACCAAGGGTAACACCTTCTTGAATGCCATTTGTGTATTTATGTTCTTGAATAGGATCCTCAACATGATCTTCGATAGCGGATTCTGCTTTCTCTAAGTTTGAAACTGTTGGATTGGCAACTGGAATATCTGAATCTCCCCATAGGAGATTGGTGGCAGGGACCCAATCTTCACACATGTCCTGCTGATTTTTAAAATTGGGTACGTAATTTGATTCATAATCACTATCTATCACAACAAGGATAGGATTAGTTTTCTTGTTCTGACTTTCAAAACCTAGGCCAACCATTTTTTTAGACCTGCATCCAAAAAGAGCATGATCGAGTGGTTCGGCTCTAGCATCTAATCTATGACTGAGAGGACCATGACCTGGATAGCTCATATTTTTGACAAGAGTGTACCCTCTTCCATAGACCTTAGGAGAGGGAGAGAAGTTCTCTTTATGCATGTATTTTTCTTCTCTATAGATCCAGTCCTTGATAGCTACCTCTTCTTTTTCATCCTGGATAGGCACCGATGATTCTACAAATGTACCAAATAGGGTCATGGCTGAAGATGAGGGACACATCTCTTGCGAAGGTTTACCATAGGACCTAGGTGAGACTGGTAGTTTTGTAAAGGAGTCAATTTGATATCCCTTCATACCAAGGTCTATGGATTTGAACTTGTCCTTGCATTGTGCTAGAGTTGCATCAAAATCCTCTGCTTCCCTATTGAGAGGAACATGATTCCTTGCTGAAATCACATTAACAAATAATGTGCTATCCCCGGGTATATAGACTTCTACTCCATTATAGGGGAGCTTAACACATTGGTGGTAGGTGGATGACACTGCTTGCATATCATGGATCCACAGTCTACCAAGTAGGATATTATATGCTAAAGAACTAGCATCAACAATTTGGAAAAAAATGTCCTTTTCCATAGGGCCAATCCTGACAGGAAGGACGGCCAAGCCCTTGGAGCTTCTTTCTGCCTCATCATAGACTTTAATGGTAATCTTCTTCTAGGTATCAATAACTTGCTCAGAATAACCCAATATCTTCAACAAACTAAAGGAACAAATGTTGAGCCCAACACCCCCATCAATCAACACACACCTGACATGGGTCTTGTGGATCATGACTTTGATATGAAGGGAAAGATTATGCGGATGGCTCAAAGCTTTGTCATCTTCTTCTGAGAATGTTAGGTAATGAAGGTTGGCAAGTTGGTTAACCATGTTCTGGAATTGGTCAACATCTATGTTTTTAGGAACATTGGCTGCACGCAAAGCATCCTCAAGGATACGCTTATGTCTTGGGGACAATTCCAAGAGTTCAAAGATTGAGATTTGAGCTGGCGTTCTTTGTAACCAGTCAACAAGATTATAGCTCATTTTAGGGTTGACTTCTAATTTAGTGGGGACATTCTTAGATGGCACTTGCTTGGGCTTGTTGGACTGGTTGGAACTAGGACCTCTAATAACCACAGGACCTTGACTTTGGCTTATGGTGACAGTGTTAAGAGCTTGGGATGACCTTTGAGAGTGAGGACCCCTAAGCACCACCACAAGTTCTTCATCAAATATAGGAGGAGAGCCCACATCATAACCATAAGGATCTTTGTCTCTCATCATGTTGACACTTTCCTCGACAATCTCAAGCATATTGACCACATTTTCTGCACCTGTGTAGGTATAGTTGATTTCATGTCATGCCCCTATCTGCTTCTGGCTTGTTTTTCTTTTATTCTGCATCTTTATTTAGTACTACTACGATGGATTTAAGTCTTGGTTCGGATTTGATATGTTCAGACTCTTTTGGTTAGAAGTAGATTATAACTTTGTTCTAACTTCATTTTATATCTCAGACAGATTAGGGATATTTAGTTTGGCTATTAATTGTTAATTTTGGTTAGACTATGACATTGGATTTAATTTAATATCTACAGACACTGTCTTTTCTGAATTATCCATTTCTTTGTTGACTTTGGTACTTGGGAAATTGTGTTACTTGGAAGAAGGATAAGGAATTCTTATTCTGCAATTAAGTTTTCATTTATGAGGATTTTGATGTTATACTGGTCTGTTATTGTGAAAGAAAATATGGTTAATTTTATGTTTAATGCTAGTGTATAAATGATTTTATTATGTTAGTGTTGATTGTTAAATGAATATTGAAATTTAAATTAAAAAAAAAAAAGTCTTTTATGATAGAATGAGTTAGTGGGAAGATATGTGTTAAAATGGAAGGGGGATTAATAATATCTTAACATTCTTGTATTATGGTTAGCAAAGTTAAATTAGTGAATTGTTAACATTGGTTATGGTTTGGGATTCTCCCTATGGTGTTGTGAACTTGGATTAATTTGCCTGTGTTATAATATGTTCACTATGCCAAGTTATATGTTTTTGAAAATGTTCGAATGTTAGTGGGAATTGGTTGTTATTTGCACATGTGAATTACTCTGAGCATGGATAAGTGGGAGTTCTCGGTAAGTATGTGTACTGCTGGACAGTTGTCGCTGTGTTTAGTGAAGGTGGCAGTGAAAGATAAGTTTAGTCTTTAATGCAGCTACGACATGTTTATGGGAGTTGAATAACTTCAGTTTGCTGTCGGTCATTTGCTTTGGCAAGGTTTTGTTTCTCTGTTGAGGTAGTGGGTTTGATGCCTGGAAAGGTTGCGAAAATGGAGTCAATTTGTTCAATTTGGAGAGGAATATGGTTGTTTACTTGTGCATTATTAATGGGGATTCTCCATTTTTCATTTCATGGTTCTATTTCTGGTTTTCGAGCTATCTTTTGGAAACACTATTCGGTTTTGGTGCTTATGAAACGAGCTCTATCATGGGGTGCTCAGTTTCATTGCTTGGTCCTTGGTCTTTTTCGGTGGGTTTAGCTTGCTAAGCAAGGAGTTGGTTTTGGTGTAGCTCGCCAGTTGGGAGCGAGATCTTTGGCTTCAACTTCGAGTTCAGAACACCCCACTCTGTCATTAAGGCAGGGGCATTCTCCAACTCTACTCTTGCTATCCTTATGAATTTGGTTATAAAATTCATTTAAATGGTTATATCTTTCGCTTATGCAATGTGATTTAAATGTTATTGTGTACTGTAGAAATGTCTTTCAATATGTGTGTGGTTTTGCACATTGTAGTGTAAAGTTCACTATGTGATAAATTGGTATTTCGGTGTTTGTTTTGGTTCAGTTGTTTAGAAAATGGTTTTTGAGTTGTCGAAATGGTGAAACCGGGGGTTTGTGTGTTTCCCTGTTTCATGTCTCTTGTTGTTATCTTAGTAGTGGGAATGACTATGGTTTGTGTAAGGAAGTGGCAATAGAGAGTGAAGACTATGAAGTTGTCATCTCCCTACCACCAGTTTTGTTTACCGAGCTTTGGAAATGTTATTTTGAATGAGATTAGTTTGTTCTGGTGTTGTTATTGGTCTTGTCACCAGGTATTTGGGTTTGAGTATTCTGGTTATATGGCATTCTCTAAATGGTATAGTTGTTAGGTTCAGAGGTACCTAGGTTAGAATGAGTGTGTAACCATGGTGAGAAGCTTTCTTGGAAATGTTGGAATATTGAGTGAATTCATAGTTTGTACCCGTATTCATATTGTTTGGTTGATAGTTATTTTGTTTAGTAACCCAGCTAATGTTCATTGTGATACCACTGTTGGAATGTTGTATTTCTTGTCTTTTCAAGCATTGGTATAAGGAAGTTTTGTTAAGTCGTGGTTAGAGATTCTATAGAATTCTTCTCTCAGTCTAAATAGCTTGTAGTATTGGGCTCAAGAATTGGAGATTCGGTTACCATGAGGTTTTGTAGAGGACATTCATTGTATGGGTATGTATCGGTCACTAGTGTTAGTGGTAGATATGAATGATCTCAATTCTATGTTCTAGATGGAGGTAATTAGGGTTCAGTTACTATTACTGTAGCTATTGTTTATAAGGACTGCTGGGTCTGTTGGTAAGTTCTATTAGGTATCAAGTTCTTTTGGATGTTCATGCTGTAGCAGGAAAAAGAACATGGTATTGTTTCTTGGTGCTATGGTATACTCGGTTGATGTGGGTTTATTATGGAAATCTCTGTTGTCACTGTACTCTTTCATAGATTTAGTTATGATTGGGTCTGAAGGCTATTTGATGGCTACTGTTGTAGTATATATGCTGTCAGTAGAATTTTTGGAGTTGTACCAGTAACTGATAATTCATTTTTAGACTGGAATTTTTAGATTTCAAGTTTTCTGATTTTATTACAACTTTGATGTAGTGCTCTGAACTCTATTTTATTATTATTATTATTATTATTATTATTTTATATATATATATATATATATTTATATATATTTATATACTTATAGGAACATATATGTATATATGTATATACACATACTATGAGTGTATATACATATGTATATATATGTGTGTGAGCCTATAAGTATGTGCAATCATATATATATGTGTGTGTGTGTGTGTGTGTGTGTAGAAATGTATATGTATATATGTATATACACATAACGAAGTGTATATACATATGTACATATATGTGTTTATGCCTACAAGTATGTACAAAGGTGATTTGGTAACAGAGATAATAGAATTGATCAAGTGTATTTTTATATGAGTGGTAATTATGTAGTTAATGTGTAATTCTGCATTTTCTTTGGTATAAAGTTGTTTGTTAACTTTCTATAGATTCACAAATAACTCTGTTAGTTAGGATGTGACAGAAGAATGGATTTGAATCTTTGGTATTATTGTTGACAATAGAATTGGATATTTCCACTTTTCTATTATTAAATTGCAATTAGATATTAGGAATTGGATATTAATATTGTTTAAGTTTCTAGAAATAGCATTGGAATTTTGCTTAAGTTATTCTTTGAGTGATGAAAAGAAGATGCTTGTTGTGGCTATTTTTGGAAAGTGGTTCATGGATGTATGTTGAAATTTTAAATGTTTGTTTTCAGTATTATAGATTCATTTGTTAAGTATACAATAATAGTTGATTTGGTAATTTAGATTTTTACTATGGTTAGCTATTTTTGGTAGTATGAAGTGTTTTAAGATAATGCAAGTGTGATCCTTAGTATGGGAAGCTAACTTTTGTCTTGAGCCTGATGGCGAAAGAATATTTGTCAGTTAATTACTAAGTGATAATTTAATAATTCATGGGCTATGGGTTTCATTTAAAAAGATAAAATATGTTGCCCTGATTACTTGCACATGTTGGTGAAGTAAGGGAATGATTTTACCTTATTGCTTGGA
Source organism: Chamaecyparis obtusa (assembly GCA_027943335.1). Classification (NCBI taxonomy): domain Eukaryota; kingdom Viridiplantae; phylum Streptophyta; class Pinopsida; order Cupressales; family Cupressaceae; genus Chamaecyparis; species Chamaecyparis obtusa. The sequence goes on along the minus strand of BSBK01000790.1, from coordinate 3,910,072 downwards.
AAGAATAAGGCTGGCATAATGAATTCTTTGAGTTTCCTATTGGTTACTGATCGTTGATTCTTATGTATATACCCAAAGCTAGTGGATCATCACCTTGTCATTTTCTTTGCAAGTTTTATTTCTGTTGATTAGAAATGAAATGTTTCTTGTAACGATGAAATATGTCTATTATTATATGCATGGTTCATATTATTTTGTTAAGGTTTTAACCTGTATGATGCAGATGGTTTGGAGGAATTCCATTCTCTTAGACTGTTTGACTAAGCCCTTTTTGTTGTGGTTGTTTTATATTCTGTTGTTTTCAGGTTTCTAGATGAGGAAAACTATGTTTTTGGGGGAATGGTTGATTGCTGTAAAGATTTATGGGAAATAGATTATTACCTGGTTACTTGTTATCAGAACAGTGCTTAGGATATCTAGGATCAATTAGATGTATTCTGGAACTTTTAGTATGTTTGTATTAAATGTTGAGTATAATGATATACTCTCATGTAATAGATTCCTTTGGATATTTAAATAACTAATTATGTCAATTGATTTGTAATTCGGTTCTTTGTTGTACCCTGTTAATAAAAAAAAATTGTTGTGTTGTTCAAGTTAAATTCATTAGATCTCTTGTGGTTGTTTATTTTCATTTGGTTAGTAGTATATGGGGTGTTACATTGGTATCAAAGCCTAGGTTTGAACACTAGGGGCTCGGGATTTAGAAAAGGGGTTATATCTCTTTGCTTCCATTAATGATTTTCTTTCTTCTTTATTATTTAAGGTATTGAGCATGCCTCCTGTCACAAGAGGTGCCTGTGGGCGCGGTGATCCAGTTGATGTTGGAGTTGGTAGAGGTAGGGGCAGACGTCCAGGACGTGGTCGGGGTAGAGGGCAAGATCACCAAGGTGGGTTAGGAGTTGATCAAGGTGATCAGAGAGAACCTCAGGCTGAAGTTCTCCAACGGATACTTGATAGAATTGATGATATTGAAGCTAGGAACAATGTTCCCGGTGGGGGAGCGAATGCAAATGCTAATGTGGTTCAAGTTCCTAATGCAAACCCAGTTGTTGCTGAGAATCCTATTGCAAGGGCTCAGTTGAAGGACCTTTCTAAGTTCAAAGGACCTATCTTCTATGGAACCAAGGAAGGTACCGCTGCTGAAGCATGGCTGCTAAACATTGAAAGATGTTTTATCCTCCATGATTATCAGAGTAATGTTAGAGTTCACTGGACTGTTATGTAGCTCAGATCCTTTGCTTCCATATGGTGGAACATGGAACTTGAGCATCTTGGAGTCAACATTTCTCAAGTCACTTGGGAATTGTTCGTTAAAAGGTTTCGTGAGAGGTTCATGTCAGAATACTGGCAGCAAGCTAGATCTGAGGAATTTTTCAATATCTCTTAGGATAATGCTACGGTGGATATGTATGAGAGGAGATTCTTTGAGTTGAAGAAGTACTCTGATTGGGCAGAACATGAAAAGCCATTAGTACAACATTTTATTAGGGGATTAAATCCCAAAATTGGAGAAGAAGTGCGTACTTTCAAGCCTAAAACTGTTCAAGAAGCCTCTAATCAAGCCAAATTGACTGAGATGAAGTCAAGTTTCAGTGGAGATGCGATCAAGAGTGTAGCGAATCCTCTTGTTCAGAATAGTAGCAAGAACCAGAGATTTTCTCAAGGTAATTCAAGGGCAGCTTCAGGTGGTTCTAGTGGCAAGTTCATGAAAAGGAAGTTTGGAAAGTTCTCTAAGTCCAATAAGAGTTTCAAAGTACCTGAGCAGCCCAAATCATTTTTGTCTTCACAAAGTGGATAGCAGAGCAATGTATCTCCTCCAGCATTTTCGGTGCAGCAAAAGAGTATCAAGAGAGGAGCGGAATGTTACCACTGTGGACAATTGGGTCATTTTTAGTGGAATTGTCCCCTTTGTGGCAACAACCAAGGTAGATCTAGGGCAGGAGGTCCAGAGGCCACTGTAGGTGATTCTGGAAGGAACCACTATATTTTTGTTGTTGTAGATCAAAGGCAGGTTGACCATCAGAATACTGTAATCGAAACAAAAGGTAATTGCCAAGGTAAGAAAATTTCCATTTTGTTCGATTCTGGGGCCACCGACTCATTTATTTCTTCAAATTTGGTTAAACAATGTGGAATTCCTGTGAATAAAGCTGAAAGGGCATGGCAAGTTGAGTTGGCATCAGGATCTAAGGTAGAAGCAAGGTTAGTGGTTGTAGATTGTGAGATTCAACTTAAAGCTTTTACTACTTTAGTTAGCCTTAGAGTTATTCCTTTGGGTTCATATGATGTTATTCTTGGAATGGATTGGCTGGACCAGCATTCAGCTGTCATTGATTACAGAGAAAAGATCATCAGATGTATTGATGATTTTGGAGCAGCCAAGTACATTTTAGGTATTAAGAGACCTATTTTAGTTAGGACCGTTTCTGCTAAGCAACTCAAGAAGTGCTTGCGCATGGGATGCAAACTGTTTGCTATTTCTATCAATGATTTTGATGAACCAGTTTCTTCTAGTACCAACTTGGATCATCCAATTTTGAAGGAGTTTTCAGATATCTTTGTTACTAAGATTCTGGGAATCCCTCCTAAAAGAGAAATTGATTTTAGGATTGATCTTTTGCCTGGTACTCAGCCTATTTCCAAGACTCCTTACTATATGACCACTCAAGAGTTAGTGGAACTGAAAGTTCAACTTGAGGAATTGCTGGAAAAAGGATTCATAAGACCTAGTGTCTCACCTTGGGGAGCACCTGTCATCTTTGTCAAAAAGAAGGATGGTTCTCTAAGGCTGTGCATAGACTTCAGGAAATTGAATAAAGTGACCATCAGAAATAGATATCCTTTGCCTCGCATCGATGACTTGTTTGATCAAGTGAAGGGTGCTAAGGTGTTTTCCAAAATTGATCTCAAATCTGGATACCATCAGCTAAGGATTCAAGAAGCTAATATCCACAAGACAGCTTTTTGTACCAGATACAGGCATTATGAATTCACAGTAGTACCTTTTGGACTAACAAATGTACCATCAGTTTTAATGAGCCTAATGCATGGTGTATTCAGGACTTTCCTTGACAAGTTTGTCGTGGTATTTCTAGATGACATCCTTGTGTATTTAGATTCCTTTGAAGAGCATGAGTAGCATTTGAGACTAGTTTTTGAATGTCTTCGCAGGAACCAACTTTTTGCCAATCTCAAGAAGTGTGAGTTTTTCAAAACTAACATTAGCTATCTTGGTCATATTATCATAGGAGAGGGTATAGCTATGGATCCGGCCAAGATTAGGGTGATTGTGGAATGGCCAGTGCCTACCAATGTCTTGAAAGTGTGAAGTTTCATGGGATTAGCTAGCTACTATAGAAGATTTGTATCTAATTTCTCTCAAATAGCTCATCCCATCACATCACTTTAGAGAAAGGGAAAGCAATTCATTTGGACAGAGGAATGCGAAGCAGCATTTCAATGTCTCAAGGAATGCTTAACTAGTGCTCCAGTGTTAGCAGTACCTGATCCATCTAAGGCATTTTTGGTTTGTACGGATGCTTCATTAGATGGAATAGGAGCAGTGTTGATGCAGGATGGTAGAGTCATTGCTTACGAATCCAAGAAATTAAAGAATCATGAAGTCAACTATCCTACGTATGATTTGGAGCTTGCAGCTGTAATGCATGCATTGACCAAATGGAGACATTTCTTATTGGGTCAACATTTTGAGTTGCATACAGATCATAGAAGTCTTCAGTATTTATTCACACAACCCAATCTTAATGCTCGTCAATGCAGATGGATGGATTTTCTATGTGAATATGACTTTGAAGTGAAGTACGTGTAGGGTAAGGAAAACAAAGTGGCTGATGCACTTAGTAGAAGACGTCACGAACTTTCTTCTTTAACCCTTGCAGTGGATCTTAAGGATAGAATACTTCAAAACTTGTCTTCGGATCCTTGGTTCTTAGATGTCAAAGCAGTGATTGATAGTGGCAGTCTTTTAGAGGGTTGCTTTGAGGGCTACTCTATTAGCACGTATGGACTCATGAGGTACCGAGGTAGTGTTTATGTGCCAGAGAATGGGGATCTTCAGGATTTGGTTATGATTGAAGCACATAAGGCACCTTATTCAGTGCACCCTGGTGTGAAGAAGATGCATGCCGATCTCAAACAGTACCATTACTGGCCAGGTATGAAGAGGGATATTGCAGACTTTGTGGCTAGGTGTTTGGAATGTCAGAGAGTGAAGGCGGAGCATCAACATCCAGTAGGTTTGTTGCAATCTCATAGTGTACCGGAGTGGAAATGGGATACTATATCCATTGACTTCATAGTGGGGTTACCACTTTTAGCCAAGCGTCATGATGCAATCATGGTTGTAGTTGATCGGTTAACTAAAGTTGCTCATTTCATTCCAGTAAGATCTTCTTACAATGCTGCATATATAGCACAGATTTACATGGAGCAAATTGTCCGATTACATGGAATTCCTAAGAAGATTATATCTGATAGGGATTCAGTTTTTACATCTTCACTTTGGAGATCTATGCAAAGAGAATTGGGTACACAACTAAATTTCAGTTCAGCATATCATCCTGAGACTGACGGACAGACTGAGCATGTCAATCAGATATTAGAAGATATGCTGAGGATGTATGTTATGGACAGATAGAGTAAGTGGGAGGAGTATCTTCACCTTGTTGAGTTTGCATACAACAATGGTTATCATAGCTCTATTGGTATGGCTCCTTTTCAGGCTCTGTATGGGAGACCGTGTAGAACACCCTTGAGCTGGGATAATATTGAGGAAAGAATTATTCTAGGTCCTGAGATGCTTCAAGACTTGGAGCAATAGGTAAAATGTGTCAGAGAGCATCTTTCTATAGCACAGGACAGGCATAAAAAGTATGCTGATCAACATAGGATTGAGCGTCAGTTTGAGGTTGGAGACAAGGTATTTCTTTGAGTTAGGCCTTGAAAGAGTCCTATTAGGTATGGTAAGGGATCTAAACTGTCTCCACGGTTTGTGGGACCATTTGAGATCTTGGAGCGTGTTGGTCCAGTTGCTTACAGACTTGCTTTGCCTCCTAGTCTTTCACGAATCCATGATGTATTCCATGTATCTGTATTAAGGAAGTATATTCTTGACATTGCTCACATTCTAAATTGGAATGATTTACAGGTGGTAGATGGTCAACTAATGTTGGAACCAGTGTAGATTATCCAGTAAAGAGAACTAAACCTCAGAGGTCGCAAGGTAGAGTAGGTAAAAGTGTTATGGGATCTCAGTGATGATACATCTGTTACATGGGAAGATGCAGCAGTAATGAAGGCAGCACATCCTCACTTGTTTACAGGCTTCCAGGAGTAAGCCTAGGTTGGTGGGGGAGGGTGTCATGCCCCTATCTTCTTCTAGCTTGGTTTTCTTTTATTCTGCATCTTTATTTAGTACTACTAGGATGGATTTATGTCTTGGTTTGGATTTGATATGTTTAGACTCTTTTGGTTAGAAGTACATTATAACTTTGTTCTAACTTCATTTTATATCTCAGACAGATTAGGGATATTTAGTTTGGCTATTAATTGTTAATTTTGGTTAGACTATGACATTGGATTTAATTTAATATCTGTAGACACTGTCTTTTTTGAATTATCCATTTCTCTATTGACTTTGGTACTTGGGAAATTGTGTTACTTGGAAGAAGGATAAGGAATTCTTATTCTGCAATTAAGTTTTCATTTATGAGGATTTCGATGTTATACTGGTTTGTTATTGTGAAAGAAAATATGGTTAATTTTATGTTTAATGCTAGTGTATAAATGATTTTATTATGTTAGTGTTGATTGTTAAATGAATATTGAAATTTAAATGAAAAAAAAATAAGTCTTTTATGATAGAATGAGTTAGTGGGAAGGTATGTGTTAAAATGGAAGGGGGATTAATAATATCTTAACATTCTTGTATTATGGTTAGCAAAGTTAAATTAGTGAGTTGTTAAAATTGGTTATGGTTTGGGATTCTCCCTATGGTGTCGTGAACTTGGATTAATTTGGTTGTGTTATAATATGTTCACTGTGCCAAGTTATATGTTTTTGCTATGTTCGAATGTTAGTGGGAATTGGTTGTTATTTGCACATGTGAATTACTCTGAGCATGGGTAAGTGGGAGTTCTCGGTAAGTATGTGTACTGCTAGATAGTTGTCGCTGTGTTTAGTGAAGGTGGCAGTGAAAGATAAGTTTAGTCTTTAATGCAGCTACGGCATGTTTATGGGAGTTGAATGACTTCAGTTTGTTGTCGGTCATTTGCTTTGGCAAGGTTTTGTTTCTCTGTTGAGGTAGTGGGTTTGATGCCTGGAAAGGTTGTGGAAATGGAGTCAATTTGTTCAGTTTGGAGAGGAATATGGTTGTTTACTTGTGCATTATTAATGGGGATTCTCCATTTTTCATTTCATGGTTCTATTTCTAGTTTTCAAGCTATCTTTTGGAAACACTATTCGGTTTTGGTGCTTATGAAACAAGCTCTGTCACGGGGTGCTCGGTTTCATTGCTTGGTCCTTGGTCTTTTTTAGTGGGTTTAGCTTGCTGAGCAAGGAGTTGGTTTTGGTGTAGCTCACCAGTTGGGAGCGAGATCTTTGGCTTCAACTTCGAGTTCAGAACACCCCACTCTGTTATTAAGGCAGGGGCATTCTCCAACTCTACTCTTGCTATCCTTATGAATTTGGTTATAAAATTCATTTAAATGGTTATATCTTTCACTTATGCAATGTGATTTAAATATTATTGTGTACTGTAGAAATGTCTTTCAATATGTGTGTGGTTTTGCACATTGTAGTGTAAAGTTCACTATGTGATAAATTGGTATTTCGGTGTTTGTTTTGATTTAGTTGTTTAGAAAATGGTTTTTGAGTTGTTGAAATGGTGAAACCGTGGGTTTGTGTGTTTCCCTGTTTCATGTCTCTTATCATTATCTTATTAGTGGGAACGACTATGGTTTGTGTAAGGAAGTGGCAATAGAGAGTGAAGACTGTGAAGTTGTCGTCTCCCTACCACCAATTTTGTTTACTGAGCTTTGGAAATGTTATTTTGAATGAGATTAGTTTGATCTGGTGTTGTTATTGGTCTTGTCGCCAGGTATTTGGGTTTGAGTATTCTGGTTATATGGCATTCTCTAAATGGTATAGTTGTCAGGTTTAGAGGTACCTAGGTTAGAATGAGTGTGTAACCATGGTGAGAAGCTTTCTTGGCAATGTTGGAATATTGAGTGAATTCATAGTTTGTACCCGTATTCATATTATTTGGTTGATAGTTATTTTGTTTAGTAACCCAGCTAATGTTCGTTGTGATACCACTGTTGGAATGTTGTATTTCTTGTCTTGTCGAGCATTGGTATAAGGAAGTTTTGTTAAGTTGTGGTTAGAGATTCTGGAGAATTCTTCTCTCAGTCTAAATAGCTTGTAGTATTGGGCTCGAGAATTGGAGATTTGATTACCATGAGGTTTTGTAGAGGACAGTCATCGTATGGGTATGTATCGGTCACTGGTGTTAGTGGTAGATATGAATGATCTCAGTTCTGTGTTCTAGATGGAGGTAATTAGGGTTCGGTTACTATTACTGTAGCTATTGTTTATAAGGACTGCTGGGTCTGTTGGTAAGTTCTATTAGGTATCAAGTTCTTTTGGATGTTCATGCTATAGCAGGAAAAAGAACATGGTATTGTTTCTTGGTGCTATGGTATACTCGGTTGATGTGGGTTTATTATGGAAATCTCTGTTGTCACAGTACTCTTTCATAGATTTAGTTATGATTGGGTCTGAAGGCTATTTGATGGCTACTGTTGTAGTATATATGCTGTCAGTAGAATTTTTGGAGTTGTACCAGTAACTGATAATTCATTTTTAGACTGGAATTTTCAGATTTCAGGTTTTTTGATTTTATTACAACTTTGATGTAGTGCTCTGAACTCTGTTTTATTACCAGGGCACATAAATATAAATATAAATATATATATATATATATATATATATATATATATATATATATATATATATATATATATATATATATATATATATATATATATATATATATACACTTATAGGAACGTATATGTATATATGTATATACATGTACTGTGAGTGTATATACATATGTATATATATGCGTGCGACCCTATAAGTATGTGCAATCATATATATATATATATATATATATATATATATATATATATATATATATATATATATATATATATATATATATATATATATATATATATATATATATATATATATATATATATATATATATATATATATATATATATATATATATATATATATATATATATATATATATATATATATATATATATATATATTTGTAGAAATGTATATGTATATGTATATATGTATATACACATAATGAAGTGTATATACATATGTACATATATGTCTTTATGCCTACAAGTATGTACAAAGGTGATTTGGTAACAGAGATAATAGAATTGATCAAGTGTATTTTTATACGGGTGGTAATTATGTAGTTAATGTGTAATTCTGCATTTTCTTTGGTATAAAGTTGTTTGTTAACTTTCTATAGATTCACAAATAACTCTGTTAGTTAGGATGTGACAAAAGAATGGATTTGAATCTTTGGTATTATTGTTGACAATAGAATTGGATGTTTCCACTTTTCTGTTATTAAATTGCAATTAGATATTAGGAATTGGATATTAATATTGTTTAAGTTTCTAGAAATAGCATTGGAATTTTGCTTAAGTTATTCTTTGAGTGATGAAAAGAAGATGCTTGCTGTGGCTATTTTTGGAAAGTGGTTCATGGATGTATGTGGAAATTTTAAATGGTTGTTTTCAGTATTATGGATTCAGTTGTTAAGTATACAATAATAGTTGATTTGGTAATTTAGATTTTTACTATGGTTAGCTATTTTTGGTAGTATGAAGTGTTTTAAGATAATGCAAGTGTGATCCTTAGTATGGGAAGCTGACTTTTGTCTTGAGCCTGATGGCAAAAGAATATTTGTCAGTTAATTACTAAGTGATAATTTAATAATTCATGGGCTATGGGTTTCATTTAAAAAGATAAAATATGTTGCCCTGATTACTTGCACATGTTGGTGAAGTAAGGAAATGATTTTACCTTATTGCTTGGAAAGAATAAGGCTGGCATAATGAATTCTTTGATTTTCCTATTGGTTACTGATCGTAATTCTTATGTATATACCCAAAGCTAGTGGATCATCACCTTGTCATTTTCTTTGCGAGTTTTATTTCTGTTGATTAGAAATGAAATGTTTCTTGTAATGATGAAATATGTCTGTTATTATATGCATGGTTCCGATTATTTTGTTAAGGTTTTAACCTATATGATGCAGATGCTTTGGAGGAATTCCATTCTCTTAGACTGTTTGACTAAGCCCTGTTTGTTGTGGTTGTTTTATATTCTGGTGTTTTCAGGTTTCTAGATGAGGAAAACTATGTTTTTGGGGGAATGGTTGACTGCTGTAAAGATTTATGGGAAACAGATTATTACCTGGTTACTTGTTATCAGAACAATGCTTAGGATATCTAGGATCAATTAGATGTATTCTGGAACTTTTAGTATGTTTGTATTAAATGTTGAGTATAATGATATACTCTCATGTAATAGATTGCTTTGGATATTTAAATAACTGATTATGTCAATTGATTTGTAATTCGGTTCTTTGTTGTACCCTATTAATAAAAAGAAATTATTGTGTTGTTCAAGTTAAATTCATTGGATCTCTTGTGGTTGTTTATTTTCATTTGGTTAGTAGTATATGGGGTGTTACATTTCGGCCTTGCCATTCTTGGGTTTAGAGGTTTCCCCCTTTTCATATTTGGGCAAAGGCTCCTTGAATGCCTTATGGTCTGCATTGGTATTCAACCCATCAATCTGAAGTTTGCCACTTTCAATAAGATCCTAAATAAGGTGTTTAAGTTTCCGCAATGTTCAATGTCATGTCTAATGCCACTGTGGAGTTTCCAAAAAGCTTTTTCATTCCACCAATGTGGCTTAACGTCAGGTATGCAAAAAGTTTTTGGATCTTGCAGTTGTTTAAGGTTATTGACAATAAGCATCTTGAAAACATCCTCATAGGAGTCACCCATTTTAGAAAATTGTCACCTCTCCTTTTTAGGCTTATCCTGATACTTAGGTTTATGCTCTTGTTGGTTGGATGATGTGTTGAGCTTCATAGCTTGGACTGCACTAGACAAATTGAGGACTCCTTGATCCTTGGGTTGGGAAGAGTCCACAACTTCATCATTGACTACTTGCTTATTCTTGTTCTAGTGCGAGTGCTTGCCTTTGTCCTTATTAGCATTGTTAGAATTCTGACCATTGTTATTATTGCTATGTTTGGTCAAAATGCCTTGCTCTCTTAAGACACCCTCAATTCGACATGTGGTTTCGACCATAGTGTCGAAGGAATCAAAGACCATCTTTCGAACCTCATACCGCATTTTAGGCACTAAATTGCTAACAATGATATCAATCCTTTCATGCTCAGGAGTAGTCCTAGAATAGCAGGAGCACAACTATCTCCACCTTTACAAGAAGGTAACAAAGGATTCCCCTTGGTTCTTTTTCAAGTTGCACAAGTCTAACATAGTGACTGATCTTGACAAGTTATATGCAAAATGTTGAAAAAATATGTGGACAAGTTCCTTGAAAGTTTTGACGGGAGGGGTTATGTTAGTAAACCACCCCATGGCTTGGCCCTTGAGACTCCTTGGAAATAATCTCATAAGATAGGATTCATCTTGGTGGAACTCAAAAATCATGATGTAGAACTGACACACATGATCATGTGGGTCACCATTGCCATCATACTTGTCATACTGGGGGATTTCAACTTTCCTAGGGAAATTTGTCATACTCACACTTCTGTCGAAAGGATTGGGACAAATAGCATCAAGTGAAAAGGAACTTTTAGGTGCCAACACCTTTTTCATCATACGTTTGAGTTGCTTGATCTCCTCTTCTTGAGAGGGTCCTTGTTTCTTAATTCTTCTATCCACATCAAAATTGTAGGGGACCTTGGCACCCTTGTTAATCAAGCTCTCTAGGAACCTATCCTTGTTTTGATCAAGATACTTCTCCACATATTGTTGGAATAGTGGCTCTTGTTGAATTCTCATGAAATCTTGATCATCAAAACTTGCACTACTTCCTCCATGTTGAGAGCCATGATGAGCTTGTTGAGAGGGTTGTCTTGAGTTCCTAGGAGGTGTTTGTCTCCTATGTTGTGAAATCCTCCTTCCTCTAGGACTAGGAGATCTTGAAGGGGTCCTTGAGTGCCTTCTACTTCTTGGGGTTCTTGAGGGAGTAGATGGTGGAGATTTGTTTCCACTGTTGGTACCCCTATTGTTGAATTGGTTGTTGAGTTGTTGGGCTAAAATCCTATCTTGTTCTTCTTGGAATGCTTTTCTTTTCAACTCTAACAAGGTCTATTGCTCTGCCTCTAGGTGTCTAAACCTTTCTTCTTTAGCGGCTTGTTCATCCAAAAAGGCTTTCTTTTCATGCTCAATCCTTTTAAGCCTTTCATTTGCATATCTTGAGGTTGTTTTGAGTGGAGAGTTGGGCCTTGAATGTTTAAACAAGTCATTAGTGAATGCTTCATTGACATGAGCATCACAAGATTGGTTGTTTTGGTCTTCATGTTGTGACCATGCATCTTGGTGAGCTCTCCCATAATGTTTTTCAGCTCTTTGATGGGCGTCTAAATATCTTGAGTTAATAGGGGGTGATTCGAGTTGATTTTCATCACCAAACAACATGTTATCCCTATGTCTTTGGAAAATGTCATCAAGATTTTGATCCATCGCTTCTCTCTCCTTTCTAGTCATGGTGTAGCTCATGTCCATATCTGATTGATAAGGTGTTAAAGAGGTACTCAACTCACTAGGATTTCTCTTTGGGTCAAACCAAGCTTCAGACTCGCTCCTAGGTGATTGATCAAAGATGGGTTCCTTTCCCTTTCGCTTTTGATGAGTTTGGACTAAGGGTAACTGATCAAAGACAACTTGAGGTCATTTTCCTTGACTAACTTGGTACCTTGTCGTAATTGACATGAAATAAAAAGACCCTTGGTGATAAGATGACCTTACGAAATGTCAATACCAAACTAGGATAGTAAAAGTGTTCAATTGTCCAAAAAGAGATGGTAAGATAGAAAGCTACAAAAGGTGTAAACCAATCACTGCCACAGAGGTATAATTAAAGGATGAGTATCCTAACACATATGGACTAGGAGGATGGATTTAACCAAATATATAATTGAAATTGAAATTGAATTTTGATGGAAGTGAATTGGACAAAAGAGTACTGAAACTCTCCAAGTGTGCTACCAAAGAATCTAAAGGTGTACTTTTTCAACAAGGATAATTCCTAACTTATCAATGCCAAGTAAGACTACTTTGTAAAATCAAAGAACACTAATTCAAGGGGTCTAAAAATAGGAACCTGAGGTACAAATAGGTTTCTAGCAGCAGAGTAAGTCACCTACTAAAATTTGGTTGACTAAGGAAAGAGTAAAAATTGCATAAACCAAACAGACAGCAAAAAGACTCTGTGCGGCAGTTTCCAAGCTAATAGTACAATAATTTCTGACCAGGTGATATTTCAGAGGAAGCAATACGATAGTTTCTAGGCAACCTGTGCGATACTTTCCAGGCAAGCAGTGCGATAGTTTTCCAGGGATGAACTATCACACAATAAATCTCAGAATAGTGTGCGATACAGTTTCAAGATCGTACGACTCTTGACCAGTGAGTGTTAAAAATCTCAGTTTTAAGGGCAGTTTGGTCAAAATTTCAGTTTGAAGGTTGGATTTTTTTATTTCAAGCACAGTGACAGCAGTAAATAGATAGGTTTGCAAACAATAGGTGATCAAACATGTCATAAAACACTTGCACAAGGGCAAAAGCAACCTTTCCAAGACAAGCAATTGTGATATTTAAGCAATAAAATCCTATGAATGCTACTGTGATGTTTGATATTTGAGAACATTTACACAAGTAGATCACAACGAGAACACTTCAAGCACTTACTATCCTAAAAATTCAATGGCTCAATACTTAACAACTTGGCCCACACTTGATGCTCCATTGCTTCACACAAAGTGGTTACCCACAATAGATATTGGCTTTGTCATGGAAGTGCCAATGACACAACCAAAGGAACACAGATGGTGAGTAATCTTGGGGTGATCCAGGTTAGTCCACTAGGATCAATCCTTGCACCAAGAAGCTAAGCAGAAAAATAGGGTGGCTTCTATCTATGGTTCTTAGTAAGGGCTTCTGTTCGTAATACCTCTCTTGCTCCCCAAAGGGACTCCTTACCTTGCGGCAAGTAATGGACCTCATGGCCACAAGAGTACCTTAAGCATTCTTGCTCAAAATTTTCCTCATGGTCACAATCCCACAAGTACTCACATCAAACGAAGACAAGTACTACATCTACCAAGGTTTTGTGTCCTTGATAGCCTTGAGTTTATAGTGGGTCAGAATAGTTAGCAAAAAGCTTGTCCCCACTTGGGTCGTCCCTCTTGATTTCTCAAGAGTAGGCCCGCTAAAGGATTCTAAAAACTAAACAAAGAATGGATCAACCTTTGAGTTTCAAGATTTCTATTTCACCTCAAGGGTGAAGAGCATATTCTCCTAGCTCAAAAATTTCTCCCAAACACACCAAGCAAAGGTTCAATTATCCTCTTGCTTTCAAAATCCAAAGATGGGTCAAGATTTTTGTTTCACCACAAAGGTGAAGAGCATACTCTCCTACCACCCAAAGATTCCTACAACAAGCTATTAAGTGCCTAATAAATGAAACAACTAGTATATGCCGCACTAAAAAAGAAAGCAATAAAACAAGCACTTGGTTGGTTTTTATGCTTTGGGCAGCCCTGTAAAAACCATTAGTAGCCCTTGTGCATTTGGAGCTTTGACATACGTTCTTTTAAGAAAATATTAAGCAATGAGAGCACCTACAAGAACAACTTGTTAGCCCTACAAGGGTTAGCACATCAAAACTAAATGAAAGCTGCAAATAGACCCCTGTTCTACCATAGCAAATCAGAAATCCAAATCAAACCAAGTAAATCTTGCAAAGAAATGACAAAAATTGCTCACTACCAGGCCTGGGTGATATTTCTGTTAGAGAAAGAGTCATACGATATTTCTCTTTGTACTGGTGCGATACTTTATCCCTACACGATAGTTCCTGATACCTGCATGCGATAGAGAACAAAACAGCAGTGCGACACAATCTGCCAAAGCATGCGATACTTTAACTGGTAAAATATCATATTGGTATATAAGAAACTATCGTACGATACTGGAAAATTGTCACACGATAATTTTGTCAGAAAAAAATACAGAGCCGAAACAGCACGCAAATATTGACAAAAAAATGACAGAAATGCATAAAAAAAAGGACAAAACAAGAGTGTTCTGCCCCACGGTGGGTGCCAAAAATGTACACACTAAATAGTGCACTTCTCTAAGTCATTACTTCCAAGGGAATCCATGAATGGGAAACCTTGAGAAAGTGACCTAGAGCTCCCTAGGCATGGAGTCACAAGGATGTTGATGGTGCTCTCAGCTAGAGCTATTGAAGCATGCAACCTTGCTAGTAAACCACACAATGGGAGATTCAAAGAGACAAGGGCAAGAATGCCAATATCCTCAAGAATCAACAATGGAAATGCAATGCAACTACACTAAGAATGAAGATGCAAGCTAAGCTATGAAAGGAAAGTATTACAAATCCTTGCTAATTAAGCTATGTGAGCTAATCTAGAGCATAAAAGAAACTAAGCTAGATGCCATGAAAGCTATGATGCAAGAAAGAAACTAGAATGCAAGAATGATCTCCAAAAAGCTCCAAAGTCTCCAAGAAATCCTACAGCACAAGATTAGCATAAAAAGTTGGGGTCTAAGAATGAGAAAAGAGCTCTCTTTTTAAAGGAATTGAAAAGGAATTGACCATGGAGATTAAGAGGCAAAAGATTTAATCAAGGGTGGAGCTTGAAAGAGGAGCAATCCGTGTGCACAAATATCCTCCAATGAGAAAATAAGAGTTGAATTTTGTGTCCATATGAGACAAAAAGTGTTTTTCTTCTTTTTATAAAATAAGAATAATGCTTTATTTGTGCAACTTAGGATAAGAGGAAAAGTGGGGGCTTTTTATTTAATAAAACGGGAGGAAATTCTTTTTAAATAAATAAAGACTTTAGGATAAAATGGTTAGCCCATGGAAAATAATCGAATAAATGATAGAAATAGGATTTGATCAAGGAAATTGATATTATTTTGAAAAATGTTGATTTTTGAAAATATTGATTTAGGGATTTGATAAATTGTTGAATGGGGGCCCAAAGTCTAGGTGACCATTTTAGGGTGCATACATGTTAAATATCATAAACTAAGTGTTATGTGTCTATACAAACAAATTTGATATAAAAGCATACCATTAACTATAAACAACATTAAAATATAATATTTGTACAATTTTAAATGATGAAGATTAAATATTTACTTAATATTAATGTGTACAAAACCTAAATTAGATTGCAAACAACATGTACATAACCTACACTAGATCAAGTAAATCTAATAAACTAAACATACACATGTACATCCATAGATTGTAAAGGAATTAAAGAGAGATAGAGGGGATTGAATGTGAGAGAGTGTGTATCTTAAGGAGAGAGAGAGAGAGAGAGAGAGAGAGTCTTTAGGTGATGGAGAGAGATTTTTTTAAAGAATTTTCTAAGTTTCTAAGTTTTGTAATCCTAAGTTTTTCTAAGGATTTTCTAGGTTTCTAAGTTTTGTAATCCTAAGTCTTTCTAAGGATTTTTTAAATTTTTTAAATTTCTCTAAAATTAAATAATATAATAATTAAAAACTATAAAAATGTAACATATATGTACATGCATAAATAAATTATAATTTTTTCTAACATTTCCTAGTGAATTTCTTAAAATTTTCTAAAGTTTTATAAAGTTTTCTATAGTTTTCTAATGATTTTCTAGATATTGTGATCCTATTTATATGTCTAATTAAAAAAATTAAAAATACAAAAAAACAAAAAATATATTATAAGTGATTAATTTTAATTTTAATAACAGACTAAAAAATTAAAAACATACAATTTACGACCAAAAAAAAAAAGAAAAAAGAGAAGAAATTAGTGCACTTGGAATCAAGTAGTGTCGATCTCTACAATGAAATAGCACAATCGTCACCGAAAGTCACATCATCAACCAAGGGTGTTCACTAAAAGTAGTTGTGGTCCTTAGAGAAATAGTAGAAAATGATAAAATACCTATCATGCCGGGATTTTAAACTGGCTTGGAAAAAGTAAGTTAAAAGGTACTTCAATCAAAGAGGGTATTTGATCGAAGTACTCCCACGTTAAGCACTTTGATTAGAGGTCACTTCGATTGAAGTACCCTACATCATAGCCTTTGATTGAAGTGGTAAGGAAACTTCAATTGAAGGGTCCACTTATTAGATCAAAGGTGTGTCTAGTATGGGAAATTCCCATGCACTCATTTTTCCTTCATGGGACAAAGTGTGACACACTATTTTGTTTTCACCCTCAGATTTCTAAAATCAACACATAGTCTAATATCTCTATATTTATTTCTCATAGGGACTATATTAGATACCTAAGAAGAATGTCTAATAGGCTTGATAATTCCTCCATCTCTTAACTTGACCAACTTTTCTCGCATCTTGGATTTTATGGCAGGATTAATTGCTTTTCCTTTTGCCTAAAAGGTTTTCCACTTAGCTTCAGAGGGATCTCATGCTAAAATAGATCTTCCCTATAAGCCTTAAGGTCATCATATGACTAGAAAAACACATGTTTATATTTTCTCAGCAAAGAAATTAGCATGGTTCTCACTTGAGGGGAATTATTTCTTCACATATAGATCTTCTTAGGAGAATGCTTTGTCCCTAAATTGATTTCCTCTAAATATTCTTTTAGCACATGGGATGATTTAATAGATTTACAATCATTACTATAAAAAATCCTTTCTAAAGCTACTAATTCCCTTGGAATTTTTTTGGTTTTTAACTATACAATTTCATTTTCAAATAGTGTGTCTTTACCATTAGAGCTTTCTAAAAAAGTATTACAATCTATCTCTTGTGACTCATATCAATCACATTGCAAAACCTTCACAAATTATCATCATCATTCAAAATTTTCTAGCTACAAACATTATCTAGAATAAATGGCCTAACTTTGATTTCAACTTTAAAAATCCCAACTAAAGTAATGTCATTACTCTTCAATGCTATAATAAGCGCGAGAATAAAGATAATAAGAGATCGCAAGGGTTTTCAATTCTTTTGCAATTTGATCTATCTTCTCAACCACATCATCAACTATCTTGTCTTTCTTCGTATCCATAGAAAACACATTACTAGTGTTAGAAATCATGGCCATGAGAGTATTTCTATGTTCTTCAATTTTCACCATCTCAAGAAAATGCACAAATACCCTTATCTGAGATAAAATATGGACCATATCAAAAGGCTGACATAATTAGCCAGATGGTTTTGTAATCTTTGTCAAACCTCCCTTTGGAGCTTTTCCTTTTAATAATATGTAGGCCCTATTTGATCAGCCATAATAACTAGCTTTTCATCATTACTTATATTTTGTGTTTCCTTTGCGTTTCCAGTAGAAGCTTCAAACTGAACCTTCTTATTTTTGAGCAACTTAGCCCTATTTTGAAATTTGGAAGGCACCACCATCTTCTCCTTATTTGCTACTGATATATTTTTTATGAAAAGATTTGTAGGCCTTCCTTGTCTAGATCTAACATTTATGTTGCTCAAATTGTAATTGCTTCTTGCCTGAGTAATTGCAGCAACACTTAGGGATTGCATTTCTTCCTCACAGGGCCTTCTCCAAGTCACATATTAATCTTTATAGTGATGAATAAATGTTCTTTTTTTACTCTCTAATTTGATGTTGCTCAAGCTGATAAGTGCACAAAATGATGAAGAAAAATGAATAATTTGACAAAATAAGAGTGAGAATACTATAAATGTGGATAAAAATTTGAGAGAAATGAGGATCCAATTTATAGAATTTTGGAACTGAAATCGACGAATGAGATTGAAACTCAATCAATGGTTAGGATTGCACAAGAGGAGTAAAAAATGGTAAATGCCATAATTTAGGAGTTGCAATTAGAAAATGTCATAATTATGGAGTTGCAATTAGAAATGTCATAATTATGGATTTGCAATTAGAAAATATCATAATTATGGAGTTGTAATAAGAGAAATGAAGCTAAATTATGGGAGGTGGAGGCTATAATCTAGGATGAAAGAAAAATTAGGGGAAATGGAAGCTAGAATTAAGGGATTGAATCCCATGTGAAAATGTGAGAGATTGCTTGAATTTAAAATTTAATATTATCACAAATTAGTAATTAGGAATTTTAGGAATTAAGAAATTCTGAAAAACTCAAAAATTAGATAATTAGTTAATGTAAAATTAATCAATTGCAAGACATAATATAGAAGACGTGTTGAAAAGGGGAGGCATAGGCATGGACCATTTTTTAGTGTTTACAATATTGGCTAAAAATGTGACCATGACATTTTTGGATCTCTCTACCCACTTTATTGGAAAAGCATAAAAAAACTCTATGGAATCCCAAACCAAAAAAAAATATTGTTTGAGCCTTTCATTTTAGTAGAGTATATTGACTTGATTTGAGAAATTATAAGCTTTGAATTTCCAAACACCTTAAGCAACTTGATTCCATTTTTGTGGCCGAATTTAGACCAAACAAAAGTGCCTCACACTTTGTTACATTATTAGTGCATCAAAACGACAAAAAGAATGAGTACTTATATGTTTTACTAACTTGATCTATAAAAATTACACCAACTCCTAACCCCTCTCTAGAACATCCACCATCAAAGTAAATTTTCCATAATTCATCTTTAATTTCCATAACAACGACTTCAATTGGATCAGAATTGTATATTTATGGCATTGTAAGTTCAACCTTCAAATTATCCATAACCATGTCAACAAATTTTAGAACCAAATTGGGGTTAACGAGTTCAACTATAGTGGGTGATTTGGGCTCTCTCATAAATTTAACTTCTTCTCCATTGACTAGTATAGTTGCATAAGATAAATCCAATTGAACATGTCCCCCCTACAATAACATCCCACTACCTAGACAATAACATTCCATAATTAGGAGGAACATCAACAATAGTTAAATCAATTTTTTAGGTAGCCTCAAGAAAACTAGCAAGCTTAAGCTCTACATTTTTCATAACACCAATGACAAGGACGAACCTATTGTCCATAGCATAGAAATTCCCAAAGTATGTGTCTTCTCACATGCCAATTTCCTTCATAATGCAAAAGTGCATAACATTTATGACTGCTTCAAAGTCAATCATACAAATTTTAAGTAGTCCATTGTTGATAAGCAATGAAAGGTATAAAGGATCAACCTAAGAGGGACTTTTGCTAAAATTATTACATAAGTAGATCTCAGGGGTTCTCAATTCTTCTAAATTTTGATCTATCTTCTCAACCACATCCTCAACTATCTTGTCTTTCTTCTTATCCATAGAAAAGACATTAGTAGTGTTAGAAATCATGGCCATGAGAGTGTTTCTATGTTCTTCAATTTTCATGATCTCAAGGAAATGCACAAATACCCTTATCTAAGATAAAATATGGACCATATCAAAATGATGACATAATTGGCTAGATGGTGTTGTAATCTTTCTCGATCCTCCCTTTGGAGATTTTATTTTTAATAATATGTAGGCCCATTTTGATCAACCACAATAACTAGCTTTTCATCTTTACTTATATTTTGTGTTTCCTTTGCATTTCCAGTAGAAGCTTCAAATTGAACCTTCTTATTTTTGAGCAACTTAGCCCTATTTTTAAATTTGGAAGGCACCACCATCGTATCCTTATTTTCTATTGATACCTTGTTTATGAAAAGATTGCTAGGCCAACCTTGTCTAGATCTAACATTTATGTTGCTCAAATTGTAATTTCTTCTTGCCTGAGCAATTGCAATAGTAATTAGGGATTGTATTTCTTCATCACATGTCCTTCTCCAAGTCACATATTGATCTTTATTATTAAGAGAATGTACTACTATGTTAACCTTGTACTCAACCTTCTAGGGAAGAAGGATTTCAACAAGTTCTCCCCACAAATCAAGAGGATGAGGCCAAAGGTAGAAATTTCTAATGGGTCATTTAATCATAATTGGGGTGATTATTTTTATTTTGATAATTTCACATTGATAAGGATCTATGGCTTTCCTTATTCACCACATGCTACCAATCTTTGTAGAAAAGAGAGTTGCAACAATTGAAAGCTTCTGGTAATTATTTTTGGTTGAAAAGGAATATCTACAAGGGAAGAAGAGAGGTACATTTCTTCCTAGACTGATCAAATCTATGAGTTTTCATTTGGGAAAAAATCTCTAGATGTTTCAAACACTTTCTTAAGGCAATACAAGATGGACATAGGTGTTCAAGGTATTATGACCTAGAGGGATTCATGGGTCAAGCATTATTAAAGATGATAAACAAGAAGGATATCACCCCCCATGAGGGTATGTATGAAGAAGATATAATCATGATTTTTTTCAATAAAGCAGAAATACATGCCATTAGGGCTAAATGGAGGAATTTAATAGTGGCAAAAAATAGATTAATTGAGAAGGATAATAACTTTCTAGGGGTTCACCCAAATCTACCTCTATTGAAAAGGATTGAAGAAATGATGAACAATTATGACAAAGTGGTCAGACAATTGTCCCAGGTGGAAGAAAAAAGTCCAGTACCATCAACTCCTCTACCACAATAAAAAATGAAGGGCTTTTCTTTATAGATCAACAAGAAGAGGAGTTGTTTCCAGTCAGGAAGAGACTCCCACTCATGAACCCCCTCAAAAGAGATAAATAATTGAGTCCCTAGTTGACTATTTTGTTCATGAATAAATTAGAGACAGTAAAGAAATCGAGGTGGACCAACCTATTAAGAGGTTGAGATGAAAACTAGAGCAAGGGCTAGTGATGGAATGGAGTTGTGCTAAAACCAACCAATTTGTATGTTTATGGATAAAAGACAAATTGCTATAGACAATTTCCTGTAGGATGATGATTTTGTCAATTCTAATGAATTTAAGAGTTTTCTAATAAGATTAAAGGGAATCTATTTTGCACCAGTGCTTGTACTGTTATCTATTTGGTGGTGTGTTATGTTGGGTATGGATGTTTCCTTACCTTATCTAAAGCATGGGCTTTCCTGATTACTCTTCTGAAGGATTTTTTTGGTCATCTCTATTTTCTTCCCTTTAAGGCTTCTTTAGAGGTCTTTCCTATTGAGGTGGGGAGATTTCCTATGGCTTTGGTTTGGGTTTTTCACCTACTCTCTCTCTCTCTCTCTCTCTCTCCTTATTGAGGTGGAGGTATTTTTTATGGAGGTAAAAATAGCTCTTCTCATTTCTGGTTGGTGGATTGTAGGGTGGGATATAGTGTGGTTTCTCTTCTGGGTTATTTCTTTCTGTGCTATCTCTATGGAGGTGGGTACCTTTCCTTTTGAGATTGAGACTAAAAGTTATTTTCAGAGGGTTCTCATTTATGGCTGGTGGATTGTGGGGTGGGATAGGGTGTGGTTTCTCTTCCAGGTTGTTTCTTTCTCTACTATTATCTCTATGGAGGTGGGTACATTTCCTTTTGAAGTGGAGAAGAGTTTGGCAAAAGAGATTTGGACCGGTTGGTGGACAGCTATTGTTTATGGTCATATAATGGTTTTGGCTGCCATTTCAAAACCCAATATGAAGGTTGGTGGTGCCTTTCAAAACCCTATTGTCTTCCTCTTAAGAGAAGTTTTATCATTGTTCTAGTAAAGCTTTATCTTTTTTATTGGTAAAAAATGAAGATTATAAGAGCCTTGCTAAAACCCATATATTAGGTTAATGGACCCTGTGAAAAAACCTATTTATGTGTTTAAGGTTAAAGGGGCCTCATAAAACCTTGAGTATTTTCTCTTGAGGATTCAACCTTCAATTTTTGTAGCATGTACCTTGGAAGCTATCTTGTTTATGTTACAATTTATTTGTGGTTGGTTAGTTGTTGATAATGTAGTGGTCTATCTCGTGTAGCTGTCTTCATTATGGGGTTCCAAATCCCTATTAAAATCTATTTCTACTGGGTTTATGATCCCATAAAAACCTATTTTCCTTTAATAAAAAAATAAGTAGATACTAAAGATGAAGAAATGGTAGATGTGAAATAGATGATATAAATGAGATAGACAATGTTACATTGCATTTTACCTTCTTATCTCGCAAATTGAGTACAATTGAAGGCATTCGAGGCATTCCTCTCCACTTGATATTCTCTTTTAATGTTGTGTAGTTGGATGAGATGTGACTTCTCAAACCAACAACATCATCTTTGCATTAGGAGGGTAGGGACACTTGTTACATGATGACAAACTTAGATATTTGATCCACATAAATAGATTTAATGGCTAAGATTTAATACACAGATTTAGGGTAAAGTAGAATTAAATATTGGGGAAAATAGTAATAAGGGTTAATTAACCTAAATCAATTAATTAATAGTTTCCTTAAATTAATTTGACAAAATAAGAGCGATAATACTAGGAAAATAGGGAAATCAGAAATGTACATGATAAAGAGAACCACAAAGCTATGAAATCATGTAAAATACATTCCTAATCACACCAACAATACCATCAAAATGAAATGTATAAAATGTAAGTTAAAATAAAGAAATCCGTTCCTTCAAGATGAACGTACATTCTTTTTTTACTCTCTAATTTGATGTTTCTCAAGTTGATAAGTGCACAAAATGATGAAATCAAAATGAATAATTTGACAAAATAAGAGAGACAATACTAGAAATGTGGATAAAAATTTGAGAGAAATGAGGGTCCAATTTATAGAATTTTGGAACTCAAATCGACGAATGAGATTGAAACTCAATCATTGGTCAGGATTGCACAAGATGAGTCCAAAATTGTAAATGTCACAATTTAAGAGTTGTAATTAGAAAATGTCATAATTATGGAGTTGCAATTAGAAATGTCATAATTATGGAGTTGCAATTAGAAAATATCATAATTATGTTGTAATTAGAAAGTGTCATAATTATGACATATTATGACAATTGGAAGTGCAACCATATTAAGGTTAAAATGATGGGTGGAAGGTATAAGAGAAATGAAGCTAAATTATGGGAGGTGGAGGCTATAATCTAGGATGAAAGCAAAAGTAGGGGAAATGGAAGCTAGAATTAATGGATTGAGTCCCATGTGAAAATGTGAGAGATTACTTGAATTTAAAATTCAATATTATCACAAATTAGTAATTAAAAATTTTAGGAATTAAGAAATTCAGAAAACTCAAAAATTAGATAATTAATTAATGTAAAATTTATCAATTGCAAGACATAATATAGAAGACAAGTTGAAAAGGGGGAGGTGGGGGAATAGGCATGGACCATTTTTTAGTGTCTACAATATTGGCTAAAAAATTGACCATGACGCTTTTGGATCTGTCTACCCACTTTATCGAAAAAGCATTAAAAAACTCTATGGAATCCCAAACAAAAAAAAATTATACCGTTTGAGCCTTTCATTTTTAGTAGAGTATATTGACTTGATCTAAGAAATTATAAGCTTTGAAATGAAAAACACCTTAAGCAACTTGATTCCATGTTTTTAGGCTAAATTTAGACCAAGAAAAAGTGCCTCACACTTTGTTACATTATTAGTGCATCAAAATGAAAAAAAGAATGAGTACTTATATGTTTTACTAACTTGATCTATAAAAACTACACCATCTTCTAATCCCTCTATAGAACATGCACCATCAAAGTAAATTTTCCATAATTCATCTTGAATTTCCATAACAATGACTTTAATTGGATCATAATTATATATTTATGGCATTGCAAGTTCAACCTTCAAATTATCCATAACCATGTCAACAAATTTTACAACAAATTGGGGTTAACAAGTTCAACTATAGTGGGTGATTTGGGCTCTCTCATAAATTTAAATTCTTTTCCATTGACTAGTATAGTTGCATAAGATAAATCTAACTGAACATGTCCCCCCTACAACAACATCCCACTACTTAGACAATAACATTCCATAATTAGGAGGAACATCAACAATAGCTAAATTAATTTTTAGGTAGCCTCAAGAAAACTAGCAAGCTTAAGCTCTACATTTTTCATAACACCAATGACAGGGACAAACCTATTGTACATAGCATAGAAATTCCTAGAGTACGTGTCTTCTCACATGCTAACTTCCTTCATAATGCAGAAGGGCATAACATTTATGACTGCTTCATAGTCAATCATACAAATTTTATCTAGTCCATTGTTGATAAGCAATGAAAGGTAGAAGGGATCAACCTAAGAGGGACTTTTGGTAAAATTATTACATAGGTAGATCTCAGGGGTTTTCAATTTTTCTACATTTTGATCTTTCTTCTCAACCACATCCTCAACTATCTCATCTTTCTTCTTATCCATAGAAAACACATTAGTAGTGTTATAAATCATGGCCATGAGAGTATTTCTATGTTCAATTTTAATGATATGAAGAAAATGCACAAATACCCTTATCTGAGATAAAATATGGACCATATCAAAAGGCTGACATAATTGGCTAGATGGTGTTGTAATCTTTCTCAAACCTCCCTTTGGAGATTTTCCTTTTAATAATACGTAGGCCCCTTTTAATCAACCATAATAACTAGCTTTTCATCTTTACTTATATTTTGTGTTTCCTTTGCATTTCCAGTAGAAGCTTCAAACTAAACCTTCTTATTTTTGAGCAACTTAGCCCTATTTTCAAATTTGGAAGGCACCACCATCTTCTCCTTATCTTCTAGTGATACCTTTTTTTTGAAAATATTGCTAGGCCTTCCTTTTCTAGATCTAACATTTATGTTGCTCAAATTGTAATTGCTTCTTGGCTGAGCAATTGTAGCAACAATTAGGGATTGTATTTCTTCCTCACAGGGCCTTGTCCAAGTCACATATTGATATTTATTGTTCAAAGAATGTACTACTATGTTAAACCTATACTCAACCTTCTAGGGAAGAAGGATTTCAACAAGCTCTCCCCACAAATGAGGATGAGGCCAAAGGTAGAAATTTCTAATGGGTCATTTAATCATAATTGGGGTGATTATTTTTATTTTGATAATTTCACATTGATAAGGATCTATGGCTTCCCTTAGTCACCACATGCTACCAATCTTTGTACTAAAGAGAGTTGCAACAATTGAAAGCTTCTGGTAATTATTTTTGGTTGAAAAGGAATATCTACAAAGGAAGAAGAGGGGTACATTTTTTCCCAGACTGATCAAAATCTATGACTTTTCATTTGGGAAAAAATCCCTAGATGTTTTAAACACTTTCTTAAGGCAATACAAGATGGACATAGGTGTTCAACGTATTATGACATAGAGGGATTCATAGGTCAAGCATTATTAAAGATGATAAACAAGAAGGATATCACCCCCGATGACGGTATGCATGAAGAAGATATAATCATGAATTTTTTCAATAAAGAAGAAATACATGCCATTAGGGCTAAATGGAGGAATTTACTAGTGGCAAAAAATAGATTAATTGAGAAGGATAATAATTTTCTTAGGTTTAACCCAAATCTACCTCCATTGAAAAGGATTGTAGCAATGATGAACAATTGTGACAAAGTGGTCAGAAAATTGTCCCAAGTGGAAGAAGAAAGGCCATTACCACCAACTCCTCTACCACAACAAAAAATGAAGGGTGTTTTCATTATAGATCAACAAGAAGAGGGGTTGTATCTAGTCAGGAAGACACTCCCACTCATAAACCCCCTCAAAAGAGATAAAGAATTGAGTCCCTAGTTAACTATTTTGTTCGTGAATAAATCAGAGACAATAAAGAAATTGAGGTGGACTAACCTACCAAGAGGTTTAGAGAAAAACTAGAGAAAGGGCTAGTGATGGGATGAAGTTGCACAAAAACCAACCAATTTTTATGTTTATGGATGAAAGGGAGATTGCTATAGAACTATTTCTTGTAGGATGATGATTTTGTCAATTCTAATGAATTTAAGAGTTCTCTAATAAGATTAGAGGGAATCTATTTTGCACCAGTGCTTGTACTGTTATATATTTGGTGGTGTGTTATTTTGGGTATGGATGTTTCCTTACCTTCTCTAAAGCATGGGCTTTCTTGATTACTCTTCTGAAGGATTTTTCTAGTCATCTTTTTTTTCTTCCCATTAAGGCTTCTTTAGAGTTCTTTCCTATTGAGGTGGTGAGATTTCCTATGGCTTTGGTTTGGGTTTTGCACTTGGTCCCTCTTTCTCTCTCTTTTTCTATCCTTATTGAGGTGGAGGTATCTTTTATGGAGTAAAAATGGCTCTTCTCATTTTTAGTTGGTGGATTTTAGGGTGGGATAGAGTGTGGTTTCTCTACTGGATTGCTTCTTTCTCTGCTATCTCTATGGAGGTGGGTACCTTTCCTTTTGAGGTGGAGACTAGAAGTTATTTCCAGAGGGTTCTCATTTATGGCTAGTGGATTGTGGGGTGGGATAGAGTTTGGTTTCTCTTCTAGGTTGTTTCTTTCTCTACTATTATATCTATGGAGGTGGGTACATTTCCTTTTGAGGTGGAGAGGAATTTGGCAAAAGAGATTTGGACTGGTTTGTGGAGAGCTATTATTGATGGTCATAGAATGGTTTTGGATGGCATTTCAAAACCCACTATGAAGGTTGGGGGTGCCTTTCAAAACCTCATTGTCTTCCTCTTAAGAGAAGTTTTATCATTGTTTCAGTAAAGCTTTATCTTTTTATTGGTAAAAAATGAAGATTATAAGAGCCTTGCTAAAACCCATATATTAGGTTAAGGGACCATGTGGAAAACCCTATTTATGTGTTTAAGGTTAAAGGGACCTCGTAAAACCTTGAGTATTTTCTCTTGAGGATTCCACCTTCTATTTTTTAAGCATGTACCTTGGAAGCTTGCTTGTTTAGGTTGCAATTTCTTTGTGTTTGGTTAGTTGTTGATAATGTAGTGGTCTATCTCTTGCAACTGTCTTTGTTATGGGGTTCCAAATCCTTATTAAAATCTATTTCTACTGGGTTTATGGTCCCATCAAAACCTATTTTCCTTTAATAAAAAACAATAAGTAGATACTAAAGATGAAGAAATGGTAGATCTAAAATAGATGATATAAATGAGATAGACAATGTTACCTTGCATTTTACCTTCTTATCTCACAAATTGAGCAGAATTGAAGGCATTCAAGGCATTCATCTGCGCTTGATTTTCTCCTTTACTGTTGTGTAGTTGGATGAGATGTGACTTCTCAAACCAACAACATCATCTTTGCATTAGGAGGGTAGGGACATTGGTTACATGATGACAAATTTAGATATTGGATCCACATAAATAGATTTAATGGCTAAGATTTAATGCACGGATTGAGGGTAAAGTAGAATTAAATATTGGGGAAAATAGTAATAAGGGTTAATTAACCTAAATCAATTAATTAACAGTTTCCTTAAATTAACTTGACAAAATAAGAGCGAGAATGCTAGGAAAATAGGGAAATCAGAAATGTACATGATAAAGAGAACCACAAAGCTATGAAATCATGTAAAATACATTCCTAATCACACCAACAAGACCATCAAAATAAAATGTATAAAATGTAAGCTAAAATAAAGAAATCCATCCCTTTGATGAACGTACGTTCTTTTTTTACTCTTTAATTTGATGTTGCTCAAGTTGATAACTGCACAAAATGATGAAAGAAAAATGAATAATTTGACAAAATAAGAGCGAGAGTACTAGAAATGTGGATAAAAATTTGAGAGAAATGAGGGTCCAATTTATAGAATTTTGGAACTCAAATCGACAAATGAGATTGAAACTCAATCAATGGTCAAGATTGCATAAGAGGAGTCCAAAATGGTAAATGTCATAATTTAGGAGTGGCAATTAGAAAATGTCATAATTTTGGAGTTGCAATTAGAAATATCATAATTATGGAGTTTCAATTAGAAAATATCATAATTATGGAGTTGTGATTATAAAGTGTCATAATTATGACATATTATGACAATTGGAAGAGTTACATTTGGAAGTGCAACCATATTAAGGAAGGTGTAAGAGAAATGAAGCTAAATTATGGGAGGTGGAGGCTATAATCTAGGATGAAAGAAAAATTAGGGGAAATGGAAGCTAGAATTAAGGGATTGACTCCCATGTGAAAATGTGAGAGATTACTTGAATTGAAAATTCAATATTATCACAAATTAGTAATTAGGAATTTTAGGAATTAAGAAATTTCAAAAAACTCAAAAATCTAATTAATTAATGTAAAATTAATCAATTGCAAGACATAATATAGAAGACATGTTGAAAAGGGGGGGGGGCATAGACATGGACCATTTTTTAGTGTTTACAATATTGGCTAAAAAATTGACCATGACGCTTTTGGATCTCTCTACCTACTTTATCGAAAAAGCATAAAAAGTCTATGGATTCCCAAACAAAAAATTTATATTGTTTGAGCCTTTCATTTTTAGTAGAGTATATTGACTTGATCTGGGAAATTATAAGCTTTGAATTGTCGAACACCTTAAGCAACTTGATTCCATGTTTTGTGGCCGAATTTAGACCAAACAAAAGTGCCTCACACTTTGTTACATTATTAGTGCATCCAAATGACAAAAAGAATGAGTACTTATATGTTTTACTAACTTGATCTATAAAAATTACACCAACTCCTTGTCCCTCTCTAGAACATGCACCATCAAAGTAAATTTTCCATAATTCATCTTGAATTTCCATAACAACTTCAATTGGATCAGAATTGTATATTTATGGCACGACAAGTTCAACCTTCAAATTATCCATAACCATGTCAACAAATTTTAGAACCAAATTGGGGTTAACGAGTTCAACTATAGTGGGTGATTTAGGCTCTCTCATAAATTTAACTTCTTTTCCATTGACTAGTATAGTTGCATAAGATAAATCCAACTGAACATTTCCCCCCTACAACAACATCCCACTACCTAGACAATAAAATTCCATAATTAGGAGGAACATCAATAATAGTTATATTAGTTTTTTAGGTAGCCTTAAGAAAACTAGCAAGCTTAAGCTCTACATTTTTCATAACACTAATGACAAGGACGAACCTATTGTCCATAGCATAGAAATTCCCAAAGTACATGTCTTCTCACATGCCAGTTTCCTTCATAATGCAAAAGGAAACTACATTTATGACTGTTACATAGTCAATCATACAAATTTTAACTAGTCCATTGTTGATAAGCAATGAAAGGTAGAAGGGATCAACCTAAGAGGGATGTTTGGTAAAATTATTACATAGGTAGATCTCAGGGGTTTTCAATTCTTCTTCATTTTGATCTATCTTCTCAACCACATCCTCAACTATCTTGTCTTTCTTCATATCCACATAAAACACATTAGTAGTGTTAGAAATCATGGCCATGAGAGTATTTCTATGTTCTTCAATTTTCATCACCTCTAGAAAGAGCACATATACCCTTATCTGAGATAAAATATGGACCATATCAAAAGGCTGACATAATTGGCTTGATGATGTTGTAATCTTTCTCGAACCTCCCTGTGGAGCTTTTCCTTTTAATAATATGTATGCCCCTTTTGATCAACCATAATAACCAGCTTTTCATCTTTACTTATATTTTGTGTTTCCTTTGCATTTCCATTAGAAGCTTCAATTTGAACCTTCTTATTTTTGAGAAACTTAGCCCCATTTTCAAATTTGGAAGGTACCACCATCTTCTCCTTATCTGCTACTGATACCTTTTTTATGAAAATATTGCTAGGCCTTCCTTGTCTAGATCTAACATTTATTTTGCTCAAATTGTAATTGCTTATTGCTTGAGCAATTGTAGCAATAATTAGGGATTGTATTTCTTCCTCACAGGGCCTTCTCCAAGTCACATATTGATCTTTATTGTTTAGAGAATGTACTACTATGTTTTCACTATCACTAATATTTTTTTTCATAAAAAGACCTCCTACAAATAGACATTTCTATAAGTTCTTTTGTCATTTATATCATATTCAACAAGTTCATCACATGAAGACCAGTAACAATCAACATCTGTGGGTGTTTCAATAGTTAGTGTATTTACAACATTATCATCATAATAGTTCCCATATTTTAAACTAGAATCATCAGTGGTTGCTTGCATTGATTGGTCCACTACACACTCAATAGGAGAATGAGGTAATTGATAAACTAAACACCAAGAAATATTATCCACACTGTTCACACTGGACCTTTTCAAAGGATCAGGTTCTGCCTTATTAGGGGAACCCTTCTGATTTTCAGTGACTAGTTTCCCATCCTTCTAGTTAGTTTTGTATGGAATCCTTCTCAAATTAGGCCTCTCATGTTTTTGGTGATTAGGCTTATCATTGGACAACCCCTTTTCACTCCTTGCTAGCATGTAATTAATATCTTTCAACTGACTGATTACTTTAGGAATTTTTTTTATGACCTCTATGGTTTTGTAAGATTTTTACAACCTCCCTCTTTCTAATCAAACCAAAAGCTTGCCTACTGTTTTTCATATTCACCATGAATCAAAAGATTCTCTTAAAGTTTAGGGATCCTTAGTCCTAAGTTCATATATCATCTTAGGATAAAAAGTATTAGTGTAAAAAAATAAGCACATAGTATCATTTGATTTCAAATGTTTAGAAATATTATAGTTAATTTTCATGAATTTGGCATTAAAACCAATCATGCTTTCATTATTCCCTTTCCTTGTAGTAGTAAGTTCATTCACAACAAATTTAGGATTAGACTGGTCACCATACCCTTCTCTGAATAACTCTTTGAAATCATTCCAATTTCTAATTGCTCCATTTGGCAGAGCTCTGAACCAATCCTTATCATTTCTAATTAGAGACTGCACAAACACTCTCATCATTACATCCCAATGACTACATCAAAATTATCCATAACATCTTGGAAAGCTCTAAGATTCTCTTCCCATAATATAATGTTATTACCAGCAAATGTAGGTAAGACCTTCATTGCTTCATCATTTATATGATTTGGGTATTATGGGATATAGTGAAATTAATTTGGTTCACTCTATTTATGGGCAATTGTGGTTCTACATGTAAATGGGCAGCTTGGTATTGTGGACCTTGGCCTTGTGGTTGCAAATTTAATTATTGCAATTGTTGCAATTGTAAGGTTTTCTATTGAATTTGATGTTGCAGCAATTGTTGTTACAATATTAAATTTGGTAGACCTTGATTTTAATATGAGGGTGGTGGAAGACTTGCAAACATTTGAGCTTGTTGGGTTTGCAACTAATTGTGTTGGTTTTGCAATTGTTGGACATTTTGTTGCATTTTGATCATTTGATAATTGTATTATGGCACTAGCTGTCCAACAAAAGGATTGAAACTCAAATTGATTCCACCTTGGGATGAAAATTGATGAGCACTAGTCAAAGCCACAGTACCAACTGTTGAAACACGTGGTGCACTAATTGATACTAAAGTTACTATACTTGTGTTTTGAGTAGCAATGGATATTTTAGTTGGTATAACAACACTCTGAGTAGGGAATTTGGAAAATCCACTAGAAGTAGAACATGAATATTGACATTTGCAACATTAGTTATGCTCAAAGGAATAGATTCCATAGTGATGATATGTTAGGAAATGTTGAAGTAGACAATCCTTATAGAAGTAGAAGCACCAATTGAAATACTTTGACAAGATGTTGCATATGTATTAGCATTAGAAAAATGGGTAGTGAAAGTAGGGAACACATTGAAGATTGTGATGGATAGGGTGCAAATGGGATTTCATTAGGCATTCTAGTAGTGAATTGGCAAGAAGACTAATTTTTCTACATATTGGCTTGTAGCCTAGCTATATTTTCCTCAAGGGTTTTCTTCTCTTGAGCCAATCTATTGTATTTTCCTATCCTATCAAAGTATTGGGTATTCATTTGTGCATTTCCTCAAAATGGAAACATATTATCATATTGATATACTTTTGGGATAATTCTAGGTTCTTGATTCAAATATGGAGAAAGGGATTCTTCACTGCTTGACCCAAAGTAACTAAACAAAGGGTTTGGTGCTCCCAAGAAACATCATGCTATGATTTAATTTCAATCCTATTAACATATGAATTTTCAAAATGAGGGGAATAAAAAATAGCTCTATCCTTTTCTATCCACCTCTTCTCTTTAGTAGGTTGAACACTTTTTAGATGGGGCGTTGACAATGATCTTCTACCATGTATATCAATAACTGTTTTGAAACACCCAAAGATCTTTCTCATAAGCTTTGAATTCTCTTATCAATAAATGTATGATGAGTTTCATCACAAATAGATCTTATAACTCAGAGTTTCCACTCCACTTTGGGAGATGAGATCACGCAATATTCAGAGTTGCATTAACTATTTATCAATAGGCACTTTCGTCGGTCCCACCAAACCCTAGTGGGATTATGGAGGTGACCCAAGCTGGATTGACCGATACACTACAATTTCTACCCCTTACAATAGGTTGGCGGCCTAGGCCCCCTTCAAAACTATAAGTTGAGGCAGGCAGCTCAGGCCAAACTCAATATACTGGGATTTCGAACTAACTACCATATAGATCTATAGGGGTCAGTTACTACCAAGTTCCGGGGTACTAAGGTCCCTATAGGGAGTAGGGCCGAAGTCCAAGGTCAAGTGAGATGGACCCCCCCTGACTACTATGGCTTTGAACCACTTATATAGAGCACTGGTACAAAATGTTTGATATCCAAAACTCAAACTACAATATTTTTGGTTGAAACAATCAATCTCTTCAAATTCACATCATGAATTTCAACTCTTTCTTATTCTCTCTAAGACCTCAATTACTCTTTTATATTCAACATAACTTGTTCTAGTTTTCCATGCTACTAAATTAGTTGTGAGATAATAACCTCTTTCTCATTCTTAGTCCAATTTCAACCAGGTTAAAATACAGGAGAAAGATCTTTTCCTTAGAGGACCATCTTGCATCATATTTGTGAAAAAATATTGCCAAAATATGTTAAAATTTTGAATTTTAACCTAATTTAACATTGGGACGCAAATTCCTCCTACAACAACGTAGTTGAATCTATCCAAAATAATTTGAACCTCTATAACCAAGTGTTGGACTTGATATACCTCAAAATATAGGACAACATTCACCTTGTTATAATCATCCACATTCTTTCTATTTTCCCAAGACAATGTGTTTAATTGAGATATGATATCTACTTGTTCATCTTGACGCCATTCTAGACTAGGACAAACTACTGAGAAATCATTCTCAAGAGGAAGGACCATGAGACTTTGCAATCAGAAGAAAACACATTATTTATATCAAACATCGATGTGATTCCCCAATATAGTCACCATTTTGTTAGCGATTTTTCCTGCTACCTTCAACCCTAAGTAAAAAAAAAGACCTAAACTATATGATTAAAATTTTAGATAACATATCCAACCCTATTCATTAATTAAAGACAAGGAAATGTAACATCAACAAGGTATCAAGCCTTCTTCACTTCAATCTCCACCAAAATCAAGAGGGTGTTCTATTTCTTAGATCTGTATGTAAGACAAACACACCTTCAATCATAAACAAAGACTTCTAACAATGGATAATTCTCAGCCAAAAAAATGAGTATTTACTTTTCATCATTTTAATGCATTATCCCATTACAACCTTGAAAATCACTGAGAATGAATTCTAACCTAAATCTACTCTTAAAAAAATATTTAAAATGATTTTGATTTTGAATTTTTTGCCTCTCAATTATATCCCCTCATACTATAGACTAGTGCATTTCCCATTCTATAATAGAGTCACAATAAATAATTTACGCCCTACTTTCCATTAAAAATCTAAAACAATTCAGAATCAAACCAACACATAATGCCTTGCGTTAATTTTAAATCACTTTGTCACACATTGCTATCACATATCCAAACTACACATGGAAATTCACCGATAATTATGTTAAGAAAATTAATTCTTTCCTTGAAAGAAGGATAAAAGCAATTAACACATCCATAGCAAATAGATAGCCAAATCAGAAATACACTTTATATTTGATTCATATCCAAAATCTCAATACAAATTGGAAACAATAGTTTGATTTTAAATTATCTTATGATTCATCGTTGTTACTATATTATGAAAGCTTGTACAACTTATGACATCATACTATGAAACCTATGGACTTGGAACACTATATCTATTATGCACTTTCAAATAACAATTTTAGAAGGCTAAGAAAATGATCATGGTATTCCTTTTATTGAACAAGGAGTGCAAAAAGCTTTGGATCATGTATAATATTAGATTTTAACATAAAATATTCTACCCCTAACTAATCACAAGCAAGGAAAGAAAGCCTGCGATAATTCTTGATCCAAACGTTCTAGGGAATAGAAAATCTGATCTCTGCAACCACCAAAGAAGTTGTTGAATCATCCGGCGATGCGTCTCTCACAAACTTCGAGTAGAACTTGCAAAGAAAAGTAGTTGGAGAAGAGAAAAGGGCACTAAACTCATATTGACACCTTCAAGTTAGTTACCAACTTCATTCCTAGCTATGTGGCACATTCGTGGCATTAACTAAGTTGGGCAAGATGTTCATTCAGATAACTGGCTAACCTACCTAAAGTTTGTTAATGGCCCTATCATCACATGAATAAAAAACTTCACAATTTCTTTTTATAAAAATTGTGGGATCCTCCTCATTTATTCTTTCTATTTTTCCTTATTGTTTGTAAATCCTTCCCACTTTCCAACTTCCTTCTCAGTTGGCCAATCAAAACTCTTTAGCTCTTACACCTGTGTCATAACCTCCCTCCATCTCATATTTGTTATTGCTCAGGCATCAAAGATAAAATAATTGCTTTAAAATTTGAACATCTTATCAATGATGTCATTAAATTCATTAATATCAATCTCTCTATCAATAACAATCATTGTTCTAGTAGTTGAGAAAATTAAATCAAATTCTTCGTCCCATCCTTTTGAACTTTTCAAATTTATATGCTTCCCCAATATTTTTGAGACAAGGGGATGCTTGAGGTCCAGAAATGGCTAGATCTTGCTCCTAATTAATTTTTCCTTCACCTCAAAGAATGCCAATAGTGAATTAATAATGCCAATTATGTTCGTAGTTTCCATAATTGTGGGAGGCAAATCATCCCTATAATGAGAAACAATTGCCAGTTTCTCCATCAATACAAATTCGGATGACTATCTAGTGAATAAAAGGCTTTAGAAAAGAAACATAATCAGAACAAATCTTCTCAAACTGAACCAAGGAAGAGTAAATAGTACAACCTCCAATTTGGTTGTCAACTTTTGTAACCCGTGTTCAAGGACTTGTATCAAATACCAACAATTTTCTTTAGCACATCCTCCTTTAGATCTTCAATCTTGCCAACATATTCATTCAACTTGCTTGCAATATCTTGAGGCATAATTGCCTTCTGTATATCTAACTGCTTTGCACTCTGATTAGTTGGTTAGGGTGAAGGGAATTGCAAGGTGTAATGTGACAGTCTCTCCTTCAACTATGAATTTTCAACATATAAGTCATCACAACTTTTAGAAATAGTAGTTAAATCAATGTGTATCTCTTTGAACCTTTTTTCTTTCTCCATTTCTACTACTTGATTCATCATTGCAACATGAGACATCATGCTTGGAATCTCCACAATTGATGTATTCTTTATAGTTTTTAATGATAGCATTGTGTTTTCTTTCTTCTTCAATGTTAATTACATGGGGCTTTTATGTTGCAGGGGCTAATGCCCATATTGCTAGAGTTTGAGACCTAGGATCAAATCCTGATCTTAACATGAATTACCCGAATTCAAACTCTAAAGAAAAAATAATATTGTTTTGATTTTTGATTTGATCAATGATAAATGAGAAATGGAGGTCCCAACCTGAAAGTAATAGCATTCCACTACTCATGACCAATTTTATGGCTTCCACTACTGTCAATTGAACCTCATTAGGATCAAAGTGTTACAATGTGGAAAGTATATCCTGGTCCTGCTGATCAGGGTTCGAGCACTCTCCTTGTTATTCCACAAATTTCTTTACCTCTCTTCCCTTTAATCTTATATTTATTTAAGTAAAGGTGAAGAGTAAAGATAAAGGATAAAATAAATAAATAATAAATATTTATATAATTATAGAATGAGATGAAGTTAGGGGTGGTCAGGTATGGACAAATTTAGGTGTCTATAGATACATCATCATTATGAAGAAAGATCTAAACGTAGATTTTCCAAAATATTTCAATGTCCCTCTATTGTCAGGGACTTGCATTTGCATTCAAATATGTCGAATACAGTTTAAGTAAACTTCTATGATTTTTTTCTGGTTAAAAATTGTATGGATGGCATACTCGTGTAAGGCTTTGACTGGCATCATTATGAAAAAAGTTCTATGCTGCACTTGCAAAAATAGTTCAACGCCCCTCTTTTGTCAGGGAAGTATATTTGCATTCAATACACAGAAGACAATTTAAATACCTTTTTATCACTTTTCTAGTTAAAACTTGTATGGATGACATACTCATGTAAATCTTCAACTGGTTAGATCTCTTTATTGCCAAATACTCTTCTAACAGCTTTCCAAACCAGACCAGCATCTTCCATAAAGAATGGGAATGTTTTTGTTGTTAAATACAATATTTAGGTTCTTGGTTACAATTTAGATTTCTTCAAAAATATTAAACTTGTATCCTTAAGAGGCACACTAATTTCTAACAGAATATATTGAACCCTACAATCAGAAGAAACCTACGCTAAGAGCAACATTTCACTGTTATAACTGGGAATTCAGCAGACAATCTGTATTGACCCTTGCACACAATTATATAAAGCCTCAATATTGCAGGGAGCTTAAATTAAGGAATATTTCTAATGCTTTTCTATCATTAATTATGCTGATGCCCACTCTATTGACAGATTGCATATCCATATCCATACACCTTTCAGACAGGGGGGGTCTCTATTGTCAATAAGTACACTTGAAAATGATCTATGCTTAAGAAATCCATTCTCCAAGGCACACAATAGCAATAAACAATTGCTCAACATAGTCCCGATAAACTTCAATTCTGTTTCTTAATAGATACAGTTACTCCTACCTTCAATTTCTATAATACAATGACCACTGTTTTTTATTCCGTTCATTGTCTACAAGAACCTGCATCAAACTTGATACTACAATAATAGGGATAAGAATAGATTGGGTATGAATAGTGTACAATTATGGCCTCTAAATGAGCTGGAAGCCAACAATTGAAAGAATCAGTCAGTCTAGATCAGCTTTGACAACAGTCAATTTGTTTCCAAAGGGTTTCTGCATACACTTCTTCCTCTTCCTCCTGCCCACCATCAGCCAAGCCTTCCTCATAAGCATCTTCAATTGGAATGTCCTCGTCAACTAAGGCTTCCTCAGTGACTAGCTCCAAACATTCTACACAATTTGTTTCGTTCATTTGCTGCAAATTCATCATCTCAATCCTAGCTTCACGCATGGCCTTGTTTGTTGCTGGTTGATCTGATTCTTTATATCTAGGTGCTGGTACAACAAATGGAAGAGTAATATTGTCCAGATCTCCACATTCCTTTGAATTGGAATCTGGGTCTTCAGGAGGTGGAACAATAAAAACAAGTCCAATCTCATAATTACAAATATGCAGAGTTGAACCTAATACGGAACCAGCATTTGTTGCTGCTTTACTGTCTGTAGGTTTAAACAAAGGACGCCCCCATGCAGCAGGGCTAAAATTGTGAGAACCACAATATATCCACCCAAAAGATGGTTTACTGGAACAATATTGGAAGCGCCGTCTTGCAACCTGACAACAAAAAGAGCATATTATCTGAGTAAAAAGTAAACAGAAGAGAGGCAAGTTGCAATTTTGACAGATAGATATATATATATATATTGCTCCAACTACCTAATTTATCATGCCCTTGGTTTTTTGGTTGCAACTTTAAACATCATTCATATACAAAGACTATTTGTAGGAACGGAGACTTAAAAGTTTGTGCCAATGAACTTGCTAGCAACTAGTCCTGCAAATTCTTATAATCACTCAATTATTTTCGTTAATAAAAATGTATATTGTAAGAGTACTTCAAGAAAAAAGATACAGGCAAAGAAACTGCCCTGTAAGTGGTGCAGATGTATCTTGGTTCTTCATGCCCCTGGAAGATCAATCTGCTTATATCTGGCTGGGTTGGTGCATATTGATTTTGCTAGATGAAATTCTAGAATTAGAAATAGAAACCAACAATTTTGGCTTTCTCCAAAAAGGAGCAGAGGAAATAAGATTGGCATTCAGCATACTTGGGCACACTGAAAATGCCTGTGATTCATTATTCTCATAAAAATCCTCTGGCAGATTACCCAAGACAGCTTGATGCTTCACCAAGACCTAACTGTGTTGGGGAAGAGTCTCTTACAGTAATTTATTAGCCTTAGTTTGATAATCCAACTTATGATGTACTTATTTATTTTTCTTTGGGAGTGTCTTGTTCACATGTATTATATTGGCAATAACTTCTATATTGTATTGTATCCAACTTATCACTTATTTTCTTGAGGAACAATGACAGATTGAAACAGGAGATAAGTGTCCAAGTTAAAGTGGTCCGGAATGCTAACCATTTCTATGGATTGTAAGTGACACTTGAGTTAGTGAGATCAATAAAAATATGCCCAGCAACCAGTTCGTTGTTTCCTGAGAACTGAGAACCATGTATATTGGATGTTTGAAGGTGGTCACTACTGAGCAGGTTGTGAGCAAACAAATTTGACCATAGCTGACTCACAAATAAGGCTCAATCTCCCTGCATCCCCTGATATTATTGGAGGAAAAAAGCTTGGTTGAATAAGGAATAGGGATTTTGACATGAAGCTTAAGCTGCATGGACTGGGTTAGTAAGAAAATAAGGGAAGTAAATGATTATGAAAACTATGCCTGGAAAACTGATGGTGGCAAGCTGGCAGCCACAGCTACAGCATGGGCTTTTCAGATATGCATCTTATGCTGAGAAGCCGGATTTGTGCCCTGGCCCCAAACCGGGTCCGTGCTGGATCCGGGTAGGGTTTGTGCCGGATGGACCCACAGGTCCACGCACGGACCCTGCCCGGATCCGGTGCGGACCCGGGGGGATCCACGCGAGTCCTCGAAGAACCCGCGCAGATCCGCGTGAATCCCCAAGGACCCAGGGGTCATAGTCTCAATAAAGTTCAAAAAACACTTTAAAAAATCAATTTTATATTGTTTTTTTGGCATGTAACCCTAAAACGACCCTTATTATGGGTCTCCAAACATATTTCATTTCTCATTTTGCTCTCTATTTTCCTCTCTCATTCTTGCATGTTTGAAGTGAGGTGATTGTATTCGAAGAAGATTGATTGTGGAGTCGCAAATACCTTCCAAGAAGCAGATTTGAGTGATTAAGGTATGCATTTGAACCATATTCTCTAGTTTTTTGATAGATTATTTCAAGTTTTGAAAAGTTTTAATTCTTTTTCAAGTTTTTGTATAAGTTTTGAAGTTTTTTTTTTTCATTTTTGTTATAGATTGCAACAATCATACAATGAGTAGTCAAGGCTCAGTGGGTGGGGAGGGGTCTCAAAAATATAAAATTGATAATGGGTTTCCTTTATGGAGACACACCATAAGAATTTCTCAATGTTCTAGAGGTGGGGGTTTATATGGAAATGTAATTTTTGCAACACACTATAGAAGCTCCTACTCCTGAGTAAAATTTCATTTTTTGGGCCTGGAGGGTCAAGGGATTAACATGTGTGAGGGCTCAGGGGCAGATAAGAAGGGATTGCCAGCTGCACAAATAAAAACTTTGGTAAAATAACAAGAAGCTGACAAAATAGTTGCAAAAGGGAAACAAGGTGCTTATACCGGGAAACATAAAACAATACCGCCACCCACTCAGCTAACCTCTAGATCACATCCATTCTTGCCTATGCCTTCTAGGGATGATGATGTAGAACAACCACAAAACACCCCCCGCAAGAGAGGCCCATTAGATAGGGCATTTCAAAATGAGTTAAGAGATATTGTTGATCTCAAAGTTGGATGTTGCCTCTTTGCGAATGGTGTTCCATTCAACTTAGTGAAATCACCTTATTGGAGGGAGATGTGTGAAGCAATAAATGATGCACCTTCTGGTTACCGTGGCCCTAGATATGAAAAGTTGCGCACCACCATATTACATAGTGAGAGAAAAAATGTAGAGACCCAACTAAAACCAATAAGAGATTCTTGGGTTCAAAGGGGTGTGTCTATTGTTTCAGATGGATGGAAAGATTGCAAAAACCGTCCATTAATTAATGTAATTGTTGTATCCCCCAAGAGGTCAATGTTTTTCAAGGCGGTTGACTATGAAGGGGAAGTAAAAAATGCAGAGTTCATTGCCAAGATTCTCATTGATTCCATAGAGACCGTGGGTCATGACAATGTTGTCCAAGTAATTACGAACAATGCAAAAAATTGCAAGGTTGTAGGTGCTTTGGTAGAGGTTAGATATGATCACATCTTTTGGACACCGTGCATTGTCCATTCTCTCAATCTAGTGATGAAAGCAATTGGCACCCAAATAGAATGGGTGAAACAGATATATGAGGAGGGTGAGGTGATTCAAATGTTTGTGACAAATCACTATATGCCACAAGCAATTTTCAGAGCTTTCTTAAGATTGGAATTGTTGAAGGTAAATTTTAAAAATTTTAATTTATAACTTATTTAGTTTCATTTATCATTTTATAATTTTTATGTCATGTTTTACATAATTGAATAAAATATTGTATGTGTTGTTTACACATTTTAAATGTGTTATTAACTCACTATTAACATGTTCTTAGGTGGTTGAAACTTGGTTTGCCTCTCACACAATTGTATCGAGACGTCTTGTCAAGGTGAAGGAGGCATTATCACAAATGGTTATTACTAACCAATGGAGCATCTGGAAGCAGTCCAATACAATGAGGGCCCAAAAGGTGAAGGCATTGTTATTAGATGATGATTGGTGAGCTCGTGTGGAGTATGTGTTGGAATTCACTGAGCCTATCATGTATATGCTTTGATTTGCCGACACTGATGAACCATGCTTGGGGGATATCTATGATAGCATGGACACAATGTTGGAGAAGATAAAATTGGTAAGTTATAAATTTAATATATTCCTCTATCTTTGTTTATTGAGAGATGTCTAAATTCAAAATTGACATAATGATAACTTACATCAAGATAACTTACATGAACATCATTTGATATCCCAGGTCATACATAGGAGAGAGAATGATCCCGAGGACACCTTATACAAAAAGGTGGAAGCAATTGTTCTTCATCGTTGGAACAAGATGACCACACCTTTGCACCTCGTAGCATATGCTCTATTTCCTAGGTACTATAGCACAGAAGTACTTGCTATTCCAGGTAGAGTGACACCATATAGAGATGCTGAGGTCGCTAATGGGTATAAGAGGGCATTTGATAAAATCTTCTGCGATCCAGATGTTGGGGTTAAGTGTTAGGAGAAAATTTGGATTATTTATCTAAGGAAGAGATCTCCACCCTATTGCTATCAATGACCAAAGCAAAATAGATGTTATTAGATGGTGGTATCTTCATTGGCAAGATTATGTATACCTCCAACCTCTTGCAATTAACATTCTATCACAAGTAAGTTTTTAAGTTTTAACGTTTTTTTTCTTTTTTTTTGTCACTTGCATTGTAGAATTTAACACTTAACACTCTTGAATTTATCTTGTATTTTTTTAATTTTGTTAGTTTTCTCTCTAGGTTGTGAACTCTTCTGGCGCTGAGTGGAATTGGAGTACTTACTCCTTTATCCACTCAGTCAAGTGTAACCGGTTGGCTGCAAAAAAAGCAAAAGACTTGGTGTATATTCACAACAACTTACATCTCCTGTCACGAAAGGATCCAAAGTACAAGAAGGGGCCAGAGAAGCTTTCGAATGTAGCACCCTAGTTTGCTGACTTAGATATGACCATTCGGGATCTTGCTAGAGCCACTTTGGCTGATGTGGATGATGATGATGATGATGACGAGACAATACCCTCTAGTGCTAGTGGAACCAATTTGGGTTTCAATGATGATTTTGATCAACCACTTGCAGCTATTGAAGACCCCATTGATCTGGATTTTTTTGATAATCCATTTCATGATTGATGAAATGAAAACTTTAGTCTTTCATGATTGATAACCATTGAACATTGAATCATGTTTCAAACTTTAATGAACTATATTTTGAATTGTCATTTTGTAATTCAGTAATTCAATGTGCTGATTTTCTTTAGAATCATCAACATAGATCAATGATCAAGTATACTATTTGAATTTTTAATGTTTATCTTTGACATTTGGCATTGATCAATGATCAAGCATCATAGATTCATAGTATGAAATGATTTAGTTTTAGAATTATGTATATTTCTCTTATATTATTGGATATATAATGCATATATATATATATATATATATATATATATATATAT
Source organism: Chamaecyparis obtusa (assembly GCA_027943335.1). Classification (NCBI taxonomy): domain Eukaryota; kingdom Viridiplantae; phylum Streptophyta; class Pinopsida; order Cupressales; family Cupressaceae; genus Chamaecyparis; species Chamaecyparis obtusa. The sequence continues at coordinate 3,867,313 of BSBK01000790.1, read as the reverse complement.
ATATATATATATATATATAGACACACACACGAATCCATACGAATCATAATTGGAAAAAAAAAATTCATGAATCCATGAACTGAATTCTTGAACCTGAATCCGTCCCCGAATCCGAACTGGCAACTTAGATCTTATGAGAAAGAAAATCATGGCACATCATCAATAATGACATATATGATGACAAAGGAAAACTCAAGCAATTATATATTGGGCACACCTAAAATAAAGTCTAAACATGAAATGTTGGGAAAACAATTCTATCAAAAAGTGACATTAGTCAACTGATGATGGACCAAACCCAAGAAGTGTGGACTGGTCAAAAATAGTTTTAGCATCTGATTGTGTTGTTTCCTAAGAAGCTGTAATATCCCCAAACTTGACGTTACATCCCTAAAATTTCTTCAATTATGTGAAGTCTCTAAAAGAGACAAATTGACATCAGGAATCCAAAGACCACACATGGAGACTCTTAGATATGTCAGTTAACATATATCAAATATAAAAAGCACGAATATGTGAGAGGATAACATTGAGACTTAACACATTGACAATTAATAATATTAATGAAATCCACATAGAGACATCATAAGACACCAAGAACTGTGTCATATAGGTGCCACTTAATTATGGAAGACCGATAGTGATAAGTGATATGGAGAGAACACCCTATGTGGTTACCAAGCACAGAGAGTATATTACTAATCAAAATCCACCATTCGTATGGTTGCAACAGCGACACAAGTATCACAGCACAAGTACCAGTCAGTGGCATCAATTGGGAAATATCAAGTTAAGGAGACTCATATATTAACATTTGAAGGAATAGAGGATGGTTGAATCTGAAAGGGTCAGCGATTATTATTGGGTTAAGAAGAAGACAAAAGCTTGGTCAGGACTTGCTGTGAAAACTAAAGATCTTGAACAGCAAAACAAATCATCAAGAGTTAAGTATGTTACAATAGCGGCAGTAATAAGTGGGTTCGTTTCACACGATGAGCACCTTGTCAACTTGCAGCAGGAGTTATAATGTCCGATAACAATCCATGTGCCATGATATTGCTAAGACACAGAAGCATGAGAGCTGAACGATGAACGATTCAGGAATATTGATCATACTCAATGATGGACGAAGAAATAGTAATGATCCAAAGACATGAATATGCAGATCGACAAAGGTAAGGATTGAGTAAGTATCGTGAACACCAATCTGTAATGATTAAACATAAGAATCAATATCGCACAGCAAACAATCAGAATGTACAGAGCCATGGAAAGATAAAGATTATCCATTATGAAGTCAGATAAATCTCAATTAGTTGAAATCGATCTATATGATCTCATCGATATCTTGACTATCGATAAAAAAAAATAACACAATGCTACCGATCAGGAAAGTAAACTAATCAGTTATGGAATTGAGTTAACACCAAGTCATACTAAGACATGATGATACATTAATTGTCATCAACCAAGAGGAGTGACATTACTTATGAAGAGACTACGAAGTAATTAAGAGAATCAATGTTAGTTAAAGGACACCATAATAAATATCAATTAAACTATTTTCCAAATAGTAAGAATTTCCGTAGTCATGAGTCACATCTCATGTAAAGACATGATTTCTCATAGGCAACAGTTTGGTAAGGCTGGCTACATAAGGGGAAAGAGGATCAATCATTCATTCAGTCATCAATAACCTTTTATATATAATCCATTTGGATCTTCTCATATTGAGCAATTGCCTTCTCAGGCATTAGTCAGATGCAAGCACATAAGTTTATATCAGAAACAGCACCTTTTGATTGCAGGAAATATAGAAAGGGTTATATCAGGAATAGCAATCTAATTGATATAAGCGATTGTAGAGGTAGTTCATAAGCACACTCTCCATTGATAAATCAGACAAGGCTAATAACTTTGACATAAGAAATAAAGATCATCTTGCATAATCAATATCATTTATATCAGATATAGCAGTGATCAATATCTCATATACATATTGTTCTTGGAATAATAATATCATTATCCATAGCTCTTCTTTATCAATTGCATCATTTTTAATTCATAAGTCATAATTCACAGTAGTAATTAAGGAATTGAAAGAAAGAAGTCCTTGCAATTTGGATTGCAAGGTAATTGCTCCTAATTCCTGACTTATCCAAAAAGAGGACAATACAATTGGTATCAGAGCTAATGAACCTGCCAGCCAGTGTGGGAAAATATTTCAAATAAACAAGAATGAAAACATTGGAAAAACAAGTATGGAGAAGTTAGACACATGAGTCAATTAATGGAAGGTCAAAGCACTACTCAAGAAAAATGAAGTCAATTGTTGAGCAAGTTAACACTAGTATACAATAATGACTACAAAAGAGATAATATCAGAAATGGAAATCAATCCATCATCACCCAAACTCCAACTCTAACTCCAACTCAGCATATGACTACATCTAGTTCGAGATCTACATCTCCATCTAAAGTTGAATAGCAAGAAAACAGTAAGCCGACATTGAGGGATCTACATGAAAAAAAATAGATGAGATTGGGTAAAAGGCGGATTGCACCATGACATGTCTCTAGAGGATTACATAGATAAAGATTAAGTATTCACCTAAGGAACAAAGAAGTCATCACTTGGACCTACAAAGGGAAGATGGAAAGCATGAACACTTTAAAGAACAGAAGATGAATGATTGCAAAACAACAATTGCATCAAGAGTTTCACACAATCACTCCTCACAACAAATGTTGTTGGAGGCATTGGAAGAGATTACGCCAAAGGAAGAAAGTGTCATTACAGGACATGAAACCCTAGGAAAGGTCAAAGCAAGAGATGATCATCAAGCACCACAAGAATATCTCAAGAAGCCACAAGTGAAAGGAAAGGAGAAAGAGGCTATTGACTCATCATGCATCACAAATGAGTTAAATAAGGATGATGAGAATGACCTCACATCATTGCAAAGATCATGCACAGAGGATCATAATTTAGGTTATGTAAAGTTGTTCCAGGATATCAACCACAACTATCTTTAATCCATAGTGGTCAATGAGATAAATAATGCTTCTCGTACAAGTAAACCAAAAGTCACTTTATGTATCCAACTTCATCATCTTCAAGTTGATAAACAAGGGAGGTTGACATTAAAGGTATCAAAAGATGAAGTACAAATGGTAAATAAAAATAGAGGAACATCTACAAGTCATGGAACCCCAAAACCTCATGGAGAGGATAAGAAGTATAGAAGACACATCGCCATTAAGAAGACCAGGCATGGAAATCAAGCACTTCATGGAATCTAGTGACAATACAAGAGATGCTAATGACTCGAAGTGTTGTCCGAAGAAATCAAATAGAGAAAAGTTGGAAAAAGTAAAGCTTGGATTTAAGAACAAGAATAAATTTCAACTCATCCATAATCCCTTGTTTGAAGTTGAAATGGACCAAGCTTACAAAAACCCACTTTTTGAATGGAATGAAGTTCTTATGGACACATTCAAAGTTGCTAATGAACACAAAACTTGGTACCTTGGTGCAATGCCTACCACAGATATATGGAAACAAGTTTGGAGCCAAGGGACAGATCTTAACAATGGTAATTATCCTCTTAAATTCTTGAGGAAACATGTTAAGAGTTTGATTCTATGGATGAACAATGATATTTTATCATCAATCAGGATTAAGTGCCTGAGTTTAGACATTACACACTCCCTAAGATTCCCAAAGAGACTTTTACAATTTGGGGATGAGAATCAGCTTATCCAAATTAAAGTAGCGCAATGGCCAAGAATGATTTGGAATTCAGTTTTTAGTTGCAGCTCAAAGGTTGATGAATATCAGTCATTCAATAATGGATATAAATTGACGGATATCAATGACCATCCTTGTAAAGAGTCCATGCCACATTGGATGACAAACCTTATGGATAAGCACTACAGGATTGTTACTCTGGATAATCGACCTAATAGTAAGAATCATTGGTTCTTGGAAGTCTACACGATGAGTGAATTGCATAATGAGTTCAACAACATCAGCATGAAGCAATGGATATATATTGAATCATCTTACATATCTACTTGGGATCCAGGAATCTTTATGACAATTTAAGAATGCTTATGGGCAAGCATTTTCAAGGAGGGGAGACTGTAATGTCCCAAACCTTGATGTTACATCCCTAATATTCCTTCAATTTTGTGAAGTCTCTAAAAATGATAAAATTGACATCAGGAATCAAAAGACCACACATGGAGAAACTAAGATATGTAAGTTAACATATCAAATATAAAAGACAAGTATATCTCAGAGGATAACATTGAGACTCGACACTCGACACTCGACACTCGACAATAATATTAATAACATCCATATAGAGCCATCCTAAGACACCGAGCACCCTATCGTATAGGTGCCACTTAACCATGGAAGACCAATAGTGATAACTTAAGTGATATGGAGCAAACACCCTATGCGGTTGCCAAGCACAGAGAGTATATTAGTAATCAAAATCCAGCATTCATATGGTTTCAACAACATAAGTATTGTAACACAAGTACTAGTCAACAACATCGAATGGGAGACTAAGTTAAGGCAAACCCATATATTAATGTTTTGAAGGAATAGAGGACAGTTGAATCTCCAAGGGTTAGCGATTATTATTGGGTTAAGAAGAAGATAAAAGCTTGGTCAGGACTTGCCGTAAAAACTAAAGATATTGAACACTAAAAAAATCATCAAGAGTTACATATGGGATGATAGTGGTAGTAATTAGTGGGATCACTTCAAACAATGATCACCTCGTCACCTTGCACTAGGAGTTATAATGTTTAGTAAAATTCCATGTGCCACGATATTGCTAAGCTAAGTTACCAGGGTTTGCTCCGTACCCCTCTGAACTGGCCCAAGTTCGAACTGGTCCATGGTTCGGGTCTAGTTCGCTTGTGGGTTCGGGCAGGGTTCAAAAATCTGGGCCCAGTTCAAACTTCTGCCCCGGATGAACGGACCCTGGCGGACCAGCTCACCCAAAAACGAACGTATGGCGAAGTGGGGCGAACTTGAGGGCACAGACATCACTTTAGTGACTTTTTTTTGCAAATTTTATAAATTTTTGACATCCGGAACCCCAAAAGGTGGATATACAAATATAACATTTAAGTATAAGTTTGAATTTATTTAATTTCTTATACTTTAATTTATATTTGTATAAATACCAGTTAAATACATTTCAGGATGTTTGAGATAGGTTTCAGCTTCATAGGAGTTAAGATGCAAATTCTAGATTTTGGGGGTTTTAGAAAAATTCCAGACTTAGCCAAATTTCAGGATTCAGCAAGCCTTCAGCAGGGTTACCTCCCACAATCCATCATGGCTTTCTAAGGTCAAACTGAAGCTGGCAAAATGATTCTCAAAGGGTTTTAACTCGTTTTATCACAAGTCAATTGGTTTCGACCCCATCTTTATGACAGACTTAGCTTAGCTCTCGCCCAAATCCCAGACAGACATGACTTCCCAACAGGCCAAAATCACTCAAACCTCATTTGCCGGACCTAGGGACTTGAAAACAGCCACCAACAAAGATATAAATGTTAGATATTGGTCCTTTTGTGTTGGATATACATGTTAGATATAACTTATATGAATATCTAACATTTATATCCAACACAAAAGGACCAATACTTCAACACAATACTTTTACATCTTTATATCTTAAATCCCCCCGTCCCCCCGTCCCCTAGGGTGGTGTAACTATGACTTGAAGTATATGATGGTATGATCATGATTAATGATGCTATGATTACAAGTTTATGGTGTTTTTGTTGTTTAAATGTTGTTTTTATGATACTATGTGACATTCTTACTTTTACTCATGCTTCTAAGCTTCATAAATATGTATATATATATAATTTTAAAATTTTTACATGTATTTTCGAACCCGAACCCAAACCCCTTTTCAAAATTTTGTCGAACTTGCGAACTGGTTCTTCATACCCAAACTTCGAACCGAACTCGAACCGGTAACTTAGCAAGAAAACATACACAATCGGATCCAGAAACAGCAACATGAAGCATCTTGGATTGTGAAATGTTCATGTGATGTGATGTAATTTGTTACACTACAATAATCAGAATGTCTTATTATGCACTGGAATCAGTATGTTAAAATATAGAAATTCCACTTAAAATCAAAAACAAAATGTGAAATATGGTAGTAAATGTCATGTTTGACAGAGTTTTAGAGTTCACATTCAAATGAATATTTATTAAGACCATGATGACCATTATTTATACTGAGACATCCCTAATGTGTTTTCCTCACTTTAACATTCTAAAGCTGCACGTTTTCTATATTAAAATATATACTAAAACAAAAATGGCTAAGAATAAGTCTTTCCAGTTTCCTCTTATGCATGAATTCAAGAATTCAGGATTCAAAATTTCTGAGCTATTGTAACAGTAAGAGCTCAAGTGCATTAATTTTCCACTTTTATTGTGTGAGCTTCATGTTTTTAATATGATCATTAATGTTTACATATTCAATTCGTTTTTAGGACATTGTTGATTACATCCTGGACAGAGACAAACCTGGCAAGCTCAGCAAATAATTACAGTGCTTAGAGAAATAGAACAAGCTTACCTTTGTATGCATTGGAAAATCAACTCTTTCTCTTGGGTAGGGAACAGCATCATGTAGAAATTTAGTAGATTTTAATCTCTCCCATGTACTCTAACATTCAAGAAACTCTCACAGGGTAAGTGATAACATTAGCTTCAAAAATTGTACCATTAAATTTCATGTTTGCAAGGACGAGAGATTAAGATACTGTGAGAACAACCTAGCTTTTAATTAGCTCACAAACCTCTGCAAAACAGAGAAGACGACTGTATGCAAGAGTCCTGTCTTTCCCACTCTTTACTCGTTCAATTGTAGGAAACACAATTCCAATTGATGGATCTTCTGATTCATGTTGAGCATCCCAGCATCCCCACTGTAAAAGACAAGCAGTTAATGAAAATATTATGAAAGTGATTTTGTATTATAATAAGAGAAAATGGGCACACCTCAGGGTCTGTCTCATCAGATGCTGTGGATGGAGTTGACTTTCTACCTGCTGCTGCTGCAAAGGCAGCTAGGAAATGCGTATCAAGAGAGATTCCAATGGAGGATGAACCTTCAGAGTAGCATTAAACACTTACATCAGGATTCTTCATTATACTTAATAGCATTTACATCTTGACAGCGGTTACAACATCCGTCAAACAACAGAGAGATGAGTTTCAACATGCACATTTTAATATAATCTTTAACCCTTACCATATATAAAATCTGTCTCCAAGGAATTAGGCCACTTGTACTGTAAAAGAACCTGAAAGGTATAGATATGTGGGCACTTCATTAAGAATAGAAAACAATGAGCAATATTTCAATAATTTCATGACTGAGACAAAAGGAGAAAAAGCCATCTAAATAAAGAGCACTTCATTAAGAATAGAAAAAAATGAGCAATATTTCAATATTTTCATGACTGGTACAAAAGGAGAAAAAGCCATCTAAAAAAAAATTCAATGAGAATTGATACATCATTCTTGCATCAGGCACATGAGACAAATTTATAGCTTGGCAAGGCACATCTACACAATTGGCTGCATCCTCATGCACATCCCTCCTACATTATCTATAGAATTGGGTAGATATCAAGTCACTACAGCTACTTAGAGGCCAAACAAGGGAGATTAATGAAATGACTCCAACTGATGACGATTTCATGAAAGAATCATGATTATCACCATTTCTAATGAACAAAGCATCTGACAACAGATAGATGCCTTGAATAACAGGTAAGCAAATGCATAATAGTTGTATGGAAGGTAACAATGTACCCAAATGTTCTATATACTCAAAAAAGAATCCCCAAGGTGCAATTACACCGTATGACATTTTAAAAAAATTTGGTGCACAATAACTTTCACTATGAAACTCAGAACAAACAACAATATCTCCCTATGATGCCAATGGAATTATTGGTAAATAATTAATATTTACATATAACATTGAGGGTAAGGAAAACCCTAGCCTCTAAGTAAACCCATTTGTCCCAAATTAAACTTTAACAATAAGTTAATCATTTGATTCAATAGAGATATTGACAGGCTAACCGTTATACATGTCTGCCACTCCATAACTGCAATATGAATTAGAACATAAACCAATCAGCCCTATTAAGTACTCTGCCTCTGCAAAATATGAAAAAAACACTTAATACAACTTAATAGGAATTGTAGACAATTGCTATGGATCTTAATCATCCAAATATCTAGATTCAATTGGCAATTTCATAGACAACACATCAAATTGTTGGAAGTTAGATGTGAATAAAAGAAATTATTACAATGAAAACATGGTAAAGACAATTCCCAAATTTTAACTAAATAGAATGATGAATTAATGAAGATAAAAATATATTTATAAATGGAACAATCTCTGCAATAAAGAGAAGAACAACTTCTTTAATTTGATAGGTATGTTTACCATCACTGTTTTGTGCTATCTTTATAGGTGAACCAACATAGGAGAACCAAAGCCATGATGTGTAGCTATAGCCACATGAGTTCATCTTACTTCATGCAGAAAAACTTGGTCATAAATTCAATTGTGTCTACATCATAGTTACAAGACTCAGACTAAACTTAGACTCAGCAAGCTGACTTTTTGTGTAATGTCCCTTTTTCAATCTATTCCAGCATTCTTGGAAACTCCATCTTTCTTTGAGAGCGTGAACTTCATTGAAAATTTATTTTGACAGTCATAGAGAGTATCTACATCCAAGAAGAGTAAATGGTACTTTCCATGTAACTTCGACTTTTTGCTAACACTCCCCACTTTTTGGCAAAGTTATACATGTCATTATATAATTGGGTCATTGTGCACAAAGTTAAAAGTGGTTGGAGAAATCAAGTGCGTAGAGAGATAGTAGAGCAAAAGAGACAAGTCTTTTGAGAAGGGATACAGTCACCAAGAGTGAACGACAAAGATTGAACAACCAAGCCGAGCAAGGAGCAGAACAAAGTATGATCTGAACGACAGATTGAGTGTCTACAAAAGATCATTTTTCTTATCGTGTGAAGCTCGTTAAAATACCTTTATCAGAATGAACCCTAACAGGTTCCATTATACAAATTCCTTAACCGGGTGACATCTTGATTGATGTTCTTAAGTCCTCTGGCGAGGTGAATCCTAATAGGGTCAAGATCTTAACCGATCTATACCAAACTCCTTCACAGGGTAGCACTCTAACAAGTGTTGTAAGCCTTTAACAGGGCAACTTCATTACTGCAGTAGTGAAGATTGTGGGTTATGTCCCACCATGGTTTTCTCCCTCTAACCGAGGGTTTCCACGTATAAGTCCTATTTGCTTATGTGTGTGACCTCTGTTCAAGTTGCTTTAACATGCATTAGATTTTCATTATCATATAGTAGTTGTATTCATCTTAATTGGATAAAAAGTTAAGTAAGTTGAGTTGACTGATTTACCCCCCCTCTCAGTCACCGGTTAGGATTAACACTATAGCAAGAAAGTACTTTCTATGCCAAGGAGATTAGCACCATATAGAGATGAAGTTGCTAATAGTACAAGTGGGCATTTACAAGACTCTTCCAAGATGAAGTGGAGAAAGAAGTTAGGAAAGAATTTGGCATGTTTGCCTCAGGAAGAAGTCATACAACAACTATCAATGAGAAAACGACATGGAAGCTATCACATGAGAGTACGTCCATGGTCAAATATTTGGGTACCTCCAGCCTCTTGCAATCAAGATCCTCTCACAAGTATGTTTATTTTTTATTTTTTTTACGACTTGTATTCTAGAATTTACCACTTAACATTCTTCAATTTACTTCGCATTTTTATTTTTTATTTTTTATTTTGTGAAAACTATCCAGGTTGCAATTTATTTTGTTGTTGAATGGAATTGGAGTACATACTACTTTATCCACTCAGTGAAGTGTAACCCGTTGGGTTCAAAAAAAGTTGAAGACTTGGTTTATATTCATTCCAACTTGCGTCCTCTGCCATGTAAGGAGGAACACTACAAGGATGGGGCAGTGAAGCTTTGGGATGTAGCCCGTGAATGTGCCAACTTGGTTGCAACCATTGAGGATCTTACTAGACCACTCCAACTTACGATGATGATGATTACATCCCTATACATGGTGCATCTACTGTGAGTGGAACTGCTTAGGGTTCAAATGATCTTGAACTTGCAACACCTGAAGATGAAAATCCAATAGATGATGATTTTTTTGATAATCCTTTTAATGATTGATGAATCATGAACTACATTTTGTAATTCTAATTATTTTCTAATTTTCATTGGAATCATTAACACAGACATATATAATATGGCTTATTTGAATATTTGTGAGCTATCAATTGACATTTAATATTTATCTTTGGCATTTGGCATTGATCAATGATGAAGTATCATACAATCAAATGACTTAATTTTGTATATTTCTTTAATTTTTTTTCTATGTATATAAATTTATAATATATATTTTAAAATATATATATACACGTACCCAAATCCATCCAAAACCACCAAAAACAAATTCACGTATCCACATACCAGGTTCTTGTACTTGCATCCACATTCAGATTCGAACCAGTAACTGAGATAAAAAGGACAATGATTAAAATTTGGATATTTAATCGTAGATTACAATGTGATGTCCCCATCTCCACACAAATAATATAATAGCACCAAAACACTTTTATGTGGTCAAGGAGTGACAGACTTTGAGCACCTACAAATAGATAGAAGGGTTTTAGAAGTTGTACAAGCAAGTAGCTAGTTGGAGCAATAAATGTATCAGGAAAATCATGAAGTTGTTGGGTGGCAATTTTGTAAGTCACCGCGACAACTTACAAAACTGGCGATATTTTGCAACTGACAATTTTTAAGGATCAATTGCAAAACAGTGGTTCTAGCCACAGCATGTGAGACAATCTCTCCTACATCTTAAGGAAGGCTCACCCCTCTTATTGCTATTGGAATCAACAAAACACTTAACTACTATTTACACTAAGCTAAATCATGGTAGGACATTCATCCTATTCTCTTATTTTAGAATAGATGTTACTATTACAATACAATCTTAAAGCTATAGTGTAATTCACTTACAAAGTACCTGTTGGAGCGATAATTCCAATAAACAAAAAAATTAGACGTAAGAATAATCTTTAGTGTACCAGCATTTTATGTAACCAAGAAACTCATGAAAGCTCAAAGTCTTTCAATGGATCCTTATGAGTTTTTGAGACCAAGAATGAAACACATGTGCAACTCAAAGTCTCCAATATTTCACCCTGCATGCAGAAACAAAGAGAATGAAGCAACACAAAGTCTGCAAGCTATTCCCTTGCTTGAGTTTCCTATGCTAATCTCAAATATGATACGCAGCCCAAAGTCTCCAAGATCAAACTTGAAATCAAATTATAACTCTGAATGCAATATGCGGCTCAAAGTCTGCAAGATTGAATCCAAATCCCTCTTGAATAAAGCATAAAACTCATAATCAACTCAAGAAAATGTCGTCACATCACACCTTGAATCAGCACAAAGTTTGAAACTCATGAAAGCTCAAAGTCTTTCCATGGCACCTTACAAGTTTTTGAGACCAAGAATGAAACATATGTGCAGCTCAAAGTCTCCAACACGTATTTCACACCGCATGCACAAACGAAGAGAACGAAGCAACACAAAGTTTGCAAGCTATTCCCTTGCTTGAGTTTCCTATGTTAATCTTAGATACGATACGCAGCCCGAAGTCTCCAAGATCAAACTTGAAATCAAATTATAACTCTGAACACAATATGCAGCTCAAAGTTTGTAAGATTGAATCCAAATCCCTCTCGAACAAAGCATAAAACTCACAATCAACTCAAGAAAATGTCATCACATCATACCTTGAATCAACACAAAGTTTGAAAGCAAGTTGCCTCTTTTATTGAAAGCACTTTAATCTACAACCAAGCTCAAAGTTTTAGAGTGCATATACAAATTGGCAGAGTTTTCTGGTCTTCCCCAAAAGATGGAAATTACAATGAGGCACCCTCTGATATATAGATGAGGGGCTGAGAGAGAAAAGTGGGAGAAACCCAACAAACTTTGACTTATTCAAAAACCTACTTTGACTTATTCATGATTACAAGTTTTAATGCACCTACAACCTGATTACATGTTATAGCTTTGCAGGTGATACTATCACATGCCATTACATCTTCGCCTCCAATTACATGTAATTTGTCAATTACAAATTTACAAAATGCATGATAAAAATAAACTTAAGTGTCTGACAAGACACGACTCCTATTACATCAACCTTTGTTGGTCTTCACGCTGCTACAAGATGCTCCATGATTGATGTGTTCAGGTTTGGTGGAAACATCTCGAACTAGAATAAGAACCCGCATCATTGTTTGTTCTACATCATAATGGTGGTTACTTGAATTACTTGAAAAGCACATTTGTTTCTTTCCATCTCTAGCTTGAAGGCATTCTATGCCTGTAAACATTACATCTCTCATCCATTTCCTTGAATGGTTCCATCATGTGATTGCTCTTGCCTCGTGTCATTCTCTAGTCTTGGAATTTGGAGCTATACATGTTGGATATGACTAAAGACCTTTGAACAATGAAAGATGGAAGAAAGCGGATCAAATCAGCCTTTTGAATGGGAGAAAATATGAAAAACGGGGTTTTCATGGAGCACTGCAAGTGGATGGAAACAAGCGTATGGCACGAAAATAAGACAATAATCAATGATCCCATTGCACTTCTTAGCCGCATCAGAGGCCTCAAAGGGTCTAACACTTTTGAGCGTTGGATGTACAAATACATCTCTCTCATCATCAAAACCAAGCAAAAGAAGATCTTTTGGGGAGAGATGATCAGTGATGTCCTCTATGAGCACTTGTCTCAAGTCACTACTACTGGGACATTCTACATGAATTCCTACTTGGTATATATTGTTGCTTCTGTGGGTTCTTTCTCAAGACTCACTACCAAGAGAGATAGGACACTAGTGCCTGTTTGGGAGTACTATGATCAAGAGCCTCTAAGGGCCAGTCAAATGCATTATAGGAGAGTACAAGATGCCTTCTATGGGCATTACATGCACTTATTTGATAGGGAACTCCCAAATAAGTGGGTGTTGGATGAGGCATGGATCAAGGTGAATGAATATGGCTGCTTGTTTCTACAATTCCCCAATTTCACATACTTGCGAGTTGAGTATTTTAGAGGCGAACCATACACACTCCCATGATACCCTACTGACAAAATCATTTTGATGGAGTTGGCAAGGCAGCTCATGATAGTACAGGCATACTAGTCCACATTGCATAGATTGGGGGGGGATTTCCTCAAGAAATCCATTAAAGATTGGTGGATACTCTTTGGACACTATGCCCAAGGCAAAGAACATGGAGTTCGAACTTCAAAGGATTACTTTGAAGAAAATCATAGCTAGAAGCTGCTTTGACTGGAGGGGTTTGAATGACAAGATGAGGCATTTTTTGCATGTACACCACCTTGAGGACTTATGGATTGATTTGCGCACGAAAGTGGATATCTGAAAGATGGACTATTGTCGGTTGACCATCAAGAAAATTGTTGACTTCAACCTTGCAGAGATCCTTGCTGGTGTTGAAGATGATGATGATATCCTTGATCCAGACTACATGAAACATCATGTGGAGAACTTGCCCATTCTACCTCCAACCTGGTCATTCTACCTCCGACCTGGTCATCTACAATAGGAGATTGCACTAGCTTGATTGATGTTGATGGCTAAACTTAGTCTAGTAGAGTTACAAAGGCATCCATCATCTCTTGCATTTTAGGAGTAGAATAGCTTTCTAAGCTCTTGTCCCTTTAAAGTTCATTTGGTTGAAAGTATTTGAAGTAGTTGATGTCCATTTATTGAACAATGTAAGCCCCTTTGTGATACATCATTACAACTAAATCAAGTCCACATTAAGAAGGAACCATGGGGTTGTCTCATTTGATCAAACAATCCATTTACATTGTTTAGCATATGAGCATCCTTATTCAAGAGAGAGTTGGAAATTTGGTATTTCATCTTGAAATATTAAGTCTTTGATTTTGCATATTGTAGTGGCATAAAACTCACATCAACATATCCCATATCCAACTGTAAAGAGCCTTCCTGGCTCTCTCTAATTTAATTGCACTTAAAATAACTTTCAGAATATATGAACAATAATTTTGAAATTCAATGAACACTTTCAGATTTTCATCATTTATTAGAATGATATCAGAATTATAACACCACTGAATTGCTTACAAATACTAGAATTAAAGCAACTATTATAACTGATTTCATACTACAACTAACAAATTAACCTGGCACTTTAAAATGAATCCAGCTATAGGTGTATGAAACTTACGGTTGGCTGTAACAAATGGGAATCTCTGAATTATCACAAGTCTGATTTTTTAACCCGGCTGCAAATAATGAAATCTGGAAATGGACGCAAGCCCCTTCAATCTCAAACAGCTCCTGCTATGCATGTTTCTACCCAAACATTTATCACCTTCACCCAATAAGCATCACATGACCATCCAACCAAAGAAAAAAACTCACGCAGCATGCCTGAATTGATGACGTACGGCAGGCTGGAAAAATATGAAGTCTTTAATTCCATACGGCTGCACTTAGGAATTCTGGAATAGAAGTCTTTGTCTTTCAACTCCCAACCTGTAGCATTCATTGTAGATTTCCCCAATCAATTCTAATCCTCAGCAAGAAGACAAATCAAATCCCAGAATGAATAAATTGATTTGCCTGTAGAACAAACTTCTCAGAATTCCAATATACATCAGCACTGGATTAAAATTCAAAATCAGAACTACAGCTGCAAAATTCACCATCAACCTGTAATGGCTCAAATTGCCAGAAGAGGAATCGGTCCTCAAAACCCTAGCTGGGTTGTCTCTCTCACAAACTTCAATAAAATCATAATTCAACAATGGATGATTTTCCTTTCACAAAGCATTGCTTTTACAATTCAAAAGTGTCTTCTCTCACACACTTTTCACTTAAAACACTTTTTATACTTAGGCACATATTGAATAATATAATTTATTGATTCATTTGGCTCCAAAAACAGTCTTTTCACCAATATCATGAAAATATGACACAAGGTCCTAGTTTCTTGTGCCCAAGATTTATAATTTTTCATCCTGGTTCCAACAAGCTATAACACTAAGGTATCCAACATATAATACCAACAAAAATGGCAACCCTAGCAAATTTAATTAAATAATAATAATAAACCACCCGTCTTGCGAAAACAATTGAAGCGTCTGAATCAAAATTTGCCTGCACAGGATTGATCCAGATGATGAAAGATGATGAATGAACTTGACGGGGTGACTTACTAAAAATAAATGCTCTCCAAGATTCTTGGAGCCCAAACCGGAATTCAGAAATGAAAACTTAGAGCATCATTCAACTCCTCTAACTCATCTGAGCTCATCGGAACTATCCATTGACTTACTATAAATAGTAAGTTCACACCAATGACCCTCTAAACACCTCACCAGACCACGAGGATCACAATAATGACCTGGCACCAGCAGATCAATGACCTGCAAAAAATGGGGACATTACACCAACAACTCTTTGATGGATTTTTCTATCTCGTGGTTAAATCTCTTTGAATGTCTATAGGGTGTGGTGATGACTAGCTTCGCTCCTAGTTCAACGTAGTGTCTGGATCCTCTGTGTGGAGGTCTCCCTTGTGGTATTTCTTTGAAGACTAAGTTGTACTTATCTAGGATAGATTGTATTTCATCATCATGGTAATATTGTTGCTTCTTACCCTCCCCCTCGGGTGTCATCAAGCATTGAGTTGCCCATGCAATGTCTCCTTTTTTGAAAATGCTCTCCATCCTTTTAGCTATCACCACATGAGGGCTTCCATCTAAGATTCCATAAAATGTGGTCTTTTTCCCATTTTCTCTAAATTTAAATTCCATGGTTCCAAAATTTTGGAAATCCCAAGGATGGCATTGGTTTCTCCCAAATCCACCACATAAAAATCATTAGTGATAGCATGGTTGTTAATGATTAATTTTAATTGTGGGACCTTGGTGGTGCAAGATAATTGGTATCTATCTGCCACCATGGCTTTAAAGTTTAAGCATGTCGTGTTCCTTAGTTTGAAGACCTTGCTCTGCTACCAATGCCCCATCTATGAAATTATGTGTTGCCCCACTGTCAATGAGCATTGTGATTTTCTACCCTCACAAAATTTCCTTAACCTTGAAGGAATTATATCTTGGAGTTGACATGGTGGTGATTACCCCTTCATCTGCTTGGGGTAGTTCCTCCTTGATACCTTTGACAGTGTCTCTTTTCACTTTGTCTTGGATGTTAGGCCTTATTTCAATGTAGTGGACTTTCCCTTTTCCCCTACAATTGTGTTTGGGTTTCCATGATGTTTTACAAGCGAAACATAATTTTGTTTCCTTGATATTTCTGATCTTAAGTTTTCTTTGAATTTGGAGTGTATTAATGTCCATATTCACCTTCCTTCAAGGATGTTTAAAGACTGATTTTGAACGCAAGTATAAGATTGAAAACAGAACAATAATTTGATGCACCAAAACACAAATCTGGGACTCACACATGACACAGGAATTGTATTAATAATGATAGCACTTTAGATTACAATAGTTTCGGACACACACAGAGCTAGTAGAATAGGGTGAGCAGTTACTCCCACCGAAACTGCAAATACCAAATAGGGAGGGTCTTTCACCTCCGAAATGGCGTACCACAGAACTCCAACTAGAATTCGCAATTACAAATAAAATATCAAGTTCGCATGAAAAATACATCCTACGTGCCAGTCATAAATACCCATTGGATAAACTCCCGAGGGTGCACAAATAGAGTCAACACGGCAACACCTACACCTACGGTAAAAATAAAAGATGGGCCTGAGATATACATAAATCGATAGGGACCCCAAATACAAATATTATTATCTTATTTTATTTAATAACGGGGACATCACAAACTGTCATACCTACTCCATTAGTGCTTTATCTAATAGGTGGGAGCAATCCGATACTGGGCAGAATGGTTCTTCAATGGCAAAGCTTCTTCTTGCAGTTTATTAAATAATCCTTCATCCTTTATAGCCATTTTCGATATCTGTTAGAACCTCTACAAGCCTTTGTTTTCCAACCATTGGATCAGTGTATTGATTCTTCTTTACTTGTTCTAAAGTCAAAACTGCCATTTCTTCTTCAGTTCCAACCATGTCCACATCCAATGCCAACTTTCCTAATCTGAACTATGGACACAACAAATTAAACTCACAGAACTCATGCCCTTTCTACCTAAATATTTCATATAGACTAAGAACTTTTCTAGTGTATTATCTTCTTCTTAAATAAAAAGTTTACATTCTACTCAATTTTGATATCTGACACCAACACTACTAAACCTTACACATTCCCTACAACTAACAATAAATTGCATTGTGATATATTCTAAACTTTAGTTTAATGCTAAATGTAGGGTATGATCAAAATTTTCTCTTCTACTATGTTATTTTCAATGTATCCTTAAAAGAAAAAGAAATGCATTCATACCTCTTGAAGGCGCCAAAGTCCATAAGGGTGTTGTAAAGACCCAAGAAGATTGCATATGAAAACACCATGCTCACTGCAGCTTGACATTGTAGATAGCTGGGAAAAGTTCTGTCCCTGAATGGATTTGCTAACAAATAATTCAGCCAAAAACCATGGAGCCAAACAACCAATTCAATTAGTGTAAACAGAAGGAGCTTCTTTGTTCCCTAGAAAATAACTTCAATACAACATATATTGCTATGCAATGAAAAATAGTAACTAATATCAAGAATTTACATACCATAAAGACATCAAGTATGAGGTTGACTTTGTTGTTGCTTCTTCCTGAAGCAGTTTCAAGGGCCTCATGAGGGCATACATATGCAGAAAAGTTGAAAAAAGCAGCATCCCATAAAGGTGCAATCCATTTCGCAGCATCCTTGGGAAGAAAACCAAGGTTCACACTACTAGCATACAAGAATCTTCTAGGAATATTAGTTGAAAATTCTGCATGGCATTGGGCTTCATCTCAACTTTCAAATTTACATTAGATTACAATAAATATTGAAACTAAGTAGAAATGATAAAATTCAATGGCTATATAATTTAAGGACACTTAGCAACATACCATCTCAGACTAAAATTCACTGACCACAAAGGAAACCTACTATTTGTTCATTAAACGTATACATTCTATCTATATGGAAAAAAGACTATCAAACATTTTATTGAATAAAACCTTCTATCAGAGGAGCCATTTTGTCACAGACAATGACACTGATGGCATTTGGATCAGCACACACATTACGTGTCCTTCTCAGCAACACTGGTATCATACCATCCACATTTGGTCTTGAACTTCTAAGTAGAGTAGTAAGAGCCTTCAACCTTTCTCCCTTTGGATCAGCAACAGCACGGAAATGAAAGCTTAATCCAACAACAGAGGTTGGTACAGTGCCAAGATAATTTGCAGTGGTAGATGTGCAGCTTGAGGACTTGGGATTGAACTGTATTGCAGAGATAAGAATATACTATAAGCCAATTATTTCCAAAATTAGCAATAATTAACTAGTTCAAAAATTTACTTATCGGTCACCATGCCTGTAATTTTTAATTTACTAGATATTGATATTATTCACAATCTTTATTTGGATCTTTCCAGTTTAAAATAGATGTTATTGTAAAATGCATAAAAGTTTTCTTGTTTTTTGAAGTAGTCCATCTTTTTATTAGCCAACATAAGCCAAAACTTGCAGTGTTCTTTCTAACAACAATTGTTTCTACTTTTTGGATGGAAACATCAGAAATCTAACGAGATGACAAAGTCCAGCAAATAACAGATAGCTGTAGGCTTAATAAACTTCTTTAGGACCTGCTGTTGAATAGATCAAGATGTATCAATTTTCAACAAACACTCTCAAACAGGAAATATCTCAGTAATGGAAGCTACAGGGTACTATTGCAATCAGTTTTGAAGAAAGAACCCAATTTGCAAAATGCTTGGATCATTGAACCCTAACCAAAATCAATAATCTTTTTGTTATCTATCTAAAAATTCTTATTCTCAAATCACCTCAACAATAGAGAAACAAGGCCCCTCAGAATGTCTCACGTGTGCAAAAGATTTTGTTGGCATTACCGGTAAGGAATGCAACCGGTAAAAGGTAAAGAGACCACCGGTAATTACCAATGGTGTTGTCATTGATGTCATTAAATGTTTAAGCTAACAATGTCCAAATGCTAGGGAACAGGTGTGATGGAGCCCTGATTTCATAAAATCAGGGCATCCATTTGATCACCATTTTATTTATCCATTTTCCACTTTTGGTCTTATATTCTAAATTGTTAATCTTTTTTTTTAAAATAAAAAAACAAGAGACTTTCATATCTACTTGTTTTCCATTCTAGAGGTGATATTCATATTCTATGTTCTAACTATTCTATGCTGCAGTGACTGGTTAATACATCTTATTTCCAGAATCTAATTTTATTTTTCTGTTATACAGTATTCCATATTATTGAGTATCATTGAGTCTACAGAAGAAGGGCATACTGGAATCATGTGCTTTACAAGCACAATAAAATCTGTCTATTTTAAGTTTTTTCAGTGAAATCATGTTCCAGATTCAGCAGATGATGTTTAGCAGCATATAAATATATATAATTTGAAATGCCAGATAATATATAAGCTGCCAGTGACTAAGAGAGTGTCAAAAGGGTAACAGATTAAGAACGATGGGATTCATTGGAGAAGTGTCTTCAAATATCAAGCAGATAGAACTCAAAGACAGCATTTATAGGATCCTCTTCTTTGCCAACGAACTTTGGGGGGTTTGAGAATGTATAGAGAACGGATGGCATAGAAGACTTCAATATATATTCCGAGCCAAATGTTTTCAATACAAACATCATCACCAAAACCTGCTGATGAGTTATAAGTTCACATGTGTATTTTTGCAGACAAAATATCAGTCCCAGAACACGCATCTCTGGATATTGTACAGAACAAAGAAAGACATATAGAAGTGGAATAAAAGCCTAAACATTTGTTTTGATTAACAGCATTTAATAACGCTTTGTGTTTGTCACAGGTGCTTAAGTGGAAGATGAGGGGCGCGTACGTAAATTTGGAGTTTTGATTTCGTGAACAAAGACTACAAGCATGAAACAATAAGATAGGGAGCAAGTCAAAGTAGTGATATATATGAGAAGTCACACCTCATACGGAATTCCAGACTGCTTCAGACAGGGAGAAGATTGACTGCGTAATTCAAAGCTGGAACCGTCTGAAGATATATACAGAGGATGATGACCAGTATGGGAATGAAGATGTGCACAGGAGTGGAAACATGCGCCAGGAAGTGACCTCACGACAGTTTGAACAGGTCTGGAGATACGCACAGGAGGAAGTCACGCCAATGAAAGAAGCACACGCCTGAAGATATATACAGACTTATCGGGCATACAGAAAGACTGACTACAGTTACTCCATCCTTGATTTCTCCTGTGCTGTTTGATACCATCCTACAGGAGATCAATCCAGTGCGTCTCATATGATGAATGAGCGGTGGGACATCCACATCCTCTTTGATGCCAGTATTGTCATGGTGGTTGACACATCTGCGAATATATATTGACCCGACAAATGTCTATGGCTAAATATCGGATGCCAAATTGAAGCATAGATGACAGTAATGTAATTCCCGAAAGCACTGTCAAAGAGTTGAAATGTATTGGACTCTTCATATTATAGATGAATGTTTTAAAATATCAGGTGGTGTGTGGTGAGGTGTCTACACGGAACAATAAATATGCATCCAAATGAAGAAGAATGGGAGCGGAAGTTCGCATAAACAGAAAGTTTGATTTGCCATTTGTCTTATCGATAAACATGCTCAGGCAACGTAATAATGGAGATGAGTATTCATTCTTGGAGAGATATGACGGTTCACAGATTAAAGTCTCCACCTGTCATTCACGGCTTTGCTCATATTAAGAACTTCAGTTCTATTAAAGTTTAATTACAACAGAGGACAAATATATTAATATTCTTTATGAAGCGGTGTGTCTTGCCAATGATAACCGCGCAACTCTTCATTTGTCACTTGTTATGAAAAGGTGCAGTGCTTGGGAAAGCAACCGCATTCCTTTTCTTTTTCATATAAATATTAGATAAAGAAATCAAAATAGGGGGAACAGAACACAGCCGGTTGAAAAACTGGCAGAATACTATATTTGGATATATTATTCTTGCATTGGCAAAGGGATGAAATTTTTGAACTAAGCCTGTGGATGGCGAATTTTTGAGTAAATATATTCGAATTGCTGAGTCTGGAGTCAAATTGTATTGGGTTGATCATCCGTAAGGAGTGTCCTTAATGCAATCTTGTTTCAGGCACAATCTGTAAGCGTATTTATTTTGTTTGTGCGTATTAGAGTTTTTAAATTATTATTAAGTTGTCCTTTATAAATATTTTATTGATTTCTATAAATATTTTAATATTCGGATAAGTGGACTGGATCATTATTGCATTTTAAACTTGATGAACATAGATATTGTGAAATACTTAATTGTTTCCATATTTATGTCTGGTTTGTCTCCGCATGGAGTTAAAATACATCCTAGACTAGTTTAAAATAGCGTTCATATAATTGATCCGTCGCGTCTAGATTATTAGTTTATTTATAGTTTTAAATTCATTAAAGTTTTATAAAGTTGTACGTTTCAGCTTATAATATTGACTTTGTAGGCCCATTTAATTAGGCACTGGTCTTTATATTACTCTTAATTCATAATTCATATGCTGGCATTTATTTCGTCTCTCCTTTGAAGATTTAATATATTCATTTGTGGCATTAATCCATAATTATTATTTAAAACACTCTTATATTTATACAATCGTTTACTTTTGTTATTACTTCATAATTTGCAAAGCTTTCTATAATTCTTGCCATTTTGTAAGCTTTCATTATATTCGCATTTTAACCATTCTGCTATAAGCATCTTGGGCGTAAGTGTTTTGTTCAGGTGCACCCGCCTTGGCCTTGCAAAGCCAGAAGTGCAGGGGACTCGGATTATGCCGTTTAGTTCCGTCAAGTTGGCCATAGCTAGTTGGATATCCCAGCATCGAGTTGGCAAGACTCGTAGGATTCCAATCTGTGATTTTGGGAACCAACAAGGTGACAAGGGAACATGTTTAGGAAACCGGTGACACAGTGATGAGCTCAGTATTGTCCAGCAATTCACTTAATGCTCAGAGTAGCGACCGGTGAAGTCAATAACTGGAGCAGTGACCCATGTAGACTGAGAACAGAGAAGTGACTGGTGAAGACAAAGACCAGAACACTGCATAAGGAAAGGTGTAAACCGGTCACAAGTGATCGGTAAGATATCATTGAGACCGGTGAAAGGCACAGTTGAAGGCTATTGAGGAGATTCTTTTGCTGTCATTTATTGCACAAATCATGGAGGAATTTTTTTAAGGGAAAGTATGTGACACGCATCTGATGTTTCCTTTAGAAGACTGAAACATGACTGAATGGCGGATTCATGGCAGATCCTCTATTAAGGGAAAGCTTGTGTCACGCATCTGATGTTTCCTCTCATGACTGAAACATGACTGGATGATGGATCAAAAGGAGATCTTCACGAAGATGTCACGAGCCCTAATCAGTACAAATAATGCTAATTAATATAGTAATAAATTAATAAATATAATATTAATAATTGATGCTAATCAATATTATTATATGACAATATAATATTACTAATTAATATATTACTGATCAATATAATATAATATAATTATGTTACAAATAATAATATTTTTAATACATTAAATATTAAATAATAATATTAATATAATAAATAGTAAATCTTTAATTAATTAATTATTAATGATATATAATTATTAATGGAATATAATAATAATCTATAATTATTATCAAGAGATAATAATAATATATTGTTAAAATATTATTAATTAAAAATAGATGATAATATTAAATAGATAACCAATAATATAATCACAATATAATAATATTAAAATAAATAATAATAATGATGAAATAGTATAATTAATGTAATAGCACACAATCAATATAATATATGAATATAATTTAATATATTATTAATAAATAAATAATAATAATAAAATTAAGATATATAAAGAAATAGATTAATAATAATAAATTTATTATTAATATAATAATATGAAAATAACATCAAATATTTAATGTTTAAATAAATAAACAATATATTATATTTATAATAATATTTATTATAAATTAATAATAATAATGTTTAATAATTAATATTAAGCAAACAATATTTAATGTTTTATAATAATTATTATAATTAATATTATTAACTAATTATAATATTTAATAATAATATTAATTATTATTAACAATTAATATTAAATGCAAATATGTTCGAACCATACCAAATGGCAAATACTAATGGTCATACTATTACACCTAGTATTATCAACATTACAATGCATACGGTTATACCAAGGCATTTGATTAATAGTTTATACTCATTACAAGACATTCGATTAATAGTTTATACCAGTTAATATTTCCTTCAAATGCATACGGTGGTAAAACTATTATTGTTTTAAAACGCACCGCATTATTAATATATTCACACGGTAACATTATTGTTTTAAACGCAAAGCATTATTAATCATATTATTGTTTAAACTATTATCTAGACACGAATATTAATTATTATCCAACGCACAACAATATTAATCAAGTTTAAAACAATGATAGCTTAATGCTGAAACGTCCGCTGTAGGGACACACCGTTTTGTCCAGACTTGTATAAAATTGGTGCTCTGTGCTGTCATTATGGGAAGGTAGAAAGATAAGGTCAGCAATAAGAAAACATATCATACGGAGGAGCATGTATGGTTTAAGAGATATGAGTCTCATAACATAGTATGCACGGAATCAATAAGAGAAATTAATAATAGCGATAAGGCAAAGCTTCTTCATGTTTCAGTCAACGTAGAAAGAGAAATAAATACGAAGAGGACTTAAATAAATAAGGAAGTAAGCAGTCTCATTCAAGCAGTGAAACAACGGGAGAAAGTTGGCACTTCCAATCATCATCTCCGATGAAGCACAGTCCGCTGAGTTAGAGTATATACAATTAACGATGGCATTATAAACACTAAATCGAAAGCACCATTAGCATGGAGATCTTATGGGTACGTACAATACGTAATCTTTATCACCAAGGAAACTCAATAGTATATATATTTATGTTTGCTAATCAAATGAGGAAGAGAAATACCAGATATATATATATTTGGTGATATATGTTCAGAATTATATAGTAAATAAAATAAGAAATATTATATATACATATTATTGTAGGAACAGTCAGCAAACAGTACCATTCTGTACCCAATGATAGATTTGATTTCTATTAAAAATAAGTAATTCTATTAGGGTCTAATATATATATTATATATCTGTTTATATATATTATATATCTATTTATATATATATATATATGTAGTATTGAATGTTCTAATATATGTTAAGTATATATATTTTCAAATATAATCGAGTTATATATATCTGATTTATATATCTAAATATTCTAATTCATATAATGGAATATTTTAATTGGAACGAAAAACATCTTATGGTTGGAAACATTACAAATTAAAACTTATAAGTTCAATTCAGACCCTTAAAGGGGAGTTTTAGTGAGAATCAAGAAAGGGACCGAAAAGGGTTCATTACAGAAGATCGCAACAACAAAGAGCGAGAAGATCTTTCGTAAATTGATTTGAGCGACATGCGTATCTTTCTCCTTCTATATAGCTGCCCCATGCTCTGCAAGAAGTATATTTATTCTTTAGTTGGCGAAGTAAATCATTTGCCTTCATTCTGCCAACAAGAAAGAGTGAAACTGCACGCTGATCAAAGCTGTTGCTGAAGAAAGGAAAAAGAAGAGAAGAAGAAAAAGAGGAGAGTGTACAAGGAAGCACAATGACCTGAGGAGAGCATACCAGTGGTGCTTGGTGATGACTCTCAGTGAATGAAATAGTGATCTTATTAGGCTTTGCAAAGCCACTTCAAAATATCAACCCTTCTATTGCTCTCTAACAATTGCAATAGTCAAATCCCTGTATTTGGGTGGACATTAACAGGTCCCTTGTACTAAACCCCATAACCAGGTGACATCTTGTTGATGTTTCAAAGTCCTCTGACAAGGAAGGCTTTAACAGGCCTTATTCTAAATCCCTTAACCGGGTCACACCTAACAGTGTGTTTGTAATCCCTTCACAGGGAAGGCTTTTCACAGGGCGCACTTTAGAAGGGTGCAAAATTTGTGAGTTTCTACTCACATTGTGGTTTCCTCCCATTTTGGGTTTCCACGTGATATATCTAGTGTTCTATGTTGCTGTGATTTTTTGTTGATCATTTCTCTTATAGGATATGTTTTGCATGCGATAATAGTTAGTGGATCTAAGACTGTCTTCAAGTTTTATTGGGTGTTGATTCACCCCTCCCCTCTCAGCACCGGTTGAGACTATCAGATTTTATTGACCACAGTCTTAGCATTTGTCCATATGCTTGCAATATATGGACAAGAATAAGTTCATCTTTATCCTTCAACTCAGCTGGCCCTCACACAGCTGCCTCAGAAGCATTGCCCTATAATGCAAGGACTCAAAAGGGCTTGTTGAAAGTAGAAGTGAGTAGTGGATTTGTCTACCACCATCCCTTGGATCATAAAGAAAAAAGAAGAGAACATCATATGGAATAGGATCCAGGTTGTATTGTTCCTATTTGAACTAGGATTTAAAAATAAATAATAATTGAATAATAAGATTTTTATTAAATAAATAGCGATGATAAAATTAAAACATTAAAATCAATAATAATATTAAAATATAAACATAAATAAATAATAATTAAATAAACAATAACATAGTAAATTAAGACAAAGGGGTCGATTTTACTCACGATAATAATAGTGAGAGAAGAATCCTGAATTCTTCAATATCAACGACTCATACAAGAACAATCCTCTTGCCAGCAATTCAGAATATCATTGAAACATTGACATCGCAATTTCCTCCTGTAAGCCGTTGTTGACAAGGTGAAGATTATAGCAATGTGGTTTGTATTGACTGGTGGTCTCAGCAGCTACTTTTATTATTGTCATGGTATATAACAAGTATTTCTTGGTTTTGGCGATGAAGATAGAAGTATCAGGCCCTCATCACTTAATCTGATGTGGCATGAGTTTGAGATATCAACACTTCACTTGTTGTGGGCTTGGTTTGAGGAAGGGCATAACATTCTAGCATTCATGTTGAATGTGAGTTTCTCTATAGCATCACTTTGTTGGGCTATCTTCTTTTTGAATCTCGTGGGAGTATCATTGCAAAATGATTGTCATCTTTCATGTTTTCCAAAGGGCTATTCTGCCATTTAATTTTGGAAAGTGGACACAAGGGTAGAGAAACGATAATTGCCATCATTCACTAGACATGGATATCTTTCCTTGGTAATCATAGTAGAAGGTACCTTGGCAAAACTAGTAAAAAAGATAATAATCTACAGAGATAATATAAATTGGGTTTATCGAATAATATTAAAGAGTCCATCGGGATCATATTAAAGACTATTGAATTAAGATTAGTCTCTCTTTAGCAATGAAGAGAAGTGTGATTTAATTATAGAACTGTTATGGATTATAAACGGCCACAAAATTATATTAATAAAAACGGGGCTATTTGATATAAGTAAGAAGATATCCAAAAGTTGTGATTATGATGAGTTCATAAAAACACAACTCTTCATTAATTGAAGTCACAACTCTTCAATATATATATATATAGCAATTAAAATCCATCAAGGGAATGGGAAGTCGATTACCTCTTATCTTTACCCCAATTTACATTTTTGAATCCACTCTATTGTAATGTCCCCTTTTTAGCATGACCATGATAGTGGATGGATTTAGCCTATTATTGGGTCCTTGTAGGCTAATATTGGTGTAATATTAGGACCCTATTGAGGGTTATGGCTCCGTTTGGTGGGACTTACTATTTATAGTAAGTCAATGGATGGCTCTGATGAGTTAGAGGAGTTGAATGATGCTCTCAGTTTTTATTTTTGGCTTCTGGTTTGGGCTCCAAGAATCTTGGAGGGAGTGTCTATTTTTAGTAAGTCACCCCGTCAAGTTCATTCATCGTCTTTCTTCATCAGGATCACGCCTATGCTATTAGATTTCAATTTTGATGCTTCTTCAGTCATTTTCGCAAGACAGGTGAATTATGATTATAATTTAATTATATTTACTAAGGTTGCTATTTTAATTGAAATTGTTTAATGGGCACCTTAGTGTTATAGCTTGTTGGAATCGAGATGAGAAGTTTTAAATCATGGGCACATGAAACATGAACCTTGTGTGTCAAGATACCATTATATCACTGGAAAGGTTAATTTTGGAGCAATGGGGGAGTTTAATTAATAAAGTGACTTTAATATTTGTCAACTTTAAATTATAACATAAAGTAATGAAAATTAAAGTAAATTAAAAGAGATGAAGACAAATGGAAATTGAATATTATAAAAGGGGATTTGAATTTCATTTCATTCATTCTATGCATTTTATATTATTGATTTGTGTGAAGAGAATTTGGAGACAAGGGTTTCAGAAGTTTCAACTTGGACAATTGGGAACTCTTCATAGTTTTCAGCACTTTGAATTGGTGTAATATCCAGTGAATTGTGCAAATGGCGATGACTTTACTCAAAGGCCATGATTGGGTTTATTGGTGAAGAAATATCAAAGGTTTGTGCATATACTTGATGCTTATTCATTGTAGATCTGTGCATTATCATTGGCAGCCATTATTAATCGAGTTCATACATCGCTGCCATACATTTCCAGATTTTATAATAAAAGCTTGAGGACCTCCAGGTATGAATGGTTAATGAAAAGCATTGTAAATATTTACATAAATTCTCAATAAGAATCATTGCAGCTCTATTTCATTTCTAGAATATTTTATATTTGCAATGTTATTATATCTTACCTAGCAAAATGTTTATTTTTTATTTTAAAATTGCAAATCAAAACCAAACATTCAAAAACACAAACATTTGCAAGTTGGAAGTTAGAACCTGTTGGGGTTCTTATATTTGTATCAAAGCTTGCATGCTAAGTGTTTGACAAAATGTCAAACATATAAAAGTGAAGCAATTTGGTGTTTGTCAAAGTTAGAACCAGCAGGGGTTCTGACAGTGGTATCAAAGTGGTTTCCTGTCATCCCGCAGGGTTGGAAATTTTGAGTTCCCACGCTAAATTTGTGAGTGATCATCACTCTCGTAGGTTATTTTAATCATGGACAAATAGAAGAAATCCAGTAAATATGAAAACTAGTTGAGTAGTGTGTCACGTTTCAGGAAACAAACAAGTGCCTTGGTAAATGAAATGGAGAAATTGAGGCAAACATAGGAAAGGCTAAATGCGCAACTTTCAGATCCAGTGACTGTTGATAGGGTAGCTAGGTTTATGGTTTTCTTCTTCAAAAAGTCTTTCTCACAAAGAAAGCAGGAAGAGAAATGAGAGGTTTTCATAGGTGAGACATCCGAAAATCTTCAGGATGAATTTTCAGCAGCTACTAATCATTGTGGAGTTGATTCGTGCTTTGTGGAGCAGCCACTAGTCCACCTTGCATACATGATGTTGGAGACTCTTTACAGGGACACACTAATATGACTGATTTGCTACAGGATAGCAACACCAAGTCCCACAATCATGATGAGACCAGAGTTAGTGAACAAGAAAATGATGATGACATGTTGACTACCCCTTGATGGCAACCTCACACCAGTTAGTGGTACTAAAAATGTTGGTGACACGAGGTCTGATTTTAAGGACAGCAGTCTCTTATTTGATCATGTTGATGGTGTTGCTGATGTCACTATGGGTTCTAACTCATTAGATGATAAGGTTGTATTTGAAGAATGCAAGGAGAATATGAGTTCAGACAGTTCTGAATTTTATGACAGTATTCATAATGATGAGTCAATGCAGGAGATAGCATGGAGCTACCTAGTGATGACACTCATGATTTGAGTGTTGGGGAGGAGTTATACGATTTAGATTCATGCCATAGTGATGTTGATTCACATGACAACAGTGAGTCATGTATGCAGCGACAAGAGATAGCAGAGGAGTCTCAATTAGACGATGTGGATACTAGTGTTATGGGCACCTCTAATGATTTGTATGAGGATGTTTCATGTTGCAGTGAGTCTGGTTTATCATTCCAGACGCTGAGTGATGATTCAGAGTTGTCATGCGTTGAGGATAGGTCCCAGAATCGTGATTTACAGGGACTTAAGGTGGAGGGGGTAGCAGAGGCATGTGAGGAGTTTGATATAGTTGTGGCTTCCACTTCTTTAGATGAGATATTTGCAGAGGTACCCATTAGTACCTCGTTGATGGACATGTGCGAGGTTGTTAGTGCACATGATGTTAGTGATCATGTGGTGAGCAGTGAGGATACAGTTTCCTATCACAGTGCAGTTAGTGAGTCAGAGAGCTTACGTAGGAGCCAGGGTATGCAGGGACATCATGTGACCAGACAGCTGAAGGTGAGCGATAGTCATATTTCTTCATCTCTTGAGGATTATGATGCTATCCGATAGATGTTAAATGTATTTGGTTAGGGTGCTCCTATGCCAATCATTGCGAGTGATGTCAACTTTAAATTATAACATAAAGTTTCTTTATGAGAAATGAAATTAAAGTAAATTAAAGGAGATGAAGATAAATGGAAATTGAATATTATAAAAGGGGATTCGGATTTCATTTCATTCATTCTATGCAGTTGATATTATTGATTTGTGTGAAGAGAATTTGGACGCAAGGGTTTCAAAAGTTTCAGCTTGGAGAATTAGGAATTCTTCATAGTTTTCAGCACTTTGAATTGGCGTAATATCCAGTGAATTGTGCAAATGGCGATGGCTTTACTCAGAGGCCATGATTGGGTTTATCGGTGAAGAAATATCAAGGGTTTGTGCATATACTTGATGCTTATTCATTGTAGATCTATGGATTATCATTGGCTGCCATTATTAATCAGGTTCATACATCACCCCCATACATTTCCAGATTTTATAATAAAAGCTTGAGAACCTCCGGGCATGAATGGTTAATGAAAAGCATTGTAAATATTTATATAAATTCTCAATTTCATTTCTAGAATAATTTATATTTGCAATATATATCTTGCCTGGCAAAATGTTTATTTTTATTTTAAAATTGCAAATCAACACCAAACATTCAAAAACACAAACATTTGCAATGAACAAAAGAAGAGGATCGGTCAAACCGGTGAATAAGACCTTGTCTCCAAACCAAAAGGACAAGGGAAAAGAAACCGTGAAAGAAGTCAAGAAGATTTGGTTCAAGAAGGAATCAAAGAGCTCCGCTGACGAGAAGACAGAGGGAAGATCATCGTCTGCTGATGGTGACATCTCTTCAGCAAATTGAGCCTAATAGGCTTAGAGGGAACCGGTAGCCCGTCTAATGTTCCCGATAAGACTGGTGAGCAATAAACTCACTCAGTCAGCAAGTAAAACCGGAAGATGTTACCGGTCTATCATTTGGACTGGATAGGTAAGTGTTGTCATCTCAACCGAGGCTTGATCAACAGGTAAAAGCTGAAAACCGGTTGTCGAAAAGGAAAGAAAGATTAGGTAAGACAATTAATGCTATAGCCATTAACAAATAGTTAATTACCGTTAGACCCTAAATCTATATAAAGGAAGGATGATTACTCATTTCACTTTACTTTGCGAATTGTGATTTATGATTTCTTATGCTTGAGTAATATTCTCATGCTTTGATTCGCGGTCATTGATAAGTTATTTCTGTAAGACCGATCAAGCGAATCTCAAAGTAAACCGGTTAATAGCAATGGCATCATCATCATTTGTCGCCAAGTTGATCCAAGGAAATCAATTCGACCAACCTACTTACGATATAATGACAGTACAGAATAGGGAAAACGACATGACTAGTGCACTGTCATCTATGCCAAATGGAGTTCTAATGACTGAAAATGTCACAACTTTTATACATGCTAAACAAGAAGAATTGGGTGAAACTTTCATCCAGAGCAAGTACCTCTCGCTGTGCAAAGATGGAAAGCTTCTGGATAAATACGCGAAGCTGGTATCTTCAGGGTTGATAAATGGAGTTTGCTATCCAATCATGTTTCGACCGGATTGGATATGACTAGTTCTCAGTCGTGTGCATGAACCTGGTTTTTGGCTTGCGAAAGGCACATGCACTCAAATCACCAAGGAGGATCTGCATAGAGTGACTGGGTACAGTGGCAAAGGGGAAGCCCTTACCCTCAGAACCATTTCAAATGCCACTATCGCAAAATTGACAAAATCAAAATCTGACAGTCGACTGATGATCGTTAATGATATTGAAGACGAAGGAGTTCGGTTTGCGTCTGTTGTGATAGGCTACAAGATCGATCAATCGAGCAATATCAACAGTGTACCGGGAGGAGCCATTCATGCCGCTTATCGAATCATGCATGACAACGCGCAGTATGACCTTTGCGCCATGCTTGGAGCGCAGATTTTTGAAAATCTAAAGAAGCTCGGTGTCGTAAAGAAGAAGTTCCTAAAATATGGAACCCTACTGGTATGCTTATTCTTTTATTATCAAAATTACTTTCCGAGAATAGGCAAGGTGACATGGGAAACCGATAGACCAGTTATGATTCAGATCAGTGATATGGCCAACAAACTGGGAAACCAGTTCAGAATTACTTTCCGGGAATAGGCAAGGTGACATGGGAAACCAATAGACCAATTATGATTCAGATCAGTGATATGGCCAACAAACTGGGAAACCAGTTCAGTAAAGTCATGAATGACTTTTTTGAGGCATTTCAGCTGAGGATGCACACCAGGGAAAGGATTCCTTCAACTATTGTTGACTCCTGCAAAGATGAGGTGTGTTTCCTAGTCTCCATCGATCACTGCATCATTCAAAACAGTGGAACCGAGAACCAATTATGCACCTGAACTAGGGTATGAGATATCTACCAAGACAACCAAGGCATATGCAGATGCCTTACAAGAAAGTGACCTTGATCTGTCAGCCTACCGATTTGGGACCTTTGAAGAAATTCAGGAGAATCTGAAGAAAAAGTGATCGGCCAAAGAACCTAAAAGGGTTTATGTCAAAAGGTCTCCCACTCCGAGGAAGAAGAAATCAACTGAAGAAGAACCCAAGGTGCAAAGAAAGAGAGCACAAGAAGTGTCTAGTGCTCAAGGGGAAGAAGCAGAAGAAACAAAAATTGAAGACACAACTCTTCTTCTTCGAAAGAGGAAATCTGCGAAATTGGTCAAAGAAGATGCACCGAGAGGAAGAAAACCCACAATTGATGAATTTGTTGAAGGATTAAAGGAAAGAGGTCCTATGGCATCAGTTGGAAGGAGGTATGAACTGGCTAATGAAGAAGATAGGAGAAAAATAGAAGTCATAGTTCATTGTATTCATAAGTTTCATCTTACTCCTACCGAACTTCAAAAGGTTGTCCCCGACGATCTCCAGGAGATTCTTAAAGCAAGATGGAAAGCTTCAATGGAAAGAGAAAAGGAGCTAAGAATTAGGGCTCTGCTTGAAGTACAGAATCATCTAACTCTGGATGAGGCTTTTCATCAAGCCGAATTGCACAAGCAAAATTTCTTGATAAGAAAGAGGATAAGTCAAATACTTGTTGAAGTTGACAAGGTGCATGAAGAAGGTGTTGCTACATGGACAAAACTTCTTCAGACCCAACAACAGGTAGAAGAAGAATGCCAGAAGAACACTGAGCCACCAGTCAAAGATAACGGTAAAGGAAAGGGAATTCTGGGAGTAGAGGCTCAAGTCAAAGCAAAGGTATCAACTGAACCGGTCATCGTCGATATCACTGACGACAAAGGTGGTTATCTGGCTCCACCAACCATTCTTGTGTCACCAGAAAAAGGTAAGGCTCGTACAATGATTGTAAATGATATTGTAGATGAAGTCATGGATTTTGGTGAACTAGCCAATGCGACTAAATGGTTTAGTGTGTTAGGAGAGGAAGATAAACAAGCAATAATAGTGGCTCTGTTGGAAACCTTCTTGGATTTCAACGGAAGTCCAAAAGACTATAGGTCTAAATTTCCTCCTGAACTGAATATTAGACCGATGAATAAATGGAGAACGGATATAGGCTCCAACAATAAAATTGTCAAGGAGACATTGTCGCAGGTAAAACCTGGTCTCAATGAAGCAACTATTAAACTGTTAATGGAGGAAGTATTAATGAATCTAGATACAAAGAAGAGAGTTGCCAAGATAGTAAATGGATATGAAAAGGAAGTCTATCAAGAGACACTAGATTTTTGGCAACAATATAACTTTAGTGCTCTGAAGACAACAGGTCCACAGGAAGAACCTGAGACAGCACTAGAACTACCAGTTCAATTCACTGCTCATGAACCAACTGGTGAGCAACAAGAAGTTCCAATAGAGACGTTCACAACTAATGAACAACTAAATCTGGGAGAACAAGCTCTATGTAAAGAGCCTTGGCTAGCTCTTGTTTATAAACTAACTTTTTCCACAAATTAAATTGCAATTCTAAATTTTTTTCAAACATTTATAGAAATTAATGAATTACAAATATGAATTTCAATGATACTTTTCAGATTTTTAACCTCTTGATAAATAACTACAACCATTAATTCACCACTAAATGCTTCCAAAAAATCAGAATTACAATAACTATCAAATTAATTCCCTATTACAAGCATTCACAAATAAATTTGGGCACCTTTAATTACATGTGATTGCTGGAAAAGAAATGCAGCCCAAGGGAACTGAAGCACAGCTGCAAATGAAGAATGCAGCCTCCCAGATTATTATCGCAGCCTTCATTAAATGATTTGCAGCGTTCTTTGGATGTTACGCAGCCTTCAATAACAACCGCAGCCTTCTCATAAGTATTACGCAGCCCTCTTGAAGTTTGACACAACTCTATAAATATGCTACACCACCCTCTCATGTAGACACAGCCAAACTAGAAGATACAACAGCCTTCCAAGGACACGAGATATTCTGAGAAAATCGAACTAGAATTATGTATACCTCTGTAACAGCGGCAATTTAATAATTCTCTTCAAATTTGCATCCACAAAATCAGAATAAATTTCCAAAATTTAGTTTGCAAAATTTACCATCAATCAGTGATGATTCAAATTGTCAAAGAGAGGAATCAGTCCTCAAACCCTAGCCATTTCTCACAGCCAAGAAACTTTATAAAATTTTTATCAAATGAACAATAGATATCTTAGAATGAGCTCTCAAGTCCCTTTTTATTCTTTCTTGTGAGAGCTCAAACACAATTCTTACCAATGTGGGATAAAAAGATATACTTTTTTCTTTTAATAATTCATTTACTCCAATACTTTAAATTAATACCTTGGCTTAGGCTTCCATGAATTAATTATATAAATAGCCCCTTCCCATGATGACTCAACCGTCAACTTAAGTGAAATTATAAAATTAAATTATAACTTTATAATAAGCCATTTAATGATTTAATAATAATTTGGCCA
Organism: Chamaecyparis obtusa; assembly: GCA_027943335.1. Classification (NCBI taxonomy): domain Eukaryota; kingdom Viridiplantae; phylum Streptophyta; class Pinopsida; order Cupressales; family Cupressaceae; genus Chamaecyparis; species Chamaecyparis obtusa. The sequence goes on along the minus strand of BSBK01000790.1, from coordinate 3,832,479 downwards.
CCAAAACCCTTGTAAAGAAATCATCAGCATCAAAAGTACCAACAACAGCATCTGAGAAACTGCAGTCAACACCCAAATAACTGACATCACTGAAAACATCATCTGAAGACCAACTGTGGATGCCGATGCAGGAAACAACTCAGCGGAACTCAACCCAACTGAAACATCAACTTTGTCAAAACTTGAGTCCCTGTCTATCTGGAACTCACGCCCAACTGCACTGGGAAAACAACAGTGACCAAATGTGCCTGAATCACTGTTATCAACTCTGCCATCTAATAAACAGTCTTAAGTGTGTGGATACTGCAAGTAATCTAACTTGCAACTACCAAATCCATGTGCAAACAATGGTGCTAATCCATCCCATAATGGATGGTAAGATACTGAAGCCGATTTACCCCTGCGTGAGATCAAATCTTCCACCTGTGGGTCAAAAGAAAAATGATGAGCATACCCCACCGTCTAATGTTCGTAAGAAGCCCCAATCTCTGTCAATGGCTCATCATTACCAAACTGGGAATCAAGAGATGGCTCTAATCTCTGACTCCGCATAACTGTAGGCTGGGTAGGTACTTGAGCAATCCTCTCAACAAATCCAACCTCGAAATCCCTATGGGGAAGCATAGTAGAAAGAGTCTCCACAATCTTCCCAGCCAACCTCCAAATAGCACAAGAGCCTCGGATGAGAGTACCCTCAGACGCTCTATAAGAATCTTGTCGAACATCTGCACTCTCAAGTAAATACTCCATAAAAGACTCGGTGCAGTAGAAATTATACATGGAAGCGTCAATATGCTCCCCCGCAATCCACAGCTGATCCCTCTGAAAATGTGGCACAACCAACTGTCCCATGCTATCAGCTATGTGAGATGATGAAATGGATTCACTCCCAGCTAAGGGAAGCAAATCAACCTGAGAGCTCGACTCCACTGGTACTCCTACCTCAACCATACCAAGTGCTCCCATATCCTGAACAGATGTGTCTGCAACAACATCATGTTCCTCAACACCAACTGTAGGAGCAAACTCACCACCAACCACCTCAATGTGCAATCGAACTGGGTCTGGGGCTGGTGTGGACTGTATATGCTCCAACTCCATGGTCACCTCCTCTAACTGGATCTACGAATCCTGAAGAGCCCGCTGAGTGTCCTCTAACACCTTAGTAGTCACTGTGAGCTCCTGGGTAAGCTCACTCACCTCCTCCTCTCTATCCATCAATGCCTCATAAGCTATACTCCCCCACTCCACTAGGTGATCTCGATCGGCTACCATCTGTAAGTAATTTTGTCTCAAAATCTTGACAGCCTCACGCAATGAATGAATCTCTGTCAATGAGAGATAACCACTGCTAGACTCATCTGTCATAGGGGCACCCCAACCATAAACAACCAACAACTGACGAGCGGCATCAAAATGCTCGAGAGTAGAAGTAATCTCTCATCAACTCGCAACTGGCTAGTCACATGATGACTTTGCACAACAGGCCTCCTATAAACAACCTCAGATGCACTGTCTACACTATGAGAGGAAGCTGTATCCAACCAACTCCCCTCAAGATCACTCTCTCTGTGTACTTACATCTGAGTACACCTCTACACTCTAAGTACAGGCATCGGACACGTCCTCATCTAACCCCGAGGAAGCTGCTACTGAATCTGACTCAACACAATCTCTAGCTACCTCGTCCTCTACAACCATCTGACAGTCCAGATCTTGAGACACATCCTCATGAGTTACCAAAGAAGTAACCCCGTCCCTAAAAGTGGAAGCCCTGGCGGTAACAAACTCCTGCCACTCATAAGCTTCCGTGTCCTCATCTGTGAGTCCCTGAAAAACATAATCCTGGAACCCACTACCACCATATGTCAACGCTAAATCTACACCCAAAGTCAGATATAGGAAGCCGAAAATACTACAACACTCATCATCCTCGCTCTCAACATCGGAGATATCTACAATGCTAGTGTACACATCATCTATCTACATCTCCTCTACTAACTTTGGCTGTATACACGACTCAATATTTTCATGTGAATCAAATAAACTGTGGCATGAAACTACGTCGCCCAAATCAACTGCAACACTCCCATCCTGAGTGTCATCACTAGAAAGCTCCATGTACACATCCTCAACACAGGAAAAAACCATTGTCTCTTGTACTGATCCCACACTACGACTGCTATCATAAATCTCTGAGCTGTCAGAGCTCATACGCTCCTCACAGTCATCCCCCAACAACTCATAGGGGGTGTCATCTCCAATGCAACTCACAGCATCCTCAAAAGTGTCATCAGATGTGTCTAAACTATCAGCTCCCACATCTCCTGTTGAAATCTCAACTGCTGACACGTGACTCTGCACACATGACTCAACGTCAAGCTATGCACCAATAATGTTGGAGCATGAATTGTCATCAAATGACCCTGTTGTAATGCCCAGATCACCAAACTCACCACTGGGAGACTCCGTACATGCCTCGATCCCAACTGAGGAAGCAACTGCCTCCTGAACTGAAGCGACACTACTACAGTTGACATAGACATCTCAATTAATAACTCCCTCCATGAAAGAGTCTGAACCCTCAGTGATAACTGCAACATCAGCTGACTCTGTACAATCCATAGTGACTGCTCTGGGAGCCTCAACCTGGTAATGCTCAGCGCTGCTGTCAACCCATGACACTGTAACACCCATTGGCTCCTGTGCAATAAATCCATCACCACCACTGCGGATGGGAATAGCAGGTGCTGAACTAGATGTAGGAACATTCGAGCTACACTGTGATACCTCACGAGAAGGTGTTGGGGCAGCCTTAATGCAAGATAAGCACCCTATTGCATTTCAGAGAAGGAAGCTGAGAGGTGTCGAGAGGAGTTACAACATATATGACAAGGAAATGTTAGCCATTATGCATGCCTTTGCTAATTTCAGACAGTAATTGGTGGATAGTAAATTTACAGTTAAAACTGACCACAATAGTCTCAAACATTTCTCTAGGCAAAAGGATCGAAACGATACACAACAAAAGTGGGTCAGCAAATTACAGTCTTATGATTTTGACAGTCTTTGTCATGGGGAAGATAAACATTGTTGTTGATGCCCTACCCAGCAGATCTCATTTGAGTACCTTGGGAGTGATAGAAGATGACTAGAGGGAGTTGATCTCAACAGAGTATGCAAAGGACACATGGGCCACTGAGATCATAGATGGGCACTATTTGAGATGATAGGTACACTGTTGTAAATGATTTGACCATTTACAAGGAGAGGATCTTGTTGGTGCCAGGATCTGCTATTGAGCATAAGGCTTTGAGAGCTTTCCATGACTCACCCATGGCAGGGCATCTAGGCTATTTCAAAACCAACAAGCAGGTGAGAGAGTGCTTCACTTGGAAGGGTCTCAAGACGAATGTGTTATAGTATGTGAGAGAGTGTCCGATATGCCAACAGAATAGACATGAGCACTCATTTTCAGGTGGTTTGTTGCAGCCCCTACCCATTCCAAAGAGAAAGTGGGACAGTGTGTCGATGGATTTTATCATGGGCCTACCTAATGTCCAAGGCAAGGATTGCATCTATGTCGTAGTGGACCAAGTGACTAAATTTGTGCATATCTTTGCTATTTCGTCCATGTATACAACAACTCAAGTAGTAGAATTGCTCTTTAGGAAGGTATTCAGATTGCATGGGGTGCCACAAAATATTGTTAGTGACAAGGAGAGTAAGTTCATGAGCAATTTTTTCTAAGAGCTCTTCAGACTGTGTGGGACAAAGCTCACTCCAAGTACCAGTTATCACCCACAAACAAACAAACAGACAAAGATTGTTAATAAGTGGGTAGAGGGATACCTTTGTAATTTAATTTGGGAGAATACTACTAAAATACTACTTACCACATGTCCATTTAGATGTCACCGTTTATGGCCCTATATGGATATGAGGCTCTGAGTTTCTTGGATTTATTGTTTGGCGACAACGGAGTACAAAAGGCCAAGGATTTACTACAGGAAAGTTAGGATATTATGAGATCCTCAAAAAGAAAACATTCAGAAAGCTCAAAACCAACATAAATAGTATGCAAATCAGCACAGAGTTGAGTGGTCGTTTGAGGTCGGTATCATGGTTTATCTCATGCTGCAGCCCTACAAACAGTCTCAAGAAGAGTGTGTTGGCAATAAGTGATGATAACCGGTAAGCCTGCTACCGGTACTAGTGTTGTCACTGATTGGAAAAAGAGTATTGAGACTTGTTATCTCTATACTGTCTAAAGATCCAAGGAGATCTATACAAAGGAAAGATGGTTTGGCATATGGTGCCAACATACAAGAACTGATCACTTGTCAAAGCATCTACAACCGGTGTAGTCAAACACAGAGAAAAGAGTGAACAACAAACCGGTCTCAACAATACAACCGAGGACGGTGCAACCGGTGAGGCGAGCCAAGAAAAAGGATAGTAACAGGTTAACGACTCTTACCTGTTCACAGCATGAGGATCTCAACCGATCTATTAAATGACTCCGGTATGAACTGAGGAAGTCATAGTCAAACTATCTGTTCTAACCGACTCTTTGACCGAGATTTTCTGCACTAAATCCGGGAATCTTTGAGTTAAACTAGCAATCGGTTTGAGGCGCATTTGGAGGATTTAAAGCCGGAATCAGTGGCTTTAAAACAAAGTGTTATCTCCTATGAAGGAAAGTTGCTTGACACGCAACTATTGCTTTCTTCATATGGTAGATAAAGCAAGTGCACGCATCGGATGTTTCCTCAATAAACTGGTACTTCACTGAGTAATGAATCCGATAAGGATCTACAATTAGGTCATGCATGCGGAGCGCAATTAGGGATAAGACTCTATATATTCTTCTGCCTAAGGCAAATAGAAGTTGCCTTCATTTTGCCAGAGAAAAGAGTGAACCTGAAAAGCTCAAGAAGAGCTAGGATAAATCAGAAAGAGGAGAAAAGAAAGAAGTGTGTGTAGACAAGCACAACAGTAGAGGAGAACACACCTGTGGCGACCGGTGACGATTCTCAGTTGAGCACAAATAGAGATCTTATCAGGCTATACAAAGCCAATTGTAAAAGGTCATTCTTCTATTGTTTTCTAGCAACTACAATAGTTAAATCCCAGTATTTGGGTGGACTCTAACAGATCCCTTATATCAAATCCCTTAACCGAGTGGCATCTTGTAAGGTGTTCAAAGTCTTTTAACCAGACAGGCACTAACCGGCCTTATTGTAACAAATCCCTTAACCGGGTCGCACCTTGCAGTGTGTTATTATCCTTTAACCGGGAAAGCTCCTTACAGGGCATACTCCAGAAGAGTACAAAATTTGTGAGGTCTCCTCACACCATGGTTTTTACCCTAACTGGGCTTCCACGTGATAAATCTGGTGTCACTGTTTGATTGTTTGCTTACTGTTATTATATGCTTATATTTGACTGCCTTTCAGTTGTAAGTTTACTTCACCGAATTTAAAGAGAAGAAGTTTTAGAGGTGTTGATTCACCCCTTCCCTCTCAACACCGATTGAGACTGTCAATTGGTATCAGAGCCAAGTCTTCTTTTCTTTATCGCTTAATTGCACAAAGAAAAAGTCAAGATGATGAGAAAGGAAGGACCAAAGTTTTCAAAAGAAAACTTTACTCTGTGGTGCAGCAGAATGAAGTTGTACATGAAGACCATCGGTGATCAATACTGGAATCATGTTACCACTGATTACACTGAACCCGCTGGCACCCTGACACCCGATCAACTGAAGATCAAAACCGAGCACATAGCTGCTATGCACATGATAGCTAGCACACTACCTGATCATGTTTATGCTGAGACAGAACATCTTCATTTTGCCTTTAAGATGTGGGGCAAGTTGTAAACGGTCTATGGAGGAGATCCAAATGTTCAAAGAGCCAAGGTGGAAAGCCTCAGAGGAAAATATGATGATATGAGGATGAATGAAGGAGAAGACATCGAGAAATATAGCAACCGGATCAAAGAGGTGATCAACTCCATCAGAAGCGTTGGAGGAACGCTCAGTGAAGAGGAGGTGGTTAGCAAAATATTGAGACCTCTCAGACCTCAGTACGCTATCAACATCTCGGCCATTCAAGAGCTTAGATCAGTGACCAAAGATAAAGTCACCCTAGACTGTGTAATCGGTAAGCTGGCTACTTTTGAATTAAGTAATTTTGATAATAGCTTATCCATCCAGGAAGCAACTTTTAAGTCATCTACCAATATCTCTTCAACCAAAAAGGGAAGAGAAACCGGTAACTGCTCTACCGGTAAGATTGGTAACCTTGTTGAGAATCTGCTCTTAGAGGAGATGGAGTAAGATGAGTTTGAAGCACTCATCGCCAGGAGATTCCCCAGAGGGAAAAGGAAGTACAAGGGAAAGCTCCCTTTGAAATGCTTCTCTTGCAACAAGATAGGACATTGCTGCAAGGTATCCTAATAATGAACATAAAGATAAAAGAGATAGGTTCAAGAGCAAAGCAAAGAAGGAATGCTACCTTGCAAAGGAAGGAGTCATGGATAATGAGTCTGAAGACTCAGATGATCCAGAAATTGCATTTGTGGCAATAAAGGAGGAGAGCCCTGTGATAAGTGAAATTGCGCTTATCTCACGATCACATCAATACGATGATTGGATCATCGATAGCGGATGCACTCACCACATGATAGGTGACAAGAACAAGTTCATCATCTTGGAGCTCAATGACAGCGGATCAGTTACCTTCAGAAATAATGCTCCCTGTGCAATTAAAGGTAAAGGTTCTATTGCACTCTGCATCGATGCTGTCTGTCAAGATGTGTACTGGGTTGAAGGACTCAAGTACAACTTAATGAGCATTGCACAACTGAACAACAAAAGATTCCTGCTGGAATTCGGACAAGGTTCCTATATAGTGAAGAATCAATCCGGAACCCATGTTGCAACCGGTAGATAGAGCAAAGGTAATCTGTTCTACCTAGACTCAATGGAAGGAGCTTGTCTCATAGCCTCGGTTAAAGGAGAATCAAGCAAAGTTTGTCTTATGTCCAAAGAAAACAACAACTGGTTATGGCACAAGAGGCTCTGCCACATAAACTTTAACAGTATTGTCAAAGTGAGCAAAAAGAAAACGGTAAGAGGACTTCCTGAGATTACAAAGCCCATCAAAGGTGTTTGTAAAGATTGTCAGTTAGGAAAGCTGACCGAAACGTCTTTCAATAGTAAGTCCTCTGCTGAGAATGTTCTAGACCTAGTGCACACCGACCTGTGTGGACCAATGAGAACAAAGAGCTACCATGGAGACCGATACTTTATGCTCTTTGTAGATGACTTCTCCAGGATGATGTGGACACTCTTTCTTAAAGAGAAATCAGAAGCTTTCCACATGTTCAAAATCTACAAAGCTAGAGTGGAAAAAGAGACCAGTAAAAGCTTGAAGTGTCTGAGATCAAACAGAGGAGGTGAATATACCTATCAAGAGTTCACTCACTACTATAAGGAACATGGAATAAAAAGACAGCTATCTGCACCAAGGACTCCTCAGCAAAATTGAGTAGCAGAAAGAAGAAACAGGACGCTAATTGATTGCGCTAGAACCTTGCTGATTCAGAAGGATCTACCTCATCACTTCTGGAGAGAAGCTGTCAGTATTGTTGTCTACACACTTAACCGAGTTCAAGTCAAAAAGGGAACCGGTAAGACTCCTTACGAACTATGGTTTAAGCATACTCCCAGTGCAGGCTACTTCAAAATCTTTGGTAGTAAATGTTACATTAAAAGAGATATGTATTTTGGGAAGCTTGATCCTAAGAGTGATGAAGGAACATTTTTGGGTTACTCTACCAAAAGTAAGGCCTATCGATGTCTGAACAAGAGAACAGGCAAGATAATTGAAAGCATCAATGTAAAAATTGATGAATCTTCAAAACCAGATGAGAAGACCGGTCATGATAATCATGGCAGTCTTAAAGGCCTAAATGAAGGAAGTGCCCTTGAGTTCAACGAAGCAATGACTGAAGATGAAGGAGAAATACACATGGACAGACATCTAGAGCGGGATATTGTACCTGAACCCAACAGGTTAATGCAGGATGGTGAACAAGTTGATGCCCAAAACCATGATGAAGAAAATGCTCTACCAGAAGAACCAAACTGGGAATAGAGACCGGTTCTTCCAAGGTATGTCACATATCACTCCACTGACAACATTATTGGTGACAAACATGCTAATGTCTTGACCAAGAAAAAGGCCAGAGAGAATATTTGTTTACTTTCCTGTATAGAGCCTAAGTCCACCAGGGAAGCTCTAGGAGATGAAAACTGGGTCAAGGCCATGGAGGAAGAAATTGAGCAAATTGAGAAGAATGACACATGGTAGCTTGTGCCAAGATCAGTGGACAAGAATGTCATAGGGACAAAGTGGGTTTACCGGAACAAGCTTAATGAAGATGGTAAAGTCATAAGAAATAAGGCAAGATTGGTCTGCAAAGGGTATGCCCAGGAGGTAGGACTGGATTATGGTGAAACCTTTGCACCTGTAGCAAGATTAGGAGTGAGAATTCTCCTTGCCTATGCTACTCACAAGAAATTCAAAGTATACCAGATGGATGTTAAGTCTGCATTCCTGAATGGAATACTGGAGGAAGAAGTCTACATTGAACAACCGGAAGGCTTCACATCTGCACATGAGGATGGAATGGTCTGTGAACTAAAGAAAGCTCTTTATGGGCTCAAGCAAGCTTCGAGGGCGTGGTATGAGAGATTGCATTCATACCTTCTGACCATAGGATTCACAAGGACTGGGGACAATAGCAATATGTATCTCAAGACTGGAAAGGATGGAAATCTGATTGTTGAGATCTTTGTGGATGACATCATCTTTGGAGGAGATGACAAGATGAGCAAAGCCTTGATTGAAGAGATGAAGAAAGAATTTGAGATGTCTATGATAGGCCCTATAAAATTCTTCATTGGACTACAAGTCCATCAACTAAAAGAAGGTATCTTTATATCTCAGTCCAAGTATATAAAAGAAATTTTTAAGACTTTTGGACTAGAAGATTCTGAACTGGTTGGAACCCCAATGATAACTAACCTCAAGTTATCAAAGGAAGATGATGCAAAAGAAGTGAATGAAACAATGTATCGGTCCATGATAGGTACAAGACAAAGAGGTGAGACTGGAGTATGTTCCCACAAAGGAACAAAATGCTGATATCTTCACAAAGCCATTACCAAAGAGTACTTTTGAGTATCTCAGAGGTAAACTAAGGTGATCATCAGTTCATTATGCTTCAACAGAAGGCTACACCTCATCTTTACTGGACTGATGAAAAAGGAATGCTGCTCCTAGGGGGAGCAGATCAAAAAAAGGTAGTCTCTCTGACTAGCCTTTGGCATCATTGTCAAAAAAGGGGAGAGTTTGGCAATAACCGGAAGACTGTTGCAGTAGCAGTGATACAAAGATACAAGCACAGTAATCCGGTGATATTGTGATTGCCCATCAAGGTTTTGCCATCAATGTCAAAGGGGGAGATTGTTGGCACTAAGTGATGATAACCGGTAAGCCTGCTACCGGTACTGGTAATGTCATTGATTGGCAAAAGAGTATAGAGACTTGTCATCTCTATACTGTCTAAAGATCCAAGGAGATCTGTATAAAGGAAGGATGGTTTGGCATATGGTGCCAACATATAAGAACCGATCGCTTGTCAAAGCATCTACAACCGATGTAGTCAAACACGGAGAAAAACCGGTGTACTGAAACACAGAGAAAAGAGTGAACAGCAAACCGGTGTCAACAATACAACCGAGGACAGTGCAACCAATGAGGTGAGCCAAGAAAAGGGACAGTAATAGGTTAACGACTCTTACCTGTTCACAGCATGAGGATCTCAACCGATCTATTAAATGACTCCAGTATGAACCAAGGAAGTCATAGTCAAACTATCTGTTCTAATAGACTCTTTGACCGGGATTTTCTGCACTAAATTCGGGAGTCTTTGAGTTAAATTGGCGATCGGTTTGAGGCGCATTTGGAGGATTTAAAGCCGGAATCAGTGGCTTTAAAACAAAGCGTTATCTCCTATGAAGGAAAGTTGCTTGACACGCAACTATTGCTTTCTTCATATGGTAGATAAAGCAAGTGCATGCATCGGATGTTTCCTTAATAAACTGGTACTTCACTAAGTAATGAATCTGATAAGGATCTGCAATTAGGTCATGCATGCAGAGCGCAATTAGGGCTAAGACTCTATATATTCTTCTGCCTAAGGCAAATAGAAGTTGCCTTCATTTTGCCAGAGAAAAGAGTGAACCTAAAAAGCTCAAGAAGAGCTAGGATAAATCAGAAAGAGGAGAAAAGAAAAAAGTGTGTGCAGACAAGCACAACAGTAGAGAACACACCTGTGGCGACCGGTGACGATTCTCAGTTGAGTACAAACAAAGATCTCATCAGGCTATGCAAAGCCAATTGTAAAAGGTCATTCTTCTATTGTTTTCTAGCAACTACAATAGTTAAATCCCAGTATTTGGGTGGACTCTTAACAAGTCCCTTGTATCAAATCCCTTAACCGGGTGGCATCTTGTAAGGTGTTCAAAGTCTTTTAACTAGGCAAGCACTAACTGGCCTTATTGTAACAAATCTTTTAACCGGGAAAGCTCCTTACAAGGCGTACTCCAGAAGAGTACAAAATTTATGAGGTCTCCTCACACCGTAGTTTTTACCCTAACTGAGTTTCCACGTGATAAATCTGGTGTCACTGTGTGATTGTTTTCTTACTGTTATTATATGCTTATATTTGACTGCCTTTCAGCTGTAAGTTTATGTCACCGGATTTAAAGAGAAGAAGTTTTAGAGGTGTTGATTCACCCCTCCCCTCTCAGCACTGGTTGGGACTGTCAAAGTGGTGCAAAACAATTGAAGCCACATTTTTATAGACCTTTCAAGGTTATCAGGAGAGTAGAAGTGGCTGATGGGTTGAAGTTGTGGGCAGATAGCAGGGACACAATCTATTTCATGTGTCATGCCTCAAGAAGGCGTTGGGTCACAATGTGGTACCATCAGCAAAGTTGCCTCCTCTGATGAAGAGGGGAAGCTTATTTTAGTTCCTGAAACTGTCATAGATACCAAAAAGCGCACGCTACGGAAAAGGACTATTAGAGAATATCTGGTGAAATAGAAGAACTTGGCGGTTGAGGATGCTACATGGGAGGGTGAATACATCTTACAGCATCCAGAGTTGAGATTGCTTGAGGACAAGAAATTTCAAGGGGGGCGGATTGTAATGTCCCCTTTTCAAGCCCATTAAATCATGATGTGTAGTTAACCCATTTTGCCTTGGTCCCGTAGGTTAACTAGGATTTTACAGGGATCAAAGAGGGATTTGGCCTAGGCAAATCACAGTTGATTCAGCAAGATTTCCAATATTTTTGGCATTCTAGTGTTGGACTTGGAGAGTCTTGTCGAGACCTTTCCAACGAGCTATCACACATGGTTGTTCAAGTTCAATTGATTATTTCTTTTAATGCCTAAAGATTAAATAGTTTATTAATAAAGTGACTATTAAATAAAGTACATATTAATATAAGTCACTTTATTATTAAAAGGACTTTTTATTCACTTAAGTGGGAAATGATATTTTAAAAGGAAAATCATGTACATGGCATCGGAAATATCAAAGAAAAAGCAATAGTGATAAAATAGGGTCCGAAAAAGAAGACATGTAAAAATAGGGGCAAAAAAACAAAAATTGCGAAATTATAGAAAAGGGAAAAAAAAGTGATTTTCTTTATCCCACATTGTTAAGGTGAGTGATTGAGCTCTTAGAAAGTGCTACAAAGAAGATTGAAGAGCTCTCTTTGGGTATGCTTGGATATCATATGAAAATTGGAGAAATTGTGGAGATTAATTCTTAGGGCTTGAAGGACGCAAACCCTCTATGCTATCAATCTTGACACCATTGAAAGATATGGTCTTGAGATTCGTTCTTGAGCTTCAAGGTAAAATCTGAAGATTGTGTGAGCTTGTTATTTTAACGTCTATTTCCAGTTGCCAGGCAGATTCAAATTTGAGAGTTGGAGTTGGACTGGAAGTGTGAGTTATTGGGTCTGTTTATGAGCTGCTAGGAGATCAAACTCTTTACTACACAGTGAGATTTAAGCTTCTGCACCATACAGTCAACAATGTAGGATGCCACACCACTATAGAAAGTCTTTCTAAGTCAGTTTGGACTGTACCAGTCAAAGTAAAATTAGACACAGAAAATACACTCCTGGGATCATGCCATATGGTCTGTTTATGCTTGGGATTAATGGTGTACAAGTCTGAGATGGTTTACATAGCTGCTATAGCTGGTCATCAGCAAGAGAAGTTCATACATAGCCTATAGGTGACATTTGAAGGTCTGCAGATTACTATTGCTATATTCCATCAGAATATCTTTCAGGGTAACAGTGTTTTGGTACGTAAATCTGAGCTTTGACAATGTTATTGTAATACAAATTTATTTTCTGTCAAATCTGAGCTATTTGTTACTCCTGAAACTTCTATTTACTGGTGGGAAGAACAAACACATTTCATATATGTATTTAAATTTTAAACTACATTGTTATATCGTTGTGTTTTTAATAAGCATGCATTGAAATATTACTTGCTTCATACATTGTGTGCTCTATTGAAGTGATTTGTCAAATTCATTATAAACCTCCAAGCAATTGCAATCTCAACAAACTTAGAAAACTCAGAAGTCAGATTGTCATCCAACTATTTGACAGAATTACTTTGAGTGGGAAAATGGAAAAAACAGTGTGTGAACAAGGCAGTTCATTACAGAATTTGGAGAGGCAGCATAATATCCCTATTAAGGACCAGGAAATTATTAATTAATAAACAATTTCATAAGTTTAAATTAAAGATTTAAACTTATTATATTAACAAGTATAAGCATAAAATAATCCACAAATCCTTAACACACACACACACACACACACATATATATATATATATATATATCGTCAGCATAGTTTAATCGAAAAGAGCACTGAAATAAAAGTCATCAAGTGTATGAAGAAACTCAACCAGCATTCTCAAGAAGACGACAGATAATATCAAAACCCCTGACTAAACATAACACGTTGATATATTGCCAAACCGATATAGTCGCATCTTCCACACGGTGATCTATTAAGAACGATTCCACCTGGAGGTTACATATGCCTGATACAATAAACCGTATTCAGAGTCGGTGAAAATTGAAGTGACAGAAGACATCGATTATGTAAGAATATCGATGTATGATAAATAGACAGCAGTATATCGTATCAGAGACGAGCCCAGCAATAGCGTCTTAACAAAGCACATTCACGTGTATTGGCAATAATAGATTATAAGAAGAATGATCTCATCAATATTATCGATAAGAAGTAACGTTAGAAGTAAGTGATAAACATGCAGTCAATATACATCAGCAACTCTATGATGATTATCATCGATATCTAAAACATAATTAGTTATCGAATGAAAGAATACAAAGTTAATAAAGAAAAGGGTGTGTAGTTAATAATCCTGAAGGGATACGATCCTCTTAATGAAGAGATGTTAAAGTTAACCAATCTGGTTATGGGAAGTGGTACGCTGATCTACAAACTGTCATCAATTAAGTCCATTATGCATCAATTAATATAAAGGAGGAATGATTGATAATAGTTATGAAAGGTGCCAAGTATGAATGGACATGAGACACATCTCATACAAGGCAACTTGTCATTCATGAAGGGGGGTATAAGAATGCCATTCCATTGATCACTCAAAGGCATGTGGAGAATCGACTTTATAAACTTATTTCCCTTTGTGGAATCCGCTCGATAATAAGAGCATAGTTGGTTGCTACAGCAACCCATTCGGTGCAAGCATATCAATCGCATATCAGAGACGGCATCATTAAAGAGCATATAATATCAAAGATATATCAGAGACAGCTCCTGTACAGAGTTATTTGCATATTTAACATCAGAACATCTGAGACAGCATACCTCTGCCAGATATTGTTTATCCTGTAACTTATAGCACATATTATATCGAAGATCAAAGACGGCTCACTGGGTAACGTGCATACAAATACATTGCTAAATCAGAAACAACTGATATATATATATTTGAACTACAACATTACTTTCGAACTACCAAGCATTCATTATTGCATTTGGAATTACCAGTCATATATATAATTCATTGATTTGTATTCATAATTCACTGCTATTGCATTCATTATTACAAACAATTCATATATCTGCATTTCTTGCATATTGTATTGAAGAAGGAATTCAATAATTCACATAGTGTCCAGATTAACCTGCCAGCTTGTGGGATGATCATATAGATTAGTAGAAAATGGAAGCAGTTGAGGAACTAATTTAATAAAAAGCTTCAAAACATGGGAAAATATGAGAACTCTGCAACCACATGCTTCAAACATGGTCAAGAAACACACAGAAGAAATTAGATCAATTGTCTGAATTACTAATACCAACCAATAGCAATCACAGAAAACAAGAAGAGAAAATAGAAAAAGATGAATATTCAAGACATCGTGCCCTTAAATATAGACCAAACCTTCCTACTTTCCCTCCAAAGAAAGAACAACAAGAGTTACTTTTGCTGATTTACAAGATCAATGGCAACAGGGGCCAAAATCAGTAGATGTATATGAGCAATTTCGACATGATTGGTTGTATAGTAGTTTTCAACAAGATGTCTCTTTAGAGGACTACACTGATCTACGAACAAGGGATAAATGATTGCAACCTGAAAATTGCATCAAAAGTCACTCATATCCACTCATCGTCCGAGGAAATGAAAGCAGTTACACCAAAAGAAGAAAATGCAATTGCAGAACTTGAAAACTTAAGGGAGGACGATGTGAGAGGTGATCTTCATGCACCACAAGAAACTTTCAAAAAGCCGCAAGTCCAAGGAGAGAAAGGACCAACTCCTGACGTGTCATGTATAAAAAACTAAAGTGCATGGATGCATAAGGATGATGAGGATAACCTCACAACATCACAAGGATTGTACACAAAAGATGGTATACGAGAGATTGAAGTAAGAAATCATAATTTGGGTTATGTGAATTTGTTCAAGGATATCTACCACGACTCTCTTTCATCCATAGTTGTGAATGAGATGAATGATGCTTCTAGTGCAAGTAAATCAAAAGTCACGTCATGTATTCCACTTAGTCATCTTGAGGTTAAAGAAAAAAACTTCATAACATCATAAGTATGCGCAGATAAGTTACAAAGGCCAATGGACAAAGATGACCAATACAACAAAACAAATGATCATATCAGAAGATCACAAGTTAGAGGAAGCAACCATGTATTGGAAAAACTAGATGAGGAAGCAAATGGTGAAATTTAGGATTTAGACAAGTTTCATTTCAGAAATAAGGGCACTCTTCAACTTAATCCTAACCCCTTATTCAAATTAGTAACCTACCTTATGAACTAAGTAAACAAGTTGATTTGAAATCACACCAAGGAAAGGATGAAAACAAATTATGGGACCCCGGTACATCTTCCATCAAGAAAGCATTGAGAACCATTTGGAACAAAATAATTCATAGTGCCCTCACTAAAAGTCCTCCATTCAAAGTACAGAAAGGCGCAATTCAGAAAAAGACTACTTTCTTAACCAGAGGTTAATGGCTGATTGTTCAAGTTTGGTAGTGAACGAGAGTCGTTGTTCCCTCACATATCTCATGCAAGATAAGAATTACCACTATTGCATTCTGACTAAGATAGAAGATTTATTGAGGTCATGGAGGTTAACTAGTCACATCTTTACCTCCATCACAATGAATCATCAACTCCTATCAACACAACTATATTGTGTGGAGATGGTACTTCTGAGTTTGGGATCCCGAAATCATCATGATGTTATAAGAATGCTTATGGGAAAGCATTTTCCAAAGGGGGGAGACTGTAATATCCCTATTAAGGACCCAGAAATTAGTAATTAATAAACAATTATGGGAAGTGGTACAATGATCTGCAAACTGTTATCAATTAAGTCCATTATCCAACGATTAATATAGAGAAGGAATGATTGATATTAGTTATGAAAGGTGCCAAGTATGAATGGACATGAGACACATCTCATACAAGGCAACTCGTCATTCATGAAGGGGGGTATAAGAATGCCATTCCATCAATCACTCAAAGGCATGTGAAGAGAATTGATTTATAACCTTATTTCCCTTTGTGGAATCCGCTTGATAATAAGAGATTAGTTGGTTGCTACAGCAACCCATTCGGTGCAAGCATGTCAACCGCATATCAAAGATGACATCATTAAAGAGCATATAATATCAAAGATATATTAGAGACGGCTCCTGTAACATCAGAACATCTGAGACGGCATATCTTTGCCAAATATTATTTATCTTGTAACTTACAGTGTAAAGAACCCTGTTGGTTCTAACTTTTGAAACCCAATTTCAAACCTTTTGACATTATGCCAAACGGTTGGCAGGCAATGTTTAAGTTCTGATTTTCTGAATGTGTATGCAAAAGTTTGTTTTGTAATTGAATAGTTTGCAATTTAAAATCATTTACCAATGCATAAAGTTTAATAACAATGCATGGAGGGCAATTTACAACAGCAATTAAATTTTTAACTCCAAAGGCTCACCAAACTAACTAATTCAATTACTTGCAGAGTTCATTAAGTGATACATAAAACTAATTCAAAGTAGCACCTCTTAATTGAACACAGCTGCTTGGATATGAACCACAGCCTCTAGGAAATGGCTCGCTTCAATCTGCAAATAAATGTCTTCAAATTGATCCCCAAAGTGATTAGATAAGACCCTTGTAAATGCACAAACCTCTGAAAGGCTGATGTAGAACAATGGCTAGCACAATCAGCAATCTTAGTGCAGTCTTTCAGCACCTCAAAGCTGAGTAATAATGGCTTCCAAACTTGCAATGGCTCCTTGAAACCATTGCTAGAGAAACTCATAAAATTCACCAAGCATCAAAACACAAAAATGATCAATTCCCCATATATGAGAATGAGCTCTTAAGTCCCTTTTTATTCTTTCTTGTGAGAGCTCAAACACATTCTTTACCAATGTGGGATAAAAGATTACTTTTTTCCTTTTAATAATTCATTTACTTCAATACTTTTATTAATACCTTGGCTTAAGCTTCCATGAATTAATTGAATAAATGGCCCCTTCCAATGATGACTCAACCCTCAACTTAAGTAAAATCATAAAGTTAAATTATAACTTTATAATAAGCCATTTAATGATTTAATAATAATTTGCCCACTAAAATAATAATAACTCCCAAAATACTTATCCTTTAAATATGTCGTCTGAAACAGGAATCACACCTATTATTTCCCCACGTGACCAAATGCACTTTCCAAAAATAGATAGGGTCCTTCTCGAACAACATCATGCTTACTATAAATAGTAATCGTGGCAAAACTATAGCAAATGAAGTCCAAATGACACCAAACGAAAGCCAAACCAAAGCATACTGAATCCTGAAGTAGATGCCCACTGAAAGAGACCCTCTGTCCATCCCCATTAGCCTATGCCCTAGGGTCACATGATAGGCTAATCCATCCATAGTCATGGTCATGCTAAAAAGGGGACATTGCATACAGCACATTATATCGAAGATCAGAGAGGGCTCACAGGTTAACGTGCATACAAATACATTGCTAAATCAGAAAGAACCGATATATATATATATATATATATATATTTGAACTACAACATTACTTTCAAACTGCCAATCATTCATTATTGCATTTGGAATTACGAGTCATATGTACAAGTTACAACCTATTATAATCACTACATTCGCATTACAACATTGCCATTGCATTTCATTACTTGTAATTCCTTACTGTGGCATTTGGAATTACCAATCATATATATATATATATGAATGTATTTCATTGATTTGTATTCATAATTCACTGCTATTGCATTCATTATTACAAACAATTCATATATCTGCATTTCTTGCACATTGTATTGAAGAAGGAATTCAGTAATTCACATAGTGTCCAGATTAACATAAAAATGAGGCATTATAGGCAGACTATAGAGGAGGGTGGATTCGCAATGGAATTGAATGCCATTGAGGAGGTTGAGGATGATGAGGAGTCATTGCGAGAGCCAGCACCATCTACATCCAAGATCGAGGTCGAGTCACAGCCAATTGTGCAGAGGGAGGAGGCACAGCCACAGCAGACTTCTCTAGACCCCTACCCCTCCCGTAGTTTTTACTAGAGCTGCTCGGAAGGGGAAGAGGAAGATTTAGATTATTTTGATGTTGAACTTATATTTATTTATAGTTTTATAAAGACAATTTTTTATTTTAATTTTGCTTTAGACTATCAGGCTACTAGCCATTAGCATTCTAGACTCAGCTTGTTTCATTTTTTGACTCATTTACTGACTCACTAGATGCATCTCCTTATTCAATTTTGCAAAAAAAATGCATTTCTAATTAAATTTAAGCAATTTTTTGAGTTGTCAATTTTTTGACGATAAGTTGTCGAGTAATCACTGATTTTTTGCCCTTTTTTTTGGCCCTTGGCAATAAGTTGCCGAGTGCGAGTTTTTCAACTATCATCCCAAGATTGATGTATTTGACTCCATCCTTGACGTGTCCATACTTGTTCACCCACCTCATGATATAGAATCTCTCACATGTATGGACTCCTAAGCACAATATCAAATGCATCAAGTAAAATCAAATTTGTCTTTGTCTTCAAACCAAGCTTACTAACTGCATCAACTATCAAATTGCATTAAGAACTAAGACCTAAAAGTGCTATTAACCTTGTTTCTTCACTTCGAATTTTAGAGTCAAAGTTGGTTTCTTGCTTCTTCTTCTTACCCATGCATGATGGTCCTTGTAGCTATGCATGCTAGTTTTTCATCAACATCCAAATCGTCCTCAATTTCCATCTCTTCTAGAAGATAGTCATGGACTTGTCAGAACCCACTTTAAGCTTCTTCTTTGGGTAAAAATTGGGGTCCAGTCTGCCAACACTTATTTTCAGTGCGGCATCAAACTGTCATGCAAACAATGATACTTTAAGTATTTAAAATTACAGATACCAGCACTAATCTTCTTAACTTTCTGTTTCTTGAAGGGAATTATTTTCCATCAGACTGTTATTAATCTTGCTGTTGTCCCATTTTTGGAAGGCTCTTCCCAACCCTTCTTTTGATCACCAATATGTTATGCCAACATGCAAGCCTCATACAAATTAGCTCACTTAGAGATGATGACCTTACTCCTTAGGCTTCTTGTCCCATTCTCAAGCATGAGTTGAACACAAATGATCCTCAGCCTGATTTCTAAATTTTCTCAATAGACTAATTATAAATTCAAAGGGAAAATTTGTCAAATAATTGAAAAGCTATTGAAAATGTCAAGTTTAAAAGATGACATATATTTAGAGATTTTAAAAAGATAAATGATTATTTTAAGTGTCATTACACTCATGGTGCAAAAAGGTGACATAATGACACTTAAATTATAATTCTAAAACATTCATGAAAATTAACACAAAAATAAATAAATATTATTATGTTTCCTCAAAAATAAAAGTTAAAAATTAGAGGATTGTTTCAAAATGTCTCTACATACAATAATGTCCCCTTTTTCGGGTTCACTTGCTTTGCAGTTCGCACTAACTCTCTAGGTTTTCGCCACCCTAATCAGAGGGGTAATTTTGATATTATCAATGAGCTCAGATGATTTAGTGAAGTTGTATGTCACTTTCAGATGTTCTTCCAAGTTTTGGTTTGCTCTCCAAGATGTTTGGACGGAAGCATCTTTAATAAGTCACCCAGTTGGGTCTATTTATCATCTTTCAACATTGACATCACTCTTACGTAGTCAACTTCCAATTTCGATGCTTTTCAATGATTTCTGCAAATCTGGTGCATTAATGACTTATTTTTAATTAATTTTACTAAGGTTTCTATTTTAATTAAATTATTTAATTGGGCACCTCATTATTATAGCTCTTTGGAAAGAGAACGGAAAGTTCTAAAAGATGGGAAGCTTAAAAATGACTTTAAGTGCTGAAAATGTTTTAATAGTAAGAGAAATTAGTTTTTTTAACATAAAAGGCTTATTAAATAAATAAAGGGATTTTGAAATAGAGCTTCTGGAAAGTTACTTAAAAAGCTTATAAAAAGGGGGATCAAGAGCTCATTTGGCAAGTTGATTAGTGTAATGTCCCCTTTTTGGGGTACATTATATTGAGTTGTGTCGTTAGCCTATTTACCCTGATCCAAAGGGCTAACTGTGGCGTGGCAGTGTTCCAGGGGATGATCGGCCTAGGTGGTTTCAGTTCCAGGCCAATCGGTGCAGTTTCTGCAAGTTTCCAGGGCACTTACTATTTATAGTAAGTCAGCAGGGATTCAGAATTCTCGGCTTTTCAATAGTGGACTTGGAGCGTCTCGTCGAGAGCTTTCCGGCGAGCTATCACACGACGACATCCGAGCTCGTTTGGGCTTTCGTTTTAATGCCGGATGATTTCCTCACTTATTTATTATTTTACTTTATAACTCAACAGTCATTTATTTAAAATGACTAAAAGTGAGTTTATAAAAAGACAAAATGGGCATACAAAGAGTCACAGTGGGGAAACTGAAGAGTCACAGCTGGAGCCATAAGAGGAGGTTTTGGAATCTCATTTTGGCATGCTTCAGTTTATGGATATTACTTCTCTTTGAGAATTCAAGAAGCTTCAGCTATCGAATCAGAAATCTGAGGACGGAAACCTTCAACATTTCTTGGTGGATTGGACGGAAACCCGATTCCTCCCGGTGCAGATTCATTCAGAGTTCGCCATTGTTATATCAGGTTCTTTATCATCCAGTCTTACTGTTCTTTGCTATATTTCGGATTGGATTGGATATTGTAATGTTTGGTTTATGTATTGCTGATGTATAATACAAAACCATATTTCTGGGAAATTTAATAAAGTTATATCTATTGGTTATTTGAATTTATCTGTTGGATACTTGTATGTTTTATTGGTTTTTGAATCTGCATGTGATTGGTTTGAGAAAATTAGTAAATGGCCAGTTAGGGTCATTTCAGTGGTATCAGAGCCGACTTTCTTGCCAGCCTGTGGAGTTTTAGCAGAGACATATCTGCAAAAGGGTTTTATGAGTAAAAGAATTCAGCATTAAGTATTCTGAATATTGAATCTAGCAAGCAAGAAGGTAGGTACTTCCAGAATTCAGTAATTATCTTTTCGAATAGTGGCTTTACATATTGGAAGACCTCTGATTTTTATATTCGAAGATTTAGTAGACAGACACCCTGCACGTCTGAGGAAAATTTTGGTGTATACCCTTGGTGATTATTCCCATATAACAGAATACTTTATAAGTCTGGAATTATTTGGAAGGGTTCTGTATGTATTCCAAGATTAATATATTAATCGTTCATTGAGGAAATAGCCGTTTTGCACAGGGATTAGTGTCACTTCACATTTCCGAGCTTGGTGCCGCTATGAAGTTTTGAAGACTCTTATTTTGGGGGTGGTAATCCGGCATACATTCCTTGTCGTCACTAGAACTGGGAGTCCAAACATTAATTCTGACGGTCTATTCTCAAGCTGAGTTTATACTGGAATATATCGAATGTGTTATGCAAAAACAATATTTGCCCAACTATAGTCATAAAGCACAGATTTATATTCTCGAAGGTCTACGATTTAATTTTATTATCTTTGGCATTTGGTGTGGGGCCTACCAATGGCATTACTAAATTAGCGCTTGACGAATGGAATAGTTGTAAGTTACTATGTCTTGCGATTAGTAATTTAATATAGTTTGGCACTGTATAAAGTGCGGGGCCAATATATTATCTGGAGCGATTCCATCGAATGATGTATATATGGTTCAAAGTTTAAATGGAGGCCAAGAGAATATTAACGAGAGTTCAAATGAGCTGCACGATAAAACAAAAAAATTAAACACAGCAAGAGGAACTGTAATGTCGGCTAGGGTGGAGGCGCCAGTTAATACCCAGACGCACAGGAGGAACACATTCCGACATCTCGGTAGCATTGGCTCACGAGTCTGGTAGTGTTAATCGTGGTTCCCAAAGACTACGTGGGATTTCTTGTTGAGGTTTCCGGCAGCAGCAAGATGAGCACGTGCGCTATGAAGGAGTGACACCTTCACTTTTGGCCGTTTGTAGAAACCGGTGAATGGAAGGCAGGCATAATGCGTAGTAACTCATACAGGCCGCAAGGAGAGTCGAGACACTCTCTCTACACATGACAAGAATTCTGGACGTGGGGAAATAACACACTCTGGCCATAGCACAGACTCACGATAGTATGTAGTTGCGTGAAATTTGACAGAAGGAAATTACAGTTGGTAGCAATATTGTATGATTTGACCATCGTCACAGGGCCAATCACATAAACACTACTTACTGGCAAGTAGCAGTTCAGTTGAATGCTCGGGCCATCACTTGCGACCATTCCTAGCTCACGGGCCTTCACGGGTGAGGCGGCCAGCGTCCTACACACCAGAACTCATATTGCCTGGTCGGTATCTGTTTAACAATTTGCTATCATAATTACGGTGGAAAATTTTGATTAAATAAGTAGCCTCAGCTTTTGCTTTCCTCTGCATATGTGTTCCAACACACGGTCTGTGGATTGTTTTAAGAAGACTGATATACCTTATTGAATGCTATTACTTGAAGGCATAGTCTTGAAATCAATTTTCAGCACTTCTATGCTAGATTAGAAAGATATTTAAATTTGATTGTAATGCATTCCTGGGAATCAATTAAACCTTACAAATCAGTCAGTCCAAATAATCCACTTGAAGTTCTCAAGACGAACTGGCCACTCGGTTACCACATACTCCATAAACCAAGAAAATCAACAACAGTGACTAGTATGAACACCTACAGCCAAAATTAATTATCAAATACTCACAAAGATTTACCTTAGATTAGTACAGAGGTGGTTTGATTAGATGCCTTTGTGCATTCAGTTGGGACTGTGAAATTGGGACAGTGCCTAGTGCTCGAATAGCCCAGATCGGTATTACAAGATAGTTCAGTGAGTAGGTGGTGTTTTTCAATTATTTGCAGCAGCGGGGGCCACGTTAGATAAAAATTATTATTGTGGTGACAGTAATTGACAGTCGCAGAAGCAATTCAGTCTTTGGCATGAATTTGGAGAAGGTTAAATCATGGAGTCATTGGACAGCCCAGTGTTCTCAAATGGCATGTTCTACGGTGTCCAACTCAAGGATGTCCTGAAGGAAATGGAGATAGGAAATGAATTATGTTGCCTTGGATGGCAATTAGAGGAGCACAAAATCACGCGAGGTATGCTTGCTAAACTTGAGAAAATAAATTTGTATCTATCCCGGATAGAGCAAGCTGATTGCAGGCTTTTTAATTGGGCCATGCATCCTACAATGGCTGCCTTAGTGCAACGCAGATTTATGAGTCATGCACTTCGAGATGTTAGGCTTGCAGTCGCCTTATGTCTTAGTGAGATCGCTCGAATTACGGCACTTATTGTTCCTTACACCGAGCACATTTGGAGACAAGTGTTACAACTGATTGTAGACAGCTTGGATGGACTAAAATATGACAGAGATTCTACCTTTGGTACATAGGTAAAAATCTTGGAGTTAGTGAACAGCACTAGAGTTTTCAATCAAATGCTAAATCTTCGTTATGGTAAAATGATTCAGCAATTATTTCAGTGTCTCCTAGACAATCATAGGGAGCGTCACTCAGAGGAGGTGAAGACATGCATTATGACTATCTTATCCTTGATCTTGGATGAGGACTGGGACATATGCAAATAATTGCGATCTGAATTGTTGGCATTGTGGAGAGGAGGAATAAGTAAAGCCTCCATGACATATGAACTCTTAGCTGAATTAATTAAGCTTCAGACTGAAAGATTCGTGAGTTCGTTATCTGAAAACGAGCGGGCATCATTAGGCTTACAGGTTGCAGGATCTCCGGTGATAGGCCAAGACTCAGTAATTGCAAGGCAACTTTGTTTCTTATGCCAAGAGAGCTAGTCACAAGGGCATGTTTGCAAGATTGAACAAGGGGAAGATAGATGGCAGCCTAGTGATGGAAACATTATAGTTGAGACTATCCCACTTTCGGGACACGGTGGTGAGTGTTATACACTCTACTTTGGTGATTTGGTGGCGGAGTTTGATAACTCCAGGATTATAGGTTGTGGTGACCAGTTGGAGACTTTCAGTGATTCTGATAATGAGGAATCATGTGATTTCTTTAGCAGCACTTCACTTTTGCACCACATTGATATGGATGTCCCATGTAGTACATCTCAGGACAACACTAATGAGAAGTGTGCCTTGAAGAGTCAGCTGAAGGTTAGTGATGACGCTATTATTGCAGCACTAGTTCACCATGATAGTGCTCACCAGGTCATTGATGATCTGTACAGGACAGCTCAGAGAGATCAAGGGCAAAACGACAAAGGGATTGGATCCTATACTGTAGATTTACAGGGAGTCAGGACAGCTTTTGAGGATTGGAAGTCGGAGTATTTGAGACTACTTACAAACCGTAACCACCTGTTACAGGTTGTCAGGAGTTATGCTGAGCAGTTGAGGAGTAAGGAGGTTGAGATCGGTAAGCTCAATAGGGAGCTTAGTGCTATTTAGAGCACTTTGGAGCACACTCGTATCGCTCTACAAGAGGCGATAAATCAGATTGTGGTCTCTAGCTAGTACAGTGAGCAGGATGACAGGGATAGGTTTGAATTCTATCAGGAGGTGATTCAGGAGCTTGATAGCATACAGCAGACCTATGACTTGAACAATTGTCCGAGGAGATCTTTGGGTCATTGAGAGTTTCTTGGTGAGTCAGAACACTTTCAGAAGATGGATAACTCTTTGTTTGATATGGGTGCGGAGTTGACTATTGATAATCCCCTCTTTAAGTTAGATGAGGGAGATACTTCCTATCCCCGGGATGAGGACGATGTTAGCTGCAGGGTCTGGGACCCAGGTGCAGTCATCAGAGGTAAGCCTCGGTCATTAGGTTGGAGTAGCAGGATGAGCTCAGTTGATGAGCAGTATGGTTTGTGTACCCGCAATCTAGGAGTGGTAGCTATGCCTGGTGGCATGATGGGAGTTATG
Organism: Chamaecyparis obtusa; assembly: GCA_027943335.1. Lineage (NCBI taxonomy): Eukaryota > Viridiplantae > Streptophyta > Pinopsida > Cupressales > Cupressaceae > Chamaecyparis > Chamaecyparis obtusa. Next base: position 3,807,258 of record BSBK01000790.1, on the reverse strand, counting down.
CCTTTTCTTACACTACCACCCGATGAGGATGTTGATCAGGTAGGACTTCTTCAGTATGGGGTTATCGAGTTTGGCATGCTGGCTATGCTGGCTGGTGTGAATTTTTCACACAGTGGTATACTTTGTGTGACTCCAGGTATTGAGAGGCAGTCATGGACTCTTTATGTTGATTTGGGGTTTCCAGCAGAGCTATTCAGTGCATCACGGGTGGGAGCCTTATCAAGCAGTTTTGACAGTTTGCCTCTTCAGCGCAGTTTTTGGCTCAGACATATCAGAGGGGTATGCTCGAGGTCGGTTTTCATTTTTGGAGACGATCAGTATGAGATTTGGATTTCTCCGGCATATGGCCGTAGAGGCGCGAGAGAGCCCAGTTGGGTTGAGGTCCTCAGTTGGGTTGAGATCCTTCTTGCAGAGGTTAGCAACGCAGGGCAGATTGGTTCGACAGATCCTGCAACGATTTGGGATTCTAACATTATATGGGCTGCTGTTTGCTTATTGTATGAATGGCTTCACAGATCGGAGCATGACGATTGGGTCAGTTTCACACGTTTGGTTGGTGGAGTCGCCTCCCAAAGGTTGGTTTGGGATCCAGGTATTTGATCTCAGCAGGTAGATACCGATTGCTTGAGGGCAAGCAATCTCCGGGAAGGGATGATTGTAATGTCCCCTTTTTGGGGTACATTATATTGAGTTGTGTCGTTAGCCTATTTACCCTGATCCGAAGGGCTAACTGTGGCGTGGCAGTGTTCTAGGGGATGATCGGCCTAGGTGGTTTCAGTTCCAGGCCAATCGGTGCAATTTTTGCAGGTTTCCAGGGCACTTACTATTTATAGTAAGTCAACAAGGATTCAAAATTCTCGGCTTTTCAATAGTGAACTTGGAGCGTCTCGTTGAGAGCTTTCCGGCGAGCTTTCACACGACGGCATCCGAGCTCGTTTGGGATTCCGTTTTAATGCCAGATGATTTCCTCACTTATTTATTATTTTACTTTATAACTCAACAATCATTTATTTAAAGTGACTTAAAGTGAGTTTATAAAAAGACGAAATGGGCATACGAAAAGTCACAGTGGGGAAACTGAAGAGTCACAGCTGCAGCCATAAGAGGAGGTTTTGGAGTCTCATTTGGGCATGCTTCAGTTTATGGATATTACTTCTCTTTGAGAATTCGAGAAGCTTCAGCTATCGAATCAGAAATCTGAGGACAGAAACCTTCAACATTTCTTGGTGGATTGGACGGAAACCTGATTCATCCCGGTGCGGATTCATTCAGAGTTCGCCATTGTTATACCAGGTTCTTTATCATCCAGTCTTACTGTTCTTTGCTGTATTTCGGATTGGATTGGATATTGTAATGTTTGGTTTATGGATTGTTGATGTATAATACAAAACCATATTTCTGGGAAATTTAATAAAATTATATCTGCTAGTTATTCGAATTTATCTGTTGGATACTTGCATGTTTTATTGGTTTTCGAATCTGCATGTGATTGGTTTGAGAAAATTAGTAAATGGCTAGTTAGGGTCATTTCAATTAGTATTTCTCCCTTTGAAAACCCTTGTCGTTCTAGAGATAGAACTTGGTTCTATCATCCTTTGGAGGACGAAAACCCTCTTGCAAAGATCAGTCCCAATGGTGAAAGATTCCTCCCTAGCTGGAAATTTGGCAATCACTTAGATTTTGCATCTGCACTTCAATGGGTATGATATAAAATTTCAGAAATCTTTGCTAAAGATAAATTTCATATATTATTTTGCTAGATGTCTTGTTATTGGGAAAAATTTGAGAAGGCGATCTAAGGGCTTCACTATTGTAGGTGGGAATTATTGTTGTGGCTGACTTATTCCTTGTTCCCAGCATGTAATATCCCCTTAGGATATTTGCTCTAAATTTAACAAATGTTGCACAAAAATTTAAGCAAACAATATTCATGCAAACTTATTTCACTTTATCTAATAGATTATATGAAAATAATATAAAATCATGTTGAAATAAGATCTGAAATTAATTATAAAGATGAACCATTACAACCTTATTCTTCAACATATGCGAAATACCTCTATCACAAATTTTCCTAGCTATGAACTCTGTCACGAATCCACCTCCAAAGATGAGTTGGGTATCCATACAATCCACCAAGAAATCTTGAAGGTTTCCGTCCTCATGTTTTAAAATCTAAAAGTCAAAGCTTTCCATAATTCTCCAAGAGAAAATAATAACCAAACATAAACCAAGCATGATGAGAATGAGCCTCTCAATGGTCTTTTAAAGAACATCCTTATGACTCTTCGTTTTCCTTATGCTGACTCTTCATATTTCTTTTCTGTCACTTTATTTTCCCTCTTTAAATTAAAATGACTATTAATTTTCCACTAGGCTCCATAAAGTCATTTTAATACTTCATCAAATAATTAAACTAAGACATTATTTAAATTTGATATAATTTAACAACTTAAAATTTAATTATTTAATCGACATTTAATGTCCCAAAAAAGGGACATTACAGTCCTACCTTCTCAAAGATTGCTTGCCCTCAAGCAATCTACACCTACATGCTGAAACCAAATACCTGGATCCCATATCAACTTAAAGAATGTTGCTCCGCCAATTTGTTGTGCTAATCTAATATAAACAACATGCCTGGAATTGTGAAACCGCTCATCAAAATCCGACTAAAGTAATGCACCAATTATGCTGTCACAACTATTAGATATGAGGAGATAGTAGTAACTCAAGGAGCTATCAACACTGAACAATTCTCCAACTGCAAATGATCTCCAATGGAAGTGCATAATTGTAATGTCCACAATTTATTAAAGTGACAATTAATTAAATTAATTTTTATTAAGTTGTCCAAAATAAATGAAATATTTAAATGACTTAATATTAATTAATTTAATTAAATTAAAGTAAAATAATAAAATATTATTAAATGTTACTTCGTAAATATTTCCCTCAAAATTCAGTTTAAAAATTAAAAGAAGGAAATTGTAAAGACAAGCAAAAGGAATTTCAAGAGCCTTATTTGAGGATTATAAAAAGGTAGCTTGGGCTTCATTTTGGCCATGTTTGGTTTTAATTCAGTTTCTCTTGGAGAATTTGGCAGCTATAGGCTATTATTTACAAAAAAAATTGAGGACAGAAATCCTTGGGATTTCTTCGGAATTGGACGGAAACTCAATTCTAGTTGTAGGTATCATCCAGATATCTCACTTGCATCTACATATTATTTTTAATGAGTGAAGTCTTCATTCGAAGACAAGTTTGCAATAGTACAGGTATATGTTAAGGACCTTGTACCTATTGTTGGTGAATAAAGATTATTTTATTTAGAGTTTTATATTGGCATAATATTTTAGCATCCTAATCAATATATTAAATTTTTGCTATGAATCATATCGAAATACTTCTAGTGATTTAATAAGTTCTAAGAATAAATTATAGACAAGATATATGAACTTGTGGAGTTTATTGTATCGGTGGTAGTAAAATTAATAACCATGTGGGAAATATAATGGCATCAAAGATTTAATCCCTCAAATGTGCACTTTGAGAATATTGCCACTTATTTCAAATATTGCAAAGGTATTGTCGGCAACAATGGGTTTATTATTATTGGGCTTTTATTTCTAAGTGTTTTGAATAATATTATTGGCCATCGTATTAAGTCCTGAGGAGCTAAATTTCACCAACTAATATTAAAGTGGGGACAATCGTTAATGCTGAAAATATTTGACTACTATCATAAGGGGACTATAGTTGAAGGTTAAATATTTCAAATAAGAGTGAAGCGGGACTATTACTATGGAAGCCGATAATTGTATTGGTAAACTGTGTTGACATGTTTAAGTTGTCATTGGTTAAGTTAGAGGCAAACATCAATCCCACCGTAGCACCGGTAGACTAATCATTCACCGGTACTCTTTAGAGTGTTGTAGACCAAAAAGAGTGTTTTAAACCGGTCTTATGAGACATACAGGGAAGGTATGACCAACCGGGTATAAGTTCAATACCGGTCGACTGCATGATAATCGGAACCGGATTATGTGGAGCTGTCTCAGTTAAAACCAGATTGTACGGAGCATTCGCAGTTGAAACTGAAGTTAGCTTTTTAACTGGAGTTAGCTATATTTATACATGGGTGTTTCAAGGTAAACAGATCATTTTGCAAGCTTTTTTTGCATGCATGATTTATGGGTGAGCTTACAGCTTGGCGGAACTATGAGAGATATTTTTAATAAGAATAATGTCTTATAAATACAAGTCATAGTATACACAAGAATTGTTGTTGAATGTTGAGAGCGTACAAAGTAGGAGAAAGAGAATCTCTTGAGGTGTGAAAGGTTCAATAGCCAAGCCGAGCAAAAGGGTAACAGGTGTGATCTGATAAGACAAAAGGTGTCATAATAGATCATTGCTTTGAATTGTAAGAGCAAATTCAAATCCCTCAATCAGGGTGAACCCTAATAGGTTCTTGTATAACTCCCTTCACTGGGTAACACTTAATTGGTGTCGAAAGTCCTTTTACAAGGCGACTCCTAATAGGGTCAAGATCCTAACAGGTGTTCTATTGTCATGTCCCCATTTTGGCTGACCTCATTTAGCGTGCCGGATTTGCCTATCATCGACTCTCATAGGCAAATGGTGTGGAGAGAGAGTCAATTTTGCGATTCAGATGATCATCTTTGCTCTTGAAGAAGTGTTATGAGGTTATATTTTATTATTATGAGTTATCGGGGCCTACATGTTATAATTTTAAGTTGAGTTGCACTTTTTATTTTATAAAATTACTTTATTATAAAAAGTGCATTATAATGAGATTTTATAAAGGATGTTTCTAGAAGTTCTAGCAACTTCTTAGAAAAAGTGAATAAATAGAGGGCTGGGCCTCTCATTTGCACATGCTTGATTTGATATCTCTTCTACTTCTTCATTGTGAAGACATTTGTGGTCTTTTGGATCTGCAAATTATTATTCGATCTTTGGGAACGAATCACTCCCCTAGATTGGCAATTTTGAGGGTGTGAAATATCACTTGAATTATTGCATTTTTGGAGTTGGTACTCAGCCATCTCAATTGTGCTTCATTGAGAACTTGTTTGAAGGGTTTGCAATTGTTGGAATAAGGTTTGAAATTCATCATTGGCATTGGAGAATCAATTTGGCAAAGGATTGAAGACAAATTTGATCATTTTCAGAATTGCCATAATCAGGGTTTGAACCAATAAATTGTTCATATCTTCTCAACCCTTTGGAGAATCATTTTGTGCTTTGGTAGGGTTACTACCTAACCCTAGGCGCCCAAGTTCATGCCTTTTTGGGCCCTTAAAATCTCTGCAATTATTTTATACAGAGGCACATATTCAGACTGCCAGTATCAGGGTTGGAACTACATAATTGCTCATATCTTCTCAACTACTTGGAGGACGATTTTATGCTTTTGGGAGGTCACAACCAAACCCTAGGCGCCTCCATTTAGGGCATTTTCGTCACTTTAAAAAATGCACAAAAAATAACTAATTTTTGCAGCTTTCAGAACAGTCAATTTCGGTGAAGACTGGGCACTTGCAGCAGTACAGGGTTGCAGATTTGTCACAGTTTGGAGGGCAGTTTGGGGCGAATTTGGGTGTCATCTTCATCAGAATTTTGTCTCCAACACAAGCTTCGAAACAGGTTCATTTAGCTCTAAAAATATATGTTTATTTTGGTAAATTTGTGGTCAAAGATTGACTGTCATTTTCAGACCAGACTGGGTAAATAAACAGTCCCAGAATTGTTGCATTGAAGTTGGATATTGTTCATTCATATGCTTTTATTGTGTTGTAAATGCATAGTGGTAATCTGGTATTGAGACCTAGAAGAACTCATGATTGTATTCACAGTCCATAATCTGAAGTATAAATCAGAATTGCATCTGCTGTCATAAATTAGTCTTTTGGTTGTTCTGATCAGTCCATTGTCGCAATCAGTTGGGACTGTATTAATAGGGGTTTCATATTGTCATCTATTACATTCATATGCACATCAGTCCTTATTCCTCTGAAGATATATAATCTGAACAGTGAGGACTCATAGCATTGTATTTGATCGGAAAACTACTAGATCTGCTGTTGTAATATCAGTTATTAAAGTAGATGAACAGTTCAGTCCAGTATATCAGTTGTAAATCGGATTGTATGCATTAGTGAGGTTTGAGTATGAGGGTTAATGCAAGCTATGTTAGCAGTCTTATGCTTATGAATTAGACACCTCAGTCAATTGTTGTAATCAGAATTTACATACATAGATAGGATTCAGTTTATGAGGGTTTTTCATGATTCACAATTATATGCATAATCTGAAGGTGGTTATATTCTGAAAATTGTTATTGATTCCTTCTTTTCCGGGCACAAGAGATATACATATCTATTTTGGCATGTTATGTTATTGTACTTTGTGGATTTGTTGCACAACAATTAGTTCATTCGCAGCTCTATTCAGTTACATGCCAACTGTTTGACGAATTGCCTAAGTTCAGTTGGAGGGTTTCAGTGGCCTTTATAGTAAGGGTCATTACATCTATCAAATCCCTTTACCGGGTAGCACTCTCACAAGTGCTTTGTAAGCCTTTATCACGACACCTTTATTACTGCAGTAGTAAAGTTGTGGGTTTTGTCCCACCGTGGTTTTCTCCTTCTAACCGAGGGTTTCCATGTATATATGATGTGTTGACCTACGTATTTCTATTTCTGTTTATGAGTGATTGATTATATTCTTTTAATTCTGTAAGAATATATATATAAGGTTTAAATGGAATAGAAATTGTAGTTACTGATTCACCCCTTCCCTCTCAGTAACCGGTTAGGATTAACAATTGGTATCAGAGCTCTAGGTTCTCAAAGATATAAGGCTTAACTACTTGAGGAAAGATCATGGAGGGTTACAGGTATCAGAAGCAGTTTGAGGAAACCAATGACATCATTGCCTCTCTTGAGAATAGGCTGAGAAGGTGTCTTGCAAAAAGAAAGGAGCTAGCTCTACAATTGAGTGAGACAAATGAAACAATTAAAGAGCTCTCTGGACAAAGTGGATCTGATGAAGCAGAGGAGGCGGTCTATGATCTCATGGAGAAAAATCAGATTCTAACCAATCAGATCTCCAACCTGAAAAGAGAGCTGGAAGGCAATGCTCTAAGAATGACTGAAATCGTTGAGGAAAAGAGGAAAGCTGAAGATGGAAGGAACAGTGTCGTGAAATCACTGGCAACCTCTGAAGGAGCAAGAAATCTAGCAGAAGACGCAGTAAGGGAAAGTGATCTTGTTCTACAACTTCAAGAAGACATGCAGATAATTACACAAGAAAATGCAAACATGCAAAAGAATTGGCATGATAAAAATGATGTATGCAAAAGGTTGGCTATTGAATTTTATCAACTAAAAGAATAGATGAAAGTTCTCAAAGATAGAAATGAGACACTTAGAAGATACAATGAGAGCTCAGAAAAGCTTGATGAGCAACTGAGGGCTCAAAGAAAGCACAAGAATCCCACAGGACTTGGGTTCACTGGTCAAAACAGGAAGGAAACCGGTGAGTCCTCTGGAGTCAAGAAAGGCAAGATGCAAAAGAGGGAGAAATCAACGAAAGTCAAAGGTAAGAAGACCTTCAAAACCTCTTGCCATCACTGTGGTAAACTGGGTCATAAAACAAATGACTGCATAAATAAATGCACCCATAAAACCAATTACTTCTAACAGTTACTGCAAAAACTGTTACAAGTATGGCTACAAGACTTCTGAATGCAGGTCTCGTCCCAACAGTGTGTCCAGTGGAAGCAGAGGAAGCTTCAAAGGTTACTGCTATGCAACAAGTTTGGACACAAGGCTGATGAATGTGTTAGTACCAACCGGTTTACAGAGATGGGGGGGGTGAATCGGTAAACACTGATTATGTACTTTTAAAACCTGTTTAAACAATATTCTTCGAAAACAATTAATCATATGCAAGCATAAAAGTAAGTACACAGATCAACACCAGATGTATACATGGAAACCCTCGGTTAGAAGGAAAAAACCACGGTTAGACAGAGCTCACAACTTCACTACTGCAAAATGAAGGTGCCCTGTTAGGAGCATACAAGGCATTGGTTAAGGTGCTTCCCAGTTAAGGGATTTTACAAAAGATCTGTTAAGATCTGAACCCTATTAGGAGTTGCCTATTTACAAGACTTTGAACACCACAATGAATGTTACCATGTTAGGGGATTTTTATAATGAACCGATTAGGTCCACCCTAATAAAGGAATTTCAATTTGCTTCAACTACTTATAAAAGCAAAGATCTGTTGTGACACTAAATGTCTGATTAGATCATACCTCTTCCCCGGTTTGCTTGGCTGTTGATCTCTGCTACCTCTGTGTCTGTAGCCCTTCTCTCAAAAAGATGTCTCTCTTCTGCTCTATGCAATCACCAACAATCAACAACAACACTTCTTGCGTCCTATATCCTGTATTTATATTAGAGTTCATCATTATGAAACCCTTGACTCATAGAACCGCAAGGCTGTAAACTCAACAAGAAAATCATGCAACTGGCAGTTAAGACTTGCATTCTGATCTGGAGTTTATCTTGCAAAACATACACCAAAATAAAGCTAACTCCCGTTAAAAAGCCAACTCCACTTCTGAGCGATGGATATCACGTATAATCCGATTTTAACTTGAACTACTCCGCAAAATCCGGTACGGATTATTATCCAGTTTAGACCAGTGTGACCTTATTCCCGGTTTAATCTTTGTATGCACTCAGAGACCGATACTATGCACTTAGAACGATCAATCAGTGTATACTCTTCTCTTTAACTACCGATGCATACACTCTACCGGTGTATTCTAAGTGAGTAACCGGTGACCTTGTACTGGTGCATGGTGTTTGTGAATTTATACTAATGACAATCTTAATTGCTAACAGAATGCAGATCTAAAACTATGGCATTCAGATCCACACCGAGACCAATATTCCCTAAGAGGAATGAGAATCGGAGCACAACCAACTATGCTAACTGTGGCAAACATGGCCATAATAACTCCTGGTGTCATTCACCTAAGAATAGAAGGGTAAATCCATGGAGAGCAATCGGGATGACCTGTTACAACTGTAACAAGATCGGGCATTTGGCCAAGGAATGCACCAACCAACAAATGAAAAAAAGAAGAGGATCGGTCAAACCGGTGAATAAGACCCTATCTCCCAATCAAAAGGGCAACAAGAGAAAAGAGACTAAGAAAGAAGTCAAGAAGATTTGCTTCAAGAAGGAATCAAAGAGCTCTGCTAAGGAGAAGACAAAAGGAAGATCATCATCTGTTGATGGTGATATCTCTTCAGCAAACTCAGTCTAAAAGGCTTAGAGGGAACCGGTAGTCAGCCTACTGCTCCCAATAGAACTGGTGAGCATTGAACTCACACAGTCAAAAAGTGAAACCGGAAGAAGTCACCGGTCTATCATTTGAACCGGACAGGTAAGTGCTGACATTTCAACCAAGGTTTAATCAACAAGTAAATACATGAAAACCGGTTGTCAAAGAAAAGATTAGATAAGGTAATTAATGCTATAGCAGTTAACAATAGTTACCATTTGGTAATTACCGTTATACCCTAAATCTATATAAGCGAAGAATGATTACTCATTTCACTTTACTTTGTGAATTGTGATTTTTGATTTCTTACGATTGAGTAATCTTCTCTTGCTTTGATTTACGGTCTTTGCTGAGTAATCTTTGTAAATCCGATCAAGAGTTCTTTGTGTAAACCGGTCAAGATACGATGGCATCATCATCTTCTGTCGTCAATCTGATTCAAGGGAACCAATTCAACAGACCTGTTTACGACATCATGCCTGTACAGAACAGAGAAAACGACATGACAGGTGCGCTATCATTGGTGCCTGAAGGAGTTCTGTTGACTGAAGATGTTACTCCTTTCATTCACGCTAAGCAAGAAGAATTGGGTGAAACCTTCATCCAAAGCGAGTATCTGTCACTCTGCCAAGATGGAAAGTTTCAGGATAAGTATGCGAAGCTTGTAACGTGGGGATTGATCAATGGGGTCAGGTATCCAACCATGTTCGACCGGATTGGATAAGATAGGTTCTCAGTCGTGTGCACGAACTAGGGTTCTGGCTAGCAAAAGGCGCATGCACGCTAATCACTAAGGATGATCTGCGAAGGGTTACCGGACATAGCGACAAGGGGGAAGCTCTTACCCTCAGAACCATTGCGAATGTCGTTGTCGCAAGGTTAACAAAGTCGAAGTCCAATAGTCAGTTGATGATTGTCAACGACATAGAGGATGAAGGTGTTCGGTTTACATCTGCGGTGATCGGGTACAAAATCTATCAGTTGAGCAACATCAACAGTGTACCCGGCGGAGCTATACATGTCGCACACCGAATCATGCACAAGCACAGTATCATATTTGTGCCATGTTGAGAGGGAAAATTTTTGAAAATCTGAAAAAGGTAGGTCTTGTGAAGAAAAAGTTAGCGAAATATGGAACTCTACTGGTATGTTTGTTCTTTTATTATCAAAATTTCTTTCTGGGCATAGGAAAAGTAACCTTGTTAGCAGATAAACCGGTTATGATTCAAATAGGAGAAATGGCAAACAAACTAGGAAATCGGTTCACTAAGGTAATGACTGATTACTTTGAGGTATTCCAGCTAAGAATGCATGCCAGGGAAAGAATTTCCTTGATTATTGTTGATCCATACAAGGATGAGGTGTGTTTTCTTGTCACCACCGATCACTGCATTATTGACATATTTAACTTGTCATTGGTGAAGTTAAAAGCAAACATCAATCCCACCAAAGCACCGATAGCCTAATCATACTCTTTGGTATGCACCTGTAGACCAAACAGAGAGTTTTCAACCGGTCTTTTGGGACATACAGGGAAGTTACGACGAACCAGGTATAAGTTCAATACCGGTCGATTGCAACCGGATTATGCGGAGTTGTCACATGTTAAAACCGGATTATACGGAGAATTCACAGTTGAAACTAAAGTTATCTTTTTAACTGGAGTTAGCATTATTTCTACACGGATGTTTCAAGGTAAACTCAAGATCATTTTGCAAGCTTTTTGCATGCATGATTTATGGGTGATTTTACAACTTGGCGGAACTATGAGAAGTATTTTTAATAAGAATAATGTCTCATAAATACAGGTCATAGTATACACAAAAGTTGGTGTTGAATGTTGAGAGCGTGTAGAGCAGGAAAAGGAGAATCTTCTGAGAAGTGAAAGACAAAGAAGGGTTCAACAGCCGAGCAGAGAAAAAAGTTAACAAGTATGATCTGATCAGACAAAAGGTGTCATAATAGATCATTGCTTTGAATTGTAAGAGCAGATTCAAATCCCTCAATCAGGGTGAACCCTAACAGGTTCTTGTATAAATCCCTTCACCGAGTAAAATCTTAATTGGTGTTGAAATTCCTTTGACAAGGCGACTCCTAACAGGGTCAAGATCCTAATAGGTCTTCTACCAAATCCCTTTACCGGGTACCACTTTTACAAGTGCTTTGTAAGCCTTTAACAGGGTATTTTTATTACTACAGTAGTAAAGTTGTGGGTTCTGTCACACCATGGTTTTATCCTTCTAACCGAGGGTTTCCACGTATATATGTTGTGTTGACCTATGTATTTCTATTTATGTTTATTAATGTTGATCATATTCTTTTAATTCTGCAAGAATATATATGTAAGGCTAAATAGAGGTAGAAATTGTGTTTACTGATTCACCCCCCCTTGCAGTAACCAGTTAGAGTAACAATTGGTATCAGAGCCTTAAGTTCTCAAAGATATAAAGCCTAACTACTTAAGGAAAGATCATGGAGGGTTACAAGTATCAGAAGCAGCTTAAGGAAGCCAATGATGTCATTGTCTCTCTTGAGAATAGGCTGAAAAGGTCCCTTGCATAAAGAAAGGAGCTAGCTCTAAAACTCAGTGAGAGCAATGAAACAATTGAAGAGCTCTCTAGACAAAGTGGATCTAATGAAGCTAACCAATCAGATCTCCAACCTGAAAAGGGAGCTAGAAGGCAATGCTCTAAGAATGACTAAAATCATTGAGGAAAAGAGGAAAGTTGGGGATGGAAGGAACAATGTCGTGAAATCACTAGCAGCCTCTGACAGAGCGAGAAATCCAGCAGAAGACGCAGTAAGGGAAAGTGATCTTGTTGTTCTACAACTTCAAAAAGACATGTAGATAATTACACAAGAAAATGCAAACATGCAAAAGAATTGGCATGATAAAGATGATGCATGCAAAAGGCTGGCTATTGAATTGTATCAACTAAAGGAACAGGGGAAAATTCTTGAAGAAAGGAATGACACTTAGAAGATACAATGAGAGATCAGAAAAGCTTGATGAGCAACAAAGGGCTCAAAGAAAGCACAAGGATCCCACAGGACTTGGGTTCACTGGTCAAAGCAGCAAGGAAACTAGTGAGTCCTGTGGAGTCAAGAAAGGCAAGATGGAAAAGAGGGAGAAATCAACAGAAGTCAAAGATAAGAAGATCTTCAAAACCTCTTGCCATCACTGTGGTAAATCGGGTCATAAAAAAAATGATTGCAGAAATGCACCGGTAAAACCAACTACTTCTCGCAGTTACTGCAGAAACTATTACAAGTATGGCCACAAGACTTCTGAATGTAGGTCTCGTCCCAACAGTGTGTCCAGTAGAACCAGGGGAAGCTTCAAAGGTTACTGCTATGCATGCAACAAGTTTGGACACAAGGCTGATGAATGCAGATCTAAAACTATGGCATTCAGATCCCCACCAAGACCGATATTCCCAAAGAGGAATGAGAATCGGAGCACAAGCAACTGTGCTAACTGTGGTATACATGGCCACAATAACTCCTGGTGTCATTCACCTAAGAATAGAAGGGTGAATCCATGGGGAGCAATCGGGATGACCTGTTACAACTATAACAAGATCAGGCATTTGGCCAAGGAATGCAGGAACCGACCAAAGAACAAAAGAAGAGGATCGGTCAAACCAGTGAATAAAACTGTCTCCCAATCAAAAGGGCAACAAGGGAAAAGAGACTGACAAAGAAGTCAAGGAGATTTGGTTCAAGACGGAATCAAAGAGCTCCGCTGAGAAGACGGAAGGAAGATCATTATCTCCTGATGGTGATATCTCTTTAGCAAACTGAGCCTATAAGGCTTAGAGGGAACCGGTAGTTCACCTACTATTCCCAGTAGGATTGGTGAGCAATGAACTCACACAATCATAAAGTAAAACCGGAAGAAGTTACCGGTCTATCATATGAACCGAACAAGTAAGTGTTGACATCTCAACCAAGGTTTGATCAACAAGTAAATACTTGAAAATCTGTTGTCAAAGAAAAGATTAGGTAAGGTAATTAATACTATAGCCGTTAACAAATGTTACTGTTTGGCAATTACCGTTATACCCTAAATCTATATAAGGGAAGGATGATTACTCCTTTCACTTTACTTTGCGAATTATGATTTTTTACTTCTTACGATTGAGTAATCTTCTCTTGCTTTGATTTACGGTCATTGCTAAATTATCTCGGAAAAGTCGATCAAGAAGTTCTCTGTGTAAACTGGTCTCAATACAATGGCATCATCATCTTCTGTCGTCAAGCTTATTCAAGAAAACCAATTCGACCGACCCATTTACGACATCATGCCAATGCAGAACAGGGAAAATGACATGATAGGTGAGCTATCATTGGTGCCTGATGGAGTTCTTCTCACTGAAGATGTTACTGCGTTTATTCACGCTAAACAAGAAGAGTTGGGTGAAACCTTCATCCAGAGCGAATATCTCTCACTATGCCAAGATGGAAAGCTTCAGGATGAGTATGCGAAGCTCGTAACTTTAGGATTGATCTATGGAGTTTGTTATCCAACCTTGTTTCGACCGGATTGGATGAGAATGTTTCTAAGTCAGGTGCAGGAACAAGGGTTCTGGCTAGCAAAAGGCACATGCACACCAATCACTAAGGAGGATCTGCGAAGGGTTACCGAATATAGCGACAAAGGGGAAGCTCTAACCCTTAGAACCATTGCGAATGCTGTTGTCGCAAGGTTAACAAAATCGAAGTCTGACAGTCGATTAATGATTGTCAATGATATATAGAGGATGAGGGAGTTTGGTTTGCGCCTGCAGTGATAGGGTACAAAATCTATCAATCGAGCAACCTCAATAGTGTGCCGGGAGGATCCATACATGCCGCACACTGGATCATGCACGACAACACGCAGTATGATATTTGCGCCATGCTACAAGGGAAGATCTTTGAAAATTTAAAGAAGCTCGGTCTTGTGAAGAAGTTCCTGAAATATGGAACCGTACTGGTATGTCTATTCTTTTATTATCAAAATTTCTTTCCAAGAATAGGCAAAGTAACATGGTAAACAAATAGACCAATAATGATACAAATAAGTGATATGGCTAACAGACTAGAAAATCCATTTAGTAAAGTTATGACCGATTACTTTGAGGCATTCCAGCTAAGGATGCACGCCAAGGAAAGAATTCCTTCGACTATTGTTGATTCATACAAGGATGAGGTGTGTTTTCTTGTCACCACCGATCACTGTATTATTCAGGCTGTGGAGCCAAGAACTGGGTATGCACCGAAGCTTGGTTATGAAAGCACCACTAAGACAGCCAAGGCATATGCATATGCTTTACAAGAAAGTGATCTAGATCTCTCTCCATACCGGTTTGGGACCTATGAAGAAATTTTGGAAAATGTGAAGAAGTCATCAGTTAAAGAACCCAAGAATGTGTATACAAAAAGGACCCCTACACCGAGGAAAAAGAAGATAGAAGTTGAGGAACCCAACGGTCAAAGGAAAAGAGCACAACAGGCATCCAGTACCCTAGGGGAAGAACAGGAAGAAACTGAGACTGAACAGACTGCCACTCTTCACAGAAAGAAAAAGACCAGTAAACCGGTGAAAGAGGATGCACCAAGAGGAAGGAAACCTACAATTGATGAATTTGTGAAAGGATTAAAAGAGATAGGTGGAATGGGATCAGTCGGAAGGAGGTATGAATTGGCTAACAAAGAAGATAGAAGAAAAATAGAAGCTATACTTCATTGTTTTCATAAGTTCAACCTTTCTCCTACTGAACTTCATAAGACCATACCTAACGATGTCCAGGAGATTCTAGAAGCTAGATGGAAAGCTTCGATTGAAAAAGAAAGAGAGCTAAGAATTAGGGCTCTACTTGAAGTACAAAATCATCTAACTCTGGAAGAGGCCACACAACAAGCAGACTTGCACAAGCCAAGTTTCACGATAAGAAGGATTAGTCAGGTGCTTATTGGAGATGTGGACAGGGTACATGAAGAAGGTGTTTCTACCTAGACAAGTCTTCTTCAGCGACAACACCGGGTAGAAGAAGAATGCCAGAAAACCACAGAGACACCGGTGAAAGATACTGGGAAAGGAAAGGGTATACTGGGCGCTGAGTCATCAGTCAAAAGCAAACCTGCAGAAGCACCAGTGATTGTTGACATCACCAATGATAAAGCTGATGATCCGACTCCAGCAACTCTACTGGCATCCCCAATAAAAGGTAAGGCTTGAACACTGACTGTATATAATGTTAGTGAACAGATTTTTCTTTACAAAGAAGAATTAACAATTAACTCCTAAGGCCCAAATACATAAAGGAAAACCACACTAACAATTGAGCTAGTATCTCACAACCAACTCTTTGCTTCAAAGGAGCAGCTGCCTTCTACAAAGATTTGCTTCCAGCAACTTTATTATAAAAGAATTAAATTCAAGAGACGCTTTTTGCCAAAAAGCATAGAAAGGCTTTGATTACATTCTATTGCTAGCTAACAACAGAATTCTTCAAACTCAGAACATTCAAGAATTATCCCAAGCCAACTAAATCAGAATTTTAAAGATAAATTTCTAAAGAAAGGCAGATTCCAAACTCATGAATCACAGATAAAAGTTGAATAAACATCTAAGTACACATACAGATTCTAGCTGCACAACCATTTAAATTCCCACTAAAACTATAATCAAGCATCCATTAACCAACTGATCAATGAAAAAAACTAGCATTTGCTTATAAAACCCACCAATTGTATATATGCGTACCAAAGTTTCAACAATTTTTAAAGTATCAGATATTAAATTCAAACCAAAACTAAAATCAAGTTTTTCGAAACCGAGAACCGACCCTAATCTGGTCGCTTCCTAACATTCATATAGCCATGCAGGGCTGTTTTCAGTTTTTAAAACTAATTACCATAAACTTAGCAGGAAATTTAGGAAAAACTTTCAAAAATAGAAAACCATCTTCTAAATTCTAATTGCCCGACCGGGCGTTTCTGGCTCCATCTTCCTTAGTGGTCTGAGTGGCTCCTCGCGCTGTATTCCATTCCTCAAACACTGCCAAGAAACTCGCCAATTGCTCCCGGTTCGGTGTAGTAACTGCTTTGAACCGTTCCACCCAAATATTTCTGAAATTTTCTGCCTGCTAAAGCTTTTCCCTCTGAGACTTTATCTGCTTGCAGCCGTAAATTGCTAAAGAATCTACTTGGGCGAAAACCATAAAATCATCAATTTCTATGCTCTTGGCAGCTTTCATGTTTTCACCTTTTCTTTAAAACAGGCTAGTATCTTGACCGTGTCAATCCCGGCTTGACCATTAGGTTCAATTAGCTTTCCTAGGCACTCGTTATGAGTGTTCAAAAAATCTTTAACACTCTTCAGTGTCTCTAGGATTTGAGCGGATTCTTCAGTTGCTTGCTCATAAAGTGAGCTTTCCCATTCAAGATTAAATTTAGCCACAAACACAGAATTTTCTTCAAGCCCGAGTATTGCCTTTTCTATCAGGAACTTTGTAATACCATATTCATACGCTTCCTCCATGTTTAGTATTTCCATTTCCAGTCGATCTTTGTCCTTTTATCAAGTCTCTACATCTGTCTCCAATGTTTCCATCATCTCTTCGGCCTTACTGATCAAGTCCTTAAAATCATTAGTAAAACCAATGATTTCTTTGGTGACCTTATCGATCCAACAAAAGAAATTCTTCGACATGGATCTATCCTTCTGCACTTGATTTAAAAACTTCTGGTTTTCTGGAGATTTAACATCCAGGTCAATGGGAACCATAGACATAGGCTGAGGATTAGGATCTTGGAGCTACTGGATGTACTTAGCCATTTCGCAGAGAGCCTACTTCAACTTTATTTTATCTTCTGCATCTTTCAATACCTAGTGATTAATTTTCTTATTAGTTGAGTTCAAGATTTTCAAATCAGCAGCTCTAGTTGCCATGCCCAAGTCCACCTTTTCTATGTTGAAGTCCTTCTCTGTAACCTCCTCACTGGTCTTGTCAAAATTGGGCTTGAAGATCTCGGCAATCCAATGACCCATTTTTCAATCAACATCTAGCATGGCTTCAACCTTGGCTTCTTTGCCTTAGGTGTCTTTCCTAAATACTTGCTGACCAAATCTCCGACAATGGTAGAAACTGGTACTATGCATCTCTTTTTGTTGATTGACAAATCCATCCAATTAGGAGTTTTTGGTGTAGAATCTCTTGTGGAAACTTGTGTCATAGAACTGTTCAATGCTGTCAGGTCCCCCTGGTATCTGAGAGCTTGATGAGCTAACTGGAGCGTTATCCATCCTAAGTTCACTTTGCCATTGCAAATCACCTTCTTCAGTCTCCAAATCCAGCACCATGCAAGGTATATTTTCTGCCCTTTGATTCCTTCTGCTCCTAGTCCTTGTGGTTCTGACAAAAGGTTCAATTGTTGGTTTTTCTTCCTTTCGGTATGTCTCAGCTTCAAATTCAATTTTACCTGCAGAAAGCAAGTTTTCAACTTTATCAGTACACATAGGTGAAACTGCACATTTTGAAATCCTTGTACTCATTCTAATCACTGGTGCAGGGTCTTCTTGTTTCTTCTTTTTCCTCATTTCGGTCAACCATTTGTCAGTCATTTTTAAAACATCACGAGACAGAGAGTTAATGTCTTCTTCTTCTCTCTTATTCCAGTCTATTTTCTTCAGCACTGTGTTACTGTTAGGCTCAACATATCCTGGTTCCAGCACATTCTCATCATCCTCATCTTCTAGGCCTTTGATCTTAAAAGGCAGGCGGAGAAAAACAATTTTCTTTAAGAACCTAGAATGAAACCTTCTTTCAACTTCAAATTCATCAATGTAGTCAGCCCAGAAATCTTCTAATTCAGGTTGGTGTAAGAATGTAGCATCAATTTTGAAGTGATTTGCCACAAACTGTTTGCTATCAAAATAACATCTTTTTTGGAAATGAGGAAGATTCATTATTTTCAGTTCTGTATCCATAGAAGATGTGGAAGGCATTATCTTGAAACGATAATGTCCTAAATCAATGGGAAAAAAGGAGCCTACACCTCTCTTAATTTTATACTTCACTTCTACTTGAAGCAATTGTCGACAGACTTCTATCAAGACAAATTTGTCTAAGCAATACCTTGGGAGTTTCAAGGGCTCACCACTGTATCCTCCTACTCTCAAATAACTGAAGGTTGGAAACTAAAAATAGAAACTCCTGTAGATTTTGATAAGCTCCATGGCTTCCTCTGACATTCTGCAATTGATTTTTCCTTTCAGCTCAAAAACGAGCTTCGCCAAGAACGTATCCTGAACCCTTCTAAAGTTCTCGGGATTTTTCTTCTTTTGAAGTAGGGGATGATACTCGTAGATTTTCATATTCTCCCTCCAGGGTTCATGTGGCAGTCCATCCCAGATTCTACAATTGACGAGAGAATAGAACAAATAAGAAGATAGGTAAAAACAGGAGGCTTCGGAAGACTGAGATAACTCCTCATGAAGCCTTTCAGCTATCAATTCCGCCCAATCAACACAGGGTCCTTCACTCAGGATGGCTTGAACAAAAACATATGATGAACATATTGTCATTGATGTCAAATGTCATTGATGTCAAATCAGAGATCGATGACATTAATGAAGAAGTTAATGCAATGAATACTATAAGGTTGAGAGATATGATATCAGACAAGTCAGAAGATATATGTCATATGTATTAACAAAGACGGTGAGAGCATTGTATGAAACATTAAGCCTCATGTGAATCATTATGTAGTTATCAGAATGTGCGATACAGCATACATGTTTTAGAAGAACAGCATTGAGCATTTGTGATACCATCAGTGATACAGCATATAGCATTTCATATTGAACAGCATATATAAAAGATGTTTTCATTTCATATATAACAAGAACAACAATACATATGCAACAGGGTTGTACACGTTAGTCAGCAGAAACATATATATCGGATATTATACTAACAGAGTTATCGGATAAACAGTCAAGAAATAATTAAAAATATAAACAAAGTTATACATACTGTATACGGCAGGTATTATACAGGAAACAGCGGATATGCAGAGACGTATCATTGGATGCTGTAGAGGAGACATATAATATATGTTGCCACGTAAATTATATGCAGAACCTCCACAATGTTATTTGAAAACCTTCGATAAATGATACATGCGTATAACATTAGAATCTTATCTTGATAATCACACAGAGAATGGCAAAATGGATATTGCAGCAATGAAGACAAGGCAACAAAAGACTTATATAATAGACAGCGGTTGACTTCAGATAAAAAGTTTCAAAGCCGTATAAAGAAGAAGGTTGAATATTAAGACACACATCGATATGCAATGAAGATATATTTCATTCAGTGAAGATAAAACAGTATATGAATATTAATCAGTATACGAACATATATACTGGGATATACGAACAGGTATCAGATATATTTAAGCAGAGATATTTTAATAAAAGCAAAGATATTTTATTAATTTGTATACAGCATGAAGGTCTTCGAAGATTGAATATACGGCAACAGCAGCATACATACGTATGCAGATAAACAGCAAACAGAGACGTATATATATGAAGACAATAACAGTGTATATGCAGCGTTAACAATATGCAGCATACGTTGAAGACAATAGATACTATATCGAAGGTTCAACAAATAAAGATACGAAGACAAACAGTGATAATCTTCAGATGAAAATAGTATATAAGTATTTTGCGATAAAGTGACAGCGGTATATAAACATATGCTACAAACATCGAAGAATATATGTCGAAGATTTCCATTGAAGAAGATAAAATATTAATACGGCAGAGATACACGGCAACAGGGATATAAGTTTTTAATAAAAGACAAATATTTGATATATGATAAAAAATGGTTTGATTAAAAAAGAAAGATTAAATTAATTTTCAAGTTAAAGAGACACCTATTCGAAAAGTCATAACTTCTAAAGAGACACATTGTTTCATTTGAAGATATGTATATATATAAATATTGAAACTATCATTTTGAAAGTTGTGTGAAGAAGTCAGCAAAAGAAAGGGGAGAATAGAAGAAGACTTAAAAGGCAGATTATATGAATTTGAGAAAATGAAGATTTGATAAATAATCAAAATAAATCTGATATATATATATATATATATATATAAAATGAGGTGTCAATAATGATATATTTTAAATATTAAATAAAGGCTGACTTATGAAAAGAAGAAGTGTCTACGGAAATTAAAATGTCCATCATCAGTTGAAGAAAGCAACATTGCCAAGGTGAAAGAAAATTTGTATACAGTGAGTTGGTGCTCAGAATCCAGACAGGGGGAGTTGGTGCTTCCAGTAGGTCGGTGCCTGCGAAGTGTGGGAGTTGGTGCTTCCAGTGAGTCGGTGCTCATAAACATAGGGGTTGGAGCCTCTAGTAGGTTGGTGCCTATAAAACATTGTAAAAAAACAATATTATATAAAAGCAAATTATTTTGTGGTTTTCTCCCATATTGGGTTTCCACGTAAATACTGTGTTCATGTGCATAATTGTTTATTTGAGTATTTGAAGTTATTTTTGAATAAAAGTCTTTAAATTGAAAAATCATTATTATACTGATTCACCCCCCCTCTCAGTATAATCGTGTGCTCTTCAACATATAGCCAATCTTCCCAAATAAGATCATTAGGTTTTCCTTTGATTCTGCAGAGCATAGCAACAATATCTCTAACCTCTCTGATCAAATATTCTTTCTTTAAAGGTTTGGGTAACCTAGAACCCCTTTTTTTCAAGCTTCAATAACCAGTCTCTGGAAATGTTGTTACTATAATCTTTCTTATTTTGTAGAAATTCTTGTTGGGCTTTTTCTAGACTCTAATCACCATAAGTTTCTACTGGAGGGATTCTCAGTGGGGCCATAATCGTTTGCCTGTTGATGGAGATCAAAATACCTCTGGAAGGGACGTGAACACATCTATTAACTCTATCATATCGGTTTCTACACTCCATAACCAATTAAGGGCACGGGATCACTTCAGGAAAGCCACCAGCTTCTAGTAATCCACTTTCTACAATCTTGGTTGCTAAGGTTCCGGTCTCTGCATTTCTTAACCTATAGACGATTGCTTCTATGTCTTCATCAATCAGAACTGTGTCTCGCATCTCGGGAAGACAGCTACTCACAGGGGAGAACTTATTTTCTTTTACAAATTTGACCTTAGAGGTCGACATGCAGGGACTGGACAATGCACAAAACTAACAAGAATTTCTAACTAATGCAATGGAAGCAATTTTAAACTCCTTTCACAAAAACTGAAAACAGAACAGAGACGGAGGAAATTTTCTTGTGACTCGCCAATGCTTCACTTTTGCTCCTGTGATTACCTTCTTTGTGCTTCGCTCTTGTTCCTGTGATTACCTTCTCTGTGCTTCACACCCAACCACGCCACCAAAAACTGCATGTAACAGAAATGAGAGAAGGAAATAAATAAACATGATTGAATTCCCCTTTTTCGGCAATAATGACTGTTTTATATGAATTAATTTCGCTCGCCACCATTTACTGAGCGCGTCCAATTGTATTAATTTCCCCTCCGCATAACTTGTACTCCTTTGTTGAGCTGGACTTAACTTGAAACGTCATTTCAAAATCAACTTGAAATGAAAGAAAGATTTGGCACAAATTTCGGACAGCTAGTCATTATTGCATTTTGAAAACTGAACCTTGAATTGATGGGACGGGGTTCAAAGTTCAAGATTTTGAATGCTTTCTACTTGGTAACTCACAACTGAGGCGGGGGAAAAGCAGGACACAAAAAATTGAATTATGAATTGAAAACTTAGAAGTTCAAAATTCCATAAATCAAAACCAAAGGACGCGAATGAAAAGGGAAACCGAAAGACACGGGAAGGAAAGTGCAAAACTTATATTGAGCTTTGAACTACCGGAAAAACGGTTCAAAGTTCAAGATTAAAATTGACGCAAGCACAAAGCGCAGGTTTAAAAATCTTTTCACTACGCGAAGGAAAAATGCACATATGACATCGGAGAGACGCAAAGTGAATTTTGAACCTTGAACTGACGAAAAGAAAGATTCAATATTCAATATGCACTCCACAAAAAGAATATTCCTTTCGGAAATTTTACATTGAGGACTTTTGACCGGCAACAGATAACATTGTTAATGAAGTCATGGACTTTGGCGAAGTATCAAACGCAGCCAAATGGTTCAGTGTGTTAGCAGAAGAGGATAAGCAAAAAATAGAGGTTGCTCTATTAGAAAATTTCCTGGATTTCAACAGAAGTCCTTGAGATTATAGGGCTAAATTTCCTCAAGAACTAAACCAAAGACTTATGGCAAAATGGCGAACCGGTCTGGCAGCCAACAATAGATTACAAAGGAAACATTGGCACAGGTAAAACCAAGTCTCAGTGAGGAGACAACCAAACTTCTAATGGGGGAAGTGTCAATGAATTTGGATACAAAGAATAGAGTCGCCAAGATAATCAATGGATATGAAAAGGAGGTACATAAGGAAACACTTGAATTTTGGCAGACTTACGACTTCAGTGCTCTGAACACAACAGGTCCACAGGATGAACCTGAGAAAGACTTAGAACCACCTGTAGATTTCATTGCTCATGAACAACCTTTACCTGGTGAGCAAGAAGTTCCCACAGAAATGTTCACAACTAGTGAAAAAATAAATCTGGTGTTAAGTTTTGCGGCCTTTACGGCAAACATCCTCTTACTTGGGAAATAAATCGATGGGGATAATTAATAATAATAAATATTGTTTATATTTATTATTTATTGTTTATCAATTTAAATCGATATATATATGAGTTGATTGAATTAAATAATAGAGGGCCCAAGGTCGGCCTCTTATAAATGTTTTACAAGACCAAGTCTGCCTCCTTATTGGCGGGTTTCATCTCATATATATAGGTGTTTGATTCAAAGGAGAGAAGCACCAAAAACATAACGTACTTCCATCCCTAAAGGACGAATTTGGAGCAGACCTAGGGCAAACAGCTGCTGCCCTAGGAATGGCGAACTAGGGCAGAATGATGCCCTACAAAGTGGCGAACTTCCTCAGTGTTCTATGTTGCAGTTCGGCTATGCATCAGGCAGCAATGAATACCATTGAGGAGGCAATGAATTCACCTCAGCGAATTCACTATTCAGAAGCAAATCTCAGTCCAAGGCAGCAGCAAATTCTCTGCCCTAAATGCAGCAGAATTAAGTGAGCATTCTAGAGAAGACCTTAAATTGATTTTGGCCTGATTCTAGGTCAAAGTAAGAACAGATTGGTGGCACTATAGAAGCCCTGAGTGGGCTGACTTGGCAGCTACATTTTGGAGAAATAAAGGCACTGATTTGAGGACAAATTCAGAACCTAAATTTGGGTACTATCTCTCCTTGCTTGTGCATATTATATTTTACCCTATGCTTAGTGTTTGTAAGACATCTATAGTTTGATTATTCGTAGGTAAATCTGGAAAATACCAACATGGTATCAGAGCTACGGTAGAAGAAAGATCCGTTTCAGATTTAGGAATTTCAGTCTAACTATTTCAAAAACTAAGGCAACCGGGGGTTTGGCTTAAATTGGTTGTAAATATGTAAGTAGGGCTAAATCTTGCATTAAGATTGAATACCTTGGAGGGAATCTAGATTAAGAGGGAGTTTGCTCACGGGCTCACTTTCCTATCCCTCTTACATGTGTAAGATCATCATGGCTTATTGGATCATTAGCTAGTTCATTAGCATCATATGATTGATTCATTAAACATTTGCATTTAGCATATTGAGTGGGTCATTGACATTTGCATTGATTAGCACTTGCATATGCTATATTTACATATTGGCTGGTTCATAACACTTGGCTTATGATAGAATATCCTTCCTCACTGTTATGACTGAGTCTATAATTATGACATACATAACTACTTAACTGCTTATAAATGTGAAGGAAGTACTTTTGTACACTGACAACATTGGCTTGTGTTGGTCTTTACATTGGCATTGGACAAATGATATAATTTGGTATGTATTACAGATTTTGTCTTAGTTACAACTATGGTAACATAAAGAGCTATCTATTTGGATTAATGTATGTAATGTCCCATTTTTGGGCACATTATATTGAGCCATGTCGTTAGCCTTTTTACCTTGGTCTGGAGGGCTAACCGTGACGTGGCAGTGCTCCAGGAGATTATTAGCCTAGGTGGTTTCAGTTCCAGGCCAATCAAAGTAGTTTCCGCAGGTTTCCAGGGTAATTACTATTTATAGTAAGTCAACAGGATTCAGAATTCTCAGCTTTTCAATAGTGGACTTGGAGCGTCTCACCGAGAGCTTTCCAACGAGCTATCACATGTCGGCATCCAAGCTCGTTTGGGCCTCTGCTTTAATGACGGAAGATCCCTCACTTTATAACTCACCGGTTGATTTATTTAAAAAGCGACTTAAAGTGAAATTATAAAAAGACGAAATGGGCATATGAAGAGTCACAGTGGGGAAACTGAAGAGTCACAGCTGCAACCATAAGAGGAGGTTTTCCAGTCTCATTCAATATGCTTCAGTTGATGGATATTATTTCTCCTTGAGAATTCGAGAAGCTTCAGCTATCGAATCAGAAATCTGAGGACGGAAACCTTCAGCATTTCTTGGTGGATTGGACGGAAACCTGATTCATCCCCGTGCGGATTCACTCAAAGTTCGCCATTGTTTTACCAGGTTCCTTTCATCTAGTCTTACTGTTCTTTGTTGTATTTCAGATTGGATATTGCCTTTCGTAGTTATTGTATTGCTGATGTATAATACAAAATCAGATTTTCTAAGTTATTCCATGAGATTGTATTTGTTGGTTGTATGAATAAATCTGCTAGTTATTCGAGAGTATCTGCTGGTTATTTGCATGTTAGTGTTTATTTCTAATCTACTTAAGATTTATTGGTCGGAATTAGTAAATGGCCGGTTAGGGTCATTTCAGTGGTATTAGAGCCAAAAATCCTGCCAACCTGTGAGGTCCTTTTCAGTAATGAATTTGCAGAGATACTCTTACAGAGACAAATCCTACAAGGATTTTTAGCAGTAGTATTTCTCAAAAGAAGTTAATCAATTTGTGGAGGAATGATTTACATCAGTTTGGTTATTGACGGTAATAAAGGAGACTTTCCATTCATTGCTTTTAGCAGTGATTATTGAAATCCTACCAGGGACGGG
Organism: Chamaecyparis obtusa; assembly: GCA_027943335.1. Lineage (NCBI taxonomy): Eukaryota > Viridiplantae > Streptophyta > Pinopsida > Cupressales > Cupressaceae > Chamaecyparis > Chamaecyparis obtusa. Next base: position 3,781,647 of record BSBK01000790.1, on the reverse strand, counting down.
AGGAGCATTATTTCAGTCCCGGTTACAATTCTGTAAGACTTTTATAAATAAATTTCAGAGCCTAGAAAGAATTCTGTATGAAATTTGGGGATCGTTTCATCTTATTACTAGAATACTGAGCCAAAATAATAAGTCAGTTCCATTGAAGTTGGATACCGAGTTTCCCCTGCATCATTCAGTATATATAGTGAGGAATACACAGAATATTTTTTGAAGACTTTATATGAGGTTTTCTTAGTCTGTACATGCACTAGTGTGTACGTATCATAGGGATTGGGCCAAAGAACTGTGGAGCGGAAATATATATTGAGTAATTAAGTATAGAGTCCCAAAACTCTAAGCAAGTGCAAGCTTAAACAGGTAATACGGCTGAGAGCTACATCATTCCTACACATCGGGGCATCATCTGGAGTGATGATAACATCTAAAATATAGCGCCATAGTCTTGAGCTTGATCATTTCTTAGTACTGGAGGTTTATGGAAGAGAGACCACTACATAGGGGGATGTGATTACACATCCAACTTGCCAATTGAGACGCCTGGTGAAATGGACTAAGCTACTGTATCTCTCCGCATTCTCTCGGGTTCAAACGGAGGCTATTAGCAGTACGTGGTCCAGTCTGAAGACGATCTTTACCAGCCGACGTAGCAAAAGGGCCGACATCAGGTTACAACACCTTAATATTTGGTGAATCCAGCCGTAAGTATTGGGCAAGGCTAAGGTATTTGACGAGAAAACAATACTTTCAAAGTACCTTAATTTTCGCGAGCTTCTCAACACGTAGCTATTCCAAGTATCCACAGTGGCTTGTTTTGGGAACTCGATTATTATTCTGGCGTTTTTCAACCTCAGAGATTAGAACAATGCGTGGCATATTCTTCTCACTTTTTGGTGCGTTACTTAGCCGTCTGAAGTCTTCGTCAGCTGCTACTGTGTCAAAGAACCGCTTCTTGTTCCCTCGGGACAATATTCGACAATTGCGTGTGGAATCACAGGGGATAGAAGACGCGTGGCAGATAATTCCCATCTTTAATACAGGGTGTGCAGACCGGTATAATAAAAGCCATCTTGAGGAATTTCACTATAGTCACCACAAATATCCAAATATGTATTCACGTGAAATTCGGAATTTATTGAGACTATGAAAGGTATTTGGGATGTTGGGATTAATTCAAGCAACTAGCTCTAAAATATCCATTGCCCATAATTGTCCTTAAATTAATCGCAGGCCCCTTATTTTCATGACTGTTGATGTATGCAATATATCGGGGAGTGAATTCAAGCCGCAAATGAGAGATACAACTGTGGTGTTAAAAAGAAAATTTGAGAAATCAAATAAGTTGGAGACCCGTGGCCCATTCTCCAGATTTCATATTGGTTGTACCCAGTGCGGAAGGAACTGTGGGTGCTACTGTCGTCAGTAGCAGTTGATCAAACTTAGCCAGGAGGAAAGGCAGGAACATTGATGGGCATTGTAGAAGCAGCAGCGCTGACACCCGCGCATTGTGATCACCAGGTGTTTTAGAACAGAGTCCCCATAACTGGCTTTCTTACTAATATATGGGTATCCATATGCACTGACTTAAACGATAGTGTTATGCTGTAATCAATTGGGTATCATAGTTATCATAATATTGCTAGTTCTAGTCCATCTCAGATGTTATTGTGTTTTCGGTATATCTTATCTCGGTGCGAGCAGTATACAACTCACGTATACTTCAATCTGGGGGGGGTCCCGGGGTGCCTCTAGCCTATTAAGGGAATTTAGGACGAATTTCGTGCTAAGATTGTCTGGGAATACTTCAGTGCTCTCTAGCCACAGGCCGCACTCTCTGATAGCAAGTTTTTGTCGGAAGCTCATAGCCATTGATGGAGTCACAGGGGTATTTGGAAATTTGAATGAATAAATTGCTTTGGTTCCTATCTGTTGTTGAGACCCATTATTGTCGAAACACATTCATACATGACTGGAAACATAGACACGTGGTTGGTATGAATCCTTGAGTAACTTTCTCAGTCAGTGTATCATCCCACACAACCCAAAATTGCAAGTTGTATTTACAGTTTTGCACTTTTTCCAGAATAGGAGTTCAATGTGGAAATTATCTCCTAATAGAATAGTGAATTAAAGAATTTATATGTCCCTTGAAGTCAAAGTTAATCTCTGCAGAATGCCCAGAATTCCAGTTCAAATCCACTAAATCATAAACCAGACATAGTTGGGAAATAGAAACCAATCATTGCAGTGGTTTCCAGAATTTGCTCCAGAGGTAGTGGAACAATCAGAATTACTATCGCGGAGATAGCATTTTATGGTCACAGAATTTGATTTAGTCCTTGTGTGAAATTTGGGAAAAATTAAATCATGGAGACTTTGTAAAGTCCGATTTTCTCTAAGGAGTTCAATGGCACATTCTACGGTGTGCAGCTCAGAGATATCCAAAAGGAAATGGAGATAGGAAATGAATTGTTTTGCCTTGGATGGCAACTGGAGGAACAGAAAATTGCAAGCAGCATGTTGGCGAAGCTCAATGAAATAAATTCATATCTATCCAGGATAGATCAAGCTGATTGCAGGGTTTTTAATTGGGCCATGCATCCCACGATGGTTGCCTTAGTGCAAAGTAGATTTATGAGCCATCCACTTCGAGATGTCAGGATTGTAGTCGCCTCATGTCTCAATGAGATCACTCGAATTACAACCCCCATCATCCCTTACACCGAGCACATTTGGAGACAGGTGTTACAACTGATTGTAGACAGCTTAGATGGACTGAAATATGATAGAGATTCTACCCTTGGTACTCAGGTAAAAATCTTGGAGTTTGTGGCCAGCACTAAAGTTTTCAGTCACATGTTGAATCTTGGTTATGATGAAATGATTCAGCAATTATTTCAGTGTCTCCTAAATAATTACCAAAAGCGTCATTCTGATGAGGTGAACACATGCATTATGACTATCTTATCTTCCATCTTAGATGAGGACTGCGACATATGCAAACAATTGCGATCTAAATTGTTGGCATTATGGAGAGGAGGAATAAGGAAAGCATCCATGAAATATGAACTCTCAGCTGAATTAATTAAGCTTCAGGCTGAAAGATTCATGAGTTCGTTATCTGAAAACGAATGGGCATCATTCGGCTTACAGGTTGCAGAAGCTCTGGTGATAGGCTAGGACTCAGTGATTGCAGGGCAGATTTGTTTCTTATGCCAGGGGAGCTAGTCACAGGGGCATGTTTGCACGATTGATCAAGGGAAAGATAAATTGCAGCCTAGTGATAGAGACGTTACAGTTGAGACTTCCCCGCTTTCGGGACAGGGTGGTGAGTGTTCGACACTCTACTTTGGATACTTGATGGCGGAGTTTGATAACTCCATGGTTATAGGTTGTGATAACCAGTTGGAGACCTTCAGCGATTCTAGTAATGAGGAATCATGTGACTTCTTTAGCAGCACTTCACTCTTACATCACACTGATATGGATGACCCTTTTGGTAGTACATCTCAAGATAACACTGATGAGAAGTGTGCCTTGAAGAGTTAGCTGAAAGTTAGTGATGAAGCCATTATTGCAGCACTAGTTCACCACGTTAGTACTCACCAAATCATTGATGATCTGTACAGGACACCTCAAAGAGATCAAGGGCAAGATGGCAGAGGGATTGGATCCTATACTGCAAGTTTACAAGGAGTCAAGACAGCTTTTGAGGAGTGGAAGTCGGAGTATTTGAGACTACTTACAGACCACGACCACCTGTTATAGGTTGCCGGGAATTATGCTGAGCAGTTGAGGAATAAGGAGGTTGAGATCGATAAGCTCAATAGGGAGCTTAGTGCTACTCAAGACACTTTGGAGCACACTTGTATTGCTCTACAGGAGGCAACGAATCAGATTGTGGTCTCTAGCCAGTACAGGGAGTAGGATGACAGGGATAGGTCTGGATTCTATCAGGAGGTGATTCAGGAGCTTGACTGCATACAACAGACCTATGACTTGGATAGTTGTCCGAGAAGATCTTTGGGTCATCAGGAGTCTCGTAATGAGTTAAATCACTTTCAATTGATGGATAACTCCTTGTTTGAGATGGGTACCATGTGGACTTTTGACAATCCCCTCTTTGAGATAGATGAGGGAGACACTTCCTATTCACAGGATGAGGATGAGGTTGATTGCAGGGTCTGGGAGCCAGGTGCAGTTATAAGGGGTGAGCCATGGCCATCCGGTTGGAGTGGCGGAATGAGCTCAGTTGATGAGCAGAGTGGTTTGTGTACCCGCAATCCAGGAGAGGTAGTTCAATCTTGTGGCATGATGAGTGATATGTCTTTCCTTACACTACCACTTGGTGATGATATTGGTCAGGTAGGACTCATTCAGTACAGGGTTATCGAGTTTGGCATGCTGGGTATGCTGGTTGGTGTGAATTTTTCACACAATGGTATACATTGTATGACTCCGGGTATTGAGGGACAGACAAGGAGTCCTAATGCGGATTTGGGGTTTCCAGTAGAGTTGTTCAGTGCATCGCAGGTGGAAGCCTTATCCGGCGCTTTTGATAGTTTGCCTCTGCAGAGCAGTTTCTAGTTCAGACTACAGTTTAGAGGGGCATTCTCGAGGTTGGTTTTCATTTTTGGAGCCAATCGGTATGAGTTTTGGGTTCCTCCAGCATATGACCGTAGAGGCGTAGGAGATCCTAGTGGGAGTGAGGTTCTCAGTTGGGTTGAGACTTTTCTTACAGATGTTAGCAGCACAGGGCAGATTGGTTCGACAGATCCTGCAGTGAGTTGGGATCCTGACATTATATGGGCTGTTGTTTGGTTATTGTACGAGTGGCTTCACAGATCAGAGCATAATGACTGGGTCAGTTTCACACGACTCGTTGGTGGAGCCTCCTCCCAGAGATTGGTTTGGGATCCTGATATTTGATCTCAACATGCAAATACCGATTGCTTGAGGGCAAGCAATCTCCGAGAAGGGATGATTGTAATGTCCCCTTTTTGGGCACACTATATTGAGCCGTGTCGTTAGCCTTTTTACCTTGGTCCGGAGGGCTAACCATGGTGTGGCAGTGCTCCAGGAGATTATTGACCTAGGTGGTTTCAGTTCTAGGCCAATCGGAGCAGTTTCCGCGGGTTTCCGAGCTACATACTATTTATAGTAAGTCAACAGGGTTCAAAATTTTCGGCTTTTCAGCAGTGGACTTGGAGCGTCTCACCGAGAACTTTTTGACGAGCTATCATATGTCGGCATCCGAGCTTGTTTGGGCCTCTGTTTTAATGACAGAAGATCCCTCACTTTATTAATTAATTCACTTTATAACTCAACGGTCGATTTATTTAAAAAGTGACTTAAAGTGAAATTATAAAGAGATGAAATGGGCATATGAAGAGTCACAGTAGGGAAACTAAAGAGTCACAGCTGCAGCCATAAGAGGAGGTTTTGGAGTCTCATTCAGTATGCTTCACTTGATGGATATTATTTCTCCTTGAGAATTCGAGAAGCTTCAGCTGTCAAATCAGAAATCTAAGGACGGAAACCTTCAGCATTTCTTGGTGGATTGGACGGAAATCTGATTCATCCCGGTGCGGATTCACTCAGAGTTCGCCATTGTTTTACCAGGTTCCTTTCATCCAGTCTTACTGTTCTTTGCTGTATTTCAAATTGGATATTGTATTTCGTGGTTATTATATTGCTGATGTATAATACAAAACCAGATTTTCTGAGTTATTCCATGAGATTGTATTTGCTGGTTGTATGAATAAATCTATTGGTTATTCGAGAGTATCTGTTGGTTATTTGCATGTTAGTGTTTATTTCTAATCTGCTTAAGATTTATTGGTCAGAATTAGTAAATGGCCGGTTAGGGTCATTTCAATTTAAGTATGCCTTCTATGAAAGAACTACTGCACATTGTATACTTTAGCAGCATACCTGATTTACCTATTGGATAACTTAGCATGTATGGATAAAGATAAGACCATCTAGAGGGAGTAAGTCTCCTTAAGTATCAGGTTCCCTAAGCATCTTGATTGTAGACATATGGTTTAAAAGGGAGTTCAATCATGGGCTCACTAGTTTGAATGGTAATCTCCTTCCTTATGTCTTGTTGATCTCAGGTATGGGTAGGAATATACCTCATTGGTGTGATCATCATAGCTTGTTAATTGTTTTGATCAGCTGGTTAAGGATGCCTAGTTAGCATAACTGAATATATGAGGAGCATACTTCACATTATGTATGGATGCATACTAGCGTATGAGGGCAACACAAATAGTTATTGGCATATTTGGCATATTCTATAGGATCATACATTGTAACTATGGAATATACTGGGATATGTTATGTTTTTACATTACCTTGTTTATGTTGTTTATGTGTGAACATATTTCCTCTATAGTAAGAAACTTTATGAGTGAATACATCTCTTGGTTTATGTTTGCATTGGAATATGTTAGCATTGATTTGTATATCTTCTTTGAACTCATTGTCTCTGTTATGGGAAATCACAGTTGATTGCTAGATGGTTGCTAGTTAATGTGTTCCTTATGCATAGGTACATACATTATTGGTTGGAACATTCTTACATTGGCATATGTTAGAATAAATGCTGTTATCTGCATAGGAACATTCATTGCATCTTGCTATGTTCACATTACATCTGGTTAGATGTTGGTTATCTTTAGGTGAAAAAGACTTAGGTGATTATTCTTATGCTTAGATAAATTATGCTGGTTCTATTAGAGAGCTGCATATGATTGTATGGGGCATACGTCATTTGTATAGCTTGAAAAGCATACTTTAATTATTGTGTATGAATGGATCATACTCTCTTTCATTTACTAATTATAGCTGATGGTTCCATGTGTGAACTTTTCATTAACTTATAATCATATTGGTTAAATGGATTCATGTGGTTATGACTATTCATCTGGATATACTTATGTTTTTTATTTGAAGAATATCATTTGATGTTCTTCGAGTCCAAGGGACTCGTGGATCAGGGATCCACATTTGCATGGATCAGGGATCCATTGCTGAGTAATTGGTGATACATCATGGATTTGATGTCAAAAGACCATTACTCTGTGTAATTGGTGAGACATCATGGATTTGATGTCAAAAGACCATTACTCCGAGCAATTGGTGAGACATCATGGATTTGGTGTCAAAAGACCATTGCTCCGAGCACTTGGTGAATATCATGGATTTGATATTCCTTAGACCAACGTTCGAGGATATCGTGGATTTGATATCTCGTGGATCAAGGATCCACATTCGCATGGATCAAGGATCCATTGCTGAGTAATTGGTGAGACATCATGGATTTCATGTCAAAGACCATTGCTCTAAGCACTTGGTGAATATCATGAACTTGATATTCGTTAGACCAATGCTCTGGATATCATGGAGTTTATATCCTTTAAGTCTTGGAGACTCATGGATCAAGGATCCACAATTGAGTATTTGGTAACATCATGGACTTGATGATACCATAAATATTATAGAGTTGATATTCTAAACTATTGAGTCAAGGTGACTCGTGGACTTAGTTATCCACAAAATTGGATGGTATATATCATGGACTTGATGATACCACGAATATCATGGATTTGGTATTCTATTGGCTGAGTCAAGAGGACTCGAGGATCTAAGTCATTCACAAATTGGATTTGATGATAACTTGTGTTTGGAAAGTATCATGGACTTGATACTACCTTGAATACGATGGACTTGATATTCAAAATAGTCAAGGAGACTAGTGAACTTAGGAAATTCACAAATTGTTTGGAATTTGATATCATGGACTTGATATCACTTATATCATGAACTGATATTCTTGGGTCATGAAGACCAAAGTATCTAGGAGATCCACATCATATGATATGATGTTTCTCATATATGAGATGTATGGTTGTGTTCTCTTTATATCTTGTAGATTGAGATCTACTATCATAGATAAAAGATCTATGGGATCATTGGATTAGGAATCCATTTTTTTATATATGTTTTGAGTCTTGGAGACTCATGGATTTAGGAAATCCACATCCGGTTGGTAATCATCCTGTTACTATGATTTTCATATGGATATGAAATCTATGGTTGGAAATGATGTAAGAACATATGTGTTCTACCTATCATAGATATGAGATCTATGATTCTATTGGATATCGGATCCTTGTTGTTTATGTTTTTGGCATCTCTATCAAGGATGATAAAGGGAGATCAGCGGGTTGATCTTTGCCTCAAGTCCAAGAGAGAGTGTTAAGTTTTGTGGCCTTTACGGCAAACATCCTCTTACTTGGGAAATAAATCGATGAGGATAAATAATAATAATAAATATTGTTTATATTAATTATTTATTGTTTATCAATTTAAATCGATATATATAGAAGTTGATTGAATTAAATAATAGAAGGTCCAAGGTCGGCCTCTTATAAATGTTTTACAAGACCAAGTCGGCCTCCTTATTGGCGGGTTTCATCTCATATATATAGGTGCTTGATTCAAAGGAGAGAAGCACCAAAAACATAACGTGCTTCCCTCCCTAAAGGGCAAATTTGGAGCAGACCTAGGGCAAACAGTTGCTGCCCTAGGAATGCCGAACTAGGGCAGAATGATGCCCTACAAAGTGGCGAACTTCCTTAGTGTTCTATGTTGCAGTTCAGCTATGCATCAGGCAGCAGCGAATACTATTGAGGAGGCAGTGAATTCACCTCAGCGAATTCACCATTAAGGAGCAAATCTCAGTCCAAGGCAGCAGCGAATTCTCTGCCCTAAATGCAGCAAAATTAAGTGAGCATTCTAGGGAAGACCTTACATTGATCTTGGCCTGATTCTAGGTCAAAGTACGAACAGATTGGTGGCACTGTAGAAGCCCTACGTGGGTTGACTTGGCAGCTACATCTTGGAGAAATAAAGGTACTGATTTGAAGACAAATTCAGAACCTAAATTCGGGTACTCTCTCCTTGCTTGTGCATATTATATTTTATCCTGTGCTTAGCATTTGGAAGACATCTATAGTTTGATTATTCCTAGGTAAATCTGGAAAATACCAACATCTGGGAGAACAAGTTCTACCAAAGGAACACGTACTGGAAAAGTCATCAGACAAGATGACCACTGAAAAAGGGGTAAATGAGAAAGAAACTATTGAGGTAAAGCAACATGCAGATAAGGAGCAGCATATCGAGCCTCCACCGGAAGTAGCAGTAAATTCTGAAGAAGTTCCACCAGAAGAGCAAGTACAACAACAAGAGGAAGTTCATCAGGAAGAAGCTCATCCACAAGTAGAAGTACATACAAAAGAAGAGGTACATCTGGAGAAGGTAGTGCAACCGGAAGGAGCAGTGCATCAGCAACAAGAGGTGCAACACGACGAAATACCTCAACAACAGGAAGTACCTGTCAACACTGAACAAGAAAAGCCTGCGGAGGAACAACCAGAACAAGAAAAGAGTCAGATGGAACAGGTAGATGTTCCAAGCTCATCCTCATCAAAGAGGAAACTAACTTTTGCAACAGAAACTAGAGCTAAGAAAAGCAAAATTAGTGACACAGTGGTTGACATAAGCAAGATGTCAACTAGACAACTCAAAGAGCTCACTAAGAGGAAACAGGACACGGTCCTCTCTAGTGTAAGGAACAAATTATACAACTTTGTACCGGATGCAGATATTGATGAAGAACTTGTCATTGATCAATTGGAAATATTGGCACAAGCAATAGGAGAAGATGTCACCGATCCAGAGACAATAGCCATTGATCATTATGAGAAGAAGCAATTAGAAAGTCTACATAAACAGGATGAAGAATTAAAAACTATTGTATCCACAAATACAAGAGAACTCCAACAAAAGATACAAGAAGCAGGAGGTTTACTCACAAGGACTTCAAACTTTGAAGACTTTGTTCAGGATATCACTCAAAAGACATCCAAAAACTCAAAAGAAATAAGGGTTCTTTCATCCAAGTTCAATGTAAAGAACACATCTGCAACAGAATACAGCAAAGAAATGACCAGTCTCCAAGTCTCATAAAAGCGTCAGAAGACAAGACTAAGAGAACCCAAGATCTCATTATATTCCAATTATTTCTTCCCCCCACATTTGATCTCATGCAAATAATTGGAACCGAGGCAGACAACCTGATCAAAGAACCGGACTACAAAATCGTAGTAGACATGGAAAACATAATTGTATCACTACAAACAGCACAGAAAAACCTGGACCATGTCACCGGTCTATGGAATCCATTTCTTCAATCAGCGAAGAAAATATATAAGGATATCTTCACAAAGTTACAGATATAAACCAGGGCATTCTATAACTACCCTTTGTCCTCTAGCGGCAAAAAGGGGAAGAAGATCAGGACTTGAAGAAGATCAGGATGGGAACAAGATCAGAATACAAGATGGGAAGAGATAAGGATACTGGTAGGCAGATACAGATACAGAGGAAGAAAGAAGAAGAAAAGAATAGTATCAGATGAAAGACAACAGACAGCATAGGGGAAGTCTACAAGACAGGGAATGTAAGGTGATGTTTTGCCACCAATGCCAAAGGGGAAGATTGTTGACATATTTAAGTCATCATTGGTTAAGTTAAAAGAAAACATCAATCCCATCGGAGCACTGGTACACTAGTCATACTCTTTAGTATGCACCAGTAGACCAAACAGAGAGTTTTCAACCGGTCTTTTGGGACATACAGGGAAGGTATGACGAACCGGGTATAAGTTCAATGCCGGCTGACTGCATGATAATCCGAACCGGATTATGCGGAGCTGTCTCAGTTAAAACCAAATTATATAGAGCATTCACAGTTGAAACTGAAGTTATCTTTTTAACTGGAGCTAGCTTTATTTCCACACGGATGTTTCAAGGTAAACTCAAGATCATTTTGCAAGCTTTTTGCAAGCATGATTTATGGGTGAGTTTACAGCTTGGCGGAACTATGAGAAGTATTTTTAATAAGAATAATGTCTTATAAATACAGGTCATAGTATACACAAGAGTTGTTGTTGAATGTTGAGAGTGTATAGAGAAGGAGAAGGAGAATCTTGTGAGAAGTGAAATACAGAGAAGGGTTCAACAGCTGAGCAGAGCAAAAGGTTAACACATATGATCTGATCAAACAAAAGGTGTCATAAGAGATCATTGTTTTGAATTGTAAGAGCAGATTCAAATCCCTCGATCGAGGTGAACCCTAACAGGTTCTTGTATAAATCCCTTCACTGGGTAACATCTTAATTGGTGTTGAAATTCCTTTCACAGGGCGACTCTTAACAAGGTCAAGATCCTAACAGGTCTTCTACCAAATCCCTTTACTGGGTAGCACTTTTGCAAGTGCTTTATAAGCCTTTAACAGGGCATCTTTATTACTGCAGTAATAAAGTTGTGGGTTCTGTCCCACCGTGGTTTTCTCCATCTAACCGAGGGTTTCCACGTCTATAAGTTGTGTTGACTTGTGTATTTCTATTTCTATTTCTTAATGTTGATCATATTCTTTTAATTCTGCAAGAATATATATGTAAGGCTAAATAGAGGTAGAAATTGTGTTTACTGATTCACCCCCCCTCTCAATAACTGGTTAGGATTAACATGCATTATTCAGGCTGTGGAGCCAAGAACTGAGTATGCACCGGAGCTCAGTTATGAGATCTCCACTAAGACAGCCAAGGCATATGCAGATGTTTTACAAGAAAGTGATCTAGATCTCTCTTCATACCGCTTTGCGACTTATGAAGATATTCTGGAAAATCTGAAGAGGTCTCCCACACCAAAGAAGAAACCAGTAATAGAAGAATCCAAGGTTCAAAAGAAAAGAGCACAACAGGTGTCCAGCAAGCAAGGAGAAGAATAGGAAGAGAAAGAGGAAATCTGCGAAACCGGTGAAAGAGGATGCACCGAGAGGAAGGAAACCTACAATTGATGAATTTGTAAAAAGCTTAAAAGAAACAGGTGGAATGCGATCAGTCGGAAGGAGGTATGAATTGGCTAATGAAGAAGATAGGAGAAAAATAGAAGTTGTAGTTCACTGTATTCATAAGTTCAACCTTTCTCCTACTAAACTTCATAAGACCATACCTGATGATCTCCAGGAGATTCTAGAAGCAAGATGGAAAGCTTCGATTGAAAAAGAAAGAGAGCTGAGAATTAGGGCTCTGCTTGAAGTACAAAATCATCTAACTCTGGATGAGGCAACACAAGAAGCAGACCTGCACAAGCAAAGTTTCAAGATAAGAAGGATAAGTTAGGTGCTTATTGGAGATGTGGACAAGGTACATGAAGAAGGTGTTGCTACCTGGACAAGTCTTCTTCAGCGACAACACAAGATAGAAGAAGAATGCCAGAAAATCACAGAGCCATCGGTGAAAGATACCGGGAAAGGAAAGGGTATACTGGGCGCTGAGACTTCGGTCAAGGGAAAACCTACAAAAGAATCGGTAATTGTTGACATAACCGATGATAAAGATGATGATCTGACTCCACCAACTCTACTTGCATCCCCAATAAAAGGTAAGGCTAGAACCTTAACTGTAGACAACATTGTAGATGAAGTTATGGATTATGGTGAAGTGTCCAATGCAGCCAAATGGTTCAATGTGTTAGTAGAAGAGGATAAGCAGAAAATAGAGGTTGCCCTGTTGGAAACTTTCTTAGATTTCAAAAGAAGTCCTAGAGATTATAGGGCCAAATTTCCTCCAGAAATGAATCAAAGAATTATGGTTAAATGGAGAACCGGTCTGGCAACCAACAATAAAATAGCAAAGGAAACATTGACACAGGTAAAACCAGGTCTCAATGAGGAGACAACTAAACTTCTAATGGAAGAATTGTCAATAAATTTGGACACAAAGAACAAGGTCGCGAAGATAATCAATGGATATGAAGGAAGTATATCAAGAAACACTTGAATTCTGGCAGACTTATGACTTCAGTACTCTGAAGACAACAGGTCCACAGGATAAACCTAAGAAAGTATTGGAACCACCGATACAATTCACTACTCATGAACAACCTTCAACTGGTGAACAAGAAGTTCCCACAGAACAGTTCACATCTAGGGAACAAGTAAATCTGGGAGAACAAGTTCTACCAGAAGAACAAGTACTGGGAAAGTCATCAGTTAAGATGACTACTGAAAAAGGGACAAATGAGGAAGAAATTGTTGTGGATAAGCAACAAGCAGCTGAGGAGCAGCACATAGAACCTCCACTGGAAGAGCAAGTACATCCTAAAGAGAAAGTTCATCAAGAAGAAGAATCTCATCCACAAGTAGAAGTACATGCAGAAGAAGAGGTACATCCGGAGGAAGTAGTTCAGCCGGAAGGAGAAGTGCATCAGCAACAAGAGGTGCAACACGATGATATACCTCAACAACATGAAGTACCTGTCAACACTGAACAGGAAAAGCCTGTGGAAGAACAACCGGAACAGGAGAAGAGTTAGAAGGAACCGGTAGATGTTCCAAGCTAATCTTCATCAAAGAGGAAACTAACTTTTGCAACAGAAATTGAAGCTAAGGAAAGCAAAATTAGTGAAACTGTGGTTGACATAATCAAGATGTCAACTAGACAACTCAAAGAGCTCACTAAGAGGAAACAGGACATGGTCCTCTCTAGTATAAGGAACATCTTGTCCAACTTTGTACCGGATGCAAACATTGATGAAGATGAACCTGTTATTGATCAATTGGAAATATTGGCACAAGCAATAGGAGAAGATGTCACCGATCCGAAGGCAATAGCCATTGATCATTATGAGAAGAAGCGAGTAGAAATTCTACACAAACAGGTTGAAGAGTTAAAGACAACTGTATCTACAAATACAAGAGTACTCCAGCAACAGATACAGGAAGCAGGAGGTCTAATCACAAGGACTTCAAACTTTGAAGACTTTGTTCAAGATATCACTGAGAAGACATCGAAAACCTCAGAAGAAATAAGGGTTCTTTCATCCAAGTTTGATGTAAAGAACACATCTGCAGCAGAATAGAGCAGAGAAATGACCAATCTTGCTCTAATTATCAGAAAAGCTTCAGACGAGAAGACAAAGAGAATTCAAGATCTCATTGGATTCCAATTATTTCTTGCCCCTACATTTGATCTCATGCAAATGACAGCAACCGAGGCAGAAAACCTGATCAAGGAACCGGACTACAAAACAATAGAAGACATGGAAAACATAATTGTATCACTACAAGTAGCACAGAAAAACTTGGAGCATGTCACCGGTCTATGGAATCCATTTCTTCAATCAGCGAAGAAAATGTATAAGGATATCTTCACAAAGTTACAAATATAAAACGAGTCATTCGAGCTGTAACAACCCTTTGTCCTATGGGGGCAAAAAGGGGAAGAAGATCAGGACTCGGAGCAGATCAGAAGAGATTAGGATACCGGTAAGCAGATACAAATACAGAGGAAGAAAGAAGAAGAAAAGAACAATATCAGATGAAAGAAAACAGATAAGAACAGTATCAGATGAAAGAAAACAGACAGCACAAGGAAAGTCTACAAGACAAGTAATGTAAGAAGATGTTTTGCCACCAATGCCAAAGGGGAAGATTGTTGACATGTTTAACTTGTCATTGGTTAAGTTAGAGGCAAACATTAATCCCACCGGAGCACCGGTAGACTAATCATGCACCAGTACTCTTTAGAGTGTTGTAGACCAAACAGAGTGTTTTCAACCAGTCTTATGAGACATACAAGGATGGTATGACCAACCGGATATAAGTTCAATACCGATCGATTGCATGATAATCCGAACTGAATTATGCAGAGTTATCTCAATTAAAACCGGATTATATGGAGCATACACAGTTGAAACTGAAGTTATCTTTTTAACTGGAGTTGGCTTTATTTCTACGCGGGTGTTTCAAGGTAAACTCAAGATCATTTTGCAAGCTTTTTTTGCATGCATGATTTATGGGTGAGTTTACAGCTTGGCGGAACTATAAGAGGTATTTTTAATAAGAATAATGTCTTATAAATACAGGTCATAGTATACACAAGAATTGTTGTTGAATGTTGAGAGCATACAGAGCAGGAGAAAGAGAATCTTCTAAGGGGTGAAAGGTTCAACAGCCAAGCCGAACAAAAGGGTAATAGGTATGATCTGATAAGACAAAAGGTGTCATAATAGATCATTGCTTTGCATTGTAAGAGCAGATTCAAATCCCTCAATCAGGGTGAACCCTAATAGGTTCTTGTATAAATCCCTTCACCGGGTAACATCTTAATTTGTGTTGAAAGTCATTTTATAAGGCGACTCCTAACAGGGTCAAGATCCTAACAGGTCTTCTATCAAATCCCTTTACCGGGTAGCACTCTCACAAGTGCTTTGTAAGCCTTTAACAGGGCACCTTTATTACTACAGTAGTAAAGTTGTGGGTTCTGTCCCACTATGGTTTTCTCCTTCTAACCGAGGGTTTATACGTATATATGTTGTGTTGACCTGTGTATTTCTATTTCTGTTTATCAGTGATTGATTATATTCTTTTAATTCTACAAGAATATATATATAAGGTTTAATTGGAATATAAATTGTAGTTACTAATTCACCCTCCCCTCTTAGTAACCGGTTAGGATTAACAAACTGTTCTATAGTGGTGCTTGTATTTATTTGGGATGAACCCCAAAGCTTGAAACAAATAGTTCGTATGACCTGGAGTTGGAACTATTAGCAGCGATTTAATTATTTCTGCCAAAGAATTGAGCTAGGAGTTTGCTCGGCGTGAATCATCAAGGGTGAGACGGCAACTGTATTGGGATTTGAGTTTCAACGTTGGGCATTCCTTTGCACCCAAATAGCGTATAGAATCAGGAAGCTTTGTGTATTTGGAGGAATCTGAATATATTTCTTCAGGTCGACAATCTCCTTGCCCAAACGTGGCACTTATTATGCTACTTCAGGTTGTATTATTGCATAGAAATGGGACGTTGATGATGCTAAGAGTTTGGATACAGATTCTCGAGAGGACTTACACATACTTTTCCTTAATAAAATATAAAATTGAGTACAATACAAGAGTGTGGAATTGCTATAGTTTCTATTGGCTGCATGTTTGGTTATCAATATCTTTCCTCTGAACTATTGCAAATAAAGGTCAGAGACTGTCTCCAAAATTACTCAATGCCAAGTATTTTCATGGAATGTATCTTCTCACTATAGCGGTTCTGTGGATGGTTACAGATCTCGATATGTTGCAGGGTCCACTGCTATTGATTTATGAAACTCCATCTATAATGAAATATGTCTATAATGAAAGGGTTACTGGTTCTTCTGTTGCTAATGATGGATAAACTTCGATAGGTTACGCGCCCAGAACAGGAATATTAAAAGAGTTATTTGTTGTTGTTCATGAATCATTTCTATACATTCTTTTTGATGAGTTATCAATCAAAGAAACAAAATATCGAATCATGAAATGAAACACAAACAACATTAATCAAACTATTTAGCAAGGTTTCTCTAAGCAAAGAGCAAAGTTTTGAGTTGAGACATTGTATGAAAGTCTATATATATGTCTGTAAGTTTATAACAGCAAGCTTCCTAATTCAAGATCATAAAACAGTGGATTTACTTGTGTCAAGAGATGGTCTAACAATTGTTTGACGAAATGTCTAAATACTGATTCATTGTGAAGTTCAGCCATAGAGTCTCCATTTGGGCTAGACTCCATATAAGGGATCTTACAATCATATCAAAGCCTAGATCCTGCCAGCCTGTTGGGTGAAATCAGTTGCACACAACATCATTGGAATTGGTTCTTAGTTTGAACAGCAGGATAGATCTTAATGACAGGGTTGTTTCGTAATACACAAGCATGGAAAGACCTTGAACAAACGTAACAAAAACTCAATCATGAATTGCAGCATTTAAGTGACACAGTGTTCAGGAAATTTGGACCCCCTAAGGTTTCATCTCCATCTATAGGTGCAAGTAAGAGACCTCATGCCATGGCAACAAATGATGCAACTATGACCAGTTGCGATAAGTATTGCACACTTCTTAAGAAGATACGTGACTATCTTTCCTTTGCACAATTTATGGGTGTACCAGACGAGGATGATGATGATTTGGAATCTACAAATTCAAATAAGCAATGTAAGAGAAAACAAAATACAAAGGAGGTATGCAAACATCTTCATGAAGAGTATGATAAACATGAAGATTCAGTTAACAAGAACAAAACGATAGCATTGGGGAGTGACTCACATGAGGCTTCAACATCTATGAGAGGAGATTCTCAAGAGGATACTGAAGGAGAGATAAACATGACTTCCCTTGATGTAGATATGGATCATAAAGGTATGAATTCCTTGGGTGATCACAATGCATCTTCCAGTATGATAGCTGATTCCCATTATGACATAGCAACAGCCTTAACTTGGCATTCAGATCACTCTAACAAAGAGTTTGAGACATATGAAGATATTGACAACACTCTTGAAAGGGAAGAACACATTGCTTTAGGTGAGAAGTATTCTAAGTTTTATGTTGGTGATCTTGAGGTCAATATAAATAAATCTAGTGAGATGAGTTCTCCTGATGAATGTTGGAGTGAGCATAATTTTGCCCCTCCTCTTCTTGATGAAGAGTGCATTGAAACTTCTTGTGACATTGCTGATATAGTTCTCATAAAAGATGATCTAATACAAGATGTGAATAAACCCAATAAAGAAGAAACATATGAGGCATCTATACAAGAGGTATTTATGAGTCCCATAGGCGTAGAGCATGCTTATTTAAAGCTTGACAATGTTGAAACACAAGAAGGTATGGATTCCACTAGTCCTTCATCAAATGACCATAGTGTTGTCCCACCATTCATACTTGAGGAATGCAAGGCCTCAACTAGTAAGTTTGATGTTTATGATGGTCGTATTAATCTTATAAGTAAAGACAAATCTGAAATTTTATTGTGTGGCAGCACAGATCACTTTGATGAACTTAACCAAATTCAGGAAAGCCTTTGACTTGAAGCAATGTCCCAAATTGGCATTTTCAGAATTAAGACAGCGGGATAGTGGGCCTAAGTTGGAAAGAGAGAATTCTTTACAGATTGTGGATAACCCTCTTTGTGTGTTGAGTGTTAATTGGACATTTGATAATCCACTCTTTGAGTTGGATGAGGAAGTTCTTTCTGACTCCAGTGTTGAGAATGGATCTGATTGCTAGATTTGGGAGCCAGGTGCAGTTTCTAGTGATGAGGTATGGTCATAGGATTGGAATGGTGGATCAATTTCTAGAGCTAGTGTCACTGCCCACTTTCCAATTAACTTACACATTGGTTTGGATCCTGAACAATAGATGAGTTGGATGGATTCTTTGGTTCAACGGATGAGTAGTTCTTGGTTACGGATTGATGGTAGATGTGATTTGATCATAGGAGTTGGATATTCAGCCACTTCTATACTCATGACTCCTATGTATTTAGAGGTATTTCAGATTGTTGACTGTTGTAATAGATCCTCCACTCTATTGGTGTTGACCTCATTCTTTGGGCGGTTTGATTTTGTGCATTTGCAGACTTCAGTGTAGCTAGTTGGGGGACATTCTTTGGGCACAACTCAGTTATTCTTCACTTGGAGGTTAATTGTCAATGACATTGTTTCAGTTGTTGACTGCAGAAGTAATACTGAGTTGGTTGTCTTCAAGGTTGGTTTTGTTGAGTGGCATTTACCTACAACAGTTGGTTGGAGGAGCTGAAGAGATTTGTATCATCTCCACCCTAATAGTGGTTGGAATAATGATGAGCTCCCATCATCATGTGACATTATAGGTATCTATAGCTTCAACTGGAGACAGGTTCTCAGTTGGATTGAGGATGTTCTCATTCATGATAGCAACACATGGCAGGTTGACTTGACTAATTATGCACATGGGGTAATTTGGGATCCTGACATTGGTATGTTCACTGCATTACTTCAGTGGGATCTTAAGGAGTTGTTTCATAACTCTAGTCATGGTAATGATTACAACAGACTAGCGCAGCGGATTCGCGGACCAGCATTTCTGAGGTTGATATGGGATCTTGGTAATTAGTTTCGACATGCAGGTGCAAATTGCTTGAGGGCAAGCAATCTCCGAGAAGGGAGAACTACAATGTCCCCCAATTTATTAAAGTGAAAATTACTTAAATTAATTTTTTATTAAGTTGTCAAGAATAAATGGAATATTTAAATGATGACTTAATATTAATTAATTTAATAAAATTAAAGTAAAATAATAAAATATTATTAAATGTCACTTTGTAAATATTTCGCTCAAAATTCAGTTTAAAAATTAAAAGAGGGAAATTGTAAACACAAGCAAAGGGAATTTCAAGAGTCTTATTGGACAATTATAAAAGGTAGCTTGGGCTTTATTTTGGGCATGCTTGGTTTTAATTCAGTTTCCCTTGGAGAATTTGGGAGCTATAAGCTTTCATTTACAGAAAATTTTGAGGATGGAAACCCTTGGGATTTCTTTGGAATTGGACGGAAACCCAATTCCAGATGAAGGTATCATCCAGATATCTCACTTGATTTTACAGATTATTTCAAATAAGTGAATTCTTCATTCGAAGACAAGTTTGCAGTAGTGCAAGTATTTGTAAAGGACCTTGTATCTGTTGTTGGTGAATAAAGATTATTTTATTCGGAGTTTTCTATTAGCATAATGTTTTAGGGTCCTAATCAATCTATTAATTTTTTTAGTCTTGGCAATGAATCATATCGAAATAATTCTAGTGATTGAATAAGTTCTGAGAATAAATTATAGAATGGATATGTGAACTTGTCGACTTAATTAAATCAGTGGAAGTCAAATTAATAATCATGTGGGAAATATAATGGCGCCAAAGACTTAATCTCTCCTATGAGCACTTCAAGAGCATTGCCACTTATATCAAATATTTCAAAGGTATTGTCGGCAACATTGGATTTATTATTATTGGACTTTTATTTCCAATTGTTTTGAATAATATTATTCGCAATCGTATTAAGTCCCGAGGAGCTAAATTTCAGCAACTAATATTAAAGTGGGGCCTATTGTTAACGGCAAAAATATTTGACTATTGCCGTAAGGGGACTATAGTTGTAGGTTAAATATTTCAAATAAGAGTGAAGAGGCACTATTACTATTGAGGCCGATAATTGTTTTGGTAAATTGTTCTGCAGTGGTGCTTGTATATATTTGGGGTGAACTCCAAAGTTTGAAACAAATATTTCATGACCTAGAGTTGTTACTATTAGCAATGATTTAATTATTTTTGCCAAAGAATTGAGCTGGGAGTTTTCTGGACGTGAATCATCAAGGGTGAGACAACAACAGTATTGGGATTTCAGTCTCAACGTTGGGCATTCCCGTGCACCCAAACAGCGTATAGAATCAAGTAGCTTTCTGTATATGGAGGGATCGAACTCTTAGCAAACCCAACTGGAAAGTGAGGAATCTGAACACATTTCTTCAGGCCGACAATCTCCTTGTCCAAATGTGGTACTTATTATGCTACTTCAGGTTATATTATTGCACAGAAGTGGGTCATTGTTGATGCTAAGAGTTTGGATATATATTTGTGAGAGGGCTTACATGTACTTTTCCTTGGTAAGATGTAAACTTGAGTACAATACTAGAGCATGGATTTGCTATAGTTTATATTGGCTGCATGTTTGGTTATCAATATCTTTCCTTTGAATTGCTGCAAATAAAGGTCAGAGACTGTCTCCATAATTACTCAATGCCCAGTATTTTCAAGGAATTTATGTTATTAAAAGAGTTATTTGTTGTTGTTCATGAATGTGTAATGTCCCCTTCTCGGCAATAGACCATTTAGATGCCGGATTAGTCTATCAAGCCATCCAGATGCACTAATGGCTGCTCTGAGAAGGATGTCAGCCAGTCACGTCGTTGCACGGGCAAATATTAGTATTACGGGCTCAGCTTCTTTAGTCAGAATCACTTTATTTATTAAAGTGTGTTATAAAGTCACTTTGTGACTTATTATAAAGTCACTTTATTTTATAAAGTCACTTTATGTTATAAAGTCACTTTAAGTTCTAAAAGCGACTTAAGTGAGCTTTTATCCCACATTGCCTAGCTTTTTGTATTGGCACTCACTTCGAGGTTATAAATGAGGAAAGTACACCTCGGTAAAGGTACAATGAGATATTATAAAATAAGAAATATTTTCTAGTTGCTTACGTAACTGGGTTTTCCGAGGACGCAAACCCTCAGGAATTCAAGAAGAAGTTGGACGTAGCCCTAGCTCTCTTCAAGGTGGAAACATGCAGTTTTTACAAGGAACTTCATTGGATTGGTAAGGAAATATCACACCTCCAGTTTATCAGCAGTTCAGGATTTATTTAGATAAAGGCAATTGTTGCTCATCACCTCCAGCAAATAGAATAAGTTTGGTAGAGATTCAGGAGTCGCTGGCATCATATTCCCAATATATCCGAAGCAGCTACCACAGTGGGTACAAGAAGATTTACACCCATACGCATCTACAGGAAAACTAGGAGCAGTAATAACATTACTATTAGCAGGCGAGTCTTGGCAGGAATATTGAACAGGTCTGTTCGCAGCTTCCAGACTGCTCACAAACCACGTGAAAGGAACTATGACGTAAGTATTCCGGAAGGTATTACCAGCCGCATCCAGGCACTCGCGTTTGGATAGCACGGGCCAGGTAGTGTCAGGTATCAGGGCACAGGTGACGGAGTGTGGTAATGGGCACGGGTAGAGAATGAGAAGCCCGTGACATCTCAGGCATAGAAGTTGGGTGGTGTCTGATAACAGTTTTCCAACACCGCTTGGATAGAAGCCAAACGACAGGAAATGGTTGTGTCCTTCGGTTCTGCCATTCCAGCACATGTTAACAGGCATTGGCTCCTCACAACCGCATCTAGCTAGCATTCACGGAACAACACCCACGGGTACAGGCTTCCATGCACGTCAGTGTACCAGGTTGGATTTTTTGAATGTCAGTTTAGTCACCTTGCAACATTTTTATTGTTTCCAGTTTAAAAGTAATAAACTCTTAAATGTTGTTAAGAATCAACTGTTATTCGTAGCTATCCTTTTGTGATTGAGATTGTTTATGGTTTGGGTTTTCTGAAAATGTGTACAAGACAAACAGAGTCTACTAAATAAATAACATTGTTCTAGTTTTGGAGTTGTATTTGCTTTACCAATTTTTAGCATCTTGTGAAGAGAGAGTCTGCAGTCTATTGTGTTGTTATTCAATCAGAACTCTAAACCAGTAAACTAAACATAGACATCAGACCCATCCGAGAATTCACATCAGAAATTGGTTTGGAACACTTCAGTGGTATGAGAGCCTAAGGTCTTGCCAACCTTGTGGGCTTTCGTTTTCATTTGGTAATGCAGTCTAGGCATGCACAGTAAACATAAAGTTTATAACTTGAGACATAACAGGGCTGAACAGGGGCAGTTTGAATCGTCAGTACAAGTAGACATTGAAAACAGTCATACAGAGGAAGACGAGCATATTATTTTTGAACAGGGTACTAGAGGTACAGGTATGGCAAATGAGGATAGAGAGGTCAGAGAGACCAGGAGGGCCCTTTGCCAGGGACAGGATCACATTGCTGATGTGTTACACCAGCTCACGGGAGTTATGCAGCAGTTGACAGTGGCAGCCGCGAGACCCCGAAGCCACCATAGTGGTGACAGTGTGGTAGGATCACCTAGAGCTACTATAGCAGCTACTCACACTACAAATAGGCCCCTTATGCCTACGTTCGCAGGGAATCATGCTGAGGAGGAAGTAGCCCAGCCCAAGGCAGCAACTGTGCTTCCCAACAATGTTGCAGTCGCACATAATGAGTGGGACTTGTTAACTGACAATGTCAAGGCTGACTTGTCATTTGTGCAGTATCTGACACAGAGGAGAGATTATGAGAGAGTACAGCAGGATAGGAGACTCAGGTGTCCCAATAGAGTCTTAAGCATTGCTATGAATAAGTTGACTCTCCCCATTTTTTATGGCAGCGGTAAGACTTCAACTAGAGCTTGGATTCACAAGTTAGATACTTTCCTGACCCTGAAGCCTATGTCGGAGATGAAGGCGATTAAGTTCGCAACCATGCATTTAGAGGGTGCAGCATACGATTGGTGGCATCATGGTTTCATCACCCAGGATCACAGGTTGATTACATCCTACAAGATCTTCAGCACTAAATTGATCACCAGCTTTGACTGTAAGGACATTGAGGTCTACTACAGGGAGTTAGCTCTGCTGAAGCAGAGTGGATCATTGGATCACTATATTGATGAGTTTCAGAGGATATCTATTATGGTCCCGAATATGGCAGAGAAGAGGAAGGTTATGTTGTTTATTGAGGGGCTTCAGGATAAGTTCAGAGGGCTGGTTAGAGTCCTCAAGCCAGACACTTTAGATGATGCCATTAAGTTGGCACATGACTTGGACTCACCGTCATCCATCCTACAGCCACCGAAGAAAACCTTTAAGGGGTCTACTTTTCAGAGAAATAGAAACCAGGATAAGAGCACACCTCCCAGACTTGACTTCGAGACACGGAATGAGTTGAGAAGGAAAAAGTTATGCTTCACATGCAGAGAGCCTTGGGCTCCAAATCACAGGTGCCGTGGGAAGGGTTAGGTACACTATATTGAGGTGGTAACCGATGATGAGGATGATCAGCAGGAGGACAGTGGAGATGAGCGCAACGAGACAGAGGCTCAGGATGAGCATATAATAGAGAGGAAGAAGAAGGGAGTGCGTACGGGGCAGCCCCCTATTACTTTAGCATCCCTCTCGGGTATTCCCACCTGTCAATCTTTTAGGCTCAAGGGAGTGGTTAGAGGACAACAGATTATATGTCTTCTTGACACGGGTGCTACACACAATTTCATTAGCGCCAGTTTGGTTTCCAAGAGGGGACTTCAAATAGATAGCATTTCAGAGTTTGAGGTCAAGGTGGCCGGGGGAGACTTATTGAGTTGCACAGGGAAGATCTCAGGTCTTCAAATTCATTTAAGGGATTATCTCCTAGAGGTAGATTTCTACGTCATTCACTTAGCTAGTCTTGACGCCATTCTAGGCATGCAGTGGCTATAGACCCTCAAGCGGTATACTATTGATCATCAGCAGAGGCAGTTAGAGTTTATGAAGGATGATCAATTGGTTACACTTAAGGCCATGACAGATAGTGGATCACAGGTAGTTTCAACTCACCGGATGGAGGCCATATTCAGACATGGCAACATGGAGTGGGCAGCTCAGTACTTCATTTCTTCCAGTCCTTCACCGGATTCAAGGCAAGAGATTCACGTTGACATACAGGGGGTGTTGGATAGGCACAAGCGGGTTTTTGAGGACATCCCTCCAAGCATACCTCCAGACAAGGGCTTCGAGCATATCATAGAGTTGGAGATGGGGGCCAAACCCGTAATTACTACTCCTTATCGTCACCCTAGGCATTACAAGGAGGAGATTGAAAAGGCGATTAAGGAACTATTGGACATGGGGCACATCAGACCTAGCTCTAGCCCTTTTGCTTCTTCTGTAGTTTTGGTGAAGAAGGATGGTACTCTTCGCATGTGTATTGATTACCGTGCTTTAATAAGAGAACCATCAAGAACAAGTACCCTATTCCCAGGATTGATGAGCTTCTAGATGAGCTACAAGGAGCTGTTTATTTTTCGAAGATTGATCTTCGATCCGGGTATCATCAGATACGTGTCCGAGATGAGGATGTCCACAAGACAGCCTTCAGATGCCACTACAAGCACTACGAGTTCTTAGTGATGCCTTTTGAGCTCACTAATGCACCCGCCACCTTTCAGTCCTGCATGAACCATATTTTTAAAATACATCTGCGCAAGAGCATTCTTGTATTCTTTGATGACATCCTAGTCTACAGCAGGACATGGACAAAACACTTGCAGCACTTGGAGGAGGTTCTAAGCATCATGGAGAGCCAGTCTCTATTTGCGAAGGGATCCAAGTGTGAGTTCGGACTGACAGAGATTCTCTATTTGGGGCATGTGATAGGAGCAGACGGGGTTATGGTGCACCAGGAGAAGATTCAGGCTATTCAGGATTGGCCACCTCCATGCAATGTATTAGACTTGAGAGGATTCCTGGGGTTGTGTTCATACTGCAGGAGATTTGTTAAGGGGTTCTCTCAGACAGTGGCTCCTCTCACCGACCTTACCCGGAAGGGAGCTTTCAGGTGGACAGTTGAGGCAGAGGCTGTCTTTGACAGGCTCAAGACCGTTATGAGCACTTGTCCGGTTTTGGCTCTACCGGATTTCTCTCGATCCTTCGTCTTAGAGTGTGATGCTTCGGGGAACGGAATTGGCGCTGTGTTAATGCAGGACAGGCACCCCATAGCTTTTGAGAGCAGGAAGCTCAAGGATAATGACAGACTTTATTCCACCTATGACAAGGAGATGCTTGCCATCATGCACGCCTTGGCTAAATTTAGACAGTACTTGGTGGGTGGCAGATTCACAGTCAGAACAGATCACAACAATCTACGCTACTTCCTAGAGCAGAAGGAGTTGAATGAGAGATAGCAAAAATGGGTCAGTAAGATTCAGGCCTACGATTTTGACATCGAATATGTCAAGGGAAAGAATAATGTGGTAGCTAACGCATTCTCTAGGAGACCTTCAGAGGCGAGTTGTTGTGTATTATTGGAGATTTCCGCTGATTGGAAATCCCTATTGCTGGTTGAGTATTCCAAGAATACTCAGACCTGTCAAATTTTGGATGGACAGTTCCTGGATAGCAAGTACCGAGTGGTTGATGATATCATCCTTTATAAGGACTGGATTTACCTAGTGCCTGGTTCTCAGCTCAAGATTAAGATTTTGAGGGCTGTTCATGATGCGCCCACAGCAGAACATCCAGGCTTCTTCAAGACCTACAGGTAGGTCAAAGAGAGGTTCTCCTGGAAGGGCCTCAAGGATGACGTACTCCAATATGTCAGAGAGTGCCAGACTTGTCAGTAGAACAAGTCAGAGCACGAGCATCCAGCAAGTTTATTGCAGCCCCTTCCCATTCCAGCTCAGAAGTGGGAGGGTGTATCGATGGATTTCATCACGGGGTCACCAAGAGTGCAAGGCAGGGACAGCATTTATGTGGTGGTCGATATGTTGGTTCCCAAAACCGCAGATTTTGAAATCTTTGAGCCTGCCAATTCTCCAATAGAATTCCAAATCAATTATGGCCAATGAACGGGAATACTTCAAACTCCCCTGCACTTCAGGCTTCGCTACACCTAGGCGGGTAAACCTTTACTTCAAACTTGATCACCTGGTTCGAAGCTCTTCTATAGCGAATTTAAACTGGCGAGTTCCTCGGTTGGCAAAATCCTTGAACTCGATCAAAATAAAGTGAATGCTGAATATATGAATTAAAGTGTTATGTTATGATTAATAAGATTTGTAGGAAGGAATTGATAAATTTTTTGACTTCATATATAAACCCAATATTTCAATAATAATAAGACCAGTGCCTCTGTCTATTCGGGCAATAGAGTCAACTTCAATGAAGGTTTACGTACAACTTTATAATGTTTAGTGCATTTATATTGCTAATCAATTCAATAATCAACACGCGACAAATCAAATATTTATGCAATCCTAAATTAATCCCGATTGAATTTAGGATGCTATCTGACCGTATCCACTTATCCGATATTTAAACTGTACAATATTCAAAAATAATGATTACAAAGAACGAATCATTTACAGTTTAATTCTCCATGCCTCTAATAGTAAACAAAAGACTTTTTATTTTATTATTAAAATAAAATAGATTTATAATTACAAAATCATACTCTAACCCTTATCCCTCCATCTAAAATATATAAAATGTTTCTATTGAATCTCTCCGCGAATTTTGCATCTCATATTTATATGAAAATAGAAAGTCGCATGCTTATTATTAAATGACACACCGCTTCCTAATAAGTAACCGCCTATTTTATCTTGTAACATAATTATAACTAGGCGAACTGGAATGAATATTTTGTAATCATCCTCTCATATGAAACACGAGCATGATTGTGAATGAGACACGTAGAGGAAGTGATCTCCGACCTGATGCAACTTTTCAAAACAAAAACTAATCGCTACTGGTGCAATTACATAGCACAAGTCTTACATAAAAAGGTAAGCAAGTTCTATACTTGTCATTCCCGTCAAGCACGATGACTTCTTTTACAACCTCCATTGTGACAAAATGATGTTATCTCTATGACTCTCACGTGAACTTTGATGGAAAATAGATCAGAAGTCTTGAAATATCCATCATTATTATGTCTTTTGCACTAGAAGAAAAAAAGCAGAAATTCCTCCTCTTATCTAGGACTAAGAATCATGTCGTGCGGGATGCTTGGTTTTAATGTTTCTTCCTGCCAACTTATTAGTGTTGTATATGGACTTCATTCTTGCTTATAATCTTCAATGTAAAGTCTCATTTTGCACATCTGAATGTCATAGATGCTTTTGGTACTCAATCACTGAGGATAATGACTCCTGAGTATTGATTCATTGGACCGTTTGAAGCTTTCCTCCTTCTGCGACTATTTTTAACGCCTCAATCATGGTAAAGACATTGTCAATGACTTATGCCTTAGTTCTGCAGATGCCAAATATACAAATTCTCTGCATCTCGATTAACCATGTTTGACTCTAGCATGTCTCTGACTTCACCATGAACGCACCACATATTCCACACATTCTTTAATATCAATCAAGACTAACTCAGAAGTTATACACAACACTAAACCTGCCCAGTACTCATTATTTTGAAAAACTTAGTATCTTGGAGAGAACAGAACTAATACTTCCTTTTCTGGGCTTTTTTGGTCTATAGTACAGTTCATCCAATACATAACACTTCAACAGCTTCTGATAGCTCATTCAAACCTTCACAGTTCTCCCTTCCTCATATAATTTGATTCCTTATAATGATCGGTATATGGTATGTATACTCTTGTGAAAAAATGGAGCCTCTAAAATTAGAACTCCATCACGATAGACTCACCAAGTTCGCTCACTTCTTTACTATCGCCGCGGATTGGTCAGCTTCTCAGGTGGCGGAGTTGTTCATTCGCGAAGTACTTAGATTGCATGGTCTTCCTAAAACCATTGTGAGTGACAGGGACAGCAAGTTCCTTAGCACTTTTTGGCAGGAGTTGTTTAGATTGGCCGGCACCGAATTGACTCCTAGTACTAGTTACCATCCGCAAACAGATGGTCAGACGGAGATTGTGAATAGGTGGGTAGAAGGATATCTTCGGAGTTATGTAGCAGGACAGCAGAGAGCTTGGGTCCGATGGTTGTACTTGGGGGAATTCTGCTACAACTCTACTTATCACATGACGATTGGCATGTCGCCCTTTCAAGCTCTTTATGGCAGCGAGCCGCTTTCGTTTATAGATCTGGCTCTACAGGACAGCAGGGTGCCGATCGCGGGAGACTGGTTGCAGGATCACCAGGATATACTCCGATCTCTTAGAGAGAACATCTAGAGAGCCCAGAATCAACAGAAGTTGTACGCTGATCGGTACAGGGCAGAGCGGAGTTTTGAGATAGGCGATATGGTCTATCTTCATTTTCAGCCCTATAGACAGAGCTCCCTGAAGCGGAGTGGATCAGAGAAGCTCAGACCCAGATTTTATGGCCCCTTCCGCATCTCGAGAGTTGGCGAGGTAGCTTACGAGTTAGAGCTTCCATCAGATAGCAGGATCCACAATGTTTTCCATGTTTCTTGCCTCAAGAAGGCAATAGGGCAACAGATAGTGGTCTCAAACGGGTTACCTCGATTGCATGAGGGTAAATTGACTTTAGTCCCAGCAGAGGTTATTGACGTCAGAGAAAGGAAGCTGCGGAACAGGACTATCCATGAGTATCTGATTCGGTGGAGGGATCTACCTTACGAGGATGCCACTTGGGAGGGCGAGTCGATCCTGCAGCACCCAGCATTGAGATTGCTTGAGGGCAAGCAATCCCGGGAATGGAGGGCTGTAATGTCCCCTTCTCGGCAATAGACCATTTAGATGTCGGATTAGTCTATCTAGCCATCCGGATGGACTAATGGCTGCTCTGAGAAGGATGTCAGCCAGTCACGTCGTCGCACGAGCAAATATTAGTATTACGGGCTTAGCTTCTTTAGTCAGAATCACTTTATTTATTAAAGTGTGTTATAAAGTCACTTTATGACTTATTATAAAGTCACTTTATGACTTATTATAAAGTCACTTTATGACTTATTATAAAGTCACTTTATGATATAAAGTCACTTTAAGTTGTAAAAGCGACTTAAGTGAGCTTTTATCCCACATTGCTCAGCTTTTTGTATTGGCACTCACTTCGAGGTTATAAATGAGGAAAGTGCACCTCGGTAAAGGTACAATGAGATATTATAAAATAAGAAATATTTTTTGGTTGCTTACGTAACTGGGTTTTCCGAGGACGCAAACCCTCAGGAATTCAAGAAGTTGGACGTAGCCCTAGCTCTCTTCAAGGTTGAAACATGCAGTTTTTACAAGGAACTTCATTGGATTGGTAAGGAAATATCACACCTCCAGTTTATCAGCAGTTCAAGATTTATTTAGATAAAGGCAATTGTTGCTCATCACCTCCAGCAAATAGAATAAGTTTGGTA
Organism: Chamaecyparis obtusa; assembly: GCA_027943335.1. Classification (NCBI taxonomy): domain Eukaryota; kingdom Viridiplantae; phylum Streptophyta; class Pinopsida; order Cupressales; family Cupressaceae; genus Chamaecyparis; species Chamaecyparis obtusa. The sequence continues at coordinate 3,751,983 of BSBK01000790.1, read as the reverse complement.
GAGATTCAAGAGTCGCTGGCATCATATTCCCAATATATCCGAAGCAGCTACCACAGTGGGTACAAGAAGATTTACACCCATACGCATCTACAGGAAACCAGGGAGCAGTAATAACATTACTTTTAGCAGGCGAGTCTTGGCAGGAATATTGAACAGGTCTGTTCGCAGCTTCTAGACTGCTCACAAACCGCATGAAAGGAACTGTCACGTGAGTATTCCGGAAGGTATTACCAGCCGCATCCAGGCACTCGCGTTTGGACAGCACGGGCCAAGTAGTGTCGAGTATCAGGGCACAAGTGACGGAGTGTGATAATGGGCGCGGGTAGAGAATGAGAAGCCCATGACATCTCAGGCATAGAAATTGGGTGTCTGATAACAATTTTCCAACACCGCTTGGATAGAAGCCAAACGACAGGAAATGGTTGTGTCCTCCGATTCTGCCATTCCAGCACATGTTAACAAGCGTTGGCTCCTCACAACCGCATCTAGCTAGCATTCACGGAACAACACCCACGGGTACAGGCTTCCATACACGTCAGTGTACCAGGTTGGATTTTTCAGATGTCAGTTTAGTCACCTTGCAACATTTTTATTGTTTCCAGTTTAAAAGTAATAAACTCTTAAATGTTGTTAAGAATCAGCTGTTATTCGTAGCTATCCATTTGTGATTGAGATTGTTTATGGTTCGGTTTTTCTGAAAATGTGTACAAGACAAACAGAGTCTACTAAATAAATAACATTGTTCTAGTTTTGGAGTTGTATTTGCTTTACCGATTTTTAGGATCTTGTGAAGAGAGAGTATGCAGTCTATTGTGTTGTTATTCAATCAGAACTCTAAACCAGTAAACTAAACATAGACATCAGACCCATCCGAGAGTCCACATCAGAAATTGGTTTGGAACACTTCAGAATCATTTATGTACATTCCTTTTGATGAGTTATCAATAAAAGAAACAAAATATTGAATCATGAAACGAAACACAAACAACATGGATCAAACTATTTAACAAGTTTTCTCTAAGCTAAGTGCAAAGTTTTCAGTTGAGTCATTGTTATGCAATTTGTAATGTCCCCAAATTGATAGACAATAAATTAATTTATTTAATTAATTAATTGGTCCCAATTTAAAAGATATTATTAAAGACCTTTAATTAATTAATTAATAAAGGGGCCCATTTTTATTATTGTTGTCAGTAAGTGTTTGTCCTGTCGGCATTCTTTTGTAAACCCTCGAGAGTTTCTCCATAGGGGTATTTATGACCGGCATGTAGGTAGTTGTTGATATGCGATTTGGATTATTTTCTTTGTACTGTGAATTCATGTTGGAGTTCAATGTTGTTTGCTATTTCGGAAGTGGAAGATCTTCCCTACTTGGCTACTCCAATTTCGGAGGGACTCAACCCTCACCCTATTCCGTCTTTGTATTACTTGCTTTGGATCTGGCACATCTGGAGCGCCATCTTTGTCTGTGAATATACATTTCTTAATTTGATTGCAATTATCTATACTGGCATTTATCTGTGCGATTGGCGAATAACTTGTTCATATTTTTAACCCCATTTGCACTGGGTTCGGCATCACTAACGACAACACACTCCAAGTCCAGTACTTCTATTCGTGCGGCTAGCTAGTTTTCACCACCGTACAACTATTCCTCCTACACACCAACCATCACTTCCATACACCATCTACATCTACACCTACACCTACGGTCATTTCCTGTACCTACATCTACGATCATTTAATTAGAAACAAAATAAATCTTTTATTTCCCATAATTAGTTTGTTATTTAGTTATTTTAATCTTATTATTGTTTGGTAAATAGTTTATACGTTACATCTTGCATCTACAAAATGATATTAAATTGGACAGCTAGTTGTCAATACCTTTCTTATAATTTCTTGCCCTCATTAATATAAGTAAGCTCTTAACTTGCCCACCTCTAGAACAAGGTGATTAGAAATAGCTAGAAATCCAATGATTGCATAAATTTATGTGGATTTTTAGCTAACACCCTACAAGGATTATTATATTAGGTTTGAATGAAACCCTCCAACATACTTGGTAGGATATCTTCATCATCTAAGCCCATGCTCAACAACATGACCTGTTTATGAAACTCCGTTGTAGAGTAATGTCCCCTTTTCTAGCACACATTGTATGATGTTGTCATTAGCCTATTTCTCCATGGTCCCATAGGCTAACCAGGACGTTTAAGGGATCTTGATGATATTTAACCTAAGCAATTTCAGTTGCAGGCCATTTAGAAGGGTTTTGAGGCAGTTTTGGGCATACTTACTATTTATAGTAAGTCATTCTGGGCATGACTGGACATCCAGTGACAATGACATGTCGATGATAATTGTTTAAAATTGATAAGAAGATTTATTTATCATTGATATGATTTGTTATGCATTATTAAAGTTATTTTCTAATGTTAAATTTAATTATTTAACTTTATTGATGCATCATCTATAATTTGTGGGAAATATTTAAATTAAATGATCCCATTTATTTTATAACACATTGGAAACATAAAAAGTAAATGAGGAAATATTAAAAGAAAAAGCACTTGCGGAAAAATAGGAGCCACGAGAAAATAGGAGGAAAAAATCAAAAAAATAGGGAAAGGCAAAAGTGTTACGTTATTTATCCCACATTGACGAAACAAGTGTGAAGGCTCATGTCAAAACAATATAAAAAGGAATGAAGAGCTCTCTTTCAGCATGCTTGGTGAATATATGAATTTGGCGAATTTGTGAAGCTATTCTCTAGGGCTTGGAGGATGGAATCCCTCTATGCTATCGATCGCGATGCTGTTGAAAGATGCAGTCTTGAGATCCATTCTCGAGCTTCAAGGTAAATCTGGAAGTTTGTGAGAAGCTGCTAAGAAGAATCTATTGGGAAGATAGTCTTAAGTCTTCATTTGAGTAAGTTCCAACCTCTTTCTATTTGGTTTATTGTTGCTGTTAGAGAAGTTCGAACTGCATATACTAGTGTTGGAGTGCTGAGAATTCGTATGGGAGATGAGCATATCCTGGCCATACCAGACCTGCACATTTTGAGCTACATCTACATCCATTGCTGGCCGTATTTCTCCCAGCTGGGCCGTATTAACACCCAGGCCAGGATGTGTGTATACCAGGCTGTATGTGGGTTTAGGAAGAGCTGTGCATTCAGACTTGGAGGCATTTTTCAGTTGGCAACCCTGCTACAGGCAGCGATCTACATCAGGTGTATCAAAGACTGAATTTGGGGGCCCATAGAGTCTCTTATCTGGGCAATATGTAACACTGGTAAACCATGGTTAATGCTGGAGCTGGATGTGGGTAATTACTAAATCTTGATTGTATAAACATATGTTAATCCTAAGCCAGAAGATTAATCAGGTCTGCAATATTATTTACCTCTGATTTTGTATTAAATAAAGTCTGGAATAAATCTGAAAATCATTACATTATTGACAGTAGTCTATTGAATGAAAGTCTGATTGTAGTTATCATTTCGGTATCGTGTTATTTAGTTCTTGCAAGTACATTGTTCTCTATCTGCTTTCTCTTTGTATGCCATATCAAGTTCAGACAGAGTTGAGGAAACCATCATAAACAGCAGCAGACTGAAACTTAAAGAAAATTGATTTGCAAGCAAACTGTTTGACTAAATTCCTGTGAGTTGAAGAGGACAAATTTGACAGAACAGGACGGGTATCTTTACATGTAGTCTTTAACACTTTGACTACTTGCTTGTCTATGGTAAAGCCACTTTATTTTCTTATTGGCATCATCACAAAGTGGATAAAAAAATTTCCTCAAAAGTCGTTGAAGCCATCACAACCGTATATTAGTAGATTCTTTATCATGGAACATGAAAAGTGGCTCTCTTACCATAAAAGTGTGTGTCCACTGTTTTGAAATGACCAAACGATATTTTCTGAGCTTTATGCACATTCTGGACACCAAAACACACCTCCATTTACTTGGTTAAAGTATTTAAAGACTATTCGAGCTGTTGATCTCCACCTTGGTTTCATCTTTAAATGGGGTTGTTCTAGATCTTACCTCAAGCTCTTTCCTTCATAGGTGCAATCACGGTCACACTTTTCCTATTCCCCATCCACTCTAAGGCCAAACTTCTTGGCTAGAGCTCAAACTAGGACATTGGTAGATGACTAGTCATGGGTCATTTGTGCTTGTTTGGTCATATGCCCCTGTTGGTGCTTAATTACATGCTCATATGACTCTCCAAGGCTGAAACATTGCATTAGTGTCACCCATTCTTATTTCCCGGTTCAAACAGCACGTTCCTATCTTTGAATTCTCTGGTACTAAACTTCCTTCACTTGCAGACCTTAGTCACTATCATACAATTTCACTTCCACTGATTTCTCATGAGCTTCAATCTGCTATGATACCAAAATGATCTGTAATCACCACAAACTATGTTTTATGGTTTACAAATGACTAAAAGGTTATTGTATTCTTTTTCAAATTATTATTCTATCCTTTGGAAGCTGAACCATGTGCAAACAAACTAAAAAAATAAAGCAAAGATACAATTACCCCCAATATATATCTTAAATCATTTAAAAATGAAGCCTTGAATTTATATCTTAAATCATTTAAAAATCTCCTTACAGGTTGGAATTTCAAAGGAAGCTGAGAACGAGGATGAGGACATCCATGTATGCCTGGAACAGAAGCAACCAAATACGCAGAAGCCTTTCTGAAATCATACCGAGTCAGTTCTTCGACCCAATGTGCTTCACTAGGAACACAAGAAATGAGGGTAGCAATAAAACCAGCCAAATGAGCAACGAAATTCCCATCAATAATACCCTTAGATTCAGAAAGTGATGAAGATTTGAAAAGGGATAGAAAATCCTTTGTATTTCTGAAAGGAAAATCTTGCCACCAAACGGTGTTTGTCACATGAAGCCACTGCATCATACATTTAATATATTAGACACCACTGTGCAGATCTCACAACCCATTTGACTGCTAATGTGTTATTAAAAGATATAGCATATATTGCAAAGGCAATGCAGTCAACAATTAGACACGGATCTATTAGGACACAAAAATTTAAAATACTTACATTAAAACATATGATTCATTAAATGGGATTGAAAGCAATTCAAAGAGGGAATTACAATAGCACCCAAAATAAGAAGATTAAAGAGGTTAGACCGCTGAGAATATAAATGACTGACAAACCACACTATAGTTCTGTTATACTCAACATAGGTATTATGAGCAAGATAGATTGAATAAATATACTCATGTGGCAAATCCTTCATGTCAAGATCCAAACAATAGGAGAATGCAGAGAAACTCTCTATACTATAGCACAGAATATATACAAAAAATTAAGAATCTTTAAAAACATTTAAATAATAATAAAATGTAAAACTAAGTATTTCCTTTAGAAAATAGTACAAATTTTGCTATTTACACATTTTAACCAAATTTTATGTACTATGTTACTATGTCCTGGAATCAAATTCAGATGCAATTCAACTGCATAGTTAGGCAGGGTGCAGTTTTTAGCCGTTGGTATCATGTGGTGATGGATGTACAAAGGCAATTCTATGTTGGCTGTGACATTTCCAAATCAATTTCAAGGTGATTCCAACAACAATTGAACCTTTCAGTGCAATTGTTTTCGCTTATTGACCATCTAAAACCTTAGGCAACCATCCTGAAACCACCAAAAACCATCCTGAAACCCTAAGCAACCAGATATAACACGTTTCGTCTGTTTAACAACTTGCAACAACAGAATCAAGGCATTTCATGTGCTGCAACAAGTTGCAGCAACCGTGAATATGCATTTCATGTTATACAACAATTGCTTTCAAAATAATGATTTTTTTTTTTGTGGGGGTTTGTCACCGTCGCTGCTTAACCAGAACAATAAACAAATGATTTCGCAAGTATCTAAATGAGCGGGGGTTTGCCACCATCATCGCCGCTTAAATAAACACTATAATATGCAACTAGTTGAAAATTACAATACAAATCAAAACTAGAGATACCCAGATGATGAAAACCAATTACAAACATGACACACATACCCAGTTGCTGCTTATGGAAAATAATGGACATGCAACAGCAAATTCTGGCAAATGAGGGTTTTCTAACCCTAGTTTTTGAAATCAAACACTCCCAACAAGTACAGCCAGCAAGAAATAGATCAATAGATATGCAAAGAACTCCGAAAAACTTTGCAATCAGCTCTTGAAATAATGCTAGTGCTGCAGCTCTGAAAAATGAAGATGATATCAAACACCATTGAAGTTCAGTTGTGATCTTTGTATGAAATCACCAAGATATTTTTCAGATTGTGTCTTTCAACAATGTGTAGAATGTCGCCTGTAAGGGTTTCGTCCTCACAAACCAGCAAGAAGAAGCATAAGCTTCATCGAGAACACAAGCATAAGTGATAACAAAATTCCAACCACCCAAAATTAGATCCCAGTCCTCTTTTTATAACATTAAGCTACTTTTTCTGAAAAAACCTTTTTTCTTTTTCCTAAAAATGAATTTTTCCCCTGTTTTTTGGGAATGGTTTTTCGCTATTTTTCGCAAATGCTTTTCCACTTTTTTGCAAATGCTTTTTTACTATTTTTCCGTGAATGATTTTCTGCTATTTTTCACAAATGATGAACACTTTGAAATTATACACTTTATTTTAAATATTTGGCCCTTCAATAATGATAAAGTATTTAATTTAACTTTATAAATCAATAACTTATCGTTATTTAATTTAATAACTCCAGACAATATTAAATCTCAGAATAAACATGAAAACCAATTCCACGAATATTACTAAAAATAGCGACAAACTCTACTAATGGTCATCACTAGCTTACTAAAAGTAGTAAGTATAGGAGAAAGTGTTGAAAAGGCTCCAAAAAAGGTTGTTACGCTTATTATACCTGTCTAAACAAATTGGCAACATTGAAATACCACTTTGATCTTGCTAACACCAACCCAGAAAACCTACACCAACTGCACTACAAGAGAGCTAGAAAATGGGGACACTACGGTCCGCCCTTCCCAAATATTGCTTGTCCTCAAGCAATGTCAAAGCAACTCCACAATCATCAAACTGATCGAGAATGTAGCCAAGAATGATCCCAGGGTCCCAAGACAGCCTATGAGTTTGTAGTACCATCTTCTGAAAACACCAGTGTTACACGGGGACACATCAACCCCTAAACCCTAGCATTCCTGGAATAGGGACGTCCCTGAGACCAAGTCCCCAACTGCACCGCCCATCAGTCATCGATCACCGCCTGAGGTCTAACCTCCTAAGGCGTGATTAGAGGTGTAAGATCCCCTATTAGTTCTGACCCAAAATTACATCACAAAATCTCACATACATAACCTAAGAATTTTGTCAAACACTTGTGTGGAAGTCTTAATTCACAAATTGTCACTGTCTTTCCCAAGCAATTGTGTCAAACACTTTGCATGCTTGCTTAAGAGCAATGGTTTTCTTTACAAATTTTATATATTCAGGTTTGTGAATGTTTCATCCCATTATAATGAAGCCAATGGTGATAAACGAAACACAAATAGTATACATTCATCTACCGGAAAGACAATAAAAATCTGAGAATGGAATCCACTAATATCAGTCTGAAAACAAGTTATCAAAAGTCTAGAGATGACCTTAATTTCCTTGAAGGCTAAAAGGCTGATATTCATAGTAAATCTGACTTTATAACTTGCTCAGGTCATCAATATAAAAGGGTGAGGTTGTCATATCTGGAAGAAATCTGCAGTTACAGATTTTACATCAGCAATACCAGCTGCCCTTCGGATGTCTGAACAATGGAGAAGAAGAAAACAGAAAATTCAATCTTTACATAACAATTGATAACCCTCTTTCTTTCAGAAATGTTAACTATGGATAGCAATTGACAACCAATCCCTGGTGAACCTGTGGAAACACCTAAAGATTCAATTTCTCTGTCTTTTATTACGAGTAACAGAATAACACCTAATTCACACAACAAGACAACTCTAGCATGCTTTATTCAAACTTCTTGGCAACTAACTGGTCTGCAAAGAAGCTACCGATCTGCCCATAAGATCTTCAATATGTCATGGAACTTTCTACATTATGTGCAATGGTGAATTCAGAAATAAATACACCTCTTAAATAGGAGATTGGGGTTTCATCCAATCTCAAATTCGAAGGGGTTAGGACCGTAGCTCCATAGCTCTGTCCGTTCCACGAGAGAGGACACCAGGGCAGGACTTGCCAGGATAGGAGACCGCTCGGTAGCTCCTATGCCTCGGCCAAAGAAGATACTATGTTACGTCCTCAGATTAACCAATCACTGATTTCCAGCAACAATGGAGAAGTAAAAACAATAAAATAGTCACATGGCATGCTCTTGAAGGAAGCCAAGGTTTGTTTATAAAGACTCCTCAAAGTCCAAGTGAACCTCCACGCTCAATGTGGGATAAATCATCCTTTACTTTTAATGCCTCCTTACATTAAAGTGAGTTTATTAATTAAAGTGACTTTATATAGTCATTTTATAAAGTCACTTTATCAAAATGACTTAAATATACAAAACATTTGTAATGAATAAACTATAGTTGGACGGGAGAATCTAAAGGTTGGATTTACGTTTGCATTTGGGAGATACCATAATCAAAGATTTATTTCTACCTATCCACCAATAGAGTTTACTCTTGCCAAGTCTATTCACAGGAGAAGCTTGTATAGCCAATACAAAATGTGATTTTTCCTGTAAGTGTCATGGAAACTATTAGCCAGGGAAAGTTTGCATCACCACTTCCTGTAACAGTTGATATTGAGTGACTACATTCTCGATCAGTTTGATGATTGACTACATTCTCGATCAGTTTGATTGACTACATTCTCAATCAGTTTGATTGACTATATTGATTGACTACATTCTCGATCAGTTTGATTGACTCCATATTCATTGTTATGGATATTATGGTTCGAAGACTGGGAAAGCATTTCTTTATGCGCACATGATATAAGGTTTGAAGAAACCGGCACAAGCCTTCTTGTTTTCCAGGGCATCTCCAGCATTGGCGGCAGCCTCAAGACATAGCGAACCTCATTGTCACTACCTCCGTTTGGTTTCCAATACAGGGCTCGGGCGATATTTGGTAGCACAAGTGTTGAATCTATTATGTGTGGGTTGTGAGTGTACTTTGTGATACAATGGACTGGTATTCTCTTTAATACTCAATGCAAACATTATTGTTGGGCACAACTTTAATGTAAGGCGCAGTTTGTTATCTATTTCTTTTGAACCAGTGAAAGTTTATCATTATTTTATAAAGAATTCAATCTGACCCTGGTTGTTAATTATGTTGGAATTGCTATTCATTACTTATTGGTACATTATACTTCCAAGTTATCTGCTGTTCTGAAACAAAGTACAAACTGACACCATTCAGTATTAGTATGCAAACTGTAAATTCCTACTCCATGAACTCGTGATTTGTGTTGAAAGAAGGGAATGTTTTGGGAAGGTTATCCAGAGGTTATTACAGTCAAGCAAGACTAAAATCAGAGATTTCTATATCCTGGTTTTCATTACAAAACATTACAAAAATCTTATTAAGCAAAGTGCAAGGATTTAGGTTGAAATTTGTTAGGGTTATTACAACTTTTGCTAGAATTTCGTATGAGACATTCAGTAAGGTTCTAGGTCTCCAGTTTTTTATTAGATTCTTATCTCCATCTTTACGTAACATTCTAATAACACCTCTATTGATCTTTTCTCCCAAGGTTCCTTTGTGGATAGCCTCTTGATAGACTTCAAACAAATCCACTACCCAATCCTTGTTAATTTTGTAGAATTTTTCTGACAGCCCATCTGCCCTGGGAAACTTACCATTATAAAAAAAGAGGCAATTGATTTCTCAATTTCCTCTTTAGTGAGCTCTTAGCCATATCTTCAGTAATCTTTGAGGGGGTAATCCTTTTGCAAAAATTCTGAGCTTGTTGACATTCATAGTCCTTATCTTCAACAGTGACTGGTTTTAGTATTATTTCAGAAAACTATTACTGATTTCTGAGTTTTCACAGCTCCAAATATTGTTATCTTGAATGGGACTAATTACTTCTCTATTTTGTTTCTGTTTAAGACAGTTAAAGAAGAACTTAGAGCCTTTGTTCTGTTCCTTTATCCAGTGCAGCCTTCCTCTGATTCTAGCCCCCCTTGGGCTTTAGCTATCTAAAATCTTCTAATCTTGTACTTAATGGCTTTAATCTGTTCAATAAGATTACTATCCTTAGGGTTCTTTCAGAGTTTTGTCTCAAATTCTATTAGCTCCTCTTGAAGTGTGTGCTCTTTCTTCCTCTTTTCTATTGCTTCCCTTTTCCCTAAAGAAGCAGTCTCTATAGGTTGTCTATAAGTTCCAATAACCCTTTTGTCCCCTCTACCATTAACTGTTTTGGTAATGCTTCTGAGGGTAGCAATACCATCAACATGATCTTGGTTTTTAAGAAGGCAAGTGTTCAGCCTAAAGAGTGCTCCTTTAAACTTGGTGGATGCATGATTGTTCTTTTTAAGCATAATAGTTGTTTTGATATGATGATGATCCGACAAGGCACCTAGAAAATTTTTGACAACACTATTATCATTGTTCACAACAAAAACAAATATTATCTTCTTGTCCATAGACTCTATCCAATCTGCAATAAAATCTTCTAACCTTCCAGAGAAACTATTAATTTTAGCATTTTTTCATCCTTCTCCAAAAGAAGAATTCATTCAATTTCCATCCCCAAGGATTTGTTGGCATTAATAATGGTAACCGGTAAGCCTGATACCGGTACTAATGTTGTCATTGATTGGCAAACAGAATATAGAGACTTGTCACTTCTATGCTATCGAGTGATCCAAGGAGATCGGTATAAAGGAAGGATGGTTTGGCAGATGGTGCCAATAAATAAGAACCGGTCACTTGTCAAAAGCATCTGAAACCAGGAATAGTAAGCAGTCAAGTAACGAAGGAAGGACTTGGCTACAACTGGTGTAGTCAAACACAGAGAAAAGCGTGTACAACTAACCAATGTCAACAATAGCAACCGAAACCGGTGCAACTGGTAAGGAGAGCCAAGAAAAGGAACTGTGACAGGTTAACGACTCTTACCTATTCACAACATAAAGATCTCAACCGATCTATGAGATGACTCCGATGTGAACCGAGGAAGTCATAGTCAAACTATCTGTTCTAAACAAACTCTTTGACCGGGATTTTCGGCATTAAATCTGGAAGTCTTTGAGTTAAATTGGCGATCGGTTTGAAGCGAGCCTAGAAGTTTTAAAGCTGAGATCAGTGGCTTTAACACTGGCGACCGGATTGAGGCAAGTCTAAAAGATTTAAAGCCGAGATTAGTGGCTTTAAATCAAAGCGTTATTTCCTATGAAGGAAAGTTGCTTGACACACAACTACTGTTTCCTTCATAATGCAGAAAAAGCATAATCGTGCAGCAGATGTTTCCTCAGCGAACTGATACTTCACTGAGTGATGTTTCCGTAAAAGATCTAAGGTTAGGTCATGCATGGGAGACTCAATTAGGGCTAAGGCTCTATATATTCTTCTCCATGAGGCAAATAGAAGTTGCCTTCATTCTGCCAAGTAAAAGAGTGAACCTGTACGCTAAAGAAGCCAAGGGTGAAAAGAAGAAAGAAGATTGTGCAGAAGTAGCACAATAGTAGAGGAGAAGACACCTGCAGTGACTGGTGATGCTTCTCAGTGAGCACAAATAGAGATCTTATCAGGCTATGCTTAGCCATCTATAAAAGGTCAAATCTTCTATTGTTTTCTAGCAACTACAATAGTCAGAATCTCAATATTTGGGTGGACTCTAATAGGTCCCTTGTATCAAATCCCTTTCTAGGGTGACATCTTGTAGGGTGTTCAAAGTCCTTTAACTAGGCAGGCACTAACCGGCCCTATTGTAATAAACCCCTTAATCGGGTCACACCTAACAGTGTGCTATTATTCTTTAACCGGGAGAGCTCCTTACATGGCGTACTCCTGAAGAGTACAAAATTTGTGAGGTCTCCTCACACCATGGTTTTTACCCTAACCGGGTTTCCACGTGATAAATCTAGTGTCACTGTGCGATTGTTTTCTTGCTGTTATTATATGCTTAGATTTGAATATCTTATAACTGTAAGTTTACGTCATCGGATTTAGATTGGAAGAAATTTATAGAGGTGTTGATTTACCCCTCCCCTCTCACCACTAATTGGGACTGTCAATTGGTATCAAAGCCAAGTCTTGTTTTCTTTGCCGCCTAACCGCCCAAAGACAAAGTCAAGATGATGAGAAAGGAAAGACCAAAGTTTTCAAAGGAAAACTTCACCTTGTGGTGCAACAGAATGAAACTGTATATGAAGACCACTGGAGATCAGTACTGGAATCATGTTAGCACCGATTACAGTGAACCTGCTGGCACGTTGACACCTGATGAACAGAAGATCAAGACTGAGCACACGGCTGCTATGGATATGATAGCTAGCACACTACTTGATCATGTCTATGCTGAGATTGAACATCTTGAATCTGCCTTCAAGATGTGGGGCAAGTTGCAGACAGTTTATGGAGGAGATCCTAATGTTCAAAGAGCCAAGGTCGAAAGCCTCAGAGGAAAGTATGACGATATGAGGATGAATGAAGGAGAAGACATCGAGCAATACAGCAACCGAATCAAAGAGGTGATCAAAGAGCTCAGATCGGTGACCAAAGATCAAGTCACTCTAGACTCCCTAATCGGTAAGCTGGCTGCCTTTGAATTAAGTAATTTTGATAATAGCTTACCCATTCAAGAAGCAGCTTTCAAATCTTCTCCCAATATCTCTTCCACCAAAAAGGGAAGAGAAACCGGTAACTGCTCTACCGGTAAGATTGGTAACCTTGTTGAGAATCTACTCTTAGAAGAGATGGAGCAAGGAAAGTTTGAAGCACTCATTGCAAGAAGATTCCCCAGAGGGAAAGGGGAGTACAAGGGAAAACTCCCTCTGAAATGCTTCTCTTGCAACAAAATAGGACATATTGGTGCAAGGCGTCCTGATAATGAACATAAAGATAAAAGAGACTGGTTAAAAAATAAAGCAAAGGAGTGCTATCATGCAGAAGGAGTCACAGATAACGAAACTGAAGACTCGGAGGATCCAGAAATTGCATTTGTTGCAATAAAGGAGGAGAGCCCAGTAATAGAAGAAGCTGCACTTATATCAAGATCCCATCAACATGATGACTGGATCATTGACAGTGGATGCACTCACCACATGACCGGTGACAAGAAGAAGTTTATCAACTTGGAGCTCAATGACAGCGGTTCAGTTACCTTTGGGAACAATGCTCCCTATGCTATCAAAGGTAAAGGATCTATTGCTCTCTGCAACAATGTTGTCTGTGAAGATGTGTACTGGGTTGAAAGACTCAAGTACAATTTGATGAGTGTTGCACAGCTGAATAACAAAGGATTCCTGTTAGAATTTGGACAAGGTTCCTGCATTGTAAAGAATCAATCTGGAACCTATGTTGCAACCGGTAGACAAAGCAAAGGCAATTTGTTCTACCTAGACTCAATGGAAGGAGCTTGTCTAATTGCTTCAGTCAAAGGTAAATCAAGCAAAATCTGCCTCATCGCCAAAGAAGACAACAGTTGGTTATGGCACAGGAGGCTCTGCCACATAAACTTTGACAGTATTGTCAAAGTGAGCAAAAAGAAAACGGTAAGAGGACTTTCTGAGATTACAAAGCCCATCAAGGGTGTTTGGAAAGATTGTCAATCAGGAAAGTTGACCGGTACATCTTTCAACAGTAAGTCCTTCTCTACTGAGAATGTTCTAGAGCTGGTGCACACTTACCTGTGTGGACCAATGAGAACAAAGAGCTACCATGGAGACCAGTACTTTATGCTCTTTGTGGACGACTTCTCCAAAATGATGTGAACACTCTTTCTTAAGGAGAAATCAAAAGCTTTCCACATGTTCAAAATCTACAAAGCTAGAGTGGAAAAAAAGACCGGTAACAGCTTGAAGTGTCTAAGATCAAACAGAGGAGGTGAATTTACCTCTCAAGAGTTCACTCACTACTTTGAGGAACATGGAATCAAAAGACAGCTATCCGCACCAAGGACTCCTCAGCAAAATGGAGTAGCAGAAAGAAGGAACATGATGCTGATTGATTGCACAAGAACATTGTTGATTCAGAAAGATCTGTCTCATCACTTCTTGAGGGAGGTTGTTAGTAGTGTTGTCTACACACTCAACCGAGTTCAAGTCAAAAAGGGAACCGGTAAGACTCCTGATGAACTTTGGTTCAAGCATACTCCCAATGTAGGCTACTTCAAAATCTTTGGTAGTAAGTGTTACATTAAAAGAGATATGTACTTGGGGAAGTTTGATCCTAAGAGCGATGAAGGAACATTCTTGGGTTACTCTACCAAAAGTAAGGCCTATCGGTGTTTGAACAAAAGAACAGGGAAGATAGTTGAAAGCATCAATGTAAAAGTTGATGAATCTTCAGAACCAGAAAAGAAGACCGGTCATGATAATCATGACAGTCTTGATGGCCTAAATGAAGGGAATGCCTTTGAGTTCAACGAAGCTATGACTGAAGATGAAGGACAAATACACATAGACAGACATCTGGAGCAGGAGATTGTACCTGAACCCAATAGGTTGACACAGAATGGCGAACAAGTTGATGCCCTGAACCATGATGAAGATAATGCTCAACCAGAAGAACTAGAAAGGGAACAAAGAACGGTTCTTCCAAGCATGTCACATATCATTCTACTGACAATATAATTGGTGACAAACATGCATATATCTTAACCAGGAAAAAGGCCAAAGAAAATATCTACTTACTTTCCTATATAGAGCCCAAATCCACTAGGGAAGCTCTAGAAGATGATAATTAGGTCAAAGCCATGGAGGAAGAAATTGAGCAAATTGAAAAGAATGATACATGGGAGCTTGTACCAAGACCAAAGGACAAGAATGTCATAGGGACCAAGTGGGCCTACAGGAACAAGTTGAATGAGGATAGGAAATTAATAAGAAATAAGGCAAGATTAGTCTGCAAAGGATATGCCCAGGAGGCTGGACTAGACTATGGAGAAACCTTTGCACCGGTAGCAAGACTGGAAGGAGTGAGAATTCTTCTCACCTATGCTGCCCACAAAGGATTCAAAGTATACCCAATGGATGTTAAGTCTACATTCCTGAATGGAATTCTGGAGGAAGAAGTCTATATTGAACAACCTGAAGGCTTCACATCTACACATGAGGACGGAATGGTTTGTAAACTGAAGAAAGCTCTTTATGGGCTTAAGCAAGCCCCAAGGGCTTGGTATGAAAGTTTGCATTCATACCTCCTGACTATAGGATTCACAAAAACCAGGGACAACAACAATATGCATCTCAAGACCGGAAAAGATGGAAATCTGATTGCTAAGATTTTTGTTGATGAAATCATCTTTGGAGGAGATGACAGGATGAACAAAGCCTTCGCTGAAGAGATGAAGAAAGAATTTGAGATGTCTATGATAGGCGCAATAAAATTCTTTATTGGACTACAAGTCCATCAGCTGAAAGAAGGCATCTTCATTTCTCAGTCCAAATACATCAAAGAAATTCTTAAGACCTTTGGACTTGAAGACTCCAAACCGGTTGGAACCCCAATGATAACTAACCTCAAGTTATCAAAGGAGGAGGATGCTAAAGAAGTGAATGAAACAATGTATCGGTCCATGATAGGTAAACTGCAGTATGTTGTTCACAGTAGACCAGACATTGCACATGCAATTGGCATAGTGGCAAGATTCTCTGCAAATCTCAAAGAGACACACTTAATACTAGTAAAGAGAATCTTCGGATATCTAAGGGGAACCGAGGAGTATGGATTATGGTTTCCTCACAAGGGAGGATTCGAAGTAAAAGTATACACTGATGCAAACTGGGCTAGCAACATTGATGACAGGAAGAGCACAAGTGGCGGTGCATTCTTTCTCGGTGGAAGAATTGTTTCTTGGACTAGTAAGAAAGAGAACTGCATTTCACAATCTACTGCAGAGGCCGAATATGTTACTGCAGCAATCGATTGCACTCAGATAATCTGGATCAAACTACTGCTGGAAGGAATCAAAGAACGGATACCTGAACCGATCGCTATCTACTGTGATAGCACCAGTGCAATTAACATATCAAAGAATCATGTTATGCACTCCAAGAAAAAACATATTGCCATCAAGTATCATTACTTAAGAGAGCTGGTACAAGACAAGGAGGTGAGATTGGAGTATGTTCCCACAAAGGAACAAATTGCTGATATCTTCACAAAGCCATTACCAAAGAGTACTTTTGAGTATCTCAGAGGTAAACTGGGGGTGACACCCCTTCAAGATCTTCAGTAAACTTACAAAGGCGGTCATCAGTTCATCATGCCTCAACAAAGGGTTACACCTCATCTTTTCTGGACTGATGAAAAAGGAACACTGCTCCTAGGGGGAGTGGTTTCAAAAAAAGAAAACAAGGGGGTAGTCTCTTTTACTAGCCTTTGGCATTACTATCAAAAAGGGGGAGAGTTTGGCAATAACCGGTACCAATGTGGTAGAAGATACAAGCAAACATATAAGCACAGCAAACCGGTGATATTGTGATTACCCATCAAAGGTTTTTCCATCAATGCCAAAGGGGGAGATTGTTGGCATTAAGTAATGGTAACCGGTAAGCCTGATACCGGTACTAATGTTGTCATTGATTGGCAAACAGAATATAGAGACTTGTCACCTCTATGCTATCTAGTGATCCAAGGAGATCGGTATAAAGGAAGGATGGTTTGGCAGATGGTTGCCAATAAATAAGAACCGGTCACTTGTCAAAAGCATCAAAAACCGGAAATAGTAAATAGTCAAGTAACGAAGGAAGGACTTGGCTACAACTGGTGTAGTCAAACACAGAGAAAAGCGTGTACAGCTAACCGGTGAGTACAGCTAACCAGTGTCAACAATAGCAACCGAGACCGGTGTAAATGGTAAGGAGAGCCAAAAAAAGGAATTGTAACAGGTTAACGACTCTTACCTGTTCACAACATGAAGATCTCAACCGATCTATGAGATGACTCCGGTATGAATCGAGGAAGTCATAGTCAAACTATCTGTTCTAGACCAATTCTTTGACCGGGATTTTCTGCATTAAATCTGGAAGTCTTTGAGTTAAACTGGCGATCGGTTTGAAGCGAGCCTGGAAGTTTTAAAGCCAAGATCAGTGGCTTTAACACTGGCGATTGGATTGAGGCGAGTCTGAAGGATTTAAAGCTGAGATTAGTGGCTTTAAATCAAAGCGTTATTTCCTATGAAGGAAAGTTGCTTGACACGCAACTACTGTTTCCTTCATAATGCAAATAAAGCATGATCGTGCAGCAAATGTTTCCTCAGCGAACTGATACTTCACTGAGTGATGTTTCCGTAAAAGATCTAAGGTTAGGTCATGCATGGGAGACTCAATTAGGGCTAAGGCTCTATATATTCTTTTCCATGAGGCAAATAGAAGTTGCCTTCATTCTGCCAAGTAAAAGAGTGAACCTGTACGCTAAAGAAGCCAAGGGTGAAAAGAAGAAAGAAGATTGTGCGGAAGTAGCACAACAGTAGAAGAGAAGACACCTGCAGTGACTGGTGATGCTTCTCAGTGAACACAAATAGAGATCGTATCAGGCTATGCTTAGCCATCTGTAAAAGGTCAAACCTTCTATTGTTTTCTAGCAACTACAATAGTCAAAATCCCAGTATTTGGGTAGACTCTAACAGGTCCCTTGTATCAAATCCCTTTTTAGGGTGACATCTTGTAGGGTGTTCAAAGTCCTTTAACTAGGCATGCACTAACCGGCCCTATTGTAATAAACCCCTTAATCGGGTCACACCTAACAGTGTGCTATTATCCTTTAACCGGGAAAGCTCCTTACAGGGCGTACTTCTGAAGAGTGCAAAATTTGTGAGGTCTCCTCACACCGTGGTTTTTACCCTAACCGGGTTTCCACGTGATAAATCTGGTGTCACTGTGTGATTGTTTTCTTGCTGTTATTATATGCTTAGATCTGAATATCTTATAACTGTAAGTTTACTTCACTAGATTTAGATTGGGAGAAATTTATAGTGGTGCTAATTCACCCCTCCCCTCTCAACACCGGTTGGGACTATCAGGATTCCCTCCTTTCTCGTCTTCTTTATATTCCACAATGTTGAAATCACCCCCTAGAACCCATGGAATCTTTGGGAGGGAATTGGTCATCCATTGCCACAAGGATGCCCTTTCTTGTTGCTCATTAGGTGCATAGATTGCACAGATGCCAAATTTCTCATTGTCTTTAATAATTTCAAGCCATAGGCATCTATTACAGGGGGAGAATCCATGTTTAGAGATAAATTTACTCCATTGTTCATTAACTAAAATTCCTATTACTCCTATTCATTTCTCATGATCCGTATGAAATGTTTCCTCCAAATAAATTTCACATTATTGATTACGTTGAATCCAACTACCTTAACTTCCTAAAGAAGTAAGAAATTGATATCTTTGTGTTTATTGCAGAAATCCCTAATGACATATTTCCCACCATGGGATGCAAGACCCTTATGTTCCAGCCGAAACAATTGATCATGATTGGTTTCTAGGGGAAGATTCAGCTCTAGTATTCCTACACAAATTATTGAAGAAAACAAAAAGTTCACTCCCTTTACCATTCTTTCCATCCTTGATGGCATTGTTTGCCTTACTCATAGTTTTACTCTTCCTCCTACCTCTACCTTATGCATTTCTTTTAATCACTTCTCCCTCATCTTTTTGAAACGACCCACCCCTTTTTGCTGCTAATTTTTTTTATCTCACTTGGAAAATTCTGATAAATAGTCTGCCGATCAAGATGTTCACTGAGTCTCTTTGTTTGTGCAGATTGACAGGGTTTCGGTGTTCAGTGTTTAATGCAGATGTTTTTTTTTCCTTTTGGAGATGTATGCAGACATAAAATAATAAAGAACATACAACTGATAATGAAACTAAACAGCAGCAATGAATTCCACAGTTCATTCATCAAATCCAATTCACCCTTGAAACCAACTTCAGTAGCAGCAAATAATCTTCAACAAATAATCTTCAGCCAATAATCACATTGAAGCAGCCGGTACATCCCTGTGATGACAGTAGCAGCAAATAATCTTCAACCTGGGAGTGAATACGCACGATACTTACTCTAACTCCAAACGGTGATACAAAACTTCCAACCAAGGATGCGAACGTATATTGTCAGGTCTCACCAAACGATACCACACAATACGTAGCCGGAACCAGGAAATTCTTCAATCTTCAACACACAGAACTCAGTCATTCACTGCAACTCCAAGATATAGCTCGAAGACCATTCCCAAGTGAATGGCGTCAAAGCTGTTAGCCTAAGGGGTTTTCGTCCCTCAAACTCAAGTGTGATAATACCAACAAAGATCTCTGCAAATCTCCTTCTCTCTTCTTCACGTAGCCAAACCTGTATGATAGTTTTTTCTTCCGCCTCCTTTGTGTTCTGCAAGCCCTGCGTATATCCTCCTACCTCCCTGGCGACGCTTCATATTTCCATAACACTCAAGATGGAATCATTTCCCTTGTTTTGTTCTCCATTCACCCAAAATGTTTTCCTTAAATTAGTAAGTGGGCCTCCCAAATTGATTCAATAAGGGAAAACATTTAATTAATTGTTAAAACTATAAGTGGCCTCATGAACAAATAATTAAAATTACTTTAAATTGGTCACTTTATAGCCATCTTAATTTGAGCATTAATATGATGTAACAAATGAGCTACTTTTGGCTGTAAATCAAAACCACCTAGGCCAACTATCTCCAACATCCCTCTAAAGTCCTAATTAGCCCTCAGGATCATAACAATAAGGGCTAACAACTAATCTCCTTGTGTTGGCTCAAGAAGGGGACAATACCAATTTCCCTTCATCATTGAGAGGAGGCAACTCTGTTGAGGGTACCACATTGTGTCCCGGTGCCTTTTTGAGGCGTGACACATGAAAGACATTATGTATCTTGTTGTCCGCCGGTAGTTCTAACTCATAGGCCACCTCTCCAGTCCTCATAATCACTCTGAAGGGCCCATAATATTGTGGCTTCAACTTCTCTGCTCCACTCCTCTTAAGAGAGGACTGCATGTAGGGTTGTAACATGAGGTAAACCATATCTCCCACCTCGAATGATCGCTCAACTCTGTGATGATCCGCATATTGTTTCTGTTGGTTTTGTGCCTTTTGCATATTTTCCCTCAGAGATTTCATAATATCCTGATTCTCCTCCAATAGATCTCTGGCCCTAAGTACCCTGCTATCATTGAAAATCAAATCTATTTAACTCGGTGCATCATATTCGTAGAGAGCCATAAATGGTGTCATCTAGATGGACATGAAGTATGTAGTGTTGTAGTAGTAGTCACCAAGATGCAACGGCTTCACCCATGCCTTTTGTTGCCCTGCTATGTAATTACAGAGATATCCCTCAACCCATTTATTCACTATCTCAATCTGACTGTCAGTTTGAGGGTGGTAGCTAATGCTCAGGGTAAGCTGTAATGTCGTCTTTTTGGGGTAAATTATATTGTGCCATGTTGTTAGCCTTTTCACCTCGGTACGGAGGGCTAGCCGTGGCGTAGCAATGCACCAGGAAATAATTGGCCTAGGTGGTTTCAGTTCCACGCCAATCGGAGCAATTTCCGCAGGTTTCCAGGGTACTTACTATTTATAGTAAGTCGGCAGGATTCAGAATTCTTGACTTCTCAGTAGTGGACTTGGAGCGTCTCATCGAGAGCTTTCCGACGAGCTACCACACGTTGGCATCCGAGCTCGTTTGGGCCCCTGTTTGAACGTTGGAAGTTTTCCTCACTTTATTTATTATTTTACTTTATAACTCAATGGTCATTTTATTTGAAAAGTGACTTAAAGTGAAATTATAAAGAGACAAAATAGGCATATGAATAGTCACAATGGGGAAACTGAAGAGTCACAACTGCAGCCATAAGAGGAGGTTTTGGAGTCTCATTCAACATGCTTCAATTTATGGATATTAATTCTCCTTAACAATTTGAGAAGCTTCAGCTATCGAATCAGAAATCTGAGGATGGAAACCTTCAGCATTTCTTGGTGGATTGGACGGAAACCCGATTCATCCCTGTGCGGATTCACTCAAAGTTCACCATTGTTTTACCAGGTTCCTTTCATCCAGTCTTACTGTTCTTTGTTGTATTTCAGATTGGATATTGTATTTCATGGTTATTGTATTGCTAATGTATAATACAAAACCAGATTTTCTAAGTTATTTCATTAGATTGTATTTGCTGATTTTAAATCTGCTGGTTATTCGAGAGTATCTGCTGGTTATTTGCATGTTAGTGTTTATTTCAAATCTGCTTAAGATTTATTGGTTGGAATTACTAAATGACCAGTTAGGGTCATTTCAGTGGTACCAGAGCTGGTTTTCCTGCTAGCCTGTGAGGTTTTTCTTCAAGATTAAATTGCAGAGATATTTTCAGAAGGATTTTTATACAAGTCTGGTTTTACCAGTTGCTACACCATTACAGAAATAAATCTTCAGATATTTTAATAGCGGTGTTACCAGAACTTGGTTTGGACCAAGCAGGAAGTGCGGAATGCTTTGGGGCATTATCGAGCAATATAAAAGTGACTATATAATATAGGAGTGTGCCCAGTAGTAACCAACTATCTGTCGTCTGGGAACCAGGCTACATTTTCAGGCGAGTCACTGTAGTGGACCCGTGAAATATTCAGGAGCCTGCGATTGATAACAGAAATAAATTGTATTGCGATGCATAAATGGCTGAGGAATATTGATAGCTAACACTCCTTTTCAGTCTATCTTGGAGCTTGTGTACGTGCGTTAAATTGTTTTGAGAATGCTACCTTTAGGAATCTATAGTGGAATTTAAAGGTGGTCTTGGTTTTTAGCTTGGAGTTCTTTCAAATCTCAGTCTAACTCTGGAGGCAATACACAACAGCACTCCTCTGGAATGCGAGTGACAAATATATCAGTCAATGCGTCTAGTATATGCGAGCGATGAGTACACATTCTAGCCGGCTGAATGCACCAATGATACAGTGTTAACAAAAGGAAATTTCTCACAGCAGGGTGCCTTGGTAGTAAGTGGATACAGGCCGTGTGTGCTCCAGGACCGGGTGTGATGCTACAGGTGTGGAGGTGGACAGAGCACTCTCCAGTCTGCTCGAGAGTGTAGCTCGAATGGATTGAAGTCCAATGAGATCACGCATGTGGCTGTGACGGGTTGAAGTGGGAGATTTCTAGTCGAAGTGAGTAGAGGAGACAGCCGACGTTTGAAGATTGATCTAACAGGCTGGGGGAGCAAGAGAGGTCCCGCATGGGCCTCGTATGACCGAAACCGAGTCTGAAGAATTGGTCGATTAGAAACATTATAGAATATTTCTTCCAAGCAATGAGTTGTCGTAAATCAAGATCATTACCAGGACCATTTGAGCTTTGTCGTGAATGCCTCTGATAAACAAGGGACCGGCTAGTGTAGAGTTTTTCTTGTGTTGGAGATATATTAAAAGTCGTGAATGCTTCTCGAAACTCTTATTGCAGATAGGAATAAACTTTGCAAATAAACATCGGGGGATAGTCTCTGAGGGCGTAGATAGACCACGCAGGTTGGTTCCAATCCTGGCAACCGCACAAAGGATACCTCTAGTCTTGTTCCGTGTTAACCGGTAACAGCAAGCTTGGTGGGCATGGGAATAACATACTCCCACAGCAGCATAACTCATTTGAGTGCTCACGGTCGGATAAGTATAGACACGGCAGGCATATTTAACACAATAGACACTATCGCAGTGAGGCCATATGGAAGATGTTATTTAACAATACGGGGTTGAAGAAATTTATTTTTTTTTTACCGAAATCGAGAGATCAACACCTCAGGGAATTTTACTTAGTGGCAGAAGTTTTTAAATCGCAAACCACAAGGAGTGGGGCCCAACCCATATAGTCGAGGCTTATTACATTAATATATCCTTTGTCGTGATTCTGTGATTGCGTTATTTATAAAAGAGAAGAGTGGAGGTAACAGCTTGGAGAGTTTTCTAGTCTATCCCCGTGCTCTTAACTTCTGGAGTTGCAAAAACAGCGGGGAGTAGAAGTTGTGTCAGCAGAGAATATTAATTTGCGGTGATTCTGGAGACAAAAAGTGCTATTCTTCAGAGAGATTCTTACTGTTCGAACCATAGCAAGGACTGCAACAAAAAATTAGAAGAAACTGGAAGCTGATCTGAGTTATTTCCAGCATTCCAACATTGTCAGGCTATTCTTTTATAGCTGTACCGGTACTACAGCCAAGGCCCGTGAAAGGTGAAGTGAATAGAGATTTTGGAGTGTTCATACATTGCATAAAATTCTGGAAGTTTATATTTGAAGTACGTTTCCTATTCAATAGACAGCGGTAATATAATATGAGATTCATATGAGACGCAAACAGCAACTTTACGCCTCATTAGAGACTATACTTCACGCTGCGATAAAGAACTAAACAATAAGATTTAAGGATGAAGTTAGTTTGAACAAATTCTATCAAGTTATACCAGAAGTTTGCATCAGAGATTGCACAATCGAGAGGGTACGTAACATTCCAGAGTTCAGAATTGTTAAGTTAATATATTTTGGTTCCTCTATTTCCCTGCGAGATTCTAGTCACTGTTCAAAATTATTTGCTGATCAATGGAAATCTGGAAAGACAAATTCCCAAGCCGCTGAACAGAAGTGTCATTGAAAGAATAAACAATTAAGTTCATACACAGTCCGGGAGTAAACCAGTCCTCGTAGAAATCATTAAAATATAGGTGTCTAGCAAATCAGTAACTTCTTGGTTACAGTAGCATTGTTCAGAATTCAGTGTCAGGAACGGGAAATTATTTGATCACCTCAGCCAGAATAAATCAGAAATTGCAGAGGCAACACCTCATAGTTCAGAAGTGATTCGGTCCTTGTGTTAATCTTGGTGGAAATTAATTCATGGAGTCATTAGAAAGTCCCGTGTTCTCGCACGAATTCAATGGAACATTTTACGGGGTTCAGTTAAGAGATATCCGAAAGGAAATGGAGATAGGAAACGAAATGTGTTGCCTAGGATGGCAATTGGAGGAGCAGAAAATTGCAAGCAACATGCTGGCCAAACTTAATGAAATAAATTCATATCTATCCAGGATAGATCAAGCTAATTGCAGACTTTTTAATTGGGCCATGCATCCCACAGTGGTTGCCTTAGTGCAATGCAAATTTATGAGACATCCACTTCGAGATGTCAGGCTTGCAGTCGCCCATTTCTCAGTGAGATCACTCACATCATAGCTCCCATTATTCCTTACATGGAGCATATTTGGAGACAGGTGTTACAGCTAATTGTAGACAGCTTAGATGGATTGAAATATGACAGAGATTCTACCTTTGGTACACAGGTAAAAATCTTGGAGTTAGTGACCAGCACTAAAGTTTTCAATCACATGCTGAATCTTGGTTATGATGAAATGATTCAGCAATTATTTCAGTGCCTCCTGAATAATTATAGGGAGCGTCATTCGGATGAGGTGAAGAAATGCATAATGACTATCTTATCCTCGATCTTAGATGAGGACTATGACATGCAAACAATTGCGATCTGAATTGTTGGCATTATGGAGAGGAGGAATAAGGAACGCGTCCATGACATACGAACTCTCAGCTAAATTGATTAAGCTTGAGGCAGAGAGATTCATGAGTTCATTATCTGAAAATGAACGAGCATCATTAGGCTTACAGGTTGCAAGATCTCCGGTGTTAGGCCAGGACTCAGTGTTTGCAAGGCAGATTTGTTTCTTATGCCAAGGGAGCTGGTCACAGGGGCATGTTTGCACGATTGATCCAGGGAAAGATAAATTGCAGCCTAGTGATAGAGACGTTACAGTTAAGACTTCCGCGCTTTCGAGACATGGTGGTGAGTGTTCAGCACTCTACTTTGGTGATTTGGTCGCAGAGTTTGATAACTCCAGGATTATAGGTTGTGGTGACCAGTTGGAGACTTTCAATGATTCTGGTAATGAGGAATCATGTGACTTCTTTAGCAGCACTTCATTTTTGCATCACACTGATATGGATGACCCATTTTGCAGTCCATCTCAGGACAACACTAATAAGAAGTGGGCCTTGAAGAGTGAGTTGAAGGTTAGTAGTGACGCTATTATTGCAACACTAGTTCACCATGATAGCACTCACCAGATCATTGATGATCTGTACAGGACAGCTCAGAGAGATCCAGGGAAAGACGACAGAGGGATTGGATCCTATACTGCAGGTTTACAGGGAATCAAGACAGCTTTTGAGGATTGGAAATCCGGGTACTTGGGATTGCTTACAGACCGTGACCACCTGTTACAGGTTGCCGGGAATTATGTTGAGCAGTTAAGGAATAAGGAAGTGGAGATCAATAAGCTCAATAGGGAGCTTCGTGCTACTTAGGGCACTTTGGAGCATACTCGTATCGCTCTGCAGGAGGGGAGAAATCAGATCGTGGTGTCTAGCTAGTACAGAGAGCAGGATGACAACGGTAGGTCTGAATTCTATCAGGAGGTGATTCAGGAGATTGACAGCACACAACAGACCTATGACTTGGACAATTGCCCAAGAAGATCTTTGGGTCATCAAGAGTTTCTTAGTGAGTTAGACCACTTTCAGAAGATGGATAACTCCATATTTGATATGGGCGCGGAGTTGACTATTGATAATCCCCTCTTTGAGTTAGATGAGGGAGATACTTCCTATTCCCAGGATGAGGACGAGATTGGATGCAGGGTGTGCGACCCTGGGGCAATTATCAGAGATGAGCCTTGGTCATAAGGTTGTAGTAGCGGGATGAGCTCAGTTGATGAGCATTCTGGTTTGTCTACCCGCAGTCCAGGAGTGGTAGCTATGTCTGGTGGCATGATGAGAGCTATGTCTTTTCTTACACTACCACCCGACGAGGATGTTGATCAGGTAGGACTTCTTCAGTACCGTGTTATTGAGTTTGGCTTGTTGGCTATGCTGGCTAGTGTGAATTTTTCACACAATGGTATACTTTGTATGACTCCAGGTATTCAGAGGCAGTCATGGAGTCCTTATGCTGATTTGGGGTTCCCAGCAAAGCTATTCAGTGCATCACGGGTGGGAGCCTTATCTAACAGTTTTGACAGTTTGCCTCTTTAGCGCAGTTTCTGGCTCAGGCAAATCAAAGGGCTATACTCGAGGTCAATTTTCATTTTTGGAGTCGATCAATATGAGATTTGGTTTTCCCCGGCATATGGCCATAGAGGCACGAGATAGCCTAGTTGGAGTGAGGTCCTCACTTGGGTTGAGATCCTTCTTACAGATGTTAGCAGCACAGGGTAGATTAGTTCGACAGATCCTGCAGTGATTTGGGATTCTGACATTATATGGGCTGATGTTTGGTTATTGTACGAGTGGCTTCACAGATCGGAGCATAATGACTGGGTCAGTTTCACACGACTGGTTGATGGAGCCACCTCCCAGAGGTTGGTTTGGGATTCCGGTATTTGATCTCAGCATGCAGATACCGATTGCTTGAGGGCAAGTAATCTCCGCGAAGGGATGATTGTAATGTCCCCTTTTTGGGGTACATTATATTGTCCTGTGTTGTTAGCCTTTTTACCTCGGTTCGGAGGGCTAGCCATGGTGTAGCAGTGCACCAAGAGATAATTGGCCTAGGTGGTTTCAGTTCAACGCCAATCGGAGCAGTTTCCGTAGGTTTCCAGGGTACTTACTATTTATAGTAAGTCGGCAGGGTTCAGAATTCTCGGCTTCTCAGTAGTGGACTTGGAGTGTCTTGTCAAGAGCTTTCCGACGAGCTATCACACGTTGGCATCCGAGCTCGTTTGGGCCCCTGTTTTAATGCTGGAAGTTTCCCTGACTTTATTTATTATTTTACTTTATAACTCAACGGTCATTTTATTTAAAAAGTGACTTAAAGTGAAATTATAAAGAGACGAAATGGGCATATGAAGAGTCACAATGGGGAAACTGAAGAGTCACAGCTGCAGCCATAAGAGGAGGTTTTCGAGTCTCATTCAACATGCTTCAGTTTATGGATATTATTTCTCCTTGAGAATTCAAGAAGCTTCAGCTATCGAATCAGAAATCTGAGGACGGAAACCTTCAGCATTTCTTGGTGGATTGGACGGAAACCCAATTCATCCCTGTGCGGATTCACTCAGAGTTCGCCATTGTTTTACCAGGTTCCTTTCATCCCGTCTTACTATTCTTTGTTGTATTTCAGATTGGATATTGTATTTCGTGGTTATTGTATTGCTGATGTATAATACAAAACCAGAATTTCTGAGTTATTTCATGAGATTGTATTTGCTGGTTTTATGAATAAATCTGTTGGTTATTCGAGAGTATCTGCTGGTTATTTGCATGTTAGTGTTTATTTCAAATCTGCTTAAGATTTATTGGTTGGAATAAGTAAATGGTCGGTTAGGGTCATTTCATAAGCTTTGTCCCACATAGCCTGAAAAGCTCCTGGGAAAAGAGACTCATGAACCTGTTGTCCTGATCACTGACAATAGTCTATGGCAACCCATGCAACCTAAATATCTCCCTGAAGAACAACTCTGCTACCTGTACTATTGTATAAGTGGATGCAATCACAAAGAAGTGCGCGAACTTAGTTAAGCGATCCACCACTACATAGATACAATCCCTGCCTTGGACCTTACGCAGGCCTATGATGAAATCCATCGAAACACTATCCCATTTCTTCTCCGGAATGGGCAGGGGCTGCAACAACCCACCTAGGAATGAGTGCTCATGTTTATTCTGTTGGCAAACTGTGCACTCTCTCACATGTAGTACATCTGTTCTGAGC
The DNA here is from genome assembly GCA_027943335.1 of Chamaecyparis obtusa. Lineage (NCBI taxonomy): Eukaryota > Viridiplantae > Streptophyta > Pinopsida > Cupressales > Cupressaceae > Chamaecyparis > Chamaecyparis obtusa. Next base: position 3,723,991 of record BSBK01000790.1, on the reverse strand, counting down.
CCCTTCCATGTGAAGCGCTCTCTCACCTACCTATAAGTTTTAAAGTATCCCTGATGACCTGTCATAGGTGAGTCATGGAAAGCTCTCAAAATCTTCTACTTAATAGTAGATCCAGGTACCAACCAAATCCGATCCTTATGCATGATCAAATCATTCACCAGTGTATACCCCTCATCTTGTGTAGTACCATCAATGATGCTCATAGCCCACTTGTCCTTTGCATACTATGTTGAAATCAACTCCTGCTAGTCATCAGATATGGCTCCCAGAGAACACAAGGGAAGTCTCTAAGACAAGGCGTTAGCAACAATGTTTTTCTTCCCTTTGACAAAAGCTATGTCAAAGTCATAAGCCTGTAGTCTGCTAACCCATTTTTATTGCCTATCATTTAATTCATTCTGCCCAAGGAAATGTTTCAGACTATTAAGATTTGTTTTTACTGCGAATTGGCTGCCCACCAAATACTGTCTGAATTTAGCCAATACATGCATAATGGCTAACATTTCCTTGTCATAAATGCTATAATTTCTCTCAGCACCTCTTGACTTCCTTCTCTCAAATACAATAGGGTGCTTATCCTACATCAAGATTGCCCCAACCCCCTCTCTTGAAGCATCACAATGTAACTCAAATGGTTTGTTAAAGTCTAGGGTGGCTAAAATTGGGCAAGAGCTCATCAATTCCTTAAACCTGTCAAAACACTATTGAGTTCTATCCATCCACTCAAATGCATCCTTTCGAGTCAAATCTATGAGAGTAGTCACTGACTGTGAATACCCCTTCACAAAAAGGCAGTAGTACCCACATAAACCCATAAAAGCCTCTAAGGTGTGAAAGATTCCTGGGTGGCTGCCAATCCATAATAGCCTAGATTTTATCTGGATCCACACGAACACCCTCAACACTGATGATGTGTCCCAAATATAACAACTCGGTCATCCCAAACTCACATTTTGACATTTTAGCATACAAGGACTCCTACTCTAGGATGCTCAGCACAATATCAATGTGTTCCAGATGCTCTTCCCAAGTCCTACTGTAGATAAGTATATCATCAAAAAATATCAACACAAATCTCCTCAACTGATCTCTGAATATCCTGTTCATGCACGACTGGAAAGTGGCTGGTGCATTAGTCAAACCAAAAGGCATGACTAAAAACTTGATATGCCCATAGTGGCACCTGAAAGTTGTTTTCTCTATATCATCCTCCCGAACTCGCATCTAATGATAGCTTGATCTCAAATCTATCTTGGAAAAATAGAAGGCTCAATGTAGCTCATCAATAAGCTCGTCTATACAGGGAATTGGGTACCTGTTTTTTATCGTCCCTTATTCAATTCCATGAAATCTATGCACATTTGAAAAGTCCCATCCTTTTTTACTAGAACCACTGCTGAAGCGAACAGACTCTTGCTGGGTCTAATATGTCCCATCTCAAGAAGTTCCTTAATGGCCTTTTCAATCTCATCCTTGTATCTCTTCAAATGCCTGTAAGGAGTAATAATCACCGGTTTAGCTCCCTCCTCGAGATCTATCACATGTTCCATCCCCCTATCCGGTGACCTTCTTGGTGGTATATCTCCAAACACTTTAGAGTGTTTGGTCAATAACTCCTGTATCTGTGGAGGATACTCATGCTTTTGCTGCCCACTATCCTCTGGCATCACCAAAATCTCTGCTGCGCACTGTACCTGATCATGTTGTATCAATCTCTCCATCCGCCTAAGTGACACCACTCTAGGCCCCCCGTATGATAATGCTCTAAGTACCACTTTCCTTCCTTAATGTTCAAATTTCAGATCCATTCTATCCAGGTTCAAAGTGAACTCGTGAAGCGACTTCATCCAAGTCATGCCAAGAATGTTAGCAATTTAAGTTGTCATTAGTGTAAATTCACAAACACCATGCACCGGTAGTTGAAGCGAAGGGGACAAACCGGTAGACCGATCCAAGTACTCAGTACTGGTCTCATAGTGCATACAGGGATGAACCGGGTATAAGGATATACCAGTCTAACTACTTAAAGAACCGCACCGGATTATGCGGAGCAGTTTGAGTTAAAACCGGATTATACGGAACATCCACCGCTCAGAAGTGGAGTTAGCTTTTTTAACTGAAGTTAGCTTTATTTCCACGGGTGTTTGAAAGGTAAACTCCAAATCAGAACGCATAGCTTTTTGCTAGTTGCATGATTTTATTGTTGAGTTTACAGCCTAGCGGTTCTATGAGTTAAGGGTTTCATTACGGTGAACTCCTGTATAAATAAAGGTCATAGGACGCAAGAGAAGTGTTGTTGAAATTTGTTAAGTAAACAGAGCAGTGAAGAGACATCTGCACAGAGATCACAGTCACCAGAGGTGAAAGGCAAAGGGGCAGAAAAGATTCAACAACTAGGCAAACCGGGGAAGAGATCAACGGGTATGATCTAATTAGACAATCAGTGTCATATAAGATCATTGCTTTTATAAGGTGTGAAAGCAAATTGAAATCCCTCTATCACTGTGGACCTAATCGGTTCTTTGTAATATAACTAACAAGGTAACATCTTTGTTGATGTTGAAAGACCTCTAACCAAGCAACTCTTAACAGGATTAAGATCTTAACCGATCTTGTATAAAATCCCTTAACCGGGTAGCACTTTCACAAGTGCTTTGTAAGCTCCTAACAGGGCGCCTTCATTCTGCAGTAGTGAAGTTGTGAGCTCTGCCTCACCGTGGTTTTTTCCTTCTAACCGAGGGTTTCCACGTATACATCTTGTGTTGATCTATGTATTTCTATTTATGCTTGTTGATGATTGTTTACATTTTTCTTATCTTAGAAGAACAATTAAACAAGTGTCGAATTGGAATAGAAAATAGCTTTTACTGATTCACCCCCCCCCCCCCCCCCCCCTCAGTAACCGATTAGTAATAACAAAGAATACAGTCATAATCGTCCATGTTAACTACAAAGAATCTCCCAACCATGCCATAACTGGCCATCTGCAAATGCAAGTCATTAATCACACGAGTGCTATGTAGTTTATGTCCACTGGTTACTATCACTCTAAAGCCCCTGTGCCTGTCATGACCCCTTCCTGAATAGAATTTAGTAATAACAAATTAGAATTATAAGATTGAATAAATAAATCATCTAAATAATATTACGATGTAAATATTAAATAAACTATTAATAGTAAATTTATAATATAATCTATCCCTAATATAATAATATTATCAAAATATAATAATATATTTATAATGATAATATATTATTAAGATAATAATAATTAACAATTTAATAAATATAAGTAAATAAATAATAATATTAAAATATAAGAATGAATAATATAGTTGTAATACTTAATAAATAGATAAAATAATATTATAATAAACTTGATATATATAATATTTAATATACTATAAATAATTAAAAAGATTTTATAATAGATATTGATTAAAATATTAAATAGATAAATAGTAAATAAGCTATAATTATAATAATAATATAATAATAAATAAATAATGCTATGACTTAAAATAATACAATAATACTATTTAAAGGAGCAAATATAATAATTATATAAGGAACGAAATACCAAACACCAGCGGTATATGCTTAATAAATAAGTTAATGATAATAGACAGTATTATATTAAGCAATACAAACATGACCGACAGTTCGTAATAGGAAATACGAACATTAATTATCAAACATCATTAAGGATTAATAAACGAATTAATCTTCACTGCCGAACAGTCTTTGACTGCGATTAGTTAAGGAAGAAGTGTGTCTGGGAAAGACGGAGGAGACATGTCCTAAAAACATTGTGCCTCATCACTCCGCCAAAGAGGGATATAAACCCACACTTAGCAACACTTCAAGGAAGGCATCGAATGGAATAGAATAAAAGAAATAGGAGGAAGGTGTGTAGCGGAGACAGTCAACAGAATACACATCAGCATAAGTATTGCCATGTACAGATAAGGAAGATCATAAACATTTACGGCAGCGGTTAAGAACAGGACAATAGGACGGAGACACAGCCGGCAAGAAGGAATTAAAGATTATATCAATTATCGCACAGGATCAACAAGTATATCGCTCCCAAAGTAAACAACATTTCATACTTTGCACGTATCTAATCTCATATCTGAGACAGCAATCATATCACCACAAGCGATATTGTCTTATATTTCCTTGCATACATTTAAGGATTACATCAAACAACAATAAATCTCTATAAGCGATTACAAGACAAGATCATCTAGCATATTCAAGTTGCCATATCTAGTTTAACAGAGATCATAGTGATTATTGCACTGAGTGCAAATTTATCTACAAGGTCAATTCATTATAGCATTCATCTCATTGTCTAAATCAGAGATAGCAAGCGGTATTGATAATAGTTATTATTCTTGAAATAACGTATTGTTATCCATACATTGTCAACTACATAAATTAATAGTGGTATTAGATATTGTAATTCATACTAAGTATAAGTACAAGTTAATTGTCCCATAATCCCAAGCTATTCTGAAAGGGGACATTACAGTGCCCCTCAGTCTGAAGTCAAGTTCTCTTAACCAGTCTCTCTGAAATGAAATTATGAGTAGCACCTGTATCAACCAAGGTAATAACTCGCTGCCCCTATATTAACTTCTCACTTTGAAAGTTATTGCTTGGTCATCACCTGAAAGTCGTGCAATTGTTTACCCATCACCTGGTTCATCTCTTGCAGGTTTTGCCTCATTGCTGCCCTCTGAATCAGATTGTATTTCCTCATCTTCAGATACTGATTCCTCAGCTGAAAAATACTCTATTTGGGCTGCATTTGCCTTTACGGGACACTTGTGTCAAAGGTCCCAAGGTTCCCTGCAATGAAAACATAATTTCTTCCTTCTTAATTCATTCAGCCGATCATTATCCAAACTTTTTGTTTCACACTTGGGTTGACAATCCTTCTAAAAATTCTTCTTATCCTTGTCTTTTTTGGAAGTAGGCCCCTTTGAATGAAACTTATCCCTAGAGGATGAAGGTTCCATGTCTCTAGCTTTCTTGTAGGCTTCCTGCAATGTGTCTGGTTTTAGACCCTTAATCCATCCCTTCAGAGGCTTTCCAAGTCCATCCATAAACAATACCAATAACCTCCTCTGAGATATCTGTAACCAAAACCGAGTATCTGAAACTCTAATATAAAAGTATCCATTGTACCCCACTATTTTAGCTGAGCTAATTCTTTAAAATGTAATTCAGGGTCCTTGTCAAAACGCTCAATCAACATCTCTGTGAAGTCAACATAGGAAGTAATCTGGACATGGCCCATAGTGACCATACCATAATGCCACCACTCATGTGCTAAACCATCCAAATGTAATATTGCAAATTTAATGGCCTCTTCTTCTAGCATTGAGTTCAACTGAAAATACATGTCTACCTTTTGTACCCATGCCCTAGCAGTAGTCTTTCCGGATACATCAAAGTAAGGTAAAGAAGGTTTAATAACTTTCTTTTGCAAGTCAATGTGCTGCCCCCTACCACCTGTACGTGGCAAATGTTTCAGCTTCACGTCCATATATTCTCTGAAAGAAAAGGCTGCCTAGAATTTCTCCTCCATTTTCCCAATCTCTCCTAAAATGAGCCTACAACTCAATAATTTGTGGCTCGTTTCCTGGTTGAACCGGAAATCTAGGTGGAAAAGTAGGTATGAGAGGTCTCGAACACACTGTTCTCGCTGGTCTAGGTGCCTAATCAAAGTTATCATCCACCTCCAACATTCTGCCCATTGTGCTCACCATCATTCCCTCCGTTATTCCCTGTGTTATTCCCTTAATTATTTCCACCATTATTACCTCATACGTTTAAATTCATACCCATCTGCCTAGCTATCATTTGTATCATAACATCCATGCTGATTTTGTTCCCGTGCTCTCTGCTCAGCTAAGCGCTGCCCCTGTGCCAAAGTGTCAAATAACTGCAAAAATCTGTAATGCCCCTGATTTTTCGTCTTCTGGGATTAGCTTGGTTTGGCGACCCTCGCAAGCTAATCAGGTGGTCAGAGGGGGTTAGATTGAGGAGCTAGTATTGGGATTCCATTCTGGAGATTCAGTTTACTAGGTCTACTCTTCATTCGGGTCAATTTGGTCAACTTACTATTTTTAGTAAGTGGTATTTTGGGTTTGGCCAGGATTAGCAGGGTGTCTGCACGAAGTGTCACATGTTTCAGGATCGAGCTTCAGGGAATCTCCCGTTTGAGAGACTTACTATTTATAGTAAGTCTAATTTTAGCAGCTGGCTATTTTTGGCAGTGGGTTATTTCCGGCAGGGCAGTTGGCATTTGGGCTCTAGTGTCGGAAATCAGTTGGTTTCAGTTAGCAGAATTCAATGGCTTTGTTTTTTAAAGATATCGTTATTAAATTAAAGTATTTTAATTTAATGACTGAAGTACTTTATAACTTTATTGTTATAAAGTGAAATTATCATTTAAAAAGCCCTTATATTAAAAAAAAGTGAAATTGTGCTTTTTCTGAAAAAGCTATAAGTATAACTCGAAAAAGCACTTTCATTCACCCATTGTTGATTTGATAAATTGTTTATGTGATAATTTTGCTTGGCTTGGAAAAGCTAGGGTTTCTGGAGCTTGGTCTTCATTTTTGGAGATAGTTCTTCTCTGATTTGTCGAGTTTGGTCTTCTTCCAAGAGAGAGCTCGATCTGATTCTGTATTAAATCCAGTGCTGATGTATACTGGATTCTGGTGAAGAAGTTTTTAATTCTACAGGCAAAATTGAATTATTCTCAAAGAATTCAATTTGTCTTGCTGAGGTTCTGAAAATTAATTGGGAATTTGCTGTGATCTGTTATTACAAAATCGGTTACAATTTGTGAAAGGTTTTACAATCTGTCAAAGGAGCGCGAATTATTTTCAAGCTATGATTATGGGAGAAATTCGAATTCAATGTGGGAGATCTGGTTTCAAACACACAAGTGTTGTGTGAGAACTTTAATTGCCTGCATGAGGTGTGTGAAGCCACACCATATTCCTTCCAGCTGTGACGGTTTTACTTGGAGCCATCTTGAGTCCAACCAGACCCCTACGTGAGTGACCAGAGCCTTCTTCCACATGTGTTAGCTGTTTATATGTCATGGCAGGGTGTGTCAAGAGGTGACAGGCTGCGGCAGTCTTTCAATTAGCTCACGGTCTGCATTGGGGAGCCGCCTTGAGGTGAAATAGGTCTGCGAATTGACCCAGGACATGTCACGCATTGTGCTGCTGACACGTGACTGTTACCAAGGGAATTCCAAACACATACTACCTGTGAAGTGGCATTAGATTGTAGTTATTTGATTACAAGGTTACAGAAATCTGCCAGGTGCCTAATTTTTTCCAATGTTAATTTAATGCTTAAATAATCTGTTGTGTTGAGAATAAGTATGGATAAATGTTATCAGAAAAATATTCAATTTGTTTCAATTGATATATTTGAAGTTAGTGGAAATTTCTCGTATGTGTTTTAATGAGGCTTTAATTGGCATAAGAAATTACACACATATCAAATTAAAATAAAGAAATCAGGCAGAGTCCGATAGGTTCATCACAAAATCTTTCCTCACCGGGGTCTCTAGCATTCCTTTCCCCCATATTATCAGAAGCCTGTTCACCTGTAGCACTGTATACATCTAGATAGGTTTGTTCTTCCTCTGAATCACTACTCCCACCTAAGGCTGTATTTCTTTGATAATTATTTAATAGTGCTTTGTTTCTTCTCGTGTCATAGTGATCAGGTAGAGGCTGCACACTCCAATCTGAAATATCAAAATCTGTTCATTCTGAACCTAGCAGGATAGCAGGAAGTTTAGCTCTGATACAACTGAAATGACCCACCCCTTTTTGCTGCTAATTTTTTTGTCTTTGTCACTTGGAAAATTCTGATAAATAAGTTTGTCGATCAAGATGTTCATTGAGTCTCTTTGTTTGTGCAGATTGATAGGGTTTCAGTGCTGTGTTTAATGCAGATGTTTGTTTTCTTTAGGAGATGTATGCAGACTTAAAATAATAAACATACAACTAATAAAGAAACTAAACAGCAGCAATGAATTCCACAGTTCGTTCATCAAATCCAATTCTCTTGAAACCAACTTCAGTATAATATAACTATTGCATATATCAAATGCATCCACAGAACTCTCTTACATTTTAGAAATTAAGAAGTGCCAAACTGAAGTCTTATGGAATGGTTACATACAGTTTTTATGTCATGATAGCTACAGCTCGTCTGCTCTTTCCAGGGGTATAGGCATCAACTGCGAAGTAGCCGCCAAGTTTAGGGCTGATCCCAAACACCCACAATCTTCCTCCATGGAGTAAGACAGTACACGGCAGTTCCTGCAGCTCCCTGTATAAAGGTCCGTTGACCACTTGATTGAAAGAGCAGTAAACAAGACTCCGCAAGTTCCCAATCTGTTCCCGTGCATTAAGTTACATTTTATTGAATCGCAGACAACAACCGCAGTAAAATACGACATCCAGAGATCAACAATCATTGCCAATAATCATATTGAAGCATTCAGGATATCCCTGCAATGACAGTAGCAGCAAATAGTCTTCAACCTGGCAGTGAATATGCACGATACTTACTCTAACTCCAGACGGTGGTACCAAACTTCCTACCAAGGATGCGAACATGTATTGTCACGTCTCACCAAACGATACCACACTATACGTGGCCGGAACCAGTAAATTTTTCAATCTTCAACACACAGACCTCAGATTCACCGCAACTCCATAATATAGCTCCAAGACCATTCTCAAGTGAATGGTGTCAAAGCTGTTAACCTAAGGGGTTTCCGTCCCTCAAACTCAAGTGTGATATTACCAACAAAGATCTCTGCAAATCTCCTTCTCTCTTCTTCGCATAGCCAAACCTGTTTGACAATTTTTTCTTCCGCCTCCTTTGCATTCTGTGATCCCTACGTATATCCTCCTACCTCCCTGGCAATGCTTCATATTTCCATAATGCTCAAGATGGAATCATTTCCTTTGTTTTGTTTTCTCCATTCACCCGACAAGTCGCCCAAGTTTTGAATTATTAAATGTTTCCTTAAATCAGTAAGTGGGCCTCCCAATTTGATTCAATAAGGGCAAACATTTAATTAATTGTTAAAACTATAAGTGGCCTCATGAAGAAATAATAAAAATTACTTTAAATTGGTCACTTTATAGTCATCTTAATTTGAGCATTAATATGATGTAACAAATGAGCTCCTTTTGGTCGGAAATCAAAACCACCTAGGCCAATTATCTCCAAGATCCCTCTAAAGTCCTAATTAGCTCTCGAGATCATAACAATAAGGGCTAAGGACTAATCTCCTTGTCTCAACTCAAGAAGGGGACATTACACTTTTCCAAGGGATTGATTATGAATGTTAAGACAATCAATGCCAATAATTTTACCATTGCCATCACTATTAATGAGTCCACCCTCGGTTTCAACGGGTAAGCAGAATCAGTCTGCTCTGATAAAAGCCTACTGTGAATATTAACTTCTTCATTAATAACATCCAAGGAGGATGTATTACCATCATCAACTGGCACAGGATTACCTTTATTATCATTTATGCTATCTGTTTGTTCAGCAGTGAGTTTTTCAGTTTTATTAGCAACGTGATTGACAGTTTGAAATCTGTTTGGCTCTTCACTATTATTATCTAATGCAACCCTATTTTTATCTAATGTGTTCCCAGTAGTTGAAGAGTTGGGAAAGGTATTGGCTATTCTGTCTTACTCTACTTAGTTCTCTGAGCATTTCAAGAACTATTTCTTTGGCAGTTTTCTTTCTAGCCTTATCCATTTTATTATTTTGATTAGAGGGATCAATCTTATAGCATCTTCCTTATTATCATCACCTTGTTTATTCACCTTATATGCAATAATAGGGATAACGATGGTTACCATCCCACCAACCTTTGGCCCATAGTTTCCCAATCTGTCTTCTGAGGGTGACTCTAATGGAGTGGAAGGATCAATAGCCTCCCCTACAAAATTCTCAAGAATAGGAGCCCCAATGAGAGCCATCTTCTAGAGGCCTAATAGGAGGGGAAGTATGAACACGAGGCTTGGGGTGGGAACCATTGTTGCTCGCTATTAACAAGGATTTTAGGGAAATCCCTCTTGTGGTGCACCTCGGGTTCACATAGAAAACAAGAGTTAAGACCTCCAAGGGCTTTGATTTCACAGGTGAACATATGCTCATTCAATAGAAACTCAATGGCATCTGGGATTTGAACCCCTTCATTGAAGGAGATTAGGAGTCTAGCATTAAAATAGGGCAGAGTTGCACAGGTTTCTTCCACTTTTAAGGTTTTACCGATGGGATTGAGCATTTGGGGGAGAAATCTCCAGCATTGTGTTGGAGCATTCTTGACAGTAATCCACCTTGGAGTCTAACAAAACAAAATTTCATCATTAGAGACAATAGTAGCTCATGAAATGGCTTTGAAAAAGGATTTGCCCACATTTCAAAAAAAATTCTCAAGGATCATTTCCTGCATTTTGTGATTTTCTAAAAAAATAACAAATAACCCTTTTTGTATCACTTTACAAAATGAAAAATATATACCAAGTTTCTTGCCACAACCTGGAACAAGACAATTATCAAAACAATTCCTAATAGGCAAAGTATTAACATCTAAGAAAGTGAAAAAGATGGCTACATTTTCAAGCCTACACTCTTCTTTTTTTATGGTAGCAACCATCTCCCCATTAGGGTTAAGTTTTAAAACCCTAGGAAGCAAACAATCCTTACCTCCCTCTACTTGAGAGTTGAAATTTCCTCATCCTTGACCTCTAACGGTCCCTGGACTGTTTCTTCCAACTCCCACATTCGAAACAAGTCTCTTTTGGAATTTATTCTTCTTCCTTAGATTACAAGGATTCCTTAAAAAATTTATTGGTTGGCCTTCTTCAAAAAAATTTAAGCCTTCATCTTTCCTAGGGTTTACTCCCTCCTCAACACTCAAAGCATTAACATCCATACAAAGTACGTGAGAGGAAAACCAAATGAATGGATATGATTTATTCCATGGCTAGGGTTTCAAACCACTAATAAGCTAAACCACATGAAAGACAAGACATCCACACTGCAAACCACAAAAACCAAGCAATGTGGACAAAAAAAAGAACATGAAAGCAGGGAAAGAAGGCTCCTTACAAATGGACATTGCACCGAAAATCCTATCAAGAGTCTCGTCAAGCAAAGCAACTCCACTTTGATGCAAACCACCTCCCTTTCAATCTCCTCTCCCTTTTCTCTTATCTACCTTATGTTTGCAATCTTCTCCCTCAATTCACATTTTTTGATTGATGGAATCCATTATTTTTACTTGGCATTTTTATGCATGACATGATGAATATTGGGATTGCGAAGATAACTACTTTCAACACTACTATCCAACCTACTGATGATAACTACTTACTTTTCCATGAGGCCATTATGTGCTACAATTCATTAGTAATGGATCCCAATGTAAAGATTTCCCAACATCTACAAATAGGAAAATTCCATGATATTTACACAACTTACAAATCTTTGTTCTATGTTGGAAAAAAAAAATTTGGTTTCATCTATTAATGCTTTGACCAAAAGATTGGCAGTAGCAATCCGATGTGTTTTTCATAACTTCTACTTCTACTTGAGATTTCAAATAGAAGTGTCATCCTCAAACTTCTAGTGTGTTATGGGACACACGTTTGGTATTACTTTTATACTTTCCATTGACCCTTCAAACTTTTTTCTTAGATGCATCGTCCCAAAGATTCAACCATTGTTATGAAGAGGAATGAGAAGAGTGAGTCACATTGCCAGAGTCCTTGAATTGAAGAAAAGAAGCCCCTCAGATTTCCATGGATGAAATTTTTAATTTTAGTAATTATATAATTAAATAAAAAATTTAAATATTGCTTTTTATTTTTGAAAAAAAATCAACTATTAATATAATTTAATAACTGAAAAATTACTTTTATTTCAAAATGTCAATAAATGAATATTAACAGGCTATTTCTTAAAAATTATAACTATAATTTACATACAATAGACAAGTTACACGAACAATCCATGACAGCAAATTTGAAATTCTGAAACTTGACACGATATCTACAAATTGACTCGCAAAAATTATTTCTGATTCAACTTAAACATACAAATGCCTAAATTTTTGACAACAAAGAAGTGTTATATAACTGTTTTGAGGTATTTTCCATCTATAGTAGATAGGTTCAGGGGCTGCAAGTCGGACTTCTTGCAGGATCAACACATTCATGGCAGTTTAGCAGAGGATGGAGATAGTGGTCATGTTATAGATGCCTTCAGATGTTCTTATCTCTACAATACAGATAAATGTGAGTTCAGTATGCTTTGGAACCCGAGGGATGACAGGGTTAGCACTGCAGTTTGTGCGGGTCTCATTGATTGGCTTCACTGCTTTGGGCACGGTGGACTTGAGTTCAGAGTTGGGCAGTAGAAGTCTAAGGACATTTTTGTCGCCGGGCTTCTGTTCAGATTTTGGGATCCTTCTAGTGCATCAAGATTTCAATCAAGGTTTGCAGAGGAGTTTTGGGATGTGTACATGGTGTCAAGTACATATGGTTTTACTTTTGACCATCATGTGCAGGATAACTTTCTGGTGTACAGTTCAGTTGCGCATATGTCAAATAGTTGCGCAGTTTGGGGAAGCAAGCTTTGTCAGCTTACTGAGTTGCTTCCCTTTGAGTTGTTTACTCCTATGGCATCTACAGTCAAATTTGGTTTAGTTTGGCAGGTTCCATCAGTTGTACTAGTGATGATGTTATAGGATTTGGTTAGTGATTGCAGAGACATTATACAGTCCTACCCTTGGGATCTAGGTGGACTGATGTGTTATTTGTTTCTGAGATTGCTTGGGGACAAGCAATTTCAGGGAGGGCGGACTGTAATGTTCCCTTTTTAACATGACCATGACTATGGATGGATTAGCCTATCATGTGACCCTTGTAGGCTAATGAGGATGGACAAAGGGTCTCTTTCAGTGGGCATCTACTTCAAGATTCAGTATGCTTTGGTTTGGCTTTCGTTTGGCATCCTTTAAACTTCATTTGCCATAATTTTGCCACATTTACTATTTATAGTAAGCCTGATGTTGTTCGAGAAGGACCCTTTCTATTTTTGGAAAGTGCATTTGGTCATGTGGGGAAATAATAGTTGTGACTCCTGTTTCAGACGGCATATTTAAAGGATAGGTATTTTGGGAGTTATTATTGTTTTAGTGGCCAAATTATTATTAAATCATTAAATTGCTTATTATAAAATTACAATTTCACTTAAGTTGAGGGTTGAGTCATCATTGGAAGGGGTCATTTATTCAATTAATTCATGGAAGCTTAAGCCAAGGTATTAATTAAAGTGTTGGAGTAAATGAATTATTAAAACGGAAAAAGTATATCTATTTATCCCACATTGGCTGGAAAAGTGTGTGAGTTCTCCCATAAAAGTTATAAAGACTCACATGAGTTCTTTTTCATTATGTTGATTATGCTTTTTTGAAATTGGTGAAGTTAATGAGAAGAAGAAACCAGGGTTTCGACTTCAGCCATTGGAGAAAGGAATTCTTCAAGGTTTTTTGCAATTAGAGGTGGTGGAAGATCCACCGATTCTTTCTGCTAGCTATGGCTTCATACAGAGGTCATGATTTTGTTTAATGGTATCGAAATTGGAAGAGTTGAAGTATGTTTTTTATCAGATTAAGTTGCAGAGATTGAATTGGTAGACAGCAGTAATAAAACACTGCCTCTAGAAGAGAAATTAGGGGTTCTAAAAGGCATTCGCTTCAGCATATGCAGCCCACATGAGCCTTCCAGCCATTGACGCCAAGCCTACAGCAGTAATTGCATGACAATTAGGAGTTGTTCATTCATTCCAGATTTGACACCAAGGGGGACATTTGCTTTGTATGAAAGTTGTGATTTATTTGGGATCGAATTACAAGAGTTGTGATCACATTCCACGTTCTCATATTTGCTCCTTAATTTCGTTTCTCAAATTCCAATAATTGCTGTTGTATGCAATCAGATTTCTTATTAAATAAAAAAGGATACTTCTGTTTGGATTTGGAAAGAAAATAATTTATTTCATGCATTGTTATATTCTAAGTAATTGCAAAAACATTCAAATACAAACAAACTATTGTATACACATTCAGAAATCAGAACTTAAACATTGCATGTCAATTCTTTGACGAAATGTCAAAAGGGTAAAGTTGAGTTTCCGAGAGTTAGAACCAGCAAGGGTTCTTACATTGCTCACAATGGTTTTGCCTTATTGGGGTTCAATTTCCACCTCTTAACTCCAAGTTCGCCTTATTTGTTATGGATTTCCACTTAATGCTTAAATGCCTTGCCTTATTCAATGACAATTCCCACTCCAAAGTTGACTGTTTTCCTTATCCAAGGGAGATTTCCACCTCAAGCTTGATCAAATGCCTTATTTAATGGATGTTTTCACTCCATGATCAAATTGATGCATGGAATGATGCTTTATTTGGCTATAAAGCGACCATCTTTTATTGGTTTGGGCCCTATTTAACTCTCAGCCTTATCACACGTCTCAGGCCAGCCCCATAATGGGCATCAATTTTAACCATGAGTCTAACCAATACCTTGCATCAATAAAGGAGATTGGGCTTGGGCCACAATGAAACTTGTAATTATATGCAAAGCCCTCATCGAACTTAATGAAAAAGTTTAAAATTTGTCAATCTTATTGGCCAATAAGGGGCTCAATTTTAATAAAGCGGCTGGAGTCAAATGAAAATTGATATGGTTGGACCTATATTGGGCGTGAACTCCATGAAATTGAAAGAAATTGAATGAGATTATGGTGCAAGGGCACCCAAGCATAAAGATAACTTATGAGGACAGATTGCATTTGTAATTGTTTGTAATGTTTCCTTCATGTTTGTAAGGTCCTAAGGACCATTGGTATCAAAACAAACTAAATTGTAAGGCTTTAAAAGCCATTTTGTACTAAGAGACCTAGAAGGTCCTGATATGGTCAAAGTTGGTCAAAGGGTCAAAGTAGCCAAGAAAAGGTTTTAAATGTTTTAAATGTTCATAATAAGTCCATTTTTCCATGTTGAAGATGTCCAAGAGTAATCTTGCAAAGATTAGTAAGGTTTTGTCAAAAATTGTAAAAGTTGCAACATTGCAACTTCGCAAAAAAAAAGTGCAAAAAGATGCAAATACAAGGTCCATTGGTCATTGGTTAGTTAGAGGAGTTAGAAATGGTAGAGAACTGTTGGAAAAGGTTATAAAAATGATATTTGGTCGAGATCCAAGAGAGGAGAAAGTTTGGTGGAGGTTTGATAAAGAATAGTAATCATTCCCCCAAACTGTCATATAGTTTTGCAGGACTGCAGCACTTGCAGAGCTATTAAGGCTCACATAATGTTGTAATTTCAACATCTTTTTGTTTTTTAACAATAGACAAAGAATCATCTTTCAAATGAATCCATTTTTGTGTATTTCCATTAAGTATTTGGTGAGAAAACATTGTTTTTGTAAAAACTGTCTAAAACCTCTATTAGGGTAACCAGATAATTTCAAAAATGTATCTCTCTTAATAGAACCAGTGGAAACACCTAAGATTTGGTGAAATGTTTGTTTTTGACGTGTATTTTAATCCCTCAAAGTGGCAGGTTGCTGGATGAAGGTTTGACCATGTTACAAGAGAGCCCTAGCAACTCTGTGATGGAGTTTAGATTGATAACAACGTGAACAGCAGATTTTCTTTGATTTTGGTTATTGAACGGAGTGGTTTGTGTCATTGAAGCATTGAAAAATGTAATACAATATGAGAGGTCATAATCCAATTTGAAATTGCCTTGGATACAAACAATGGCATGCTTTTTCAATGGACTGGCATGTGTTGATCAGCAATTGATAAATCTGATTTATAGATATCTTTAATAAAGGAAAGACATTGATTTGAGTGTACCATCTGAATAGGAATGCAATGAATGTATGAGATAAGGGGAGACACTAGGGCCCTCTTGTATTTGGAATTGGTGGAGCCATGAATTCTGAACTCTTCACATTTACTGATTGATAATTCTGATTTTTAGAACAGCCAACAGTATTAATTGTTTTGCAAATAAAAGGAAGGTTCTTTGTGCATGTAAATGTGTCATGAATGTATGGAGAATGCTGGGAACCCTCATCAAATCTTGGAGGACCAAAACAATGAATTGATAATGCCTCAAAGACCCGGATACTTCGTGTATGAAGTCTAGTCAAGAAGATGTATTCAATCATAATGAACAGTGGTGATTATTGTCAAGAACTTGCAGACTTGTCAATACAGTAAACTATCAAAGTCTGATTCCACTCAATGATCAAGGTTCTATGTTACTTGTGAACTTCCAAAGGATATATATATGTTGTCTTAATACATGTTTGCATCCTAGAGTGCATCTTGGGGTCCTAATGGAATCCATGTTGAAGAAGGATAGTGTGTATACAAGTTTTGGCAAGTCTGATTTCACAGTAAGTTGCCACACTGGTTTAGGGTGTTGTTGCAAAACAAAAGTGTAATGGAAGGAGTTGCTTTTCAAGTTCATTCAAAGATTGAGTGTCTTTGTTTTTGCATAGAGTTCAAGCCAAGATACACAATGTTTGTGAAGTCCATGATTAATGGTGAGTCTTTTGATTTATGCCTTGTGTTGGGTGTTAGCAAATGGATTTGTTGAGATCTAGAAATCAGTTTATTGCAAGATGGTTCCTGATTCTTGAGATCTGATTGAAGAATGGTTGGGAACACCTAATTGAGTGGTTGTTTTCCCTTAAAGCATTGTGAACAGTTATTGATAATGGAGAGAATCCTTGGTGAGTTGTCAAAGTGCAAAGAAGTCATGTTAAGGTGCATTGGTAAGCCTCTTGAGTCAAGTTGAAGTTCTTGAGTTTGGTTTTGGGTCAGCATACCCTTGAGGATTTGATGTTTGTCTAAGATGCTCTACATCAGATTACAAAGGACAATTCATTTGCAAATGGAGAAAATTAAACAAGGGGGATCATATTTAAAGTGGGCCTTGGTGATTGAGATCCAATGACATGAATCCAAGACATCAGTGAATCAATAATCAGCATGGATCGATCTATATTGGGCAAGGGAATTAAATGCCAAGAGGTCTGATTTTAAATAAGAATGGGCTGTGATTTATCTAGTGGAGAGCTGCGATTTATATGATGGAGAAACATGATGAAAAGAAGGCTACGAATTCAGTTTTATCCAAGAAATCATTAAATGCTTGAATAGCATTTTACTAATGGCAGTCGAATTTGAAGAAGAAAATTAATTTAATGATGATGCCTTTGATTTAATTCAAATAAGCCCTGACCTAAATGGATCTGATTTTGGAGATGTTCGAGTGCAAGGAAAGAGTAATGAATTTAACACGAGGAGGGCATGGAGTACATGTTGATTTGATGCAAATGAAGGGGCTGCGATTTATCAATGTGGCTACAATTTTTATTAAATGACCTGGTTTTTATTAAATTGTTTTCTCCCCAAGTCAAGTCGGCCTACGTGAAAAGATATATCAATTACATTTGATTGCCATATAAAAAGAAACCAATTCCATACATTGTCACCTCAAATCAACTACAAGGCAGTTTGAACTAGGAGCAGAACAGATCAGTCATCAATCATCATTGAATTTCCAAATCAAGAGGAAGGATTCGAACTCCAAGCCTTGACAACGCTAAATCTGGGCTTGGAGAATCATAAATTCAACAAAATCAGAGCATTATGAGGCTGCGAACTTCGAATCTGGGTGCAAAAATCAGAGAAAATCAGACCTCCTAACTTGCAGACCTGGGAATAGCGATCCAAATTTTGACATCATACAAGGTTGGAGCTGAAAGAAGACACGGAAGAACCATCAAATTAGACAAGTCTGGGCTGTTGACACTTGGATTTTCAAGAAAATCAGAATCTTGTAAGGCTGTGAATCACTAATTTTGGGCATGAAGTCAGGCATGTACGTGGTGAACTACTTTAGACTTAGCCACATTTATAAAAACATTGGGATACCTCAAGCTTAGAGATAGAAAATTGGGATTTTGCAAAGGTAAAGCAAAGTATAAAGTCATCAACTTACTGACCTGAGAGGTGAACTCGGAAATACTCTATCAACAGCAAGGTATCCCAACTTTGGTAAGGCTTTCATGATGCATTCAATGTCATGAAAATGTGGTTAACAAGTGGGTTTTCAACTAATAACGAAGTTATACAATCTTGTGTTCAATCAAATTTTCATAAGATGAAGTTAATTGATATATCTTAAATTGTGAAAGCTGGTTAGATTATAAGAGACGTTTTAATCATGTCGTAAATTTGAAATACGAAAATCTAACATATGGTGTTGTATGGCAGGTTAAAGGATGGCAGAAGCTAGTGAAGGTGAAAGTTCAAAATTAGGGACAAAAGGTGGCCAAGAACTAGATGGTTCAAGTGCAAGCGAGATGCTTCCAAAATGAATTAAAAGTGCAAGTAAAACATCATGACCAAGTCTACAAGCCAATGGAGAAACTCATGCAAACTTCAATTTCCTCTAGAAATCCAAGTTCAATGTGGATGGTCCAACTACATGCCACACTTACACCACTTCAACAAGTACAAGGTCAAGTACAAGTTCGAAAGCATGTTAACGAGGAGATTTCAAGATCAAGACATCATGAAGACATCAAGATTTCAACTATATGTGCAAGTTCAAACAAAAGCAATGAGAAGATTTCCAAGGGTAGAGAAGACAACATGAAAATGAAATAATTTGAGAATATGAGCCATCACAATTGAAGGCTTGATAATGTTGAGATATTTTCCCATCATCAAGAGGTATTTATTAAACATGTTGAGGTGACACCCACTCATCTTTAGCAAATCATAAAATTCAAGTTGCACGTGTCAAAGATCAACCAATCAGATCATGCCAAGTGTCATGTGGAAGGAATCTAATGCCTCTACCTAACCTGTTTGCTGATTGGTCAATAAAAGCATTGTAATTTTCTCATTGGCTCATAGGGTGGTGCTTCATTCTGATTGGCCCATTTATTGGTGCCCTTTATCTAGTGGTTATACCTAACCTATTTTCTTATTGGTTCTTGGAAGCAATGTAATTTTTCTACTGGCCCACATGATGGTGCTTTAATGTAATTGGGCAAGCATTTAATGCTTGTTGCTGTTACTTGGATTAAAGTTTTGTTGGCTAAATCTTGGCCCTTGATCTTGAATCGATCTTGGCCACTCATTATACTGGGAACTACTATGAAAGGCAAAGTCTTGCCATTTGTAAAGACAAAGACTTGTAGAAATTGTTGCAATAATACTACCAAAATTATTCCTTCTTCATTGTTTGTTTTCATGGTGAATGTTTGTGACATTTGGAGTACTGCATGGTTTCAACATTTCCTCACATAGAGTAGGATTTTATTTCATGTTGAGTAGAAGTAGAAATAGATGAATGGAAGATATTGTTGAATGGTGATTAATGGTGGAGCTAGTGTCCATACCTTTGGGTACTTGTTGATTGTAAGTAACTGTGCAAGGCTAGTCTGGGCCTAAATTGCAAGTGTTTAACTTCTATTGGAATTGTTCATTTAGATTGTGCCTTCGTAGGGTATTTGAATGAGTATTGACAATGTCAACCATTCCCGCATCCTTAGAAGATAACACCCTCCTATGCCTAGTTGACACGACGAAGCAAGGACCGGTTAGATGCTCACCCAACCATCGACATTGTCTTATATTTTTAGAGTTAGATTAGATTTCTAAACCCTTATCCTTTGTTTGGTTGGAAATAGTTGAAAGTAGTTGATATCTATTGGGTGGATATTTTGCAACCGACAGTTTTGGGAAAAAATCAAGTTACAAAATAGTGATACCAACCACAGCGTATGAGACAATGTCTCTCCTACCTTAAAGGGAAGGCTCCCCCTTCTCACTGTTCCTTGGATCAACTCAAGGTAAGCAAGAAGTTAAGAGATTATCAAATAGGGTGTTACAAATATTCCTTCTTCTTATCTTTCAAGAAGGAATCCACTTATCCGAAGAACGAGTAATGGGCAAAGCTTTAATCTCTAAACTACACTTCTATCTAAAAGCTGGAAACAGTGATACCAATAAACTAACACCAACTCACAAGCTGATTGAAAAGCGTACCGGCTTGGCTCTAAGACCTGTTTATCTATTCTATAAGAAATATCTCTACCATTGGGGAACACAGACTTCCAGAAGTAGAGATTTTCTAACTATTCTAACTAAGTGTATGAAAATAAGATGGTAATATAACCTATAGTCACAGCTTCTAGTTTTATATTACCACAATCGCTCCCAGTCACAGCTTTGGCTCCGATTGATTCTAATTCTCAAATTGCTATTAACAAAACACAAGAATCTCATAAATAAAAAGACAGTAAAACCAAATTGCAGTCACAGCTTCCAATTTGATTCACCACAATTGCACTCAGTCACAGCTTCAATTCCAATTGTTTCTTTCTATTTATTTTTCTCCAAAATAGTACTACACAATCACAATTATGCTTGCACAAGTTTGGTAGAGCTCTCTTGCATAAAATAAAGATGACATTTACAATGAGAAGCTCATTCCTTTTATAGGAAAAGAAATGAGAAAAAGGAGGAAAAAGTGGGAGCAACTCAACCACTTTGACCCGGTAAAACTAGGTGAGAAGAATTATTGGATTACATGTCATAAAGACATGTAATGGAATTTACATGTAATTGCATTGCATGCAATTCATCTTCTCCAATCTACAAAGCATGAAAACTAAAGAAGAAAGATGAAGAAAGGAGAATTAATTCTTGAAATTATTAAGGGAAGCCTTATATTTGGCAATACAATCATGAATAAGAGGAAGATCTGAAATCTTCATTGTCTCTAAAATGGCTTCAATTCTGATTGCACTTGTACCTGCTGCTTTCACAACCTTGTAATCATCCACAAGGGAATCCTTCAAGTGCTTTGCCACAAACTTATATGCAGCAAATTTGTTCATTGTAAGTGTTCCAAACTCTTTAGAATCGAAGTCAGCATTTACCCTGTTAGTATACCTTGTAGTCATTTCTTCTACACTGAAGAGGTTATCATCTCTGGTAAGAACTTCACATCCCAATTGATTGAGACTAGTGGTGATATCTTGCTCCACTACCAGGCAACTTTCTAGCTCCTCTTGTAGTTTTGTCAAAAGCTTTTCTAGTCCCTGAACTTTGTAATCCATAAACCCTTGCTTTCGGTAGAACATGTCTCTGGATGGAATGATATCATATCTGATGAGAGCATCTAAATCCTTGTCCTCCATTTGCTCCTAGGTGTCTAAGTCTTCTTTCAGATTACTGATATCTTGGATAAAGGAAGTGATCATGTCATGGAGCCTTTCTTCAATCTCTCCGATACGCTCAAGGACTTTGTGCGCATTTTTGATTGAATGGACTCTTTCTGAGACAACTTCTTCAGACCAAGCTCTTACCGCTTTCGCTCTCATGTTCACCAGAGCCGTTGTGATGAAGTAGTGACAAATTGAGATGCTTGTTGATGAATGATCTCATGAAGATGAGCATTTTCTTGCTTCAACAAGTTCTTCTCCCAGAGCTCATGATTTCTTTTAGACACATTTGAGAGTGCATCTTGCAGACATCCCAGCCCTATTTGTTTACCAAGTTCAACCAGGGTGAACTTATAATCGGAGCAAGTAAGTTCTTCAGCTGGTATGTCTACTAGGGGTTCCGCAATCTCAACATATTTGGTTTTCTCATCATCAACAATGATTCTCGAGACAACCTTGGCCTTTGAGCTCTTGGATTTACCTTTCCTGGTAGAGAAATCTTCCAAGGGTAATGTGACTTTTCTTCTTTTCATGGTGATTTTTCCCAACCATGATGGCAAACTGAAACCCTCCTTTGTTGGACTTGAAATGATGATCGCGGTAGGCATTGATCCTGATTGTATCTCTGTCGTCATAGTGCATGCCTCCGTTTGCACAG
This sequence comes from Chamaecyparis obtusa, assembly GCA_027943335.1. Classification (NCBI taxonomy): domain Eukaryota; kingdom Viridiplantae; phylum Streptophyta; class Pinopsida; order Cupressales; family Cupressaceae; genus Chamaecyparis; species Chamaecyparis obtusa. Next base: position 3,701,926 of record BSBK01000790.1, on the reverse strand, counting down.
TAGAATCCATCGGTGTTCTTTGGGATGGCTCTGTCATGAATGCCTCAAAGCCTACAACTGAAGTATCAAGTTGGGAAACTTGACCTTCCATAAGAGCTGGGAAATCGCCAAAGACATTTGCCAGATTCTCACAATGTCCTATTGTGAGGATAGGAGTTGCAGAAGAGATAGGAAATGCAGACATATTCACCTCTGAAATAGCAATAGCAAGATTGAACACAGTAGAAAAAGAATCTACATCATTATCTAACATATGTAGAAATGACTCCTCTTGAGTGGATGGATCCTCGCTATTTGGAAACTGAGGAGGAGATATGATCATTATTTCTCCTTCTTCATCTGATTCTTCCTCTTGCAGGGGTGTTTGAATTGGACCTAAGGGTGGATTCAACCCTTTTTCTCCTCTGAATGTAAACTTGATAGTTTTAACTAGTTGAGAAGAAGAAGACTCGTCCTTGCTTCTAATTTCCACCTATGATTTCTTTCCAATAGGACCGAAATGATTGCAGTCTACTCCAACCTTTGGATATGCTCTCTTGAGACCTTTGATTTTCAGCCACTTGTTGGTATTCAAAAAAATAGATTGGAATCTATCAAAGACAGAATTCCCTTCTTTTTGTTGTCACTGAATGGGAAAAGGAACAAGCTTCTCAAATTGAGTATTGTAATACTCAGGATCCAAGACTAGGCCACCATCTTAAACCTCAAATCCTTCTAGAATTTTGACCATGTTAAGATCAATGATTTTCTTCAACGTGAGCCTGCAATAATCCATTTTCATGATATCCACCTCAGTTCGTAAATCAATCCACACATCTTCCATGCGATGAACATGGGTGAAGACTCTTTTGATTTTCGAATGCATCCCTTTGTAATCAAAGTCAGACCTAGCTTTGAATTTCTTCAATGTGATAAGTTGAAGTTCTGCTTCCATTGCTTTTGCCTTATACACTGAGTTAAGTGTATATCGACCGATTTGAAGAGGCTTAGCAGTGGTGATACCAAAACCTGGCCTATGCAGATTGTGTTGATATGACTGCACCTCCATGAGTTGTCTTGCCATCTCCATGAGGATGATCCTATCAGTAGGATATCGTGGCAGGGTATAGGGTTCTTCTTGGAAATAACCCACTCTTAAGTAGGTAAAAGTTGGAAATTGCAAGAAGATGCAACCAAACTGATTTACCTTTTCCCAAGCTGCGTCTGGCAGTCTCTTGATTGCCAATTCTTTATCAAACAAGCACCTAAAATGCCCAAAGAAAGCATCTTGCACCCTCCAATAATGGTATTTGCTCTGTGTAAGCGTGATTTGATCATGATATTCCCAAATGGGTACCAATGATCGATCACCTTTGGTGGAGAGTCCAGAAAAGGTTCCCATGGCTGCAGCAATGTAGACCAAATAAGAATTCATATAAAAAGGTACTGATGTACCCGCATGGCTCAACTGTTCACACAAAGCTGTGCTTACAAGTTCTCCCCAATAAATTGGTTCTTTATTTTCAAGAATCTGAAAAATGAACTTATACATCCATGGTTCAAAATTACATGAATCTTTGAGGCCATAGATTCTACTGAGGAGTGTTATTAGATCATTGACTTCTGGAGAGAAATTCGATCTGTGTATCGTCTTTGGCCATCTGGAGAAATTTGACCTCTTATTAACCAGCCATTGTTCATTCATATATCTTTGATAATCTGTCTTATTTTGATTCCACAGTTGTATGGATATGTCCTTGGACAAATCTGCACATTCAGGGCTTGGAGGAATTCTGAAAATTTGTTCAATAACATCAAGATCTAGGCTGAAAATAACCTTCCATTTGCATCCTTGACTGTTTTGCCCTTGGGATTGAAATGACGCACACACTCAAACAAATTCGGGTTCCAGAGCAGCCATAGGAAAAGTAGAAATCAAGTGAATATTACTCCTCTTGATGCGTCGTACTTCCCTGTTGGTAGGATCTTCAAGCCTTTGTAAGAAATTGGTCATGTCAACATACCCAATTCTTGTATCTGTAATTTGATCCAAGGATGATGAAACGAGTGAGGCTGTAGAATGAGTCAGCTCCTTATCATATTGATATTTCATTTTTCCTTTAGCTTTTGTCGGTGTTGACATATCTTGAGCTACAACATGGAAATCCCAAAGAGTAAATACATCATCTGAAGAGATTGGATCCATTGGAGGATTAAGCTTTGGCTTGCAATAATGGATCTATGAAGAAAAAAGGTGTTCGGAGTATTGATTAGATACTCATAGAACACACATGTTGGCTAGAAATGAAAAGAATGGCACATGTATATGGACAAATAGGAGTAAAACCGGACTTGTGAAGGTGGGTTGCATGTGGGGCTCTGTTTGTGTGGCCAAGAATGCAAGTTGGAAGTACATGGAAATATGTAAATGGTAATTTTGGTATTTAAAGAGTGACCTTTTACCAAAAACGCACTCTAGAAGTGTCATTACATGTATTTTAAAACTTGCAATTACATGCTTTTTAACTCAACTTGTCTTTTACAAGCAAATCTCACTCTAGAGGTGTAAAGACATGTTTTATTTTTTGACTTCAAACACTTAAATACATCCCAAGTGTAAAATGCACTCTCTAGAGGCATTTACATGTAAAGTGAAAGACATGTTAAAGACATTTACATATAAAGTGGACTCTTGGAGATGCATTACATATATGCAAAGGCATATTTTAAACATGTTTTACCCTTTTTGCATGTAAAGTGGATTCTCTAGATGTAAATGCATGTTTTATTTTTTACTTGACATGCAAAGTGTACTCTCTAGATGCATTTACATGTAATGTAGGAGATTGTTGACATGTTGTTGCTATACACAACTTAAGTGAATAATTAAACACGTGTCTATTTAAAATGTTGAATGTAATATCACTTAAAGGGTCCAAAATAACTATTAACACAAAATATATAAATATATAATGTGCAAATACTATTTTATAAAGTAATATTGACTTATATGTTATTTAAAACATAAATTAAATCTCAACATATAAATAGAACAATAAAGTAATATAGTCACTTAAGTGAAAAATTAAAAAGCAACTCAACATAAAAATATATCATAAAGTGCACTTTAATCACTTAAGTTATAAATTTAAGTGATAAAACATAACATAAATTGATTTTATGTTATATTTTTCAAAAAGTGCAACTCAACTATAAAAAATAACATCCATTTTTTTAAATATGTAGTTGAGCTTGGAGAGTCCACTTTTTGGGCACTTAAATGACCATAACTTTTGATTGACAAGTCCAATTAAGCCTTACGATAGATCAAATCGAAGGGAAAACCGAAAGCAAGAGATTGGACAAAACAAAAAGACCAAAAGCAACTAAAAACACGCCAAAGGACACCAAAGGATTCAAAAATCAAGTATAGGAAGACAAACTAAAAAAACGGAAAAGACTTACCGAAAACCTTCAACATAAGGATTCACTAATCAAATTGAGATCAATTGATCGATCAATATTCACTAATTAAATAGTGAATCAAAGGATTCACTAATCAAATTGAGATCAACTGATCGATCAATATTGACTAATTAAATAGTGAATCAACATAGAGAAACACGAAACTAAGTTCAAAAGGTTTTGTACTATTACCTACATTTTGTGGTGACAAAATGCGGGACAACAATATCCATTGAACAAACAACGTAAGTCCCTGTGTGATACCCAACATATCACATCGTTATAACTTAGATAAGTCCACAACTGGAAGGAACCTTGGGGTCGTCTCATTCGATCACACAATCCATATACATTATTTAGCATATGAGCATCCTTATTCAAGAGAGGATTGGAGATTTGGTGTTTCATTTACAATACTAAGTATTCGATTTTGCATATTGTAGTGGTATAAAACTCACATCGACAATAACACAATCAAGTTTTAGATGCTAGTTGTCTACTTCAGCATTGAGCAATTAATAAAGTAAATAGAATCATACATGTAGGATTGAATTATATGAGAACAAAATGAAAAACATACTAATTGATAGAGTATAACAAGTGCCTTCTATTTATCAATGCTCTTCATTCGAAATTGGCATCAAGAACATTTTGCACAATGTGCTCCCTTGTCCCAACTACAAGAAAGTATTTAAACTTGTTGATAGTTACTCAAGAATTCCCAATTGTTAACTACCCAAAACTACTATACCCAACCAATGAGTCGTAACTACACTTACTAATTGTACAATATAACTAAAATAATGTGTTTTAAGTTTTTAAGTATCTACACTAGCAAAGACTATGCAATACAATCACTCAAATGCACTTAAAACTCTACCCAATATCCTAGCTTAACTAATCCAAATCCAAGCCTCTTCAAACCAATCGAACCCCTTCAAATGACCATTCATAAAAAATAAGTAGTACCAACACTAAATCTGATCTATGTTGACATGGGGGACTGATGAAAGTCACCACCATTAATGTGTGCCCAACACGACCTACATGCATTAATGTACACCCAACCATTAAAGCAACTACTGGCCCACTATTTTATTGGATTTGTATTTGAATGCCACTTTCTTGTGGCAATGGTGGCAGAAAGAACCAAACTTGCCCTTTGGGAATACAATGATTCAACCATTCAACAAAGTAACCTAACCCTACAGATGCATAATTATTAATTAAGCATCACCATGCCTCACAATGAGAATTGAAGTGTGAGCATTGAGCAAATAATTTTGCAAATAACCAAGCAGATCGACGAACATGCAATTGACAATGTTTTGGGAGCATATAAAAGTGCAATGAAGCAATATGAGGATGCTTAGAGAAGATCAAATTTAGAGCTAGAATTGGACGCATTCCAGAGCAAGAAAGAAAACCCATGAAACAATTAACAGTCAATGTTATAAGTTGAGGCAGGTGTCACAGAAAACCAATCAATAAAACATCAAACCACAGAAAAAGAAATGATAAGGGTTGTGTATCACCTTCCCATCAGCAGCTCCTGAAGCTAACAGAGTGCCACTTCACCAAGCTATACTTCTACTCATGTGCCTCTTGTTCCTAGCACAGACCTACCTAAGTCTTTAGAATTGTAGAAAGAAGCTATTATTTGTGCTTCCCTTCCAACTCAAAGTAGTCTTTAACAATGGCAACTCACTTTAGGAGGGGATGCATTTTTTTGTTTCATGTTTCATAATTATGGTTTGTTCTAATAGGGGATGGTTGTTCCCAATTGTCACAACCATTCTCAGAGCATAGCATACATGTTAAATGGAGAAATAGTTACCATTCCAGAATTTCAGCAGATTCCAACTTAGTAATATGATTTTTCATAGTACAATTTATGCATGTTATTCTTCTAGAATGATACTCATATCCAAATCCTGAACAGCATAAACAATTACAAATAGATAGGATTTGTTGAGTCCCTAAGTGCATCATAGAGAAGTTAAGGCAGCAGATTCTGCTCCAAACTATGTACAACTAAACACGAAACTCATTCTCAAGGGAAAAAACATCACCTGCATTTAGGCATTAGTAGAGTAGATTTTCAGTTCTTGACAATCTGTACCCTTTCCCAATTACAATTGCTTTCATTATATGTGTGATATCCCCGTTTTGGGACTTAAAAGCATAGTTAAAGGACTCTGCGAGTCCTGGCAGGACTGGGCGAATCCTGAGCCGAGGCAGGCTACCAGAGTTCTTTGGGCTCTACTAGCTGACTTGGCCGAGTCCTGGCGAGTCCTGATAGGACTCGGCTCACTCAGCGAGTCCCGTCAGTAGGACTCTGTCGTGGCCAGCCAATGCAAATAAGGAAAAAGTAACTTTTTTAATTGTTTTTTATTATTTTTTTGGTTATATGCCTTCTCTAAGACCTAAAAAGGTCATTCCATCATTTGCAAGCACCTAGAAGAGAGAAAAAAGGCTTGGGAGAAGAATATAGGGGTTTTATAAAATAGATTGGCAAATCGATTGGCTCTCATATATTGATTGTTGATTGTTTGTGCTAGTTTCTAGCTTGTATTCACACATTGAGAGGATCTAAAAGAACCATTAGGAGGCCTCTACAAATTTGAGTTGCATTTCTTCATTTTTGGAGCAATTTTGAAGAGGTGAGTTACATTTTTGTGTTGTTTTACGAATTTTTTACATTCAAGTTTCATATTTCCATTTTGTTTACATTTGTTTGTCTTTAGAATCTTAGATTTGTTACATTTTATGTTGATAAAAAACCTTGAAAAGTAAGAAGCCCTAGTCTTTTATTTTCTTTGTTGTAAATGTTTTTTTTTATGTTATATTGCAATAACAGTAGCATAATGTCTAAACTTGAGGGTAGTTCATCTAAGTCTCCACTTAACCCAGATGTAGACCCTGTTCGTGTAGCAAGGGATAAAACTTAAAACATGTCATCTCGGGCCCAAAAACATGAGTAGTTATATGTTGGCATTATAGAGTTAAATATAATGGGGGAGGTATTAACAGATTGAAATATCATCTTGCACATATATCAAGGCATGATGCTAAACCATGCCTAGTAGCTCCTCAGGATGTTATACGTGAAATGTAAGCTCATTTAGAGCGATATGAAAAGAAAAAAGAATTAAGAAAGAAGCAACACACAGAAATGGAAAACTTAGGTGGAGAGAGCTCTATAAGTCTTCGTTCCATTACCTCCATCCAATAGTGGTACTGCAAGTGCAAGTGTGACCATTGGGCCTCAGATTCAAAAGAAGAAATCCACACTAGATTTCATTTTTGTTCCACGCACGACTCTAGGTGCCCAACCATCACTTGAGAGCATGAGTTGGAATAAGAAGCATGAGGCTACAAAAATAGCACTTGGAGATTTGTTTTTCTACAACAACATTCCATTTAGTACAGCACATTATTTTAATTTCTGCCTTATTTTTCTTGCTTTCAAGACTCATTAACTCAAGAATATGCCACATTCATTATATTAATTTTTAAATTTTGAAAGTAAAACTTAATAGTATACTTATTGTGTTTATTTAATTTATTTTAGGTCTCCTTATTGGCAAATTGCAATAGATGTTGTTACTGTTTGTGGTCCGAGGTTCAAAGCCCCTAATGATGAGCTAAAAGGTCATTTTTTGACCCGAAAGGTGGCTGATGTAAAAGTTGCAATTGAGGAGCAGCGCGAGGTATGGAGGAGGAAGGGTTGGACAATCATGACTGATAGTTGGACCAACAGAAGAAATAGAACACTGTTGAATTTTCTTGTCTCCTCATCAGGTAATTGTAGAACTTGTACTTAGTACTTACTAGTAGTAAACTATTGATTTAGTGATTAAGTTTTTAAATTATGATTGTAATAAATTGCTTTTTTTTTCCTCAGGTGCCACAGTGTTTTTAAAATCAATTAATGCTTCAAGGGAGAAAAAAAATGTTGAGTATCATTGTGAGGTAATTGAGGAAGTGTTGAAGGAGGTGGGTGACGAGAATGTGGTGCAAATAGTCACGTATAATGCAGCAAATCATGTTGCTGCAGGTAAACTTCTTATGGAGAGACACTGCCACTTGTTTTGGACCCCTTGTGCTGCTCATTGCATTGACCTCATGTTGGAGGATCTGGGCAAACTTACCTAGATAAAAAAATGTGTAAAGCAAGGAAGGAATATTGTAAATTCATATATAATCATGCTTGGGTTCTCAACCTTATGAGGAAGTTCACGAATAAAAAAGAGTTGTCTCGTCCAGGTTCACCCGATTTGCAACAAATTTTCCCACGTTGCAATATTTGCTTAAGTCCAAGGCCGCTTTGAAACGCATGTTTGTAAGTGAGGAGTGGACTACATCATCATATGCAAAGATCAATGCAAGGAATGAGATAGTTGATCAGGTTTTTGATGAGAGTAGCTTTTGGCAACCAGCCAAGGAGATTGTATAGGTAATTTTCCTTTTTGCCCTCATTTCCATTTCATTTCATCATTTTTGTTCACACTTGTTTATGTTCATTGTTCTTTTTTAAAAGTAAAACTTAAAGCTTAATGTTTCTAACTTTCTACTTTCACAATGATTGTAATTCGTAGAGCCTCTTGTTGTTCTCCTAAGAATTGTTGATGGAAAGAAGCCCGCAATGGGATACATTTATGAGGGCATAGATAGGGTGAAAGAGGCCATTAGGGCTTTTTATGCAAGGAATCGGAATAAATATGGTCCCATTTGGGTTGTCATTGATCAATGATGGAACAATCTATTTCATAAGCCTATACATGCAGCTGCCCACTTCCTTAATCCAGCATTCCAATTCAGCCTAGGTTTTAAGGCCGATGATGAGGTGTGGAGTGGGCTCTATGATGTTGTAGAGATAATGTCACCTACTTAAACAGTTGGAGCACATGTAGTCCATGAGATAGAAATGTATAGAAGTTCACATCGAGACTTATTCTCACGAGACTTATGCAAGAAAAATCGGACACTACTAATGCAAGGTAAAAATCTATGATTCTAAATTCTAATTTCTATTTCTATTACCAATTTACATTGATAAAGTCAAAGTTATAGAATTGATTTTTAAAATTTCTTGTTTCAGATGCATGGTGGGAGATGTTTGGTAATACAGTGCCAAATTTACAAAGGATTGCAGTTCGTATCTTGAGTCAGCCATGTAGTGCTTCAAGATGCGAACGCAATTGGAGTATGTTCGAGCATATACACTCGAAGAAGCGCAATAGGTTGACAGTGAAAAGGATGAATGATCTTGTGTTTGTGCATTACAACTTTCGCCTTCGTCATAGACAAATCTTGGGCGCTGACACATCTCCTATCATTTTAGAGGAGGTTGATCCACTGGTAGAGTGGAACACTGAGATTGATGATCTTGTCTTTAGTGATGAAGACTTAGAATGGGTTGATTAGGTGGATCAAGAGGCAGAGGTAGTAGCGATGGTGCAAGAGGAGGCTAGAGTGCGAGGAGACCCAGTGGAAGACCCAAAGGCTAAGAGTGAGGCATCTGAGGATGATGAGGATTATGAGGATGAGGAAGAGGATGATGAGGATGAGGATTCCACTAAGGTTGGGCCTCAGACACAGGGACAAAAGATGGTTGTAGAATCTCCCATGACCTATCTTAGGCGTACAAGTAGGAAGATATAGGGCCTTAGTCTTCTAGGCTCTAGCTTTTATTTGATATATGTTTTGAACTTTTGATTCCATGAATATTGTAGACTTTTGACAAAGACATTATTTATATTTTAGATTACTAATGTGTTATTTAGTAACTAGTTTAACAGTTAACTTATTTCTTTCAAAAATTCACATTTATACTTATGTGATCAATGTAAACTTGTGTATGTGTGCAAAGTAGCTTCTATTTATCTCAATTATTGTGTCCTTCATGTTAATTGACTGAATGATGCATGAAAAATGTTTTAAATCCTTAAAAATCTTTGAATTTATTGGATTTTTCAATTTGTGAAGTCCTTGCCGAGTCTGGACGTTGAGTCTAAATCCGAGTCCGAATCCAGCTTGCCGAGTCTGAGGCGAGTCTAAGTTTTGTAACTATGTTTAAAAGACTAAGAATTAATCGCTATGGGAGGCTATGCAGTCGTCAATGGAAACTGTAATACCCAGCCCCATTATTAATAAGTCTAAGTTGATATGGTGGCTAATCATAATATGTGAGTCAGTCCAAAAAAAGATAGATCACATGACACGTCAACAGCAAGATACCGTGATCCATATTGGAGCATTGTTCAAATATATCGTACGAGGCAGTCAAACACAACGTGGCCAAGTCTAGAAGCCATGTACGAAGAAGATATCTCCGTCAGATCATTACGGCGAACAGAGGCTGATATTATTATTAATCAAATCCGAAAGGACAACATGCAATAATAGTTGGAGCCACGATAACAGCCATTGACAACACCGAGCAGCATATTACCACAATCGCATTGCATCATATTATCATCATATTGCATCCGTACTTAGCATATTTTCATACTGATCACACTTGTCTTAACATTGAATAACCAAATGCATGATTAATAAGGTAATTTGTGATAAATGATTACTGTAATCATCATAATGATTATTACGGTGATAAGTGGCAACTCTTCATTATTATTGTTATGATGATGAGAGGCGACTATTCCCTCGTTCCTCTTCCATTTATCATGCATATTTATGGGAGATTGTATCATTTGCAAAGATATCATCGATTATTGAATTCGGAATATAAATATATTATCCCTTTGTGGATTGCTATGTTTAGAGCAGTAGATTGCTAAGGCAATCAACAGTAAAAGTATTTATCTGCATTATCAGAGACAGCATCATATCAGAAGCATAATTATATAAAGACATATCAGAGACGGCTTCCATTGTTCAGTGCATAGTGATATAGATAAATCAGATACAGCCTATGCAATACAGCATTGTTAGTGTACCAGAGGACCAATTCATTGCATGTGATTCATTGTTCATCAGAGACAGCATTGTCATTGTACCAGACAACCTGCATATTTGAGTGGATATATTGTATGTATCAGAGACAGCATTCCAGGTTATCAAGTATATATTTATTTGCCATATGAGATACAGCTTTCAAATATATATATTGAGATACATTGTTATGCAATTATCCCCATTATTCAGCTGTGTATGCATTTGCAATTAATACTCATATCATTATCAGTCATTATCCATTGTAATTAGTGTATGCATTTGAAATAAATGCATCATATAATAGCGTTTTGTTATCAGCTGTTTGATTTATATTCATAGAATTATGGAATTACAAGTAGTGTCTAAAATTAGATAAAAAGGGACATTACGAATTGGTATCATAGCTTTTGAACCTGCCAGCCAGTGGGGAACATATTTCACATTAATGAAATGGAAACAATTGTGAACTAGTATAACAAAAAGGTTCAAAAATGGAAGAAAATGTAAGACTTAACAATCGTTTGGATCAATTCATCAAATGACAGAAATATTCAAGAAAAAATGCCTCAATTAGTCGGATTACTAACTAATGGTGATCATAGAAAACCGGAAGAAAAAAAGGGCAATGATGAATGTTCAAGACATCCTACCACTAGATTTAGACCAACATTACCTACTTTTCTTCCAAAAAAAGAAGAACGAGAAAGCAAAGACCCCACTTTAGTCAATCTATGGGATCAATGGCGGCATGATTGGTTAAAAAGTAGTCTTCAACAAGATATATCCTTAGATGACTACATTGATCTACAGATAAAATACTCTCCTAAGAAGTATAGAAGTCATCACTTGGAATTGAAAAGGGAAAATGGAAAGCATGCACACTATAAGGAACAAGGGATAAATGATGGCAACATAAAAATTGCATCAAAAGTCTCTCGCATCCACTCATCGTCAAAGGAAATGGAAACAGTTACACCAAAAGGAGAAAATGTAATTGTAGAACTTGAAACCTCAAGAAAGGACGATACAGGACATGATCATCAAGAACCACAAGAATATTTCAAAAAAGCACAAGTCCAAGGAGAGGAAGAAGCAACTATTGACTCATCATGTATCATAGATAAGTTATGGACATGGAGCCTTGAGTATAAGGGTAACCCCACATCATCACAAGGATCATGCACGAGAGAAGGCATAAGATAGGTTAGAGCAAGAAATTACAATTTTGAATATTTGAAGTTGTTCGAGGATATCAAACACAACTCTCTTTCACTCATAGTTGCGAATGAGGTGAATAATACAAAAGTCACTCGGTGTGTTCCTCTCCCTCATCTTGAAATTGATAAACTTGGGAAGTTGAAAATAAGGAAAGGGGATAATGGCTTGAAGAATTCAAATGAAGGTTGGGAAAAAGATGAAATTGAGTTTAGAGACAATCTTCAACTTACTGATGCTCCCAACTGGTGCTGAGTGGGGAGGGGTGAATGAGCACCTATTAAAAATTAAGGCAAATCTGATATAATATAACTGAAGTTGTAAGCAAAACAGATTCTAGAACAGAAATAGCTATCAAACAATCAAGCAATAGACAACACCAAATTTATCACGTGAAAACCCAAATTGGGAAAAAACCACGGTGTGAGGAAACCTCACAAATTTTGCACTCTTCTGAAGTGCGCCCTACTAGGAGCCTTCCCTGTTAAAGGATTACAAACGCACTATTAGATGCGACCCAGTTAAGGGATTTAAGAATTAAGGCCTGTTAGGACCTGCCTGGTTAGAGGACTTAGAACACCTAAACAAATGTCACCCGGTTAAGGGATTTAATACAAGGGACCTGTTAATGTCCACCCAAAATACTGGGATTTCGCTATTGCAATTATCAGAGAGCAATAGCAGATTTGATCTTTTGATGATGGCTTTACTAAGCCTGATAAGATCTTTGTTCTATTCAACAAAGAATCATCACCGATCACCGCAGTTATGTTCTCCTTTGTTGTTGTGCTTCTCTGCACACTCTACTTTCTTCTCCTCTCTTCACCTTAGCTTCTTCAGCGTACAGATTCACTCTTTTCTTTGGCAGAATGAGGGCAAACTATATTCTTGACAGGCAGAGGAATATATAGACTTCTTGCCCTATTTTCTTTTTACATGCACGACCCGTTTAAAGATCACCTTCAGATCCATCACCCAGTGGAGTATTAGTTCACTAGGAAACATCTGATGCATGCCATGTGCTTTATCCGCTTTATGAAGGAACAGACAGATGTGTGTCAAAAGCTTTCCTTCACAAGAGATATCTTCATGTTTTAATGCCACAAACTCCGGCATTAAAACCTTCAATTGCGCCTTGTATCAATCGTCTTGATAACTCAAAGTCTACCGGATTTTGATGGTCAAAGAGTCACACAACTCTTTGTCAACTTTGACTTTCCCTGGTTCATCAATCCTAATGAAATCTTTACTGATCGGTTTATATCCCTAGGTCGTGCACAGGTAGACACCTTTACCTATCACCTTTCCTTTGTATGTACGAGTTGCATCTTTTGTTAACCGGTATCCCCGGTTCCTATTACAGGTTACTGGTCGCACCTTCCTCGGTGACCGGTTGCACTGATGATCAGTTACAGCTTTATTAGTAACAGAAAATAGTCTTCTCTTTCTTGCTCTGTGTTACCAGTCTTCAAACCGCTTATTATTGTCAGTTTTACCTGTCTTGGCTTCTCAGATTGAACACTGGTATCCTTAGTCATAAATGACAGCACCTCTTTGCCAATCAATGACAATACATCTTTACCCTATACCGGTTTCATTCTTACTGGTTAATGCCAACAATCTCCCCCTTTGGCATTGATGGCAAAACCATTACTGGTTAGACCACATTCTGGTCCACTCACTGGTCATAATTTCCCCCTTTGACAATAATGTCAAAGGCTAGTCAGATGACTACCTTTCTGAGGCCTATTCCCCCTTCGAGCAGTCGTCCGTTATCATCAATCCTGTTTAAAATAAGGCTGAATCATCTCTTGAATTACAATGGATTGATGAACACTTCTATCTATGCTAAAATGGTTTCTGGATTCGATTGTGAAGAGTTTTTAACCATCAACGTTTCGGATCATACTACATGATCCATCATCAGGATGCAAGAGAGCAAGAGGAACAAAAGATCAGGAAGAGGCATTACCCCTAGTTTACCTCTGAGATACTCGAAGGTACTCTTTGGCAAAGGCTTTGTGAATATGTCAACAACTTGTTCTTTTGTAGGAACATATTCCAATTTCACCTCTTTATTTTGCACTTGCTCTCTCAGATAGTGGTACTTTATAGCAATGTGTTTTGTTTTGGAGTGCATGACAAGATTTTTAGATATGTTTATTGCACTTGTACTGTCACAGTAAATTGCAATCGGTGTAGATATCTGTTCTTGGATTCCTTCCAATATCTATTTGATCCAGATCACCTATGTGCAATTGATTGCAACAGCAACATACTCAACTTCTGTTGTGGACTGTGAAATACAATTTTGCTTCTTACTTGTCCATGACACAATCCTTTCTTGAAATGACCCTAACCGGCCATTTACTGATTCCGACCAATAAATCTTAAGTAGATTTGAAATAAACACTAACATGCAAATAACCAACAGATAAACTCGAATAACCAGCAGATTTATTCATAAAACCAGCAAATACAATCTCATGAAATAACTCAGAAAATTTGGTTTTGTATTATACATCAGCAATACAATAACCACGAAATACAATATCCAATCTGAAATACAGCAAAGAACAGTAAGACTGGATGAAAGGAACCTGGTAAACCAATGGCAAACTCTGAATGAATCGGGTTTCCGTCGAATCCACCAAGAAATGCTGAAGGTTTCCGTCCTCAGATTTCTGATTCAATAGTTGAAGCTTCTCGAATTATCAAAGAGAAGTAATATCCATAAACTGAAGCATACCGAATGAGTCTCCAAAACCTCCTCTTATGGCTGCAGCTGTGACTCTTCAGTTTCCCCACTGTGACTCTTCGTATGCCCATTTCGTCTCTTTATAAACTCACTTTAAGTCACTTTAAATAAATGACAGTTGAGTTATAAAGTAAAATAATAAGTGAGGAAAACATCCGGCATTAAAACGGGAGCCCAAACGAGCTCGGATGCCATCGTGTGATAGCTCGCCGAAAAGCTCTCGATGAGACGCTCCAAGTCCACTACTGAAAAGCCGAGAATTCTGAACCCCTGCTAACTTACTATAAATAGTAAGCGCCCTAGAAACCTACGAAAACTACATCGATTGGCCTGGAACTGAAACCACCTAGCCCAATTATCCCCTGGAACACTGCCACGCCATGGTTAGCCCTTCAGATCAAGGTAAATTGGCTAACGACATAGCTCAATATAATGTACCCCAAAAAAGGGACATTACAATCATCCCTTCGCGGAGATTGCTTGCCCTCAAGCAATCGGTATCTACCTGCTGAGATCAAATACCGGGATCCCAAACCAACCTCTGGGAGGCGGCTTCACTAGTGAAACTGACCCAATCATCATGCTCCGATTTGTGAAGCCACTCAAATAATAACCAAACAACAACCCATATAATGTCAGAATCCCAAATCACCCCAGGATCTCTCGAACCAATCTACCCTATGCTGCTAACATCTGCAAGAAGGATCTCAACCCAACTGAGGACCTCACTCCAACTAGGCTGTCCTGCGCCTCTAAGGCCATATGCCGGGGAAAATCAAATCTCATATTGATCGGCTCCGAAAATGAAAACCGACCTCGAGCATACCCCTCTGATTTGCTCGAGCCAGAAACTGCGCTGAAGAGGCAAACTGTCAAAACTTCCTGACAAGGCTCCCACCCGTGATGCACTGAATAGCTCTGCTAGAAACCCCAAATCAGCATAAGGACTCCATGACTACCTCTCAATACCTGGCGTCACACAAAGTATACCATTGTGTGAAAAATTCACACCAGCCAGTATGCCAAACTCAATAATCCCGTACTGAAGAAGTCCTACCTGATCAACATCCTCATCGGGTGATAGTGTAAGAAAAGGCATAGCTCCCATCATGCCACCAGACATAGCTACCACTCCTGGACTGCGGGTACACAAACCACACTGCTCATCAACTGAGCTCATCCCGCTACTCCAACCTAATGACCAGGGCTCACCTCTAACGACTGCACCTGGGTCCCAGACCCTACGACCAACATCGTCCTCATCCTAGGGATAAGAAGTGTCTCCCTCATCTAACCCAAAGAGGATATTATCAATAGTCAACTCCGCACCCATATCAAACAAGGAGTTATCCATCTTCTGAAAGTGATCTAACTCAACACGAAACTCCCGATGACCCAAGGATCTTCTTGGACAACTGTCCAAGTCATAGGCCTGCTGTATGTTGTCCAGCTCCTGAATCACCTCCTGATAGAATTCAGACCTATCCATGTCATCCTGCTCCCTGTACTGGCTAGAGACCACAATCAGATTCGTCGCCTCCTATAGAGCGATACGAGTATGCTCCAAAGTGCCCTGAGTAGCACTAAGTTCCCTATTGAGCTTATCGATCTCAACCTCCTTATTCCTCAACTGCTCAGCATAATTCCCGGCAACCTGTAACAGGTGGTCACGGTCTGTAAGTAGTCTCAAATACTCCGACTTCCAATCCTCAAAAGCTGTCATGACTCCCTGTAAACCTGCAGTATAGGATCCAATCCCTCTGCCATCTTGCCCTTGATCTCTCTGAGTTGTCTTGTACAGATCATCAATGATCTCGTGAGTGCTATCATGGTGAACTAGCGCTGCAATAATGGCGTCATCACTAACTTTCAGTTGACTCTTTAAGACACACCTCTCATCAGTGTTACCCCGAGGTGCACTGTCAACTGGGTCATCCATATCTGTGTGATGCAAAAGTGAAACTCTGCTAAAGAAGTCGCATGATTCCTCGTTATCAGAATCACTAAAAGTCTCCAACTGGTCACCACAACCTATAATCCTGGAGTTATCAAACTCTGCCACCAAATCACCAAAGTAGAGTGTTGAACACTCACCACCGTGTCCCGAGAGCGGGGAAGTCTCAACTGTAACGTCTCTATCACTAGGCTGCAATTTATCAAACCCTTGATCAATCATGCAAACATGCCCTTGTGACCAGCTCCCTTGGCATAAGAAACAATTCTGCCCTACAATCACTGAGTCCTAGTCTATCATCGGAGATCCAGCAAACTCTCAGCCTAGTGATGCCTGTTCGTTTTCCGATAATGAACTCATGAATCTTTCAGCCTGAAGCTTAATTAATTCAGCTGAGAGTTCGTATGTCATGGATGCTTTCCTTATTCCTCCTCTCCATAATGTCAACAATTCAAATCGCAATTGTTTGCATATGTCGCAGTCCTCATCTAAGATCGAGGATAAGATAGTCATAATGCATGTCTTTGCCTCATCTAAATGACGCTCCCTATAATTGTCTAGGAGACACTGAAATAATTGCTGAATCATTTCATCACAACCAAGATTCAGCATGTGACTGAAAACTTTAGTGGTCACTAACTCCAAGATTTTTACCTGTGTACCAAAGGTAGAATCTCTGTCATATTTCAGTCCATCTAAGCTGCCTACAATCAGTTGTAACACTTGTCTCCAAATGTGCTCGGTGTAAGGAACAATAGGTGTTGTAATTCAAGCGATCTCACTGATACATAAGGCGACTACAAGCCTAACATCTCGAAGTGGATGACTCATAAACCTACATTGCACTAAGGCAACCATTGTGGGATGCATGGCCCAATTAAAAAGCCTGCAATCAGCTTGATCTATCCTGGATAGATATGAAGTTATTTTATCAAGTTTGGCCAGCATGCCGCTTGCAACTTTCTGCTCCTCCAGTTGCCATCCAAGGCAACACAATTCATTCCCGATTTCCATTTCTTTCCGGACATCTCTGAGCTGGACACTGTAGAACGTGCCATTGAACTCTTTTGAGAACACTGGGCTATCCAGTGACTCCATGATTTAACCTTCTCCAGATTCGTGCTAAAGACTGATTCGCTTCTGAAACTGTGCAAATATGTCACTATAATAAAGATTATGATTTGTCAACCTTCTTGATTAAATTCTGGAAATCAACTTAGAATCTCAGACGGGTAGACTTGTTAAAGTTTGTGACACAGTTCTGATATATTTCAGTTGAAGGAATTTGACACTGTTTTCACCACAATACCTTATGTAATCACAGCTAAACGTTCTGGCTGGAGATACTCTCTCTTGGCTGTTGTTGAACTAGAATTCGTTCTTACTGTCAAATTCAGTCTAGTATTTCAAGTATACACCATGTTCGAATCAAATAGAAACAACATACAGGAGCCTAGAGAAGAGTAAAATAATTCTGGCAGAGGACAAATAATAATACAATGTTCACCCACTGTCATCGATCCAAAGTTATTTCAGATCCTATCGATTCCACTTGGTTCAAAAATCACTGTTGTTGATTATTGGCCTTCCCTATCGAAGAACAAGTTGTGTAAGACTCCCTTATAGAAATTTTTTCTGCAAGAGTGACACCCTACTGATGTGTGTCAAGTAACTGAAATGCTCTGAACTAATTTTCATATATGGACCTCAGACATTTCCTTGGGTAATTTGCATGCACAGCCTCAACCGAATTCCTGAGGTAATTATTGTTGATTTATCTGTTACCAATCATCTTGACAAAGCCATATGATTTGAACAAGGTCTAATCTGTCGTCTCATGCTTGAGTGTCCACAGCCCAAAAAACATTGACAAGCCCACTAGAACTTTGTGGCATCGAATGTATGGTGGAAACCGTTCAAACTCCAATCATACATGCAATCGAATAATGTTTGATAATTGCTCAACAGATAATGTATGTGGGATAGTGCTGACACTGAATCCTTCTCATTATCTCAATTCTGAGAATCACCTCGCCTTGGTCATGACCCGATATAAATTAACCTGATCAATAATGACTAGCATGGACTAATCTTCAACAATTTGATTCAGCGATCAATCCAGTTGTCTTCAATCCCCGTGAGCACGCATTCTTGGCTTGGGTGAATCCTGAGGTGTGAAGGAAAAGCCGTGAAAATCAATGATGTGCTTCTGATGTGTTGACGATACTTGGAATCTGTCTCTAAACTTCAAATTTGTTGCCTCGAGGAGACTTCACAAATTTGACCTTGCAGACTTGGGAGGTAGTTTCCGTTTCATTTCCCCCTTGCTCTATCCAACGTCTCTGCAAATTCTATTTTGAAGATGACTCCAGGTGTCTTACGTAGTAAGAAGCTCCAGTTGTTTATTGAGCATGTCTGTAACCATTCGCCCAGGTAGACGCTATCACGTTATTCTATTCTTAGCTGAGGTATACATTCGTTTCCTTTGAGCATGTATCTCAATGCTGAAGGCGGACACCAATCCTTAACCAGACTATGTTGTATGAAACGACAATGCTAAAGGCGGACACTTGCGACTTACATACAATAATCTTCGTCACAGAATTATATACAACAAACAATTTGGAGCAATACGACACTCCAGCTTGCACTTCAAAATATATTTCTTTTTTTTCACCCTCCCGACTATAGTCTTAAACATCAAATAATTTAATTATTTTCCTCAGCTATAGTCCTGGTTGCATTATTTCTCACGGCAAACATATAATGTAGAGGGATTTATATCACTTGTCCCAATTGAAATTTGAGAACCACGGCAATGTATCTTCCTATTTTCCAATGAAATATGGGGCCCACACTTTATAAAGCGCCCAAATGTTTCCAATAAAAGTCATGACCAGCATCTTAATATTAAACTGGCCAATTTAATTCTTCCTTCCCAAGCACTAAAAAAAATTAAATTGCCCCCGCATATTATAAAATTTCCTTCTTGTATAGTGAGGCCCGATAAATAATATAAGCAACCTCAACAATTTAATATTAGTCTGTTGTTACATGACTATTTCATTCCTTTGTCGAGCTTTCACAGGAAAAATTAAACTTCAATACACTGCGAACTGTGGGTAATATAATCTTCGTTGTACCCGCAATACAAAGACTTAACACTTGTTCTTAGATTTAATTAAATCCCTTTTTCGCAGCCAGTATCAACTTGGACATGCAAAGCTTCAGATTGTGTTCCTTCAAAAATCGCACCTCAAATGGTTTTAACCTCCAATCAATGACACTTCAGAAATAACTGATTTGGTACTAAGAAATTTTTGCCAAAACTGAGTTCCTATAAGAAGTTGTAGCTAAAAGAAATCTATATGATCGGATTCTGTAAATAACGCTGCAGAAGAAAAGCTTCACAGAAATTCTTGTGAATATGTTACTGAAAAGAACTTCACAGGCTGGCAAGAAAACCAGCTCTGATACCACTAAAATGACCCTAACCGGCCATTTACTGATTCCGACCAATAAATCTTAAGTAGATTTGAAATAAACACTAACATGCAAATAACCAACAGATAAACTCGAATAACCAGCAGATTTATTCATAAAACCAGCAAATACAATCTCATGAAATAACTCAGAAAATTTGGTTTTGTATTATACATCAGCAATACAATAACCATGAAATACAATATCCAATCTGAAATACAGCAAAGAACAGTAAGACTGGATGAAAGGAACCTGGTAAACCAATGGCAAACTCTAAATGAATCCACACCGGGATGAATCGGGTTTCCGTCCAATCCACCAAGAAATGTTGAAGGTTTCCGTCCTCAGATTTCTGATTCGATAGCTGAAGCTTCTCGAATTATCAAAGAGAAGTAATATCCATAAACTGAAGCATACTGAATGAGTCTCCAAAACCTCCTCTTATGGCTGCAGCTGTGACTCTTCAGTTTCCCCACTGTGACTCTTCATATGCCCATTTCTTCTCTTTATAAACTCACTTTAAGTCACTTTAAATAAATGACCGTTGAGTTATAAAGTAAAATAATAAGTGAGGAAAACATCCAGCATTAAAACGGGAGCCCAAACGAGCTCGGATGCTGTCGTGTGATAGCTCGCCGGAAAACTCTCGACGAGACGCTCCAAGTCCACTATTGAAAACCCGAGAATTCTGAACCCCTGTTGACTTACTATAAATAGTAAGCACCCTGGAAACCTACGGAAACTGCATCGATTGGCCTGGAACTGAAACCACCTAGGCCAATTATCCCCTGGAACACTGCCACGCCACGGTTAGCCCTTCGGATCAAGGTAAATTGGCTAACGACGCAGCTCAATATAATGTACCCCAAAAAGGGGACATTAAATTTCTCCAAGAAAGAATGCACCACCACTTGTGCTCTTTCTGTCATCAATATTGCCAGCCCAGTCTGCATCAGTGAATACCTTTATCTCAAATCCTCCTTTATGAGGAAATCATAGGTCATACTCCTCAGTACCCTTTAGGTATCTAAAAATTCTCGACTACTATTAGATGTGTCTCTTTTGGATTAGCAGAGAATCGGGCTACAATGCCTACTGCATGTGCAATATCGGGTCTACTATGCACTGCATACTGTAACTTGCCAATCATTGACCGATACAATGTCTCATTTATATCTTTTGCATTATCTTCCTTTGACAACTTGAGGTTAGTTATCATTGGTGTACCAACCCGTTTGGATTCTTCTAGCCCAAAGGATTTAAGGATTTCTTTAACATACTTGGACTAAGAAATAAAAATACTTTCTTTTAGCTGATGGACTTGCAATCCAATGACGAATTTTATGGCTCCAATCATGGACATCTCAAACTCTTTCTAAATCTCCTCAGCGGCATTGTTCATCTTATCATCTCCTCCAAAGATGATGTCATCAACAAAAATTTCAGCAATCAAGATCCCTTCTCTTCCAGTCTTGAGATACATATTGTTGTTATCTCTTGTTCTTGTGAATCCTATTATCAGGAGGTATGAATGCAACCTTTCATACCAAGGCCTTGGGGCCTGTTTTAGCCCATACAGAGTTTTTCAGTTTATAGACCATACCATTCTTTTTTGTGGATGAGAAGCCTTCCGGTTGGTCTATGTAAACTTCCTCCTCTATTATACCATATAGAAATGCAGACTTTACATCCATCTGGTCTACTTTGAATTTCTTGTGAGCAACATAAGCAAGTAGGATTCTTACTCCTAGTCTAGCCACAGGTGCAAAAATTTCACCATAATCCAGTCATGCCTGCTGTGCATAACCTTTGCAGACTAATCTTGCTTTGTTTCTTATCACTTTTCCATCTTCATTCAATTTGTTTCTGTAGACCCATTTCGTTCCAATGACATTCTTGTCCTGTCGTTTGGGAACAAGGATCCATGTATCATTCTTCTCAATTTGTTCGATCTCTTCTTCCATTGCTTTGACCCAGTTTTCATCCTCCAAAGCTTCACTGGTGGTTTTTGGCCCTATGTTGGAAAGTAAACAAATACTTTCTCTAGCCTTTCTCCTGGTCAGATTATTAGCATGTCTGTCACCAATAATGTTGTCAGTTGAATGATATGTGACATACCTTAGTAAAACCGGTTGGTGATCCTGGTCTATGACTTTCGGTTGAGCAATTTCTCCATCATCGTCATGAGCAATTCCCTGTTCCACATCTTGAGTTGGTCTCATGTTCTCAGGTATATCAGGTACATCATCCTGCTCCAAGGGTCTGGTTACTTGCTCTTCTTGTTAATCAGCAATACTTATTTCATTGAATTGCAGATGATTTTCAGCATTATGATCTTGATGAGTCTCACACTCATTATGACTAATTTTACTACTTGGTTCTGAATATTCATCAATCTTTACGTTGATACTTTCTACTATTTTTCCTGTCCTCTTATTCAGACATCAGTAGGCTTTACTCTTGGTAGAGTAACCCAGAAATGTGCCTTCATCACTCTTAGGCTCAAACTTCCCAAAATTCATGTCTCTTTTAATGTAACATTTGCTACCAAAAATTCTGAAGTAGCCTACACTGGGAGTGCGACTGAACCATAGTTCATAGGGAGTCTTCCTGGCTCCTTTCTTGACTTGAACTCGGTTCAGTATATAAACAGAAATGTTGATAGCTTCTCCAGAAGTGATGGGGGAGATCCTTCTGAATCATTAGGGTTCTCGCACAGTCAATCAGAGTCTTGTTCCTTCTTTCAACGACACCATTTTGCTATGGGGTTCTTGGTGTAGACAACTGCCTTTTTATGCCCTGTTCCTCACAATAGTGAGTGAACTCTTGAGAAGTGTATTCATCTCCTCTGTCTGATCTTAGACACTTTAGACTTTTACCGGTCTCCTTCTCCACTCGAACCTTATAGATTTTGAACATGTGAAAGGCCTTTGATTTCTCTCTAAGAAAAAGTGTCCACATCATTCTTGAGAAATCATCTACAAAAAGCATGAAGTACCTGTCTCCATAGTAGCTCTTTGTTCTCATAGGTCCACTACAACATCTTCAATAGAAAAAGATTTACTACTAAAACTTGTTCCTGCCAGTTTTCCCAACTGACAATCCTTACAAATACCTCTGTCAGGTTTTGTAATATCAGGAAGCCCTCTAACTGACTTCTTCTTGCTCACTTTGACAATGCTGTCAAAATTTATGTGGCAGAGCCTCTTATGCAACAGCCAACTGTTGTCCCCTCTGGTTACAAGACAGATTTTGTTTGTTTCTCCTTTTACTGATGCTATGAAGCAGGCTCCCTCCATTAAGTCTATATAGAACAAGTTCCCTTTACTCTGTCTACCAGTAGCAACATGAGCTCCAGATTGGTTCCTAACAACACAAGAACCTTTCCCGAATTCCAACAGGTATCCCTTGTTTAGTTGAGCAACACTCATAAGATTGTACTTGAGTCCTTCTACCCAGTACACATCCTCACATTCAGCATCATTGCCAAGTGCAATAGAACCTTTACCTTTGATACAACAGGGAACATTATTACCAAAGGTTACCAATCCACCATCATTGAGCTTTAGGGTGATGAACTTGTTCTTATCACGAGTCATGTGGTGAGTGCATCCACTGTCAATGATCCAGTCATCATGCTGATGAAATCTTGAGATAAGTGTCATTTCACTTATCACTTGGCTTTCTTCTTTTATTGCAACAAATACAATTTCTTGATCTTCAAAGTCTTTGGATTCATTGTTTGTGACTCCTTCTGCAAGGTAGCATTCCTTCTTTGCTTTTCTCTTGAATCAGTTGCTCTTCTCTTTATTTTCATTATCTAGACATCTTGCATCAATGTGTCCTATCTTATTGCAAGAGAAACATTTTAGTGGGAGTTTACCTTTGTACTTCCCTTTTTCTCTTGGAAATCTCCTAGCAATGAGTGCTTCAAACTCATCTTGCTCCATCTCTTCAGAGAGCAAATTCTCAACAAAACTTCCAATCTTTCCAGCAGAGCTATTACCGGTTTCTCTTCCTTTCTTAGTGGAAGACGCATTAACAGAAAATTTAAAAGCAACTTCCTGCATGGGTAAGTTGTTAACAAAATTGCTCAATTCAAATGCAGTCAACTTACCGATTAGGGAGTCAAGAGTGACTTGAGCAATGGTCACTGATCTGAGCTCCTGTATGGCTAAGATCTTGATAGCATATTGAGGCCTCAGCATTTTAAGTATTTTTCTTATCACATCTTCCTCACTCAGTCAGGGAGAACTTTAGTGGCAAATATTTTCCATTTGGTGAATGTCACATGTCAGCAACCTGAGATTTGGCGAATATAATGTGTATATCAGGTTGACCTTGTTGCCCGAACTTTATAAATATTGGGTGGAATGCCCAAGTCCATCGCCCATTGGTTTACGTATTTTTCCCCTTTTCTTTCACAATATCGCCAATCGAATCTAATTGTTGGACACTATACGTTGAAAAATTTCGCCTACAATTTCCAAAACTTATTGTAACTGACAACCATATTCGCCAATATGTGGTCAAAATTTAACATTAGGGTACGTGTTACGTATATAGATTTGACATGTGTCTATTCTGAAGACTTTCAATAAAACTTTGTCTTTTAAAACTTTGGCCCGAAATAGATTTGACACACGTCTCTATTCTGGAAACTTTTGGGGGAATCTTTATGTACTTTAAAACCTTGGCCCGAAATAGAATTCCTGCCATTGATCTCGGATCATCAAACGGTTACAAAAAGTAGGGTTATCTCCCATCAAGATATAGAAAATTAACTCTACCCCTAGACCCCATCTTGGGGGCATTGCCCCCAAACCCTTGTCAAATAATGACAATTTCTAGGTATGTGTTCCTATCATCATGATTTTCTTCAATAATGAAAGATTCGCCAATATTTTATACAATTTTCATATAATTGAAAAAAATCGCCAGTACAAATAATATTTTTTCCTTTCAAATTAAAAAAATTCGCCAACAATATTATTTTTTTCGACCCAAAATAATGTAGGATTCGCTAGGATTTTACACTTTTTCTAGGGAGGGGGTTTCTTAAAATTTTCCCTGCACTCAGTGTTCCTCCAGCGCTTTTGATGGAGTTCATCACTTCTTTGATTCTGTTGCTGTATTGTTCAATATATTCTCCCTCGTTCATTCTCATATCATCATATTTACCTCTAAGGCTTTCTACCTTAGCTCTTTGAACATGTGGGTCACCGCCATATACTATTTGCAGCTTAGCCTACATCTTGTGAGCAGTTGTCAGATTTTCAATCTCTGCATAGACATTATCACGTAGTGTACTTGCTATCATATCCATTGCAACAGGATGCTCAGTGCTGATCTTTTGCTCATCTACTGTCAGGGTACTGGTGGGTTCGACGTAGTCATGAATTACATGATTCCAGTATTGATCTCCGATGGTTTCATATATAGCTTCATTCTGCTACACCATAGAGTGAAGTTTTCTTTAGAAAACTTTGGTCTTTCCTTCCTCATCATTTGATATTTTTCCTGTTGCAGTTAAGCAACCTTTTGACAAAGGAAAGTGGCTCTGATACCAATTGATGGTCCCAACCGGTGCTGAGAGGGGAGGGGTGAATCGTCACCTATTAAAACTTAAGGAAAATCTGATATAATATAACTAAAGCTGTAAGCAGAACAGATTCTAGAACAGAAATAGCTATCAAACAATCAAGCAAAAGACAACACTAGATTTATCACATGGAAACCCAAATCGGGAAAAAACCACAGTGTGAGGAAACCTCACAAATTTTGCACTCTTCTGAAGTGCGCCTTGTTAGGAGCCTTCCTTGTTAAAGGATTACAAACGCAATGTTAGATGGGACCCAGTTAAGGGATTTAAGAATTAAGGCCTGTTAGAACCTGCCTGGTTAGAGGACTTAGAACACCTAAACAGATTTCACCCGGTTAAGGGATTTAATACAAGGGACCTGTTAATGTCCACCCAAAATACTAGGATTTCGCTATTGCAATTATCAGAGAGCAATAGAGGATTTGATCTTTTGATGATGGCTTTACTGAGCCTGATAAGATCGTTGTTATATTCAACAAAGAATCATCACCGGTCACTGCAGGTATGTTCTCCTTCGTTGTTGTGCTTCTCTGCAAACTACTTTCTTCTCCTCTCTTCACCTTAGCTTCTTTAGCATACAGGTCCACTCTTTTCTTTGGCAGAATGAGGGCAAACTATATTCTTGACAGGCAGAGGAATATATAGACTTCTTGCCCTAGTTGCTTTTTACATGCACGACCTATTTAAAGATCACCTTCGGATCCATCACCCAGTGGAGTATTAGTTCATTAGGAAACATCCGATGCATGCCATGTGCTTTATCCGCTTTATGAAGGAACAGACGGATGTGTGTCAAAAGCTTTCCTTCACAAGAGATATCTTCATGTTTTAATGCCACAAACTCCGACATTAAAACCTTCAATCGTGTTTTGTACCGATCGTCTTGATAACTTAAAGCCTACCGGATTTTGAAGGTCAAAGAGTCACACAACTGTTTGTCAACTCTGACTTTCCCCGGTTCATCAGTCTTGATGAAATCTTTACTAATCAGTTTATATCCCTAGGTTGTGCACAGGTAGACACCTTTACCTATCACCTTTCCTTACTCTGTCTGTACTGGTTGCATCTTTGGTTAACCGGTATCCTCGGTTCTTGTTACAAGTTACCGGTCGCACATTCCTCGATGACCGGTTGCTCTGATGATCAATTAGAGCTTTATTAGTAATAGAAAATAGTCTCCTCTTTCTTGCTTTGTGTTACTGGTCTTCAAACCGCTTATTATTGTCAGCTTTACCTGTCTTTGCTTCTTAGATTGAACACTGGTATCCTTAGTCATAAATGACAGCACCTCTTTGCCAATCAATGACAATACATCTTTACCCTATACCGGTTTCATTCTTACTGGTTAATGGCAACACTTACTCCTAATTCATTATTTGAAATTGAAGTGGACAAGGTTTATGACAACACACTCTTTGATGTATATGAAGAGACTAGTTTGAAGTCACACAAAGGAAAAGATGAAAACAGATTATGGGATCCCGGTGCCTCTTTCAGAAAGGAAGCATTGAGAACCGTTTGGAACAATATAGCTCATGGTGCCATCACCAAAAGCTCTCCATTCAAATTACCAAAAGATGCAATTCAGAAAGAGATTCTTTCTTTGAATCAAAGATCAAGAACTGACTGTTCAAGTTTGATAGCAAAGGTGAGTCGTACCTCCATCATATTCCTTAATCAAGATTACCATCATAGTGTTCCAATTAAGACGACGCCAATGGAAGATCTATTAAGCTCATGGAGATTAACTATTCAGATCCTTACTTCCACCACAAGAGTCCATGATTCCTTCCAACATCCTATGTTATTCATAAACAAACTAAGCTGGAACCATTGGAGTTATCATTTTAAATTCTTGACGAAAGGTGTTAGGAATTTGACCCTATGGTTGAACAATATGTTCTTCTCAGTCAAAAGTGCAGCCAACCATGACACCTATTCTTATTGGACGCATAAGGTTCATGTTATAGAAATCGGAGTAGCACAACAGCAACTTGAGGGTATGTTCATAAGGATGATTTGGAATCCCATTTACAGTTGGCACCCAAAGGTTGATGAATATCAATTACTCAATGATGGATATAAGAATATCAATGAACATCGTTGTAAAGAATCCATGCAACATTGGGTCTCATGCCTCAAGGATAAGCATTACAATATTGTTTCTCCAAACTACATTGAGAACCATTGAGACTCAAAAATATACATAAGGGATGAATTCCATAATAAGTTCAATAACCTCAATATGAAGCAATGAATATATGTGGGATCCAGGAATCATCATAACGTTATAAGAATGCTTGTGGGCAAGCATTTTCCAAGAAGGGGTGTTTGTGATATCCCCGTTTCGGGACTTAAAAGACAATAAGAATTAATCGCTATGGGAGGCTATGGAATAGTCAATGGAAACCGTAATACCCAGCCCCGTTATTAATAAGTCCAAGTTAATACGGTGGCTAATCATAATATGGGAGTCAGTCCAGAAAAAGACAGATCACATGACACTTCAACAGCAAGATATTGTCATCCGTATTGGAGCATTGTTCGAATATATTGTATCAGGCAGTCAAACACAACATAGCCAAGTCGAGAAGCCATGTACGAAGAAGATATCCCCCTCAGATCATTATGGTGACCAGCAGCTAATATTATTAAATTATCATTAATCGAATCCAAGAAGACAAGATGTGATAATAGTTGCAGCCACAATAACAGCCATCAACAACACCGAGCAGCATATTACCGTAATCGCATTGCATCATATTATCGCCATATTGCATCCATACTTAGCATATTTTCATACTGATGCACTTATCTTAACATTGCATAATCAAATGCATGATGAATAAGGTAATTTGTGATAAATGATTACCGTAATAATCATAATGATTATTATGATGATAAGTGGCGACTCTTCATTATTATTGATATGATGATGAGAGGCGACTATTCCCTCGTGCCTCTTCCATGTATCGTGCATATTTATGGGAGATCATATCATTTGAAAAGACATCATCGATTATTGAATTCAGAATATAAATATATTATCCCTTTGTGGATCGCTCTATTTAGAGCAGTAGATTGCTAAGGCAATCATTTATCTGCATTATCAGAGACAGCATCGTATCAGAAGCATAATTATATAAAGACATATCAGAGACAGCTTCCATTGTTCAGTGCATAGTGAAATAGATAATCAAAATACAGCCTGTGCAATGCAGGATTGTTATTGTACAGACAACCTATTCATTGCATGTGATTCATTGTTCATCAGAGACAGCATTGTCATTGTACCAGACAACCTGCATATTCGCATGGATATATTGTATATATCACAGACAGAATTCCAGGTTATCGAGCATATATTTATTTGCCATATCAGATACAGCTTCCAAATATATATATTGAGATACATTGTTATGCAATTATCCTCATTATTCAGTAGCGTATGCATTTCGAATTAATACTCATATCATTATCAGTCATTATCCATTGTATTTAGCTTATGCATTTGGAATTAAGCATCATATAATAGCATTTTTTTATCAGCAGTTTGATTTATATTGATAGAATTGTGGAATTACTAGTGTCTAAAATTAGATAAAAAGGGACATTACAATATGCCTTTAGGTTATTTCTGATCACCACGTTCAAAAGAAAATATAAAGTTAATCAAATAGAATGAACACAAGCAACAATGAGTCAGGAAAATACAGCCAAAAAATTTGCATATGCAACAAATAATAGCATGAAGAATGGACGTATCCTGAAAAGACAAATTTTGTGAAACTAACAAGTGATCAAATAAAGGGTAATATAATCTACTATATTAAAAAGAAAATGCAACTGGTATCATTTTTCACACCGCAACTTAATTGAAACACAAAAAGAAAACAATCCTGTACAACTATAATAGTCAGATAGCATATATATTAACTTGCTGAACAACTACCTGACGAGGACCTAAATTCGCTGAAGTAATGACAAGGCGGAGGCTCTCCTTTCGATATAAAAGAAACATCTTTGAATGATGACAGCCAACACCTTGGTGTGGACCTTTACAAAAGGCAATTGTCTCAGGAAAGAGTGGGTATCTGAACAGCAAAGAATTCATAACTATTATTGTATGAACTTATAATATAATATCGATTTATAATAAAGAATATATCACCTTTGAAACCTGACCACAAAAATAAAGAAAAATAAGGGAAATGTCCATATACTTTTGCTAAAAAGATGAAAATGTAAAAGCTTTCAAACTCACACAACTGTTAGATTGGGCCAATCTGGATATGGTTTAGACCATCGTTGGTCATCACATCTATTCCAGCAGCGCTTGGTGTTGTGGCATACAATAGTTACAGGTAGATGAGTTGGCACTCTGCAATAAGTCAAAAACCTGCCAAGTTTCCTAAAATAAGATGCTGGCATAGCAAAACTGAACTGCAATGAAGCCTCAGGATAAATCTTATTACTGTTAAACATACAATCATACTTTTAAAAAATTTGGATACTAGCATACTGCATTTATCAAAACAAAACATCTAGTTTCAAGATAACAAATGTTATAGATATGTCTCTTCATGAATGCAAAACAGAATTGTTTTAAAAGCATGTAGAATCCCCTAGTAAATGTTTTCAGATTTTCCCACTCAAATACCCCCTTAATTTGGGCAAGGAATAAGTCACTGTGAAGCCTTTATGAAACCTAGTTTGGTTAGTCCGATTGTTTGTTCATTGGGAGGCTTTTGCCAAGAAGATATTGTTTCTATCCAATGCATTAAAAGACAAACCAGAGACAGCTAATCTTTACCAAGAAAGCACACCTAACATCACATTAACTATCAGAATAGAATTGATTGCAGATTGAATGAATGAATAAACTTCTGACCTTTATTTGATAGGAAACCTATTGCACAAATTGATACAAACCATGCCAATTGGCACTCACCAAGAAAAAACAACACTCAGCCAATATTTATCAGTGATAAAGTAAATAAGATTCAGCGGGCTTCTTAAGTCTTATGATCCTGTAGAAATGCAAGCAAGAGTTTCCAGCTGCTAGCTAGGTATTCTTCAGATTTTGGCAACAACAATTCATTCCCCTGAGCATAGATCAGGGCCATGCCTGGTTAGTGAACTCGGGTGGCCAGGTTATCACCATTTTTACTTCAAACCAAACTCAGAAATACCACAATTTGTTGTAGAGATCCTTCTAATTATTCAAGGTCATCTTTTGAAAGCATCAATCCAAAATGCTGCTTGGTTTATCTTAAATCAGACTCCTAACATAAAGAAATGTTTTAGACCCTTCATACACCACTATATTATGCCAATTTGTTCCATCTTAAATCCTTAGCAGTGCCTAAAATGAGTGGCTAACGTCACACACAGCATTAATTCATTATCTTCTTTTGCTTTATGAAATAAATGAAATAAGATATATCTATTGCTAATCGTTAGCTTCAGATTACATGCATGCAACTCAAACCCACAATTAGAAATGCTCTTAAGCTAACAAACTGGTTGAGAGGACTCAATCAGTACAATAATATGAAACCCAAAAATGCAATGCTCTTAAAGATAAACAACTTGATGAGCGGGGGATGTCCACTCCAACTCATTTAGTACAATAACATGAAATAGAAAATGAGCATGCAACTTCTAATTGAGCGGGGGTTTGTCAAAATTGCCACATTGAAGAATGTTTATAATATGCAATGAACTTGGAAATACAATACATGGATCAAACTTTAGATACCCAAATGGTAAAACCTTCTTACAAACATATATCTAACAAAACCAGTTGCTGATATTGAAAATGATGAACATGCAGCAGCAAATTAATAAGAAATATCACTCAAAACCCTAGACGTCCAAATCAAACTCTTCAAACTGAAATTGCATAAAGAAATCAGATCTTACTATACTCAATGTGCCTCCCAATAGCAGGATTTTGTATGCAAACCTCAAACTGAAGAACAATGGACAGCCCATTCACCGATGAAGCACAATTGCTATCTTTGTATGAAATCACCAAGTTAATTTCCCCGATTGTCTCTTTCAACAATGTGAGAAATGATGTCTGCAAGGGGTTTGGTTCTCACAAACCAAGAAGCACAACTCCTCCGAAAAACAAAAGCATAACAATATCCAAATCTTTAACAACCCAAAATGAGAACCCCAGTCCTCCTTTTATAGATTTTAGCTACTTTTTTTGGAAAAGTACCTTTTTGCTTTTTCCCTATTTTTTCAGGAATGCATTTCCCTTATTTTTTCAAGATTGTTTTTTCGCTATTTTTTTGTGAATGCTTTTTCGTTATTTTTCTGTAAATATTTTTTTGTTATTTTTTCGCAAATGCTTTCATTTAATATTTCCCCCATATCACTTTTAAATAAAAGACCACTTTGAACTTAACACTTTCTTTAAATATTTGGCCTTTCCCATAGTCTTTTATAAAATAAATTAAACTAACGATAAAGTTAAAAATTTAATTTAACTTTATAAACAATAACTTATCCTTATTTAATTTAATAGCTCCAAACTATATCAAACCTCAAAATGAACATCAAAGCCAATTCCACCAACATTACTAAAAATGTCAAGTGACTCTGTCAGTGCTCAACACTAACTTACTAAAAATAGTAAGTATAGGAGAAAGTGTCCAAAATGACTGCATAAAAGATCCTTACGTTCATTATATTCATCTAAACAAACCAACAACATCAGAACAGCCCTCTTACTTTGCTGACACCATCCCAGAAAACCAACACCGATACTACAAGCGATCTAGAAAATGGGGACATTACAGTCTGCCCTTCCCAAATATTGCTTGTCCTTAAGCAATGTTAGAGCAACTCCGCAATCATCAAATTAATCAAGCATGTAGCCAAGAATGTGTAATGTCCCCGTTTCTTAGGCCTTTGGGATTAGCTTGGTTTGGCGACCCTCACAAGCTAATCAAGTGATCAGAGGGGGTCAGATGTAAGAGCCAGTGTTGGGATTCCATTTTGGGGATTCAATTTATCAGGTCTGCTCATCATTCGAGTCAATTCGGTCGACTTACTATTTTTAGTAAGTGGTATTTTGGGTATGGCCAGGATTAGCAAGGTGTCTGCACGGAGTGTCAGATGTTTCAGGATCGAACTTCAGGGAATCTCCAGCTTGAGAGACTTACTATTTATAGTAAGTCTATTTTTAGCAGCTGGCTATTTTTGGCAGTGGGTTATTTCCGGCAGGGCAGTTGGCGTTTGGGCTCTGGTGTCGAAAATGAGTTTGTTTCAGTTAGAAAAATTCAATGGCTTTGTTTTTAAAATTATGGTTATTAAATTAAAGTATTTTAATTTAATAACTTAAGTACTTTACAACTTTATTGTTATAAAGTGATATTATCATTTAAAAGCCTTTTATATTAAAAAGGTGAAATTGTGCTTTTTCCGAAAAAAGCTATAAGTACAACTCGAAAAAGCACTTTCATTCACCCATTGTTGATTTAATAAATTGTTTATATGAGAATTCTGCTTGGCTTGGAAAAGCTACGGTTTTTGGAGCTTGGTCTTCATTTTTGGAGAGAGTTCTTCTGAGATTTGTTGAGTTTGGTCTTCTTCCAGGAGAGAGCTTGATCTGTTATTGAATTAAATCCAGTGCTGAGGTATACTGGATTCTGGTGAAGTTTTAGTTTTAATTCTACAGGCGGAAATCGAATTTTCTTTCAAAGAATTTGAATGGATAATTGCTGAGGTCCGAATTTTATTTGGGAAATCTGTTATCATTTAATTGCTAAGGTTACATTTGGTATTTGGTGTTAGAAAATTAATCCAAACTCCAGCACGTGTTTGTTTGTTCTGGCCATACCTTTTCCATGG
The DNA here is from genome assembly GCA_027943335.1 of Chamaecyparis obtusa. Taxonomy (NCBI): domain Eukaryota; kingdom Viridiplantae; phylum Streptophyta; class Pinopsida; order Cupressales; family Cupressaceae; genus Chamaecyparis; species Chamaecyparis obtusa. The sequence goes on along the minus strand of BSBK01000790.1, from coordinate 3,668,644 downwards.
GAAGCAAAACGTTTGGGTGAGGCTGTTTCTATACCTCACGTGACATCTACAAGTGCTGCCGCTGAGTGTGTGGGTGCTAAGAAAGCTACAGCACCATTAAAACTTGCTGATGTGACTACCTGGGCCGTACATTTCATCCTGTTGGTGCCATACAATGCCAGGCCAATCACGTTTTTAATAATCTACCACGTGACAGTTTGTTTTGGCATCAAATGTGTTGGGTCTGTGATACAGTTAGCAGAAGGTGATTCTTTGATTCAAAAATGTTCCAGCATTGCCAGGTGTTTATTCTGAATTTCAATTTTAATTATTTGTTTCAGCATTCAATTTGAGTGGAAGAATAAGAATTAATAAATTTCTCAAGGAATATCAATTTGACTTGGTTGGATTCATTGAATTTGGTGGAAACTTCATTGTGTTTGATTTATGAGGTTTTTTGTTGGCATAAGTTATTTGCAATATTATCAAATTAGAAAATTATTATTTATAGAGCCAGTCGAGCTCTTCACGGTGGTATCAACGCACTGATCTTGCCATCCTAAAGGGTATGAAAATAAAATAATGGCAGACAGATTTATACCAGGAGGGTACTATACCCGCAAGGATAGAAATTCACCACCTCCTGAAGGTAATGAACAGGGTCCACAGAATGAACAAGCAAGAAATAGGAATAATATCGGAAATGATGTTGGCAGGGAGGCCAGAGATGCCTTTAGGAACATAGCAAATGGTCAGCATCATGTTGCAAATGTATTGCAACAGCTTTCAAACACTCTACAACGCATCGCATTACCAGGTGATCGTGCTAGAGATAGAGGTGCGAGGAGTGTTTCAGTTAGATCACACAGGTCATGAGCAGATAACAGGCGTGATTATAGAGCTGACTGTACAAGTATTTATGATAGGCCTCTTCGTCCTACTTTCTTGAGGCCTGAGCTGGATGCAATTAGTGTAGAGACAGAGCCGACATCATTCGTTGATGACATGGTGGCACAGTTTGCAGAGTAGGATGCTCTTCTAGAAGTAATTAAGAGGAATTTTAATTTTGACAGGTACTTGATACAGAAGAGAGAGCATTCCAGAGGCTCTTCTCAGGAGGATGTGGCTATGACAGACTTGCTTGAGGACAGTTGCATTGAGTCTCATCATAACCATGAGATAGGAGCTCGTGATCAGGAGGAGAATGTCGATGTCATGATAGCCACCAGTGATGGCAGCCCTACATCAACTAGTAGAAATGAAATTACTAACGATATAGGTTCTGATTTTTATGGCAGCAGTCCTATGTGTGAGCTTATTGATGACGTTGATGACAGGGCAAGTGTAGCGGATGTTGTGAACACCAGCGATGTTATCTATGAGGATGATTCATGTTGCAGCGAGTCCGGTATATCATATCAGATATTGGATGATGACTCGGAGTGGTTATCGAATGATGATAGGTCCCAAGATCATAATTTACAGGGACTTATTGCAGATAGGGAGGATTTACAGAGGCATGAGTCAATTTAGATAGAGCAGATTACACATCATGTCTCTCAGAGTTCACAATATTATGGCTCAGATCAGCAGACGGGTGTTGTTCATTTTGTAAACAATCCTTTATTTGAGGCGGATGTTGTTATGACTTATGACAACCTGCTATTTGAGCTTAGTGATGATCCCTTACAGGTGTTGTACGATGATGATGATGACGATCGGGATCTGATTTGTACACCTGATCATCAGGCGGATTACACAGGAGCCCACTCGGGCCTAGCTGGACAGTTTACCGAGGTGTACACGGTGAGGAGTGCTTATGGCTTTACATTCGATCCTCACGTTCAGGATATCTATCAGTCACACAGTTCTTCAGTGTATTCTTTTGATGACTGGTGTGATGATTTGGTTAGTTCGAAGACTACAAGTAAGTCCAGTCTGTTGGTTGAGTTACTCCCGTGTGAGTTTCTCTCGGTTGAGTTTCTCCCACGAGGTGATCCTGTTGCAACATCATCAGTTCGGCTGTTGAGTGCAGATTTCCAGTTACTGATGTTGGTACTGTTGATGTTGTTGGCTTCTTCACAGGAGTATGAGGTTGATCGGGACATTACTCATGACAATCCTTGGGATCCAGGTGGATGGTGATGTTGCTTGTTTTTCCTGATTGCTTGAGGACAAGCAATCTTGGGAAGGGAGGACTAAAATGTCCCCGTTTTTCAGGCCTTTGGGATTAGCTTGGTTTGGCGACCCTCGCAAGCTAATCAAGTGATCAGAGGGGGTCAGATGTCAGAGCTAGTGTTGGGATTCCATTCTGGGGATTCAGTTCATCAGGTCTGCTCTTCGTTCGGGTCAATTCAGTCGACTTACTATTTTTAGTAAGTGGTATTTTGGGTATGGCCAGGGTTACCAAGGTGTCTGCACAAAGTGTCAGATGTTTCAGGATCGAGCTTCAGGGAATCTCTAGTTTGAGAGACTTACTATTTATAGTAAGTCTATTTTTAGCAGCTGGCTATTTTTGGCAGTGGGTTATTTCCGGCAGGGCAGTTGGCGTTTGGGCTCTGGTGTCGGAAATGAGTTTGTTTCAGTTAGCAGAATTCAGTGGCTTTGTTTTTAAAGTTATCGTTATTAAATTAAAGTATTTTAATTTAATAACTTAAGTACTTTATAACTTTATTATTATAAAGTGATATTTTCATTTAAAAGCCTTTTATATTGAAAAAGTGAAATTGTGCTTTTTCCGAAAAAAGCTATAAGTACAACTCGAAAAAGCACTTTCATTCACCCATTGTTGATTTAATAAATTGTTTATATGAGAATTCTGCTTGGCTTGGAAAAGCTACGGTTTCTAGAGCTTGGTCTTCATTTTTGGAGAGAGTTCTTCTGAGATTTGTCGAGTTTGGTCTTCTTCCAGGAGAGAGCTCGATCTGTTATTGAATTAAATCCAGTGCTGAGGTATACTGGATTCTGGTGAAGTTTTAGTTTTAATTCTACAGGCGGAAATCGAATTTGCTTTCAAAGAATTCGAATGGATAATTGCTGAGGTCTAGATTTTATTTGGGAAATCTGCTATCATTTAATTGCTGAGGTTACATTTGGTATTTGGTGTTCGAAAATTAATCCAAACTCCAGCACGTGTTTGTTTGTTTTGGCCGTACCTTTTCCTTGGGAAGCAAAACGTTTGGGTGAGGCTGTTTTTATACCTCACGTGACATCTACAGGTGCTGTCGCTGAGTGTGTAGGTGCTAAGAAAGCTACGGCACCATTAAAACCTGCTGACGTGACTACCTAGGTCATACATTTCATCCTGTTGGTGCCGTACAATGCCAGGCCAGTCACGTTTTTAATAATTTGCCACGTGACAGTTTGTTTTGGAGTCAAATGTGTTGGGTCTGTGATACGGTTAGCAGAAGATGATTCTTTGATTCAAAAACGTTCCAGCATTGCCATGTGTTTATTCTGAATTTCAATTTTAATTATTTGTTTCAACATTCAGTTTGAGTGGAAGAATAAGAATTAATAAATTTCTCAAGGAATATCAATTTGACTTGGTTGGATTCATTGAATTTGGTGGAAACTTCATTGTGTTTGATTTATGAGGTTTTTTGTTGGCATAAGTTATTTGCAATATTATCAAATTAGAAAATTATTATTTATAGAGCCAGTCAGGCTCGTCACAGAATGATCCCAGGGTCCCAAGTCAACCTAGGAGATCTATAGTACCATCTTCTGAAAGTACTGTCGTCAAGGTACCTAAATAAGTGATCTCTTAAAAACCTCTCAAAAGAAGAGAAATCAAATATGCACCAACTCTAGCAACTCCTCAAGAAACTACTCTCCAACGGAACTAAACTGGAAAACCATAGGAGTAAACTCTTGTAAGCCAACGTTGGCTCCCTCATCCTCTAAAGCTAAACTACAAACCCAACTGATCACAAGGTTCCATATCAATCTCATAAAGGAACCGCCATGCTGACATTGCTCCACTCTAATCAAAACATAAAAAAAAATGTTGTGGCATCCCAATAGGATGTATAATTGCAATCCCAATAACTAACATGATCTTGGACAACTGGACGAAATATCTACTCAGCCCAAAACCATAATCCTCAGTATATCTACTCATGAAGTCCCAAATAAGAAACGGATCTATCACAAACGAGGGACTAGTAAAGATGCTTGTATAACTAGTCATAAGATTAGTTAAACAAGTAGTGCATCTATGATAAACAATTGGAATCATATCACTAACACATAACCTCCAAGTCTCAAGATAGGAAGCTTGAGTACACCAACAAACCCAACTTACTGCAATCAACCAATTATTATCTGGAAGCATGCATACAAACATCATGAAGTGACTACAATGACCCAAACTGTCCCAAGTGCAAGTGGAGAATAACTGAACTACCTAAAGAATCTCCCACAATTGTTTGCACTTAAATCTGCAACCCCAAGATTGAGTTATTTTTCCCCTCTCAGCATAAAAATGAACTTGACTATGCCTCTTTTTTTTCTTTATGTGGTTATGCATAGTGACGACCGAGTTTTTCTATTGAACTCACCGAGTCAATATTCCACTTCTAATCGATTGCAATTCAGCTACCAAAGGCTTGGAAGCCTCTTTTCTTCCCTCACTGCCAAACACAAATCCTCAAAACATAAAAATGATTAAAACTGGGCCTTTTTTGCATTTGGCAGCTATTATCTAGCCATAGACGAGTTTTTATCACAAGCTCGCTGAGTTTTCGGCAAGTTTTCCACAAAAACTCTGCGAGTCAAACTCGTGAGTTAATCTGGGAAAAACTCACCAGAGTCAAAAACTCAGCAATTAGTCGATGAGTCTGCCAACTATGTTCTAATGATTGAGGGGAAAGTCAATTTGTAATAGAGATTCTCATTGATCTTATATCAAGGCAGTTTTAACCAAAGAATCCAAACTCGTCGCAAGTCACGTGAGTCAGCGAGCCGAGGTAGCCTTGGCAAGTTTTACTAACTTGTCAGCTCGGCTCGGCGAGTTTTGCATATGACTCGCATGACTCAGTGAGTTTTGCATATGACTCGCCGAGGCATGACTCACCAAGTCATGCGAGTCATGGAAAAACTCGTCGGGTCCGAGCTGGATAACTCGCATTGCGACAATCACGTTTTGCCAACTAAAAAAAACACATGCTTTTTCCTTAATTTTTTTTAACATATGCTTTCTAATTTGCCCTAAAATGCATTCTATTTGATTGCTATGAGAAGAAGAGAGGAAAAGTGAGAAAGAGAGGAAGAAAAACAAGAGGCCATAGGTTTCCAACCAGCAGGGAAAGAGCATCAAGGAGTCCATAGCAAGACTTCTCAACTCATTTGAAAGAGGTAAGTGTTAAATTTTGTAGATTTTGTTGGTTGTTTTTGGTATGTTTATGGATTTTTCATTTGTTTGTTAAATTTTTTTACTTTAACTTTCCAAATCTTGAATATTTTCTATTAAAATATAAATTATATACTTCAATGAGAGAAGTAGAATAATAGAAGAACCCTACATTTTTTTAGAATTTGTAAACACGTATTTATAATTTTTTCTTTAAAAAATGTAGGGTTTGCTGATTTTTTTAATTAGTTTATATCTTCATAAAATGATCTTATTGCAGCAGCCTTCACATTTTAAAAACATTCATTTTTCACAATGCCTATAAAGGATGAGGCTTGGAAATATACTGAAGAGTTTCTTGGTAGACAAAAAAAAATATTATTTTGTAAAGAAATAAATTTTGGTGGCATCGATAGATTTAAATACCATATTGCTGCCATACCTGGCCATGATATTGAGATATGTAAAAAACAAACTGCCGAGGCAAAACGTTTATGTTAAGTCTAGTTAGAAACACATGAACAAAAAAAGGAAACTAGGAAGAGGCAATTGAATGAGTTAAGTGCTATATTGGCTCCCATTCATCCGCATCTGCAGCCGCATCCACATCTGCAAGTTGTGTTGGAGAGGGTTCTACCATACCTCCCTTTCATCCTTGTGCTTATGCTAGTGCTAGTGCTTTCTGCTTCTACTCCTAGTGGCACTGTTACCTTTGGCCCCAAAGTCCAGCGATCCAAATTGGATAGTTTTTTTGTGCTACGCACTACTCATGGGGCACAACCCTCACTTGAGAGCATGGGTTGGAACAAGGAAGTTCATGATGCTGCAAGAAAACAAATTTGCAAGTTTTGGTACTTTTCAACATTCCATTTATTGCAGCCAAGTAATTCTTTTTTATTTGATTGCTTTAAGTTTAAAAGTAAATTTTAAAATTTATAGTTTGAAACTTTGAAGTTGAACTCTGTTCTATCTAATCATAATCTATTTGTGACAGGTCTCCTTACTGGCAAGGCATGGTAGATTTCGTAACCATTTGTGGGCCGGGGTTTAAAGCCCCTACTGATCATGAGTTAAGTGGCCCCCTCTTGTTAGAAATGGTTGAGGACATGAAAGTTGAACTAGAGGACCATCGGCGGTCTTGGAGCCAAAAAGGTTGCACCATCATGACAGATGGTTGGACGGATAGGAGGAAAAGAATACTCCTAAATTTTCTTGTTTCCAATGGAGGTGATTGATCATTCGACTTTCCTAAATGCATTGAATATCAATAATTTAAATTTTGATTTGTTGATTGATCCATAATAATTGATAGTTATTTTGCTTTATTTTCAGGAGCCACCATGTTCTTGAAGTCCATTGATGCTTCCTCACATGTAAAAAATGTCACATACTTATGTGAGGATATTGAGGAAGTCATCCGTGAGGTGGGGGAAGAAAATGTGGTGCAAGTGGTGACGGATAATGTAGCAAGTTATGTTGTTGCAGGTAAACTTTTAACTTTTTAAGTTTTGATGGAGAGGCATCTATGAATTTATTTAAAATTTTATTAACACATCTAAATTTCTAATTAATTTAAAATTGTTGCAAGTAAACTTTTGATGGATAGGCACCCGAAAATTTGTTGGTCTCCATGTGCGGCTCATTGCCTTGACCTCATGTTGGAGGATATTGGTAAGCTTGAATCAGTAAAAGCATGCGTTGAAAGGGCCAAAAATATTTGCAAATTTGTCTACAATCATGCATTGGTCCTTAGCATTATGAGGCAATACACGAGGCAAAAGGAGTTGGCTCATCCTAGTATCACGAGATTTGCTTCAAATTTCCTCACACTAAAATTCTTGATGAAATCAAAGGCAGCTTTGAGGCACATGTTTGTTGGTGAGGAGTGGACTTCCTAATTCTATGCTACGACCATTGCAGGGAGGGGTGTGGCAGATTGCATTTTTGTGAGCCAGGTTTTTGGACCCCTTGTGCAGAGATCATGTAAGCAAATGTATTATAATTTAACATTTAGTATTTAATTTTAATTTATATGCGTATTTTTGTTTTGTTTGCAAGTTTGCAATTTTTCTTATTTTCATGCACACTTGTGACTTAATTGTTTTTGTTTAACATTATTTGTAGGTCATTGAGCCTCTCGTAGTTCTACGAGTTGTTAATGGGGAGAAGTCGTCTATGGGCTACAATATGAGGGCACGGATAGGGCCAAGGAGGCCATTAGATACATATATGCAGGAGTTGAGGATAAGTATGGCCCCATTTGGGAGATACTTGATAGGAGATGGCAAAACCAACTTCACAGGCCCATCCATGTAACAACTTATTTCCTTAATCCGACATTTGGTTTTCGCAATGACTTCAAGGCGGATAAAGAGGTTCTTAATGGCCTATATACAGTGCTACAAAAGATGTCTAGTGATGGGACAACTACATTGCACGATATAGATGCATATAATAATAAACAAGGGGTGATTTTCACAAGCAAGATGTGCAAAGACTCTCAGACAACATTGCAGCCAAGTAGAAATATATGTTAAACTTAAGATTCTTAAGTTTAAGTTTATGGCTTATGCATTTTGATTTTATAATCTAGCCTTAAAGTTGGAAATGAGACTGATTTTTTTTTCTTTTCCTTATTTCAGATAGATGGTGGCAAATCTTTGGGGCTACAACCCCAAACCTTCAACAACTTGCCATCCGTATTTTGAGTCAGCCATGCAACGCTTCTGGATGTGAGCACAATTGGTCCATGTTCGACCACATCCACTCGAAGAGGCGTAATAGATTGTCTATAGAGAGGTTGAATGATCTTGTCTTTGTTCATTACAACCTCTGTCTTAGGACCAGGCAGATTTTGGACATTGACTCCTCTACAATCACTCTAACAGAGATTGATCCAGTCATTGACTCTACCGATCCTATCTTCACTGAGGACCATGAGTGGGTTGACCAGGCAAACAGAGAGGTTGAGGTTGTGTGTGATGAGCCTAATTGGCTCTTGGCTCCAGGTAATTAAATTCTTTAAATATTTAATACTTCCACAGGATTTATATTAAGAAAATATGTAACATAAAATTCTTCACAAATATAATACCATAAAATTCAGATAATCCATCTATAATTAAAACTTCATAAATCTGAATGCTTTAACAAGTAATTTAAAATTCTGGAAATGATCATTCATTAATATTGGCACCTGGCAAATTCTGCAATTTCCTAAATTGATATTCCCCAAACCGTGACACAGCCTTGAATTAATTAACGCCACTTTTTTGCAATCACGTGGCAGCTAGTAATGATCACGTGACTGTCCTGTAGCAATTTGCAGGCCCTAGCAGAATAAAAACGCCCCCATTAGCAGTCACGTGGGCAGTCAATGGAGGTGTTGTAGCCTCCTAAAACTCACGCACCCTGCTATAGCTGAAAATGGCACTTGCGTGAGGTATAGGGGCAACCTTGAATCCAATCGCAATGCTATCCCAATGAAGTACGGCCAGAAGATCAGTCACATGCTTGATCTTTCAAATAATTTAGTCACCAATTTCTCAATTGTAACACCAACAAATAAGACACAGCAGATTTCTCAATCAAAGAACAAGCCTCAGCAAGAAAACAAATCAAACCCCAGGAAGAATAAATTGATTTGCCTACAGAATAAAACTTCTCATAATTCCAGTATACCTCAGCACTGAATTATGATTCAGAATCAAAACGAGCTCTCCAAATGAAGTACAGCCAGAAGATCAGTCACGTGCTTGATCTTTCAAATAATTTAGTCACCAATTTCTCAATTGTAACACTAGCAAATAAGATACAGCAGATTTCTCAATCAAAGAACAAGCCTCCGCAAGAAAACAAATCAAACCCCAGGAAGAATAAATTGATTTGTCTGCAGAATAAAACTTCTCATAATTCCAATATACCTCAGCATTGAATTATGATTCAGAATCAGAATGAGCTCTCTCCTGGAAGAAGACCAAGCTCAACAGATGTTGCAAAACTCTCTCCAAAAACTGAAGACCAAGCTCAAACCCTAGCTTTTCCAAACCAAGCAGAATTCTCACACAAACAAGTTTTTTACAAATCATCAATTGGTAATGAAAGTGCTTTTTCGAATTGAATATATAGCTTTTTCGGAAAAAACACAATTTCACTTTTTTATTAAAAAGGTTTTTTAATGATAACTGAAGAGCACACGATTATACTGAGAGGGGGGGGTGAATCAGTATAATAACAATTTTAAATTTAAATGCTTTTAATATCTTTATTCAAAGATAACTTTAAATTCTCAAACAAACAATTATGCACATGAACACAAATTTTACGTGGAAACCCAATATGGGAGAAAACCACAAAATAATTTTCTTTTATATAATATTGTTCTTTTACAATGTTTTGTAGGCACCAACGTACTAGAGGCACCAACCCCTATATTTATGAGCACCAACTCACTGGAAGCACCAACTCCCACACTTCGCAGGCACCGACCTACTGGAAGCACCAACTCCCCTTGTCTGGATTTTGAGCACCAACTCCTATCCAAATTCTGAGCACCAACTCACTGTTTTCAAACTTTTCTTCCACCTTGACAATGTTGCTATCTTCAACTGATGATGGATGCAATCTGCTCTTTAAGTCAGCCAATATCTGAATAATTCTGTAATTTTTTCTCCTTTACTCTATTGCTATTCTTCCTTTTATTTTCAAAAATATATCTTATATCAATGTATATTCTGAATATATAAGCCTTGAATTCTTATATCTATCTCTGCTCTTCTTTTCTATTTATTCCATGCTGACTTATTTTATATTTTTCAAAAATAATTGATATATATATGTTATATCTTCTTGTTAAAGGTTGTGTCTTTACAAAGATCACACCTTTTCAAAGATGTCTCTTAAAATAAAAATAATTAACTTAAAAAAGTTAACATCCCTTTTTAATTATATTACTTAAAACCTTAATATCCTCCTTTCGATAATATTAAAACAAAATACTTTTAATAATACCATACATGTCTGCTGTAACCTTCGATTAATGATAAAAGTGAAAGTCTTCATAACCTTTGGCATATATTTTCACGGTATTCTCTGTTAATATTTTGATTTACTGATTTATAACCTTCATATGGTATCCACCGTATATTCAAACTTTCGATTAATGTATACATCTTTACCTTTTACGGCGTCCTCTATACACGTCTTCAACATGATGAATGTGTTCTATATATGTCTGCCGCTGTTGCATTTTATTACTGCCATCGTAAATATTAAACCTTCGACCGTAGAAGCATTCTGAATATGATTTTTAAATTCTATATGTAACGTCTCAACTTCTGCATAAAACTTTGCCGCTACCATCCTTCGATTAAAACCTGTTGCCGAAATCTTCATATCAATGTTGCTGTAAACGTCTGAGGATTATTATCATTATATACACTTTTTCTTGCATATAAAAAAACTTTCGATATATATAATATTGCTTTTGACATTATTGTATACATATGTGCGTATACGTATGGTATATGTTAACATTTGATGCCATTTCCTCTACTCTGTTTAACCTCTGCCGTTTCCTCTGCATTTTGTGTATCAACAGCGCCAACACTCAATCATTCTCTTTGTTTTCTCAGATAATGAGAATCGATTTCTTCAGCGATAGCATATAGTGATGTTCAGCGATCCAGAGGGCCTTGCGCATATCCAATCACAACAACTTCATTAGCGATCTGCAGAGAGCCTGAAGAATCTCATTTCTCTGATTGGTTTATGTGATATTCACAGCATTGCCATATAATTGCTCTTTCCTTCCATCACAAATGCCTTAGAGGACTTCGATCTTATTCACTGGTGCATGTAGTTCACTCATCCCATCGTATATCTTAACAAATTTTAACTTCATTGCACCCTTTGGTAAAGAATGACTAGTATGTTTAACTTCTCTGATGCTGCATATACGTATGTATTATATATTGAATAAACTGAATGCAATATGCCATATGTATCTTCGTATTGCTGTGACTGTCAATCTGCCTGGAATATTATATGTATACCGTTTATGATATACGTATGCATATCTTCAATGTATGGTAACGATTTATATACTTTATGGTATATTTGTTTCTGTTCATTTCTACCGATAGCATTATTTCCACCATCCTCAGCATTCAAATTACTCCTATCTCCATTGCATTGTCAAACTTAACGATGATCTCTGCTGTCTACACTCAATATCTGATTTAAGATTGTTTCCAATGTAACTCAAAGCAGTGACATCTTCTTTCCAATTATGATGTATATATCTGAGTATGCATAGGAATCTTCATCAATTGCTGTGTATAATATTAACCTCTGTTAATATACACTCTTCTCTGCTGTATGTATACGTACGCATGTTGTATGATTGCCATATATGCCGTATATGCTGAATGATCTCTGTTTACCATTGATACATATATACTGTATATGTTGTTCATCACTGTATACTGTATCATACCTATCACTGTAAGTCTTTCACACAATGCTCACACCGTCTTTGTTAATACATATGACATATATCTTCTGACTTGTCTGATATCATGTCTCTCAACCTTATAGTATTCATTGCATTAACTTCTTCATTAATGTCATCGGTCTCTGATTTGACATCAATGACATTTGACATCAATGACAATATGTTCATCAATAACTTCATTTTATAACATTAAAGTTATAAAGTAATAAAGTTATTAAATTAAAATAATTAATTTAATAACGATAACCTTTAAAACCAAAGCCACTGAATCCCACTGGTTGTGACAAACTCATTTTTGACACCAAAACCTCAAACGCCAACGGCCCTGCCAGAAATAACCCACTGCCAAAAATAGCCAACTGCTAAAAATAGACTTACTAAAAATAGTAAGTCTCTCAAACTGGAGATTCTCTGAAACTCGATTCTGGCACATCTGACAATCCGTGCAGACACCCTGCTAATCTTGGCCATACCCAAAATACCACTTACTAAAAATAGTAAGTTGACCAAATTGACCCGAACGAAGAGCAGACCTAGTAAACTGAACCTCCAGAATGGAATCCCAACACTGGCTCCGCCATCTGACCCCCTCTAAGCACCCGATTAGCTTGCAAGGGTCACCAAACCAAGCTAATCCCAAAGTCTGCAATCAGGAAAACAAGCAACATCACAAACCACCCGAATCCCAAGGATGGTCATGAGTAATGTCCCGATCAACCTCATACTCCTGTAAAGAAGTCAACAACATCAACAATACCAACATCAACAATTGGAAATCTGCACTCAACCCCTAAACTGATGATGCTGCAATAGGATCGCCACGTGGGAGAAACTCAATCGAGAGTAACTCACACGGGAGTAACTCAACCAACAGATTGGACTTACTCCCAGTCTTCGAACTAACCAAATCATCATAGCAGTCATAAAAAGGATGCGTTGAAGAACTGTGTGACTGATAGATATCTTGAACGTGAGGACCGAATGTAAAGCTATAAGCACTCCTCACTGTATACACCTAGGTAAACTGTCTAGCTAAGCCTAGCTGGCCTCCTGTATAATCTGCCTGATGAGCAGGTGTACAAATCGGATCCCAAACGTCATCAACATCATGATCGTACAACTCCTGTAAGGGATCATCACTAAGCTCAAACAATGGATTGTCATAAGTCATGACGACATCCACATCAAATAAAGGGTTGTTCACAAAGTGAACAGCACCCATCTGCTAATCTGAGCCATAATACGGTGAACTCTGTGAGACATGATATGTGATTGGCTCTACCTGTATGGACTTGTGTCTCCGTGAATCGGCACTATCTACAGCACCTAAGGACATAGTGCGTAGACTCCCATCAGCAATGCTTGGCAACACATACTCTCTGCCCTAGTACTCAAATCTGATCTGCATCAGGCTCACACTAAGGCAGAACTATTTAATCTCTTGTATCCACTGCATCCCCAAAACTACATCCATCTCCCCCAAATCAAACACATAGAAATCAGCTATAAGCTCATAATCACCAAGAAACAAGGAGAGATCTTGAATGCGTCTGGTACAAGTAAAATTGTAGCCATCGGCTACATTGACTCCTAACCCTGCAAACTCCTCTACCTAAAGCCCACACTGACTAACAAGTCACTCGTGAATAAAGTTGTGCGTGGCTCCAGTATCCAACATAGCAACACAGGGTTGTCCTTCCACTAATCCCTTCAGTCTAAAAGCAGAGGGAAGTGGCACAGAGGTGGACAACACAATTGGAGATAGTTTGGCTTCAAGACCAAACACTGGAGTAACTCTCTACTCCTCTGTATCAAAACCAGCAGCCTGATGAGAAGACTCAGCCTCACTCTCACCGGAATAAACCCACATAGAGCGATTCGCCCTTCTCTTCGGCCTCATAGCACAAGTATGCTCTCTATCATAAGGCTCTTTGCACCAATAGCAAAGATGCCTCCTCAAATCCTCTTGCATGGCATCATCAAGTCTACTTGCAGGCTTCTTTCTGTCAACAGCTGGAGAAGGTACCTCATCTATAGGAGGAATAGCGGGACTAGGAGTAGACTTGCCCCATGAAATAGAAGGCTCAAGATTTTTTGCCTTCTTCATAGCATCTCGTAAAGTAGGTGGATCCAGAGACTTGACCCATCCTCTTTACAGCTCTGACAAACCCTCTATGAACAACATGACTCTCCTCTCGGAGATGTCATATACCATGACTGATAGACGCTGAAACTCACTGATGAAGGTCTCAAGACCACCTGTCTATCTCAACTGAGCTAACTCTCTAAAATAGGTCTCAGGATCCTTCCGATCAAACCGCTCTATCAATTTATCTACAAACTCCTAGTACTGCACAATATGACCATGATGCAGTGACACTAACCTATGATACCACCAATCATGAGCAACCCCATCCAAATGAAGCTCAACAAATCGAATAGCGTCCTCCTCAAACATAGGACGAAGAAATATAAGTATCCAGCTTGTGGACCCATGCTCTGGCTATACTCTTCCCACTCCCATCGAAGTGGTCCAAAGTCAACTTGTTGGATGCCTTCTTTAATTCATTCTGTCTAGGCCTCTATCTCGTGTCAGGAGTTGGCCTGCCTCTGGAATGCTCAAGCTTCTGCGTCAAATATCTGTCAAAATTTAGATTTCTTTTTAGTGCCTCAAGAAGAGCATCCCACTCTGCAAAATGTGCCACCATGTCATCGACAAATGGTGCAGTCTCTGGCTCAACACTAACTGCATCCAACTCTGGCCTCAAGAATGTCGGACGATGAAGCCTGTCATAAGTGCCAGTATGATCAGCTCTATAATCTCTCCTATCATCAACTCGCCTGTCATCAGCTCATGACCTATGTGAGCTGACTGAAACACTACGCGCACCTCTATCTCTAGCACATGGTAATGCAATGCGCTGTAAAGTATCGGAAAGTTGTTGCAATACAGTTGCAACGTGACGCTGACCATCTGCAATATGTCTAAAGGCATCTCTGGCCTCCTGGTCCATATCATTTCCGATATTATCCCTATTTCCTGTCTATTCATTCTATGGGCCTTGTTCATTATCTTCAGAAGGTGGTGAATTTCTATCCCTGCGGGTATAGTACCCTCCTGGTATAAATCTGTCTGTCATTATTTAATTTCATAACCCTTACAGGATGGCAAGATCTTTGCTCTGATACCACTATGATGAGCCTGACTGGCTCTTGGCTCCAGGTAATTAAATTCTTTAAATATTTAATACTTCCACAAGATTTATATTAAGAAAACATGTAACATACAATTCTTCACAAATATAATACCATAAAATTCAGATAATCGATCTATAATTAAAACTTCATAAATCTAAATGCTTTAACAAGTAATTTAAAATTCTGGAAATGATCATTCATTAATATTGGCACCTGGCAAATTCTGCAATTCCCTAAATTGATATTCCCCAAACCGTGACATAGCCCTGAATTAATTAACGCCACTTTTTTGCAGTCACGTGGCAGCTAGTAATGATCATGTGACTGTCCTGTAGCAATTTGCAAGCCCTAGCAAAATAAAAACGCCCCCAGTAGCAGTCACGTGGACAGTCAATGGAGGTGCCATAGCCTCCTAAAACTCACGCACCCTGCTGTAGCTGAAAATGGCACTTGCGTGAGGTATAGGGGCAGCCTTGAATCCAATCGCAGTGCTATCCCAATGAAGTACGGCCAGAAGATCAGTCACGTGCTTGATCTTTCAAATAATTTAGTCACCAATTTCTCAATTGTAACACCACAAATAAGACAGCAGATTTCTCAATCAAAGAACAAGTCTCGGCAAGAAAACAAATCAAACCCCAAGAAGAATAAATTGATTTGCCTGCAAAATAAAACTTCTCATAATTCCAGTATACTTCAGCACTGAATTATGATTCAGAATCAGAACGAGCTCTCTCCTGGAAGAAGACCAAGCTCAACAGATGTTGCAAAACTCTCTCCAAAAGCTGAAGACCAAGCTCAAACCCTAGCTTTTCCAAGCCAAGCAAAATTCTCACACAAACAAGTTTTTTACAAATCATCAATTGGTAATGAAAGTGCTTTTTCGAATTGAATATATAGCTTTTTCAAAAAAAGCAAAATTTCACTTTTTTTTATTAAAAAAATTTTTTAATGATAACTTCACTTTATAACATTAAAGTTATAAAGTAATAAAGTTATTAAATTAAAATAATTAATTTAATAACGATAACCTTTAAAACCAAAGCCACTGAATCCCACTGACTATGACAAACTCATTTCTGACACCAGAACCTCAAACGCCAACGGCCCTACCAAAAATAACCCATTGCCAAAAATAGCCAACTGCTAAAATAGACTTACTAAAAATAGTAAGTCTCTCAAACTGGAGATTCTCTGAAACTCGATCCTGGCACATCTAACACTCTGTGCAAACACCCTACTAATCCTGACCATACCCAAAATACCACTTACTAAAAATAGTAAGTTGACCAAATTGACTCGAACGAAGAGCAGACCTGGTAAACTGAACCTCCAGAATGGAATCCCATC
Source organism: Chamaecyparis obtusa (assembly GCA_027943335.1). Lineage (NCBI taxonomy): Eukaryota > Viridiplantae > Streptophyta > Pinopsida > Cupressales > Cupressaceae > Chamaecyparis > Chamaecyparis obtusa. The sequence continues at coordinate 3,652,250 of BSBK01000790.1, read as the reverse complement.
ACTGGCTCCACCATCTGACCCCTTCTGATCACCTGATTAGCTTGCGAGGGTCGCCAAACCAAGCTAATCCCAAAGTCTGAAAAAAGGGGACATTACATTGTGGGTATGGCAGAGGAGGATAGAGCACAATCCGACACAGGCACAGTTGATGTTGATTATTGTGGCACCTCACATGCGGAGATTATGGCTACTCAGTCATCTAGGACCTACCTTACACGCCTTTGTAGAAGGCGCACAGACTACTCTGAGGCTGAGGCTGAGCTAGAGCCTGAGCCAGACTTGATTTTGTTTACACATGTTTGGGAACATTTGATCATTGATGTCATGGATTTCATGGATTTTATTTACATTTGACAATATTTATAATATTATATATATATATATATATATGTTTTCTATTTCCTTCACTACAATTTATGTTTGTAGTTCTACTTATGTGATGGATCAGGATGTATTATGTATGTGATCAAATTAGCTTCTATTTGAAGATGTTATAGTGTCTTTCAGCTTTATTCAATAATGGGTGCATGAAACAAGTTTTAAATCGTTAAAAATCTCTAAATTTCAAAGGGGTTTTTCATTTTGCCGAGTCACAAGTCGAGTCGGCCTTGCTAAGTCCAAGCCTGGCAACTATGGTTTTAATACATTCTAATTGGAGTGCTCTAGACCTTTCTAGAACAACCGGATATTTAACACTTTACTCCTTCCAGACTGAGGAGGCTAATTCCTCAAAATCAGCAGAAGGCAATGCATGCAGAAAGACTTTCAATTAGTCTAAGGCTCTTTCGACAATTGTATGAGCATCTAGAAAAATTAATAATTGATTCAAACTCTTCAAAATTATATGTCGAGAATCCGAGGACGAATGGCATGAGTCTTTCATTTGATGTTTCTGAACTTGTAAAGCCACAGTGTTGCATGTTTTGGAACCATCAAATCCAGTTTGACACTTACTGGATTCAACTCCGCAACCATTTCTGCTCATCCCAGAGCTAACTGTAACAGCTCTAGCATGCTGAAGAGACTTAAAAGACAATATTCAGCTGCAAATGATGTTGCTGCATTCAAATCTTGCATTTAATACATACAAAAAAACAAAGTTTGCACCATTATTTAGGTATGCATTTATGAAGAAGAAATAATCAAGAAAACGCATCATGTATTCTAATTTAGAATAGCTTAAAGTCTTTTAGTTCTACAAATAGTCGACTGAAATAACTATCTTAACAGAAACATGCAATGTTCTTGAATGATAAATGAAACATTGTTATTGTCTCATCATCAATAACGAGAGTTGATCGCTCTATTGTTAGATGTGAGGCAATTGTCTCCTCCATTCTTCAAATTGTCGGCATTACCCCACAATAGTTGTAATATCCCGGATACTATATTTTATTTTATTTGTTTTATTTCAATAAACAGTAAGGGTTAGCTTCACAAACATTGTAAATGTTATGATGACTTTGCATTTTCCAACATTGAAATCGTACACGCAACAAAACAAAAAAACCATTTTGCCAATTTTCAGCCTTGCAAGAGCTGTCTTCAATACCACAAAATTGGCTTCATGCATCATATAATTCAACCTTCAACTAATATGAATCAAGCTCTTCTGAGGGTGGCCAAGTTGCAAGAGTTTAGGAAATGATGAACAGCCACAGCCCCAAACTACCACGAATTATACCCTAGAATTTGTACAAGCCAGTGTTACCCAGGGACGCGTCCTCGGCCTAATATTCCCCGTCCTAGTACCGGGGACATTTTGGGGACTTGGGGATGGCCAGCGGATGTCCCCATGTACCCAATTGTCAAAATTTTGGTGGGGACGTCACACAAAAAAATCGGGGACTTATGGTCGTACCAGGGACGATCGGGGACGTCGTAGTCATCCCTCGACCGTACCGAGGATGGTTGTCCGTCCCCAATTGTTTGCACATGAAAAAGTAAAAAAATAAATAAAAACTTCAATTTCTTTTGCCTTAACAATTTGTGGACTCCACCTTCCTAAATGCCCTAAAAAGCCAAAAACATGGCTTATATTTGCATCTTCTCCATTCTTTTTAAATGCATAAAATTTTCAAGTTTCTTACTTCTACTCTTTCATTGACAGCAGCAGCAAGGGTTTGAAGCTTTGAGTTGAAGGAGCAACAACAAGGGTCTGTTGGAGTGATTTTACCATCTTAGGAAGCAAGAGCTTGGAAAAGGTAAGTTTAATCATCATTCCATGCTTGCATTTTTCAATTTTTTTCAAAGTTTAAGCTTGAAGTAGTATGATTTTTTTTTATTTTTTGCATTATTTCAGTTCAAGTTCTTTCTTCAATCTCAAAAAACTATAAAAACCAAAATGAGCAACAGTGAGGGTAGTGGTAGTGAGGAAGAATATGGGGATGATTAAAGTCATAGTGTTGAACTTGAAGCTAGTAGTGGGCAGCAACAAACCCAACCTAATATGTCTAAGTGCCCTTCAATAATCATGAGCAAATATCCAAAGGGCTCTTTCAACAAAAAAAAAGCCTCTTCTCCAATATGTCACAGGTAGGGGTCAAAAGAAAAAAAATGCAAGACGGACTAAGGTGTGGGATTGTCATGTTTGTAAGGATGATTTTAGGGGCAGCTATACAAGGGTTAAGTCTCACTTTTTGGGTATTGCATGCCATGGGGTTATAGCTTGTCCAAACTTAACTGAAGAGGAAAGAATAGAGTGCCATAGATTGCATAATGAGGCTGAAATGGGGAAACAATGTTTGACAAGTCCATCACCTACTTTATCAAGTGCACAATCATCTAGGCCATTCTCACCCACTAATACTATCAGTGCTAGTTCTATTGACACAAGAGGAAAGAGGAAGGTGGGTGACAAGAGAAAAACAGTTGGAAGTATGTTTAATGCACAATAATAGGAAGTTACAAAGTCATCCATTGCTAAATTCTTTTTTTTAATGCTGTCCCATTTCATGTGGTATGTTCCTCTTATTTCAAACAAATGATGAAAGATGTAGCCACTATGGGTCCCTCATTCATGCCCCTTGGTGATCATAAGCTACGAACTACCCTCCTACACAATGAGTACTCCAAGATTAGTATGTTGTTTGAGGATATGAGACGGACTTGGGTTAGGACAGACTGCTCTATTGTGATGGATGGGTGGACTGATGTTAAACATCAGCTACTCATCAATATCATTGTCACATCCCCTACTAGTTCATATTTTTTGAAAGCCATATATTGTTCAGGGAAGCATAAAGATGCAGATTTTCAGTTCACCATTTTGAGAGATGTCATAGAGGAGATTGGGCCTACTAATGTTTTACAAGTGATCACAAATTCAACATGTGTGTGCAAATCAGCTGGTTTAATAGTGGAGGGTGCTTACAGCACATCTTTTGGACCCCTTGTTGTGTTCATGCATTGAACAATACATTAAAAGAAATTGGTAAGATAGATTGGGTGAAGCAAGTGGTGTCATAAGCTAGAGAGGTTTAAATGTTCATTTGCAACCATCACACTACATGTGTTTTGATTTTCTAATTATTCAAATTATTTATATTATAGGTATGCCACATACTACATCTTGATGGAGAGGATGCTTGAGGTCCATGAGGCCCTACAATTGATGGTGGTGAATCCAAAGTGGACCCAATGGTCTAGTTTTAGCTCTGCTGAAGAAAGATCTGTTGGCATTAACCGGTAAGGATATAACCAATACATGGCAAAGAGGTGTTGTCATTGATGTCTAAGGATGCAAACATTGTTCAATCAAGAACAAGCAGGAACAGTTATCAATAATAAGTACAAGAGACTGGTTAGGAGACCGATGACACACGGTGAGCAAGAAGAGGTATTGTCTTTGTGACTGATAAAGCTCTAACTGATCATAAGAGCAACCGGTAACCAAAGAAGGTGCAACTGGTAATCAAGCATTCAGATCAGTGACCAATAAAGTATAACCGGGACCAAACCGGTATTGACAGAGAAAGCAGGATTGACAAGTGATGGTTTTTGCATGTGCACAACCTAAAGATATAAACCGATTAGTGAAGATATCATCGAGACTGATGAACTGGGGAAAGTCACAGTCGACAAGCACTTATGTGACTATTTGACCGGGATTTGTTGCACAAAATCCAGACGACTGTGTTATCAAGAAGATTGGTGCAAGGCGCAATTGAAGGTTTTAATGCCAAAGTTTATGGCATTAAAACATGGAGAAATCTTATGTAAAGTAAAGCTTGCGGCACACATCTGACGTTTCCTCTATCAAGCAGAAAAAGCACATGACATGGATCTAATGTTTCCGCAGTGAACTAAAACTCAACTGGGTGATGGATCCAAAGGAGATTTTTGTGGAGGTCATACATGTAAAAATCGGAAAGGGCAAGAAGACTATATTCTTTAGCCTGTGAAGAATACTGTTTGCCTTCATTCTGCCAAAGAAAAAGAGTGAACCTGTACGCTGAGGGAAGCTACGAAAAGGTGAAAAGAAGAAAAGAAGAGTGTGCAAGGAAGCACAACAGTCAAAGGAGAGCATAGGAGAGCATACTTGTGGTGACTGGTGATGACTCTCAATTGAGAAGCACAGCGATCTTATCAGGCTCAGTAAAGCCATTTCAGAAAATCAAACCCTCTATTGCTCTCTAACAATTGCAATAGCAAAATCTCAGTATTTTGGGTGGACATTAACAGGTCCCTTGTATTAAATCCCTAAAACGGGTGACATCTGTGTAGATGTTCTAAGTCCTCTGACAAGGCAAGCTTTAACAGGCGTTATTTCCTAAATCCCTTAACCGGGTCGCATCTAACAGTCATTTGTAATCCTTTAACAAGGAAGGCTCGTAACAGGGCGCACTTCAGAAAAGTGCAAAATTTGTGAGGTTTCCTCACACCGTGGTTTTCTCCCGATTTGGGTTTCCACGTGATAAATCTGGTGGTGTTTATTGCTTGATTGTGTTTATCGCAGACTTATCGGCGATAAGTGAACTTATCACATGGCGACAAAACTTGTATAGTTATCGCCAGTTCAACTTATCGCCGATAAGTTGAACTTATCACTGATATGTCGGCAATAAGTCAGCGATAAGTTGATGACTTATCGCAATTTATCGCACCCGCGCCTGGTTAAAACGCAGACGGCCAGATAAAGTGTCAGTTTGGTTTTTTTTTTAAATGACAGTCATTTTTTGGGAGAAGATAGAAACTAAGAAGGGTTTTGGAGGAGAAAGATCGACATTTGAGGCATTTTAGATCGATTTGAAGTGGATTTGAAGTGGATTCGAAGGGATTTTTCAAGAAAATTCACAAGTTTTCAAAATTCTTTCCTTTTTGTTTTAAAATCATTTTGTCTTGTATCAAATGCATTCAAGTTTATACAAACTATATAATATCATTTCCAATCTACTCTAACTTGTTTTAGAACGTAATGAATAAGATCTAACACCATTTTTTACCAAATTTTGCAAATTTTTCATACTTTTCTCAAAAACTTCATATTTTCTCAAAAATTTCATAACCTTACAAGTTTTTCGGTTTTTTCCTTCAAGTTTCAGCTATGTTTAAACTTATTTAAAGTTTTAAACTAACTTAGTTTGTTTCTAAATTTCTTTGTTAAATTTCTAAATTTGTGCCCTCATTTTGTATGTGACGTGTAGTTTGATTCTTCATCAAAATGGCAAATAGGGATTCCTCTACAACTGGGCCAGCTGCAGGGTCTGCCAGTGCCCCAGTAGACGCATGTCCATCGAGATATGTAGGAAAGCGCCCTAAAGGGTCTAGAGACAAGGCATGGGCATATGCTTTAGAAGGACTCGAATATAATACTGTGATATGCATAAAATGTGAAAAACTAGTTAGTGGAGGCATATCTCGTTTGAAATACCACCTTGCAAGGATCACAAAGCATGACACAAGGGTTTGTGACGCCACCACCCCAAAAATAATGAGAGATGAATGCCTTGCTCACTGTTGGAGAAGAGAAAAAGTTGCAAAGGGAAAGGGCAAAATTGGCCATGAGGGCAGCCATTTCTGAATCGCAAAGTATCTCACAGTCTCATTTTTAAGAATCATTTATTATTTTATAATCACCTCAACAGTTTAGATTTTGCTAAAGCCTATAAGTTTATAACAATGATCATAATGAAATAATGTGGGTTGTGATTTGTGACCAGGTATACCATCCACCCTTAAAGAAGATGAAGCAACACTTGAGGGCATAGTGGGCTCTCATAGTAGCCCATGGATCCGCAAATCTACCTTCTCCTCGCCTTCCAGTTCCGTTGGTTCTAGAAGACCAGCACCATGCTCATCTTCTATAGATAATTTTTTTGTCCCCAGAAACACACCTGGAGCACAACCATCACTAGAGGGTAGTGGGTGGAACAGCGATGTGCATCGGCAAGTTGACATTCAATGTGCTGATTTTGGGTATTTTAACAATATCCCCTTCAATGTTGTAGCAAGTCTCTATTGGCTGAATTTTGTTACAAGAATCACTGTAGCGGGAAAGGGCTACAAGGCACCTACTCCTGCAGATTTGAGTGGGAGGTTAGTTCACTTTTACGGTTTTACAATTTACTTATTGTTGTTGAATGTAATTTTTTTAAACAAAGTTGTGTACTTAATGTTATTTTTATTTTGTTCTTGTAGATTGCTCAAAGATGTTACTAGGGCCAATGATGTGGTAAAAGACCAAAAATTGCAATGGAAACAATTTGGCTGCTCTATACTTTCAGATGGATGGACGGATGGAAGAAACCGTACCATCATCAATTTTTTAGTTTCTTGCAAGGATCAAGTGGTCTTTCTAAAATCCTTGGATGCCTCAGACAAGATAAAGACAGCTGAAACTTTGGCTCTAATGTTAGAACAAGTTGTGATGGAGGTGGGGGTTGCTAATGTGGTGCAAATAATAACCGACAATGCAGTGGCATATGTGGCAGCGGGCAGATCCTCGAAGAAAAGTATAGCGCACTTTTTTGGTCTCCTTGTGCAGCGCATATCCTTGACCTTCTTTTGGAGGACATAGGAAAATTGGATTGAGTGAAATCGATTGTAGAGGATGCAAGAAAGATAACAAAATATATCTACAATCACCCTTGGGTTCTCCACTTGATGAGAAAATTCACCCATGGGAAGGAGTTGGTTAGACCTGCAGCTACAAGGTTTGCAACGATTTTCTTAACATTGCAAAGTGTTCTTAGTTTTTTGAATCATTTGAAGCAAATGTTTGTGAGTCAACCATGGTTAGACTCAAGTTATTCAAAGAACGTTGATGGTCAAAGTGTTGCATACATTGTCTTTGACAACCACTTTTTTTATGATGCTACAAAAATTGTGAAGGTATCTTTGAAACTTCAAAAGTTGAATATTTAATTTTTTTGTATTCAAGAATCAAGTCTTTCATTATTAATTTGGAACTCTAGTCTATAATTAATGATAATCTTTTTCTACTTTTCAATTGTAGCTGACAGAGCCCTTGGTTAGAGTTCTCCGCTTGGTAGATGGGGATCAAACCCCAATGGGGTATCTTTATGAGGCCATAGATAGGGCCAAAGAGGCTGTTAAAAATTACTACACAGGGAACAGCCTAAAACTTGACCCCATATGGGCAATTATTGATAGGTGGAACAATCAGCTCCACCAACCCATTCATGCAGCGGGGTAATTCCTCACCCCTTTTTTTTGCTTCTCTCCATCCTACAGGGATCCCAATGGAGAGGTCATGGAGGGCTTCACTGAATGCATGCAGAGGATGGTACCTGAGGTTGAGGTGAGAGACCTCATTGTGGCCGAGATGGAAGTGTGTCAGAATGCAACAGGCAAGCTATTCTCCTCAGACTGTGCAAGAAGAGGAAGAAAGACTCAAACCCCAAGTACAATATTTGGATTTTTGGTGTCTTTCACATGCATGATAAGTAGATAAAAACTAGGTTACTAAAATATGTTTTCACCTTGCTTTCTAACTCTTTAATATTTATCTTGCAGATGCTTGGTGGCGAAATTGGGGTGGGAATGTCCCAAATCTGCAAAATCTTGCCTTGCGCATCTTATATCAGCCATGTAGCTCATCTAGTTGTGAGCGTAATTGGAGCTTATTTGAGGCCATTCACACGAAGAAGAGGAACAAGTTAGCACAGAAACGCCTCAATGACCTTGTTTATGTGAAATATAACTTTAAGTTGCGCATAAAAAAGGTAGAGTTACCACCAGCAGGACCACTTGATTTGGATGACATAGATCTGTACTGTGATTGGACATCACAGGAGCAACCTTCATTGTTCACAGACAATGACATCTATGATTTGGAGAGGCAGGCTATGGAGGAGGATGGATTCATAGCAGGATTGGATGACATTCAAGAGGATGATCATGAGAGCAGTGAGAGTGAGGAGGATACAGATGATGAGGAGTCATTGCCAGGGTCAGCACCATCTACATCTAGGGTGGAGGTCCAGTCACAGCCAGTTGTACAGAGGGAGGTGGCACAGCCACAGCGGACTACTAGGGCTAGACCCCCTCCCACTCCCGTAGTTTTTACTAGAGCTACTGGAAAGGGGAAGAGGAAGATGTAGACTAGTTTGATATTGTATTTGGCATATGTATTTGCTTATAGTTTTACAAAGACAATTTGTTGTTTTTAGTTTTCTTCAGAGTTTAGACTATCAGACTATGGCTACCAGCCATCAGCATTCCACATGAGGATGCAATTTTGATACATATTTGCATTTATATATATCTAGATCAGCTTGTTTGGTTTGTTTACTCATTTATTAACTCATTAGATGAATCTCCTTATTGAATTTTGCAAAAAAAATGCATTTCTAATTAAATTTAAGTCATTTTTTAAGTTCCCAAGAAGTTCGCCAATAAGTTCCCGACTTATCTTCGATATCTCCCGATATTTATTTTTTTGCCCTCTGCAATAAGTTGTCGATAACGATATTTTGAACTATGGCTATTTCTATGATAGAATTTGTTCTGCTTATAGTTTTAGTTAGATTATATCAGATTTGATTCTTAAGTTTTAGTGGGTGTTGATTCACCCCTCCCCTCTTAGCACCGGTTGGGACCATCAATTGGTATCAGAGTCGAGTTCATTTTCTAAGTTGCTTAACCGCAACAGGGAAAAGATCTAATGATGAGAAAGGAAGGACCCAAGTTTTCTAAGGAAAACTTCACCTTATGGTGCAGCAGAATGAAGCTGTACATGAATACTGTCGGAGATCAATACTAGACTCATGTAATCAATGATTACATTGAACCCACCAGTACCTTGACACCTGATCAACAAAAGATCAGCACTGAACACACAGTTGCAATGGATATGATAGCAAGTATGCTACCTGATCATGTATATCCAGAGATTGAAAAACTGACTACTGCTTACAAGATGTGGGCGAAGCTACAAATTGTGTATGGTGGTGATCTACATGTTCAAAGAGCAAAGGTAGAAAGCCTCAGAGGCAAATATGATGACATGAGGATGAATGAAGGAGAAGATATTGAGCACTATAGCAATAGAATAAAAGAAGTGATGAACTCCATCAAAAGCACTAGAGGAACATTGAGTGAGGAAGATGTGGTAAGCAAGATACTGAAGACGATAAGGCCACAATACGGTATCAAGATCTCAGCCATACAAGAGCTCAGATCAGTGAGCGCGTCTCAAGTCACTCTTGACTCCCTAATCGGTAAGTTGATTGTTTCTGAATTGAGTAATTATGATAACAGCTTACCCATGTTAGAGGTTGTTTTTAAGGCCTCTATGAATACTACTTCCACCAAGAAAGGAAGAGAGACCGGTAATAGTTCTACCAGTAAGTCCAGAAATTTTGTTGAAAATCAACTCTCTGAAGAGATAGAGCAAGATTAGTTTGAAGTGCTCATCACAAGGAGATTTCCAAGAGGAAAAGGGAAGTACAAAGGGAAACTTCCATTAAAGTGTTTTTCTTGCAACAAGATAGGACACATTGCTACAAGGTGTCCAGATAATAAAAATAAAGAAAAGTCCAATCGATTCAAGAACAAAGGAAATGAGTGCTACCTTGTTGAGGAAGGTGTCACGGACAATGAATCTGAAGATTCTGGAGATGAAGAAATTGTCTTTGTTGCAATAAAAGAAGAAAGCACAGTGATAAGTGAAATAGCACTTATCTCAAGATCTCATCAATATGATGACTGGATCATTGACAGTGGATGCACTCACCACATGACTGGTGACAAGAACAAGTTCATCAGCCTGAAGCTTAATGATGGTGGATCGGTGACTTTTGGTAACAATGCTCCATGTGCTATCAAAGGCAAACGCTCAATAGCATTTGGCGATGAAGCTGCATGCGAGGATGTGTACTGGGTGGAAGGACTCAAGTACAATCTAATGAGTGTAGCTCAATTAAACAACAAACAATACATGTTGGAGTTTGGGCAAGGTTCTTGTATTGTCAAGAATCAATCAGGAGCTCACGTTGCCACCGGTAGACAGAGTAAAGGGAACCTGTTCTATCTAGACTCAACCGAGGGGGCTTGCCTCATAGCTATGTCAAAAGGGGAGACAAATAAAATCTGTCTCATAACAAAGGAGGACAACAGTTGGTTGTGGCATAAGAGGCTCTGCCACACAAACTTTGATAGTGTTGTCAAAGTAAGAAGAAGTCAGTCAGAGGGCTTCCTAATATTACAAAACTGGAAAAGGGTATGTGTAAAGAATATCAGTTAGGGAACTAACAGGAACAAGCTTCAGCAGTAAATCTTTTTCTGTTGAAAACGTGTTGGATCTCGTTTACACAAACTTGTGTGGACCTATGAGGACGAAGAGCTACTATGGAGACAAGTACTTCATGCTCTTTGTAGATGATTTTTCAAAGATGATGTGAGCACTCTTAAAGAAAAATCAGAGGCCTTTCACATGTTCAAAATCTATAAGGCTCGAGTGGAGAAGGAGACCGGTAAAAGTTTGAAGTGTCTGAGGTCAGATAGAGGAGGTGAGTACACCTCCCAAGAGTTCACTCATTACTGTGAGAAACAGGGGATAAAAAAGCAGATGTATGCACCGAGAACCCCGCAACAAAATAGATTCGCTAAAAGAAGAAACAGGACTCTGATTGATTGTGCTAGAACTTTGATGATTCAAAAGGATCTTCCCCATCACTTCTAGAGAGAAGCAATAAGCACTGTTGTGTATACACTGAACCAGGTTCAAGTTAAGAAAGGAACCGGTAAGACTCCCTACGAATTGCGGTTTGGTCACACCCCAAGTGTAGGCTATTTCATAATTCTTGGTAGCAACTGTTACATCAAAAGAGATGTGTACTATGGCAAGTTTGAGCCAAAGAGTGATGTAGGCATATTTTTGGGTTATTCTACCAAGAGTAAAGCCTACCGGTGTCTGAATAAGAGGACAGGAAAAATAGTGGAAAGTATCAACGTAAAGATTGATGAATATTCAGAGCCAAGGGAAAAGAACAATCATGATAAATCAGACAATCACCAAGATCATGATGCTGAAAATCATTTGGAATTAAATGAAATGATTGCTGCTAATGAAGAAGAATAGGTAGACAGACCCTTGGAGCAGGGTAATGTACCTGAGCCAGGAAGGGATCAGAACATAAGACCAACTCAGAATGATGAACAGGAAATTGTTCATGACCTCGCTGAAGATATTGCTCAACCAGAAAACGTAGACCGGGATCACCGACCAGTTCTGCCAAGGTATGTCACATATCACTCCACTAATAACATTATTGGTGACAAACATGCTAATATTTTGACCAGGAGAAAGGCTAAAGAAAGTATCTACTTACTTTATAGTATAGAGCCCAAAACCACCAAAGAGGCTCTGGAGGATGAGAATTGGGTCAAGGCAATGGAAGAAGAGATTGAGCAAATTGAGAAGAATGAAACATGGACTCTTGTTCCTAGACCACAGGACAAGAATGTCATTGGGACCAAGTGGGTGTACAGAAACAAGTTAAATGAAGAAGGAAAGGTGGTAAGGAACAAGGCAAGGCTAGTCTGCAAAGGATATGCACAGGAGGCAGGACTAGATTATGGAGAAACCTTTGCACCTATGACAAGACTAGGAGTGAGAATCCTACTTGCTTATGCTGCTCATAAAAGGTTCAAAGTATACTAGATGGATATAAAGTCTACATTTCTGAATAGTATATTGTAGGAGGAAGTATACATAGAACATCCAGAAGGCTTCTCATCCACAGAGAAAAGTGGTATGGTCTGTAAATTGAAAAATGTAATGTCCCCGTTTTTTCAGGCTCTTGGGATTAGCCTATCATGTGACCCTCGTAGGCTGATGAGGATGGACAGAGGGTCTCTTTCAGTGGGCATCTACTTCAGGATTCAGTATGCTTTGGTTTGGCTTTCATTTGGCGTCATTCGGACTTCATTTGCTATAGTTTTGCCACGTTTACTATTTATAGTAAGCTTGATGTTGTTTGAGAAGGATCCTTTCTATTTTTGGAAAGTGCATTTGGTCACATGGGGAAATAATAGGTGTGACTCCTATTTCAAAGGGCATATTAAAAGGATAAGTATTTTGAGAGTTATTATTATTTTGGTGGCCAAATTATTATTAAATCATTAAATGGCTTATTATAAAGTTATAATTTAACTTTATAATTTCACTTAAGTTGAGGGTTGAGTCATCATGGAAAGGGGCCATTTATTTAATTAATTCATGGAAGCCTAAGCCAAGGTATTAATTTAAAGTATTGGAGTAAATGAATTATTAAAAGGAAAAAGTATATCTTTTATTCCACATTGGTAAAAGTTGTGTTTGAGCTCTCACAAGAAAGAATAAAAAGGGACTTGAGAGCTCATTCTAGGATATCCATTATTCATTTGATGAAAATTTTATGAAGTTCTTGGCTATGAGAAATGGCTAGGGTTTGAGGACTGATTCCTCTCTTGGCAATTTGAATCATCTCTGTTTGATAATGAATTTTGCAAACAGAATTCTGAGAATACAATTCTAATTCTGGAAATTCAATTTGCTACTGAGGTAGAGCAAATTGAATTAACTTCTCTACTATGTTTACTGTTATTGAGAAGTTGTTTGAATGTTTGGTCTTCAAGTTGGAGAAAACATCAAATTCTTTGCAAGTTTTGAAGCGCTGGATCGAATTTACATGGTATATCTGCAGATTTGTTCTGAGCAAGAGTATTGGGTGAACAGTACAGATTTTATTTGCTGTCGTACTGTTTTTTATTAGTGTCGTACAATTAAATTAAGAGCTGGGAGCTGTTATTGGTGTTGAAGCCCTTTCCTTGGCTGCGTTAATGATTGGTAAAGGGCTGCGTTTTATTTTAAGGCTGGAGTTACCCACCTAGGAGTGTCATGTCCCTCTATTTGAGGACCCTCGGCGAGATCCTCATCTTGTTTTGTAGAATCCCTAAAATAGGAAATGACAATAATAAAACTCAATTAGAAGGATGAGAACAATATAACTAATGTATTATATAATTTATAATAATATATTAATTAATATAATATTAAAATAGTATAAGTTATAATACAATAATAATATTGAATATATAATAATCGAAATATAAAGGTTGATATATCGAACATTAATATTATTATAATATGATATAATAATATAGGTATCAATAATATGATATTATTATATATTAATAATAAATTGATGATATATCATAAATTAACGATGATATATTAATATAATAACAATTAACAAATAATAATATATGATTATTATCAATAGGTAATAATAATATATTGTTAACATATTATTAATAAATAAAATGTTAATATCATGATTAAATACTATTAAAATATTAGTAAATAAATATAATTATGATTATAATAATAAAAGGAAAATAAGATAATCTATTTTGAATATAATTATATATTATTAAAATACTAATATAATAATAACATATTTGAAATGATAATATAATAATATTATATTAATGAATCAATGAATAATAAAATAACGAATATAATATAGAATATTAATATTATAAATTAAATATATTACAAACAAAATCTAATCAATACATATTATAATAATTAGACAGCAATATTATTAGCAGCGATTATGTAAACTAAAAGATAGAAATTGTTTAAACTAAATAATGAGTAGGAAGAGATCCATTATGAAATGGCGTGACTCAATAAACTCAAGTTATAAGAACAGGTTCGAATACATTCAAGAAGGCAGGCAGGAAATATAGAATACACGGTATTGTAATAAAAGAATAACGGTGACAGCGGTAAAGGATTAAAATCAGAGAATAAAGGAAACCGATTTGGGGGACATCCATCGTAGATAAACTCAACTCTAGCAGCATTGGAATTGTCCTCTACCCTGCACAACACTCCTGTCAAATTCATCGAACCATATTGGTGACAACTCATCTGGGGAGGCTTTAGTCCACAGAGGTTTGGCATCGCAAATAACCAATTCCATCATATGGTTGAGTATACCATAGAAGCGGTGATCATGACCATAGTAAGCTATCGTATGGATTGCACTAGATACAATCAACCAAAGTAGTTCGATAATATATTAGAATGCACCAAAGAATCACAAAGGAATGGTTATCGTCATGGATCACACACAGCTATTGAACATTTGAGGAGCCTGATGAATATAATAAAAAGGTAATCTATATGTGTATGGGAATATTGCGAGGAGACAATCAGATTTGTATTACACATTTATCACTGCCGTTCAATAGAATAAAGAAGTCATTCATAACAGAGAATTGTAGAAAGGTCGATGCCTCTAAGTGAATGAGGAGGAAGTAAATATGTATGGTACTGATTTCATAAAAGAATCATTAAGAAATTGAATCATAAAATCAGTGAATTAGATAAAGGACCAAGGATACACAGAAAAAGCAACATATATATAATAATTCACATCTAGTCCATAATTCTGTGGCTATATTAGGAACATCCAAAATTTGTTTGATATAATTATTCCTGTTAGAAGAATTTATTATCCTTGATAGGAATATTGATAAGACAAATCATTTGCCCATATATTGTTGATCGAGTTGAAGTAGAAAGGATATTGTGCATATCTTCCATTATATACTTCATTTGCAAGAATTAGAAAAGTTAAGTCTGAAGAAATAAAAGAAATTTGTCTCAATACCAAGAGGGGACATTACAAGGAGCTGCATGACTTCTTCAGGCAGCTGCATCTCCTTTCCTAGGGTGCTGTGTTTCTTTTCTTGAGGGTTGGTTTAATCATTAGCAGCTGGCGTCAATCTTTCCTTAGCTGCGTTCCAGTCTTGTGTGGATTCGATAGCAATCAGTTGGATAATAAGGTGCCTTCTAATATGTATATTGTTCATTAATCCTTGCAAGTATTGGAATTGTTATTTGTGAACTTGGAAATACAATAAATTTACTGCTGTTATTATTTCAGAAATTAATGCAAGTATATAAGCTGAATATAATCGTATACACTTTGAAAATGTTGTATTGAATTTGCTATTGGTTCAATTTCATGAGTTGGAAAATTCATCAAAGTCATATATGTGTTGAAAATACAAAACAACTTGCAATTATTTTGAGAAAAGAGCCAATTTGCAATAGAGAGTCAGTCGGGCTCTTTACAAAAAAGGCACTATATGGGTTGAAACAAGCCCCAAGGGCTTGGTATGAAAGGTTACATTCATACCTCCTGACCATAGGACTCACAAGAAGAGGAGATAACAACAATATGTATCTCAAGACTGGCAAAGAAGGGAACCTGGTTGCTGAAATATTTATGGATGACATCATCTTTGGAGGAGATGACAAAATGAGCAAAGACTTCGCTGAGGAGATGAAGAAAGAATTTGAAATGTCCATGATTAGAGCCATAAAATTCTTCATTGGATTGCAAGTCCATCAGCTAAAAAAAGGTATTTTTATTTCTCAATCCAAGTATGTTAAGAAAATATATTAATCCTTTGGGCTAGAAGAATCCAGACCGGTTGGCACACCAATGATAACTAACTGCAAGTTATCAAAGGAGGAGGATGCAAAAGAAGTTAACGAGACATTGTATCGGTCAATGATTGGTAAGTTATAGTATGTTGTGCATAGAAGACCTAATATTGCATATGCAATAGGCATTGTAGCCAGATTCTCTGCTAACCCAAAAGAGACACATTTAATAGCAATGAAGAGAATCTTCAAATGCCTAAAGGGTACTGAGGAGTATGGTCTATGGTTTCCTCACAAAGGAGGTTTCAACATAAAGGTATGCATTGATGCAGATTGGGCTGGTAACATTGATGACAGAAAGAGCACAAGTGGAGGTGCATTCTTTCTTGGAGAAGAATTGGTCATGGACGAGTAAGAAGCAGAACTGCATTTCACAGTCCACAGCAGAAGTTGAGTATGTTGCTGCTACAATTAATTGCACACAGGTGATCTAGATAAAACAGACATTGGAAGGAATCCAAGAACAGGTACTTGAACCGATTGCAATCTACTGTGACAACACTAGTGCAATAAATATATCTAAGAATCCTTTCATGCACTCAAAAACAAAGCACATTGCTATAAAGTATCACTATCTGAGAGAGCAAGTGCAAAATAAAGAAGTGAAATTGGAAAATGTTCCCACGAAAGAACAGGTTGCTGACATATTCACAAAGCCTTTACCGAAGAGTACCTTTGAGTATCGCAGAGGGAAATTAGGGGTAGTGCCCCTTCTTGATCTTCAGTAATAGGACAGAGCTGTTCATCAATCCTTTGAGCTTCAACAGAGGACTCAGCCTCATCTTAATTGGATTGGTGAAAAAGGACTGCTCCTCGAAGGGGGAGCAGATTTCAAAAAAGGTAGTCATTTGACTAGCCTTTGGCATTATTGTCAAAGGGGGAGATTATGACCAGTGAAGACGAAGGATCAAAAGTCTGTAACCGGTAAGTGTGTTTTTCCATCAATGCCAAAGGGGGAGATTGTTGGCATTAACCAGTAAGGATATAACTGGTATATGGCAAAGAGGTGTTGTCATTGATGTCCAAGGATGCAAAAATTGTTTAATCAAGAACAAGCAAGAATAGTTGTCAATAATAAGTACAAGAGACTGGTTAGGAGACCGGTGACACACGGTGAGAAAGAAGAGGTATTGTCTCTGTGACTGATAAAGCTCGAACTAATCATAAGAGCAACCGATAACCAAAGAAGGTGCAACCGGTAATCAAGCATTCAAATCAGTGACCAATAAAGTATAACCGGGACCAAACCGGTATAGACAGAGAAAGGAGTTACAAGTGATGGTTTTTACCTATGCACAACCTAAGGATATAAACAGATCAATGAAGATATCATCGAGACTGATGAACCGGGGAAAGTCACAGTCGACAAACACTTGTGTGACTATTTGACCGGGATTTGTTGCACAAAATCCAGATGACTTTGTGTTATCAAGAAGATCAGTGCAAGGTGCAATTGAAGGTTTAATGCCAAAGTTTATGGCATTAAAACATGGAGAAATCTTAAGTAAAGGAAAGCTTGCGGCACACATCTGTTGTTTCCTTTATAAAGCAGAAAAAGCACATGGCGTGGATTTGATGTTTCCGTAGTGAACTGAAACTCAACTGGGTGATGGATCCGAAGGAGATTTTTGTGCAGGTCGTGCATGTAAAAAGCGGAAAGGGCAAGAAGACTATATATTCTTCAGCCTGTGAAGAATATTGTTTGCCTTCATTCTGCCAAAGAAAAAAAGTGAACTTGTATGATGAGAGAAGCTACGAAAAGGTGAAAAGAAGAGTGTGCAAGGAAGCACAACAGTCGAAGGAGAGCATAGGAGAGCATACCTGTGGTGACTGGTGATGACTCTCAATTGAGAAGCACAGCGATCATATCAGGCTCATTAAAGCCATTTTAGAAGATCAAACCCTCTATTGCTCTCTAACAATTGCAATAGCAAAATCCCAGCATTTTGGGTGGACATTAACAGGTCCTTGCATTAAATCCCTTAACTGGGTGACATTTGTGTAGATGTTCTAAGTCTTCTATAACAAGGCAGGCTTTAACAGGCGTTATTTCCTAAATCCCTTAATCGGGTCGCATCTAACAGTGCGTTTGTAATCCTTTAACAGGGAAGGCTCCTAATAGGGCGCACTTCAGAAGAGTACAAAATTTGTGAGGTTTCCTCACACCGTGGTTTTCTCCCGATTTGGCTTTCCACGTGATAAATCTGGTGTTGTTTATTGCTTGATTGTGTGATAGTTATTTCTGTGATAGAATTTGTTCTGCTTACAATTTTGGTAAGATTATGTCATATTTGATTCTTAAGTTTTAGTGGGTGTTGATTCACCCCTCCCCTCTCAACACCAGTTGGGACCATCAAGATCAGTCAAGCTAAAGATCCTTGATGACAGTTGGTGGGGCAATGAGGTAAGTTGCTGATTTTATTTAAAAATTAATATTAAATGTTGTCTTTAGATTGCTGATTTTTTTACTATATTAAAATTTCTAATTTTGATTATACAATACTTTCAAATTGTTTGTTTGCATTTTGCAGATATCTTTGTGTTGTCATCTCCCCTATTGTAGATGTCATTAGATATGCCGATACAAACTCTCCTAGTCTTGGAGAGATATATGAGACATTTGACAGTATGTTGGGGAAGATAAAAAGAACAATTGCATCTAAGGATCCCACTTTGGGGTTTTATGAGGAGCATATTAGGCCCATTGTGACGTGGAGGTGGGACATAATGAATACCCTGCTTCATATGGCAGCCTACGCTCTAAATCCCAAATGGTATGCAAAATTGGATGAAAAGAAGCCTCTGTGTATTGATGCGGAGATATTAGATGGCTTCTCAAAAGCCATTGATAAGATGTTTTCAGAGCGAGAGGCTTCCATACTTCGTGCACAGTTCCTTAACTTCACAAACCTCCATGGCCCAAACTTGAGTAAACCACAGAAGTGGTTAGACAGAGTCACATTGGCACAGAAAGATCCTATTGGGTGATGGACATGGCATGGGAGAGATACACCACAGTTGAAAGTGCTTGCCATTCGCCTCCTTGTACGGGTTGCTAGTCCCTCTGCTACAGAGAGGATTTGGTCTGCATATGGCTTTATCCACTCCCTCAAGAGGAATAGACTTACCTCTAAACGAGTGGAGAAGCTAGTGGCGGTGCATAGTGCTCTTCAACTTTAAGATTGTCAAACTCCAGAGTATAGGCAAACTCTAGCATTACGGTGGGATGTTGACCCTGAAGATGTGGCCCAAATTGATGAGGAGGAGATAGCACCAGGATTGGTTGGGGTTCAATTAGATGAGGATGCACTTGCAATGGACCATAACAGTGACGATTCAGATGACTCTAATTCTGGTGCAGAGTTCGCTGAATTGGAATAGGAGCAGCAGTGTGCTTTGTTTTAATGTATTTTGATTTTTATATTGAACATGAAATTATATGGCAGCACTTAGCCTTTGGGCATTTTGGTTTTGTATGTTAAACTTATTTAAATATGATATTTTTTGTTATCACATGCTGATGCATATATGATATTGGCATTGGACAATGAATTCCGATTTCCGAATTTTGAATGCATATTGTGTTTTGAAACAATGAAATTTTGTAAACTTGTATGTTAAGGTTCTATGATGTTTAAATGCATGCTTTATCCATATTTTCATATGAATGTCATGTATATTTGCAAATTTTCCTATATTTTATATAGTCGTCCCCTCGCCGTCCCCAACCTTGGCAAAAAAATTTGTCATCCCGGAAACTCGTCCCCCCATCCCCTGCCGTCCCCGTCCCGGAAACTCGGGGTAACCTTGATACAAGCAATTCTGCCTCAAAAGAGTTGTATATTAAATATGAATCACAAGTCTGAATCACAACACTTTAGGCATATAAGAATCACCCAACTGAACTAAATGTTATGAATAGCACCCTCTAATGAAATAATCAAATTGCTTACGTTATGAATTGCAGTGCTTTAAATCACCAAAGTTGGCAGCTAAATGATTTGATTTGATTAATATGAGTCAATGTAGACTTGAATATGAATTGACACTGTATAAGATTCATTGACCACTACAATCTTGAGAAGGATTGACTCGCTGGTATGAATATGAAGATCTCTTGAAACCCAATCACCATAATTTCCATTTGCTTGTCACTTTGAAGCTCATATCCAATCCCTTGGTGAGATTGTCCCAAATCTAAATAAGTGGTTTTTGTCCACTAATCTAGTGATGGTAATCAGAGAGTTTTCACCTTCCAATTTCAGACTTAGAGGGATTATGTCTTCAAGTTACTTGAACTGAAGTCTAATGCTCCAACAAGGAGTAGAATTAAGCTGATAAAAAATTTCATCAATGTATTCATTCTTCTCCTTGCTTGGCCTCTCTTAACTAGAACTTTCCTCAAAATTTCCTCAAGAAACATAACTCTTCAAATGAACCTTGATTATTTGACAGGAATTATTATTCAGAATTTCATAATAAAGCTAAAGCACTCTTTCTTGTGACACTATGACCTTATTTGTATGATAGGTATTTGGGCCTGTCTTGGTTTAATTTTTAGGAGGGGACATTACAATAGTTGTGTAAGTCTTCTGCTGATATGATTTTGTTTGCTCTTTGTAGACCTTGTAGTTTCATTATGTACTTTGGTCACGATGTTGTTCAGCGTTGACAACATCATATGTGTGAACATGAGCTGTGGCAATTGCATGTTACAATTGGAACGCAAAAAATTTGCCCATCCATGCTTTTTCCATTAATGTCCTAATCTAAAAAAGTTGGGGCGGTACAAAATCACATTGCCAATTTTTTCATCCAATAAGTGGCATGATTCCCAATGCTGATAGTTTTTTTCTACTCGCATGATTCCCAAGTCCAATTTAAATGCCAACAAACTGCAATTTTTTCAACTATTTTTTTCAATTCACTTAAAAATACTTGTATTTTGAATTTTCCATCTAATTTATTGCAGATTTGGATTTTACAGAAGTAAACTAACATAAAGTAACATTGGATCAATCAGGGTGCATTTAAGGGCATTCGTTCTTCAGTGAATATCTATTCCCTTTTTTTCCAGCTAGCACTTAATTAGTGATTTATGGTCTCCGCACCTACTCCTTTTAAGGGCTTTGCAGCTTGATTAAAAGAAATGAAACTATGAAAAAAGTGCATGCACCATGATGGCCCATGTGGCCTCACTGCCCTTGATTTGGGCTTGGTATACTACCAATGTCTCTGCCTTTTGACCCTACCTTTGATATCTTGATAAATAGCACGCCAAGGACATTACTCCCAAACTCTGCGACTCCACAAAACCTTCTGGTTTTAAAAAACAGAAAATAAAATAATGTTTTGGGTTGCACTGGATGGAAAATGCAACAATTGTTTCCTTCATTTGACTTGAATAACAAAAATAGCATCATTGATTTTATGTACTCCAGAAGATCAACTTGCAAACTTATACTAGACAGACAATCAGAGAAGAATTAGTTTCATACCATGCATGTTATAATGGTTGCTATTTACAATAATACAATAGGCAGTGATCATGTGAATTTGTGAAGGATGAATACAAGGTGAATGAGTAGATAAACTGTCTTTCGAAAACAAGGGTCAGGCGAAACACCCCAAAGAAGAAGGCTTTGAAATTATCGAAGAATGAGCAATGAAAATTACTGAGGTGCATATATCATGAACTTAATGTATTTGATTCACTTGGTAAATGTATATTGATAAATTATCAATAGGAAGGCAGGCAGTAGCAACAAAGTGAAGGCATATATAGCCGATTCAAGCCATATGTACAATTTAGATAATATTTGTCAAACTGGAGACTTGCAGCTAGCATGTTTGTTGGTGTATCGTTACAAAGACACAACTTTGATAACGCTTTAAGGTACAAAACCCATCTTATGGTTGAAAAGTGAAAAATCGAAGAAAGCAAGAAATTGTTTACATACCATAAAATATCACTCGAAAAGGTTGTACAAAATATGCCTAGAAGACTATCCACAGGAACCATAAGATCACACAGAGAAATTGTTCCAATATGGTTCCATGAATCTGGTTCCATAAATTCGAGACGATTCAAACAAAATGTTTTTCCAGTAAGGATAGGATCATTATTCGAAGAATCCTTTAGCAATGCATTTTCTTCCATTTCTAAATCATTAACCTCTTCTTTTATTTGGCCATCAGCGGAATTTACTTTTTCCTCGTGGTTCTCTGTATGTATTTCCTTCCATAATGCATCAATCTCCTTAAAATTTGTTTCCCGGGCTGTCATTTTGCCATCATTTGAATGACAAAACTCTTGCACAATATTATTACTTTCTCTTAAAGATGCCCGTTTTTCAAAACACGTTTCGTCTTCCCGTTCTTCATTTGAAGGACGTAAGGCAGCTTCAGGGGAGAGCCTGTTCAAATTATTCCCTGCAATGAATTCTTCTTGAGCATTTATGTAACTAAAAGCATTCTGTCTAGTTACACTGATACAAGGTCGCTTCTCTTCTGTTGCAAAAGAGTCCCAATTCGACATGGACATTTTTTGTTGACCATTTTTATCCGCACATTCTGAAGTAACTTTCTCGCATATATTATCAATGACAAGTTTATCAACATTTGTTGCTCCTTTTTCAGTGCGTATCTTCTTATCGATAAACGGATTCTTCTCTGATATTTCTTGCAAAAATGCAATTCTCCCCTGATCATACTTTCCCACTACATCCTTTTGCACAAACCCTGGATCTAAGCTATCCTGTCTACCTACGTTTTTCAAATCGTCACTTTTAGGGGATTGACTTATAGCAGATGGTTCTTGAATATCGTGGCTTTTATTCCCTGTTTGTTGGCCACCAATATTAACATTATTCAAAGCTGGCATGACAGAGTGCGCCAGCTCCTCCACCACAAAGCCAAGAGATGGTCCAAAAGTGGGATGAAGGGAAGGATGAGAAACGAGAGAAACCTCGTCCCCACTACGCAAAGCCCTGCAATGCCCCGCCTTCATTAGCTTTCCATTCACATACATCCCATTCGCCGAGGGTTTCACATATTTAATCATTGAAACCTCCTCCTCATTACAAGTGGAACAATACAGCATTTGTTCTATACTATTTTGAAATAACGTAAAATAGTCATCTGATATTGTTCCATCAACAACGAAGAGTTTACTTCGACCTAGCGAGAGAGATTGGCAATAGAGTTGGCAGTGCTGCCTGCTTACCCGTGTGTCTTCAAAAATGACATCACAGCTGCTCTTAGACCTGCCAAACGTATACATTTTGCCTGGAATTATTTTTAATTGGGTGCAGATAGTATTTGCAGAGAACATGGGAACGCTTAGAGGGCGCAATACATAAGCATGACCCCGCTCTTTCTGTTTCTGTTTCTGTTTCTTCCATTCTTGTCTCTGCTCACATTCCAAGATGCTGCCTTTTTTGGGCGAAGAAGATAAGAAGCGGTTGGCCATTTCCCTGCTCGACATGGAGGAAAGGCACGCACTATTATACTAGTGCTGTTATCTCCTCATACCAATCTCCTTAACTTGCAAGCATGCCTGAGCGAAGCTTAAAAAAAGGAAAAGAGAGTTGAAGCACAGGTTGGTTTTAGATCGCAACATTTTACTATCTTTAGATTTTTTATTAAAAAAAAATAGAATATAGGGAAAAGACCCAATTACCCACAAGTCCCAACTATTAGTTTGGGTGCTGGATATTGGGGAATTAGATTTTCCTATAATGTCAATTTCATGTTTGTGTCTATTCAAAAAATTGGAATTGGAATTTCGAAATTTTAATTTTGCCTCTAAAATGGGCATTTCATCTTCCACTCAAATAGGTGGAATTGGAATTGGAATTTCGAATTTTAATTCCAATTTTTATAAAACTAAATTTAATATTTCGTGGGATCTGTGACTATAAAGATGTATATTATATTGCTATAAGGATGTATATATATACATGTGTGTATATACATATGTGTATATATACACACTTGTATGCATGTGTGTGTGTGTGTATACACACACGTGTGTATACACAAACATGTACACACATGTGTGTATGTGTGTATATATACAAATATGTGCATATGTGTATACATGTGTGTATATATACATATGTATACACATATACACACATGTGTGTATGTGTATATATACACATATATGCATGTGTATATATACACACATGTATGTGTGTATATATACAGACATGTACACACCATATTTAAAGAAATTAAAATAAAGAATTAAAATTCCTTATGCATCTTCTTAGTCATCTTTCGGGTGAACCAAACAGGTCAGCCCATATTTCGGAAATCATTTTCAAGATTTGTATCTTCCAGAATTGCAACATCTTCCAGAATTGAGTGGAATTGGCATTTGGTATTCCAGCACCCAAACGGGCCTTATAGTTTGTGTCATAGATATCTTCAATTACTACTTTTAAAAGAGTCCAAAAAATAAAAACACATGTATTAATAGCCGATCACACATGTACTAATAGCCGATCATTTTTTAGGTTTTTTAGTTGGTGATTGGCCCATTTGTGCACCACTATTGAGACATTTCATAAAGACTATTGGGACATTTAGCCACAAGTACTGCATTTTTTGAGTGAGTGACTATTGGTGCATGAACATAGCAGGTATCAGGCGAGCATTTTGAAATGGTATTTTCAGGCCACTTTGCGCTCTACGACCCTTGTAGAGAGATCAATGAATACCCAAAAGCTGAAACCTTAACTTTAAGCACTTCACTCGCCTACAGAGGTACACCAAAAAAATTGGCAAAATTTGACTTACGGTTTAGGAGTTCTAGGTGCACGAAGTTAGCCCAGACGGCTACTTGGTGTTTTCCCCTATAAGGGGATGAGGCTTTTGTTACTTTGTAGACTTTGAAAAAAAGGTTGGCACAACCCAAAAATCAGAATTAGTGAGGGAATGTCAGAGTGCTTTAATAGTGATATTGGCATCAAACAAAGTTGTTTGCTTTCCTCAATATTTGGATTGTACATTGATAAGCTAGAAGAGTGGATAGAAAAGATTAGTTGGGAGGGAAGGCAGCTTACCAAGCACATAATAAAGTTATTCTTATATGCAAGTGATCCTATATTAATTGCTAAAATAGCTCATGGTTTTAGAAACACTCGAGGGTTCTTGAAACCTTTTGTCAAGATGTTGAGATGCAATTGAGCACTAGCAAAACCAAAATAATGATCTTCTCATTGTGAAAAAAAAAGGAAACAAATTAACTCTCTCTTTGAAGGCAACCTATGGGGAGGGAAATCATAGCATTTAAAGCACCTACAAAGAGATTGGGGGATCCAACCAAAAAAGATCCTACTCTCTACTCTGTCAAGAAAGAAAGACAAAACATGATAAATGCATCATAACATAATCAAAACAAATCAATTCAAATATCACCCAAATTTCGTCCTTGATTCTCTCTTCTTTGTAATTGTAGGCTCTCATATTTGCTCATTGATATGATAGCACAAAGATTTGAGAATTGTGGTTCCAAAAATTATGAAGAATCACCTTCATTTTATAGAATTCAAGATTACAATGGGTAGTTTAGATTAAGAGGCACTGACTGATGATGAATGACTAGGATTGATTGAGACAAGACAAATAGAGCAAATGACCGAGACTGATAGATAATTGACTGACTGCATGACAAAAGACTAAATATAGAAGTGATAGCACGAATAGAAGACTAATTTGATTAAAGAGTCGAATTGTTTGTGAAAATTGTGGAGGTGCAATTAGAAGAATATAATTATCATTAAACTATTAAATATTCATTTAGCATGAGAGGAAATAAGTAAAATAAATATTTTATTTATTTTTAGCAGAATTAGTTAGCTTTGGGAAAATAGAATAATTAAACAAAATAATTATTTATTTAATCATAAAAGGAACTATTAGTAAATCAAATAATCAACAATAATTATTTATCTATGATGACAAGAACAAGAAAGGTTAATTAATTAAATAATAATAATTCAATTAAAATTGAGAAAAGGAATCAATTAAATAATTAAAATTATTTAATTAATATTTAAAGGAATATTAGACAATTAAATTATTCTAATTATTCTAATTATTAGAGTTTGGAGGGAAATGATTATTTGAATTTAGAAGAAAGTTACAAATTAATTAAAAGTAATAAATATTATTTAATTAATTAAGACAAATATTGTTAAAAATGTCACTCACAAGTAGTGGGACAAAGTTGTCTATATTTTGCCCTCTTTGAGACATTGCGATTTTGGATGTTTTTTTTATATTAAAAGCAACAAAAATAGGGTGTTGTCCTTTTATAACCAGCCTAGAAGGCTAACAATTCAAAACACTAAAGAACCGTGTTAACAACACTCTAACAATATAAAAAATCATCACTAACAAAATGATGAAGCCACCACAATCAGCTAGTATTAATCTTACCATCTAATATAACCAAGC
Source organism: Chamaecyparis obtusa (assembly GCA_027943335.1). Classification (NCBI taxonomy): domain Eukaryota; kingdom Viridiplantae; phylum Streptophyta; class Pinopsida; order Cupressales; family Cupressaceae; genus Chamaecyparis; species Chamaecyparis obtusa. Next base: position 3,625,810 of record BSBK01000790.1, on the reverse strand, counting down.
TATTAATGGTCTTATAAATATACCTACCATCTAAGCTAACAGAACTATAAATAGTCTAATGAATAACCCATATAGGGTCATACCTAACTAGCAACATATAGTTGCTAATAGTCTTAATAATAAACATAAACATATATAAATTAAACATCATGCAATTACGACCATTATCAGTAGGAAAACACAAAACACCTGAGAATTCGTTCTTGCCCAACTCATTAATCTTGCAACCAACTTGTATACTATACTGATGCAAGAGCATCTTGGGTTCCTAGTAGTTTTGCAGGATTGCCTTATGGATTATTGGAATTCCTTGTTCTGGGTAGTTTTCTGAGATCTTGAATGCAATCGAGTTGTATGGATCTTGGATTGGAGTGGTGAGAAGGGTTTGTTCATTGGTGTCCGTGGATGCTATGTTTGTGATCACACCTCTTCAATTTGTGTGGTTTGGGAGATATGGCTTATTCATTGCTGATTAGTTATGTTCTTCCTGTCATCGGTTTAGTGTTGGAGATTGTAGCAGAGATTGTCGTACAATTGGTGATCGTTTGGTGTTAGCATGTGTGGTAATTGATCAGGGTTATTCAGACTCGTGTGGATCTATGTCTTGGATTGTGCGTCCTTATGCTCTATTGTGGTGATCGATGTTTCCATTTGGGTCTGGTCCTATAATGGTACCTATTCTAACAGTCAAAATGGCAAGATCTAGTTTACGGTGGAGTGTGGTTGAGTGTGGTGCATTATTCGAGGTTCTTGAGTTCGTGTCTGACTTCCTTGTGTGAGAACATGTCATGTTATGTTCATTGGTGGTTGTTCTCATGGATTTGGGTCCTAACCTATCTGTTGGTAGACCGTTTTCTTGTTCTTGGGGATTGTGATTGGATAAGCCAACTTGTGGCTAACGATCTTGTATTTAAGTTGGGTAGTGGTTCAATTTTAAGAGACAAGTGGCATTTGAGGAAGAATAGCTTGGATAGATTGAGATGTAGATCTGAGTTTGCTTTCTTTGTACTGTCCATAATTGGGAAGGCCTGACAGCTCAACATGTTGCATGTAATCTAATGTTTTCCTGATAATAAAGAGTTGTTATTTGGTTGCATCTTACTTTATTTGTGATTTTCGTTGTGTTGATTCTTGTTGCATGATTAGTCATCTCTTATAGAGACTCATCGGTCTTGACTGCATCAAGTGGTATCAGAGCATGGTTTGATCTTATGGTGGTGTGAAAGATTGTTGTTCCTGAGCTTGTGATCCTTTGTGTGGTTTGTTGTGGGGTAGTAGAGTGTGGATTTGACCTACTATTGCAGAGGATTTTCTCAAGGATGGATCGGTGGAGAGTTGTTCATGTTTGTGAACCTGGGATGGAGGTAAAACCCTTGAAGAATCCCTTTGTTGGTGAACCGATCACTGAGTCAAGGCAGTTTGCAAAGATGTTCAGTAGATTGTCGAGTGAGAGGCAGTTAGAATCTTACAACCAGATCACCGATTAGAGGCAATTGTACCTTGGGAGAGAAGGGAAGAACTTGTTGAAGAATATTGATCAGTAGGTGGATGATGTGGTATTTAGCCGACTTGAGAAGAGGATGGAAGATATTTTTTATAATCTTGAGGAGATTAGTAGGTTGAATTATAGTTGGCACTTACTAGTTTAGAAGAAGATTGTTTGTCCAGTTAAGAGCCTTGTTATGAGAAGAAGGCAAGTTAGGGTTGTTGTTGCTGAAGTAAATCTAGTGGAAGTTAACTTTGACCTTTTTGAGGTTAAGGTGGTAGATGAAGTTTTTTTTCATGATCAGATGATTGGATCTGATGTGAAACTTGCTAAGCATCTTGTTGTTGTTAATAAGATTGTTGGAGATGTTGAGGAGGTTGATGTTGTTGAAGTTGGAATTGAGATTCCTTTGGCTGGAGATGATGACCTTGATGAGGTGGTGGAGTCTGATGTTGTTTGCAGTATGGGAGTTACTTCTGATGAGACTCTTTTTGTGTGTTGCAGACTAACTTGGTTTAGTTGAAGGGTGATCTATTGTAGAGATCACTTGGTGGATGTGAGAGTGTGTGTACTGATGGAATTGTTGATTAGTATGAGGTGATGAGGGATAGGGTTTTCATTGGTAATGATGATCTTGTTGTGGGTGATGATTTGCAGATCTGGTTTGTGGGTCTGTTGGTGATCAATTTGTTGCTAATGTTTTGTGGTGTGGATGTTGGCCGATTTGTATGGTGTGTTGATTAGTTGGTTGTAGAGCATAGGTTGCATGTATGTCGGTTTGGCTTCATGCATTTGAGGATTGGTAAATTAATGGTCAAGCTGAAATTATGTTCTTATTTTCTTTGTGGGATCAAAGTGTGGGATACACTTTTCTATTAACCTTGGGTGTCTGATGCAAGAGCATCTTAGGTTCTTGGTGGTTTTTCATCTTCTTAGAGGAATTGCCTTGTGGATTGTTGGAATTCCCTATTCTGGGCAATTTTCTGAGATCTTGAATGTGGTCGAGTTGTATGGATCTTGGACTAGAGCAGTGAAAATGGTATGTTCCTTGGCGATCATGGATCTTATTTTTTATCACACCTCTTCAAGTTGTGTGGTTTGGGAGATATTCTTTGTTCCTTTCTGACTGGTTGGGTTCTTCCTATCACTAGTTCAGTGTTGGAGATTGTAGCAGAGATTGTTGTGTGATTGGTAATGGTTTGGCGTTAGCGTGTGCAGTCATGTATCATGGTTGTTGGGACTCATGTGGATCTATGTCTTGGATTGCACATCCTTATGTTCTATTGTGGTGATTGATGTTTCCATTTGGGTTTGCTCCTATAGTGGTACCTTTTCTAATAGTCAGATTGGTGAGATCTGGTTTATGGTGGAGATTCTTGAGTTGTGATTATGTGTGGTGCATTGTTCGAGGTTTTGAGTTTGTGGTCAAATTCCTTGTGTGAGCTCACACCATGTTATTGTTGGCATATTCAAGTTGTCATTGGATAATTTTAAAGCAAACATCAATCCCACCAGTAAACTGGTAGACTAATCATACTCCTTAATATGTACCGGTAGACCAAACAGAGTATATGCACCAGTAGACCAAACAAAATATCTACAATCGGTCTTATAAAACATATAGGGGATGTATAAACAGCTGAGTATAATATTGATACCAGTTGACTGCATGATAATCCATACCGGATTATGCAGAGTTGTCTCAATTAAAACTGGATTATACGGAGCATTCACAGTTAGAACTAGAGTTAGCTTTTTAACTGGAGTTAGATTTATTTCTATGCAGATGTTTCAAGGTAGACTCAAGATCATTTTGCAAGATCTTTGCATGCATGATTTATGGGTGAGTTTATAGCTTGGCATAACTATGAGAAGTATTCTTTAATAAGATTAACGTCTTATAAATACAGGTCATAGGATACACAAAAGTTGTTGTTGAATATACAGAGTAGGAGAGAGATATCTTCTGAGAGAAACTATGGTCACAAGAGGTGAAAGATAGAAACACTCAACATCCAAGTAGAGTAGAAAGGGTATCAGGTATAATCTAATCAGACAGAAAGTGTCATTAGAGATCATTGCTTTTACATTATTAACCATATTCAAATCCCTCTATTAGGGTGAACCCTAACAGGTTCATTGTATAAATCCCTTAACCAGGTAACATCTTAATTGGTGTTGAAAGTCCTTTTGCAAGGTGACTCCTAACAGGGTCAAGATCTTAATAGGTCTTTAATCAAATCCCTTTACTAGGTAGCACTCTTACAAGTGCTTTAATGTAAGCTCTTCATAGGGCACCTTTATTACTATAGTAGTAAAGTTGTGGGTTTTGTACCATCATGGTTTTCTCCTTCTAGCCGATGGTTTCCATGTATATATGTTGTGTTGACCTATGTATTTCTATTTATGTTTATGATTAATTGATTATATTTTGTTAATACTGCAAGAATATATATATATATATATATATATATATATATATATATATATATATATATATATATATATATATATATATATATATATATATATATATATATATATATATATATATATAAGGTTTAATTGGAATATAAATTATGTTTATTGATTCATCCCCCCCTCTCAGTAACCGGTTAGGAATAACAGTTGGTATCAGAGCCACTTGGTTCTTGAATATATAAAGCTTAACCGCTTGATTAAAAGATCATGGAGGGTTACAGGTATCAGAAGCAGCTTGATGAAGCCAATGACATCATTGCCTCTCTTGAGAATAGGCTAAGAAGATCCCTTGCTAAAAAAAAGGAGTTGGCTCTCTAGTTGAGTGAGAGCGATGAAATGATTGAGGAACTCTCTAGGAAAAGTGGATCAAATGAAGCTGAGGAGGCAGTCTCTGAGCTTATGGAGAAGAATCAGATCTCCAACCTAAAAAGGGAGCAGGAAGATAATGCCCTAAGAATAAATGAAATAATCAAGAAAAAGAGGAAAGATGAAGATGAAAGGAATAGTGCAGTGAAATCAATGGCAGCCTCTTAGAGAGCAATAAATCTGGCAGAAGAAGCAGTAAGAGAAAGTGATCTTGTCATTCTACAAATTCAAGAAGACATGCAGATAGTTACACAATAAAATGCAAACATGCAAAAGAATTGGCATGATAAAGATCATGCATGCAAAAGGCTAGCTATTGAGTTGTATCAACTAAAGGAACATATGAAATCTCTTGAAAAAAGAAATGAAACACTTTGAAGATACAATGAGAGTTTAGAAAAGCTTGATGAGCAATAGAGAGCTCAAAGAAAGCATAAGGATCCCACAGGACTTGGGTTCATAGGTCAAAGTAGCAAAGAAATCGATGAGTCATCTGGAGTCAAGAAAGGAAAGAAGGAAAAATAAAAAACTAGTAGAACAGGAGGGTAAAAAGTCCTTCAATATTTCTTGCAATCACTGTGGCAAATCGGGGCATAAAACAAGTGACTGTAGAAATGCACTGGTAAAACCAACTACTACTAACAGTTACTACAGAAACTATTACAAGTATAGACATAAGAATTCTAAGTGTAGATCTCGTCCCAATAGTGTGTCCAGTGGAAGCAGGGGAAGCTTCAAAGGTTACTTCTATGCAAGCAATAAGTTTGGACACAAGGTTGATGAACGCAGATCCAAAACTATGGCATTTAGATCCCCACCAAGACCTATATTCCCTAAGTGGAATAAGAACCAGAGCACAACAAATTGTGCTAACTGTGACATTCATAACCACAATGACTCCTGGTGTCATTCACCCAAGAATAGAAGGGTAAATCCATGGAAGACAATCGGAATAGTCTGTTACACCTACAAAAAAGTTGGACATCTCACCAAAGATTATAGGAATCAGCCAGTGAACAAAAGAAGAGGATTGGTCAAACTGGTGAATAAGACCTTGTCTCCCAATCAAGAGGACAATAAGGGAAAAGAGACCAAGAAAGAAGTCAAGAAGATCTGGTTCAAAAAGGAATCAAAGAGCTTCGCTAAGGAGAAGACAAAGTGAAGATCATCATCTGATGATGGTGATATGTCTTTAGAAAACTAAGCCCAAAAGGCTTAGAGGGAACTGGTAGCCCGTCTAATGTTCCCAGTAAGACTGGTGAGCACTAAACTCACTCATTCAATAAGTAAAACTAGAAGAGGTTACTAGTCTATGATATGAACTAGACAAGTAAGTGTTGTTATCTCAATTAATGTTTGATCAACAAGTAAATATTTGAAAACTGGTTGTCGAAGAAAAGATTAGGTCAGGTAATTAATGATTTAGACGTTGACAAATTGTTACCATTTGGAAATTACCATTAGACTCTAAGTATATATAAGTAAAGGAAGATTACTCATTTCACTTTACTTTGTGAATTGTATTTTGTGAATTTTTATGATTGAGTAATATTCTTGTGCCTTGATTCATAGTTGTTGTTAAGATAATTTTTGTAAGACTGATCAAGTGATTCTCTGTGTAAACTAGTCATTAGTGATGGCATCATCATCCTCTATCATCAAGCTAATCCAAGGAAATCAATTTGACTGACCTGTTTACGATACCATGGCAATAGAGAACAAGGAGAATGACATGTCTAGTGCACTATCATTAGTTTCTAATGGAGTTCTGATGATAGAAGATGTCATAGCATTTATTCATGCTAGGCAAGAAGAGCTGGGTGAAACATTCATCTAGAGCGAGTACCTCTCATTGTGTCAAGATGGAAAGCTTCAGGATAGATATGCGAAGCTAGTATCTTCAGGGTTGATCAATAGAGTATGCTATCCAATTGTGTTTCGACCAGATTGGATATGACTGGTTCTTAGTCGAGTGCACAAACTTGGTTTCTAGCTGGTGAAAGGCGCATGAAATCCAATCACCAAGGAGGATCTGCATAGGGTTACTGGGTATAGCGACAAAGGGGAAGCTCTTACCCTTAGAAGCATTTCGAATGTCATTGTTACAAAATTGACAAAATCAAAATCTGACAGTCGAATGATGACTATAAATGATATTGAAGATGAGGGAGTTCAGTTTTCATCTATAGTGATAGGCTACAAGATCTATCAATAGAGATATCTCAATAGTGTGCCGAGAGGAGCCATTCATGCCCCTCACTGGATAATTCATGACAACACACAATATGATCTTTGCGCCATGCTTTGAGGGAAGATTTTTGAAAATTTAAAGAAGCTCGGTATCTTAAAGAAGAAGTTCCTAAAATATGGAACCCTACTGGTATGCTTATCATTTTATTATCTGAATTACTTTCTGGGTATAGGCAAGGTAACATGGGAAACTGATAAACCAATAATGATTCAGATAAATGATATGGCCAATAAACTGGGAAACTAGTTTAGTAAAGTCATGAATGACTACTTTGAGGCATTTCAGTTGAGGATGCATGCTAGGGAAAGGATTCCCTCAACTATTGTTGACTCCTACAAAGATGAGGCATGTTTCCTAATCACCATTGATCAATGCTTCATTCAGGCTATGGAGATAAGAATCAGATATGCACTAGAACTAGGGCGTAAGATATCCACAAAGATAACCAAGGCATATGCAGATGCCCTGCAAGAAAGTGATCTAGATCTATCAGCCTGTCAGTTTGGGACCTTTAAAGAAATACATGAGAATTTGAAGAAAAAATCATCGACCAAAGAACCTAAAAAGGTATACGAAAAAAGGTCTCCCTTTCTGAGGAAGAAGAAATCAATTGAAGAAGAACCCAAGGTGTAAAGAAAGAGAGCACAACAAGCGCCCATCGCTCAAGAGGAAGAAACATAAATTGAAGACATAACTCCTCTTCTCTAAAAGAGGAAATCCGCGAAACCAGTCAAAGAGGATGCATCGAGAGGAAGAAAACCCATAATTGATGAATTTGTGAAAGGGATAAAAGATACAGGTGGTATGGCATTAGTCCAAAGAAGGTATAAATTAGCTAACAAAGAAGATAGGACAAAAATAGAAGAAGATGCGGTTCATTGTATTCATAAGTTCATTCTTACTCCTACTAAACTTCATAAGACTATACCTGATGATCTTCAAGAGATTCTTGAAGCAAGATGGAAAGCTTCAATGGAAAGAGAAAATGAGCTAAGAATTAGGGCTTTCCTTGAAGTTCAGAATCATCTAACTCAAGACTAGGCAACTCATCAAGTAGAACTGCACGAGCAAAAATTCTTGATAAGAAAGATGATAAGTCAAATACTTGTTGGCAAAGTTGACAAGGTGCATGAAGAAGGTGTTGCTACATGGACAAAAATTCTTTAGCAACAACACTAGGCAGAAGAAGAATGCCAGAATAATATTGAGCCACTGGTTAAAGATACCAATAAAGGAAAGGGGATACTAGGAGCTGAGGCTTCGGGTAGAGAAAAAGTATCAACTGAACTAGTCATCGTCGATATCACTAATGATAAAGGTGGTGATCTGGCTCCACCAACCATACTGGCATCCCCAATAAAAGGTAAGGCTCTTACAATGACTGTAAATGATATTGTAGATGAAGTCATGGATTTTGGTGAAGTAGCCAACGTGGCTAAATGGTTTAGTGTGTTAGGAGAGGAAGATAAACAAGCAATAATAGTGGCTCTGTTGGAAACCTTCTTGGATTTCAACAAAATTCCATGAGACTATAGGTCTAAATTTCCTCCTGAACTCAATAGGAGACTTATGAATAAATGGATAACTAGTCCAGGCTCCAACAATAGAATTTTTAAGGAGACTTTATCCCAGGTAAAACCTGGTCTCAATGAAACTACCACTAAACTGTTAATGGAGGAAGTATCAATGAATTTGGATATAAAGAATATAGTTTCAAGATAGTAAATGGATATGAAAAGGAAGTCTATCAGAGACACTTGAGTTTTGGCAACAATATGTCTTTAGTGCTCTGAAAGAAACAAGTCCACAGGAAGAACCTGAGACACTACATGAACCACTAGTTGAATTCACTGCTCATGAACAAACTAGTGAGAGACAAGTTCCAATACAGATGTTCACGACTAGTGAACAACCAAATTTGGGAGAACAAGCTCTACCAGATGAACATGTACTGAGAGAGTCATCAATCAAGATGACTACTGGTAAAGGGTTAAATGAGGCAGAAACTAGTGTGGATAAGCAGCAGGCTACTGAGGAGGACCACACAGAGGAAGCTCCACTAGATGAACAAGTAAAATAGCAAGACGAAGTTCATCTGGAATAAGAAGCTCATCCAAAAGATGGAGCACGACTAGATGAAGAGGTCCATATTGATGAAGAGGTCTTACTGGAAGAGGAAATACAATTAGGAGGGGAATAAAATCAAGAACAACAGAACAAATAAGAACAAGAGATACCTGTACATACTGAATCGGAAAAGCTTGTAGAAAAACAACCAGTATAGGAACAAAAGCAAAAGGAATAGGTTGATGTTCCAAGCTCATCCTCATCTAAGAGGAAGCTAAATTTTGCAACAGAAACTGAAGCCAAGAAGAGCTAAGTTAGTGACACTGTGGTTGACATAAGCAAGATGTCAACTAGGCAGCTAAAAGAGCTCACAAAGAGGAAACAAGACATGGTCCTCACTAGTGTAAATAACATCCTATATAACTTTGTACTAGATGTAGATATTGATGAAGACAAAGTTGTTATTGATAAATTGGAGATATTGGTGCAAGCTATTGGAGAAGATGTCACCGATCTGGAGACAATAGCCATTGATCACTACGAAAAGAAATGGGTAGAAATTTTGTACAAACAGGTTGAAGAGTTGAAGACAACTGTATCTACAAATATAACAACACTCCATCAACAAATACAAGATGTAGGAAGTATTATGATAAGGACTTCAAATTTTGAAAATTTTGTTCAAGATACCACAGAAAAGACATCTAAAAATTTAGAGAAAATAAGGGTTATTTCATCATCATTCAATGTAAAGAAAAAATTTGCAACAGAATTTAGTAGAGAAATGACAAGCCTGGCTCTCATTCTGCGAAAGGCATTTGAAGAAAGAACAAAGCAAATTCAAGATCTTATTGGATTCCAACTTTTTCTTGCCCCCATAATTGATCTGATGCAGAAGACTACAACTGAGGCAGAGAATTTAATCAAGGAACCAGACTACATGATAGTAGATGACATGGAGAATATAATTGTATCGTTGCAAGAAGCACTGAAAAATCTAGAACATGTCACCAGTCAATGGAATCCTTTTCTTCAAACAATGAAGAAAATTTACAAGGATATGTTCACTAAGCTACAAATATAGTCTAGCATAATTATCGTTTGTCCTATGGAGGCAAAAAGGGGAAGAAGATGAGTACTGGAAGAAGATTTGGAAAGTCAAAATATAGGGAAGATTCAGCTACAAAGCAGAAGGAAGGAAAAACACAAGCACAGGGGAAGTCTACATGACAGGGAATGAAATCTGATGTTTTACCACCAATGCAAAAGGGGAAGATTGTTGGCCTATTTAAGTTGTCATTGGATAAGTTTAAAGCAAACATCAATCCAACCAGTAAATCGATAGACTAATCATACTCCTTAATATGTACCGGTAGACCGAACAGAGTATATGTATCAGTAGACCAAAGATAATATCTATTAATATGATTTAGAACAACAAAGAGGGGGGGTGAATCTGTTGTTCTCAGGTCCTAATGTATAAAATAACTTCAAAAACTTTTCCTTAAATTAGATCAAGCAACCAAAACAAACTCGGTCATCACTGATTCAATAATAGAAACATATAACACTGCAGTCCACTACCCAGCTATAACTAACTTGTAAAACACATAAATGTTCAAACCAAAACATTCACACAAGTATTGACACCAGGATTTATAGTGGAAACCCAATATGGGAAAAACCACTTTGTAACATGCTACTATTATTTTCACTCTTCTGAAGTGAGCTCGGTGTTAAAAGCCAACCCTGTCAAAGGTTACAATACACACTGTTAGGTGTGACCCGGTTAAAGGATTTCAATCACCTTGTTAAAAGTGAGCCTTGTTACAGGACTTACATACACTCCATTAGAATGCAACCTTGTTCAAAGGATTTAACATATGACTGTTAGGTCAACCTCTGTTAAAAGGATTTTAACTGTTACAATGGTTAGAAAGTAGCAGCAGTATTGATCTGAAAAACATACAACTCACTTTGCAAATATCAGATCCAATTCCATACACAAATGCTGGTTTACTAATTTTGAAACTTTGTCATCTCCATCTCTAATCTGCTTGAAACTTTTCTTCAAGCAATCACCACACTTCTCCTTCAGCCTTTTCACTTATATAGTCAATAAAACTTACTGTTCTTCCAGCATCTACTTCACCCATCCATTCTCATACCTAATGTTTAGGTTCCCTTAATACTTTTCTCTGTTAGGTTAACTTATCTTTTGTCGCTTAATCTCCTTCGTAGATCTTAGGGTTAGGTCAGATTCATTGAATCTACCCGCTTCATGTTCTTCATCTCCTCTTCTAGAATCATCTCAAATCTCATAAAGATTCACAATAAAACATTTTACAAAGCATTAAATGTTTCCATTCAATCAATAAATAAAGTCAACACATTTTACATAATCCAAGAATTCAATAATGTCGGCTCCAAATCTGAATTCTCTTCAAATGTAAAAATGCTGATGCTCGGTCAATACTATGATCATCCACTCAGTCTTCATGTAAAACGCTCGGTCACTACTAAAACTATTTCCTCGGCAATTAACTGATACTCGGTCGACGCTAGATTTTTGCTCAACATACACTAACTCAGTCAACACTAACATAACTCGGCTTAAACATGATTTCTTCATTTTTGCTTAGTTAAGCCTACCAGTTTAGTCTTCAATCTTACTAAGATAAATAATACATTGTCCCATCATTATACAACATAGTCAAGTACACTTTGTAGTATCAAGATAACTCAACCTTTCCCTAGGTGCTATTGTTACCATCTTTTATTTCCCTTCTCACAATAGATATAGTACTTTCCTAAATAGCAATAGTCTTACCAGTTAAGGTTTGACATTAATGACAATACAAAAATTGTTTCAATTGTAGTTTCCAACAATCTCCCTCTTTGGCATTGATGGCAACACCATATGATATCACCTGAATAACACATGGATTACCAACCAATCCAAAAACTTATCTGTCCATCAGAGAAAATTTATAATATCCTTAGTTTCATTCTGATTCAGAATCTATAAATCTCACTTCTGTGACTATTAGAAGTATTTGGATCTCCCTCTATCCTGATCTTTCATTTCTATTCATCATCCCTACTCTTTAGTTCATATGTTATAGTATCATTTCAATTCAATCTCCCTCTTTGACAAAAATGCCAAAGCAACAACTAAAACTTACATCTAATAGATGTAGATATATCTGTGTAGCTCAGTGTTTCTCCCTCTGTCATCTTGCTTATGACTAATTTGTTGTCTTTTCTTCTTCTTCACAGCTCTAGGACAATCCTAAAGTGTGACAATCTTCTGCATCAATTTGTCAATTATTCTGCTGTAGCATATTTGATGCAGTGCTCCTAGCTTGACTAGGCAGCCTCAGTTAGGGGAAGGACCCCTAATTGACTTCTCAAATACTCATGAGCTTCTTTAGGTAAAGCTTTAGTGAATATGTCTACCAATTGTTCTTTTGTATTCACATATTCCATTCAGACTTCCTTGTCTTGTACCAATTCCCTCAAATAGTGATACTTGATTGCTATATGCTTGGTCTTGGTGTGCATCACTGGATTCTTAGAAATATTGATGGCACTTGTGTTGTCATAGAAAATAACAATAGGTTCAATGATTTCTTCTTTCATGCCTATCAACAATTGTTTTATCCATATCAAATTTGAATAGTTTACTGCAACAGCAACATACTCAGCTTTAGCAGTAGATTGGGAAATGCAATTTTGTTTCTTGCTTGTCTAGGAGACTAATCTCTATCCAAGAAAGAAAGCTCCACCACTAGTGCTCTTTCTATCATCTACATTTCCTGCCCAATCAGCGTCACTATATACTCTAAGTTCAAATTTGTCATTCTTCTTGTAGTATAACCCATAGTCAACAGTTCCTTTCAAGTATCTCATGATTCTTTTTACCGCCATCATGTGTGTTTCCTTAGGTTTGGCAGAGAATCTTGCCACAATCCCAATAGCTAGTGCAATATCCGGTCTACTATGTACAACATACTACAATTTTCCAATCATGGATTTGTACAAAGTGTGGTTAACTTCTGCAGCATCATCATTCTTAGATAACTTTTGTCCAGTAACCATAGGAGTTCCCACTGGTCTAGCATCTTCCATTCCAAAAGTTTTCAGTATTTCATTAACATACTTAGACTGTGTAATGAAAATTCCATTCTTCATCTTATATACTTGTAAACCAACAAAGAATTTGATCTCACCAAACATACTCATTTCAAATTCAGTTTGCATTTCTTTTGAAAAAATTTTACACAATGCATCTTGTCCACCAAAAATAATGTCATCAATAAAAATTTTGGCCAATAGAATACCTTTACCTTCTTCATCCTTCAAGTGCAGATTGCTTGTGTCATTTGTTCTAGAAAATCCAATCTGCATCAGATAGTTATGCAACCTCTCATACCATGCTCTGGGAGCTTGTTTCAATCCATACAATGCTTTGTTCAGTTTGCATACCATGTGTCTTCTGTTTGGATCAATAAAACCTTCTAGTTGTTCTATGTAAACTTCTTCTTCTAGTACACCATTTAAAAATGCAGACTTGACATCCATTTGATATACCTTGAAATCTTTATAAGCAACATATGCAAGCAGATTTCTTACTCCTTCCAATCTAGCTACAGGGGCAAATGTCTCCCCATAATCTATTCCTTCTTCTTGTGTGTAGCCTTTGCATACCAGCCTAGCTTTGTTCCTAGTGATTTCACCTTTTTCATTCAACTTGTTTCGAAACACCCACTTTGTTCCTATAACGTTCTTATCTACAGGTCTCGGCACCAAAGTCCAGGTTTCATTCTTCTCAATCTGGTCAATCTCTTCATTCATTGCTTGTATCCAGTCTTCATTTTCTAATGCCTCTTTAGTTGTCTTAGGTTCAAACTCACATAGTAAGCATGTTGGGTCCTTGGTCTTGCTTCTGGTCTGAATTCCAGTGCCTTTATCTCCAATTATCTATTCAAGCTTGTGATGTCTTCTTACATATTTTTCCAAAACAGGTTCAACATTTTTCTCCTCTATTTCATTAGGTTCCCCAACAAGATTGTTAGATTCAGCTTCTGAATGCTCGGTAACCTCTTCCTGATACTCGACAACATTATCTTGTAGCACGACATGTTCTTGTTCTCTCTCAACATTATTTTCCTGATGCTCAGCAATCATTTCCTATCGCTCGACATTGCTTGCCTGAGACTCGGCATTAGGTGCCAGTTTGTTACCTGCCTCTTCTATTTCCTCAATGTACACAAAAGATCTGTAATATTTTGGTTCTCTTTTGCTGTCGGCTTCATTTCTTTCTGCATACTCATCAATTTTTACATTCACACTTTCCACAATTTGTTAGTGTTAGAGTTCAAACACTTATAAGCTTTACTTTTTGTGGAGTAGCCTAGGAATATGCCTTCATCACTTTTGGCATCAAACTTTCCATTCCTATTGTCTTTCAATATGTAACACTTGCTTCCAAAGATTCTAAAGTATTTAACACTTAGTGCATGCCCATACCATAATTCATAGGGTGTCAGATTTGCACCTTTATTGATCTGTACATGGTTAAGAGTGTAAATAGCTGTACTTATAGCTTCTTTCTAGTATTTTTGTGCCACATTATTTTCAATCAATAATGTCCTTGCACAGTCCAAAATAGATCTATTTCTTCTTTCTGCTATACCATTCTATGGAGATGTCCTAGGTGCAGACATCTATCTTTTGATTCCTCTATCATTGCAAAACAGATTGAATTCATTTGATGTAAATTCTCCACCTCGGTCAGATCTAAGACATTTCAGGTTCCTACCTATCTCCTTCTCAACCTTAGCCAAATACCACTTAAAAGATTGAAAAGCATCAGATTTTTATTTTAGAAACATTACATGCATCATCCTGGTATGATCATAAACAAACAAGATAAAATATCTAGCACCACAATAACTTTGTATACCCATAGGTCCACAAAGGTCAATATGAACCAAATCTAAAATGTGTTAAGAAGTAAAGGTTTTGCTCTTAAAACTTGACTTAGTCATTTTTCCTAACTGACATTCTTTGCACATCACATTCTCAGGTTTCTTCAATCTAGGTAGGCCTCTTACTTTCTTCTTCTTACTTATCTCTACCAGATTGTCAAAGTTAACATGACATAGCCTCTTATGCCATAACCAAATGTCATCAAGTTGTGCAATCATACATATTTCTTCAGATAGGTCAAGATAGAACAAATTACCTCTAGTCTGCTCACCACTTCTAATCAGTTCACCAGTAGCATCAAATATCTTAGCTTTCTTGTGATGAAATTCCACTCGATAACCAATTCTATTGAGCTGAGCAACACTTAGCAAATTATAATTCAATCCTTCAACCCAATAAGCATTTTCACAAGATATTTTATCAGTCAATTTAATCAATCCTTTTCCTCTAAGAGGACATGGTGCATCATTACCAATTGTTACACTTTTACCTTTATAATGATGTAAGGTCTCAAACTTACTTTTGTCACCAGTCATGTGATGTGAACAACCACTATCTAGAATCCATTTGTCATTCTTGTTCACATAGGAAATCAATGCAGTTTTATCATCCTCATCAGATTCATCTTTCATTGAAACATAGACTACCTCAATTTCAAAATCATCACTATCAGTGTCAATCTCTTCTTCAACAATGTAACAAGATTTCTTACCTTTTCCTTTGCAGTCTTTGTACCTTCAGTAGCCTTTGTCATCTCTTCTATCTTTGTGTCTGTTGTTTCTTTCTTCATCTTTATCCTTCCTGTCAGGACATCTAGCATCTATATGACCGACTTTATTACATGCAAAACATATAATAGGGAGTTTACCTTTATATTTTCCTTTTCCTCTTCTCAGTCTTCTAGCCATAAGAGCTTCTAGATCTTCAAGATCTTCATCAGAAGTGTCACTGTTACTTTCACTGTTACTTTCACTTTCACTTTCACTTTCACTTTCACTTTCATTGGTGCATCTTTCTTTTTCTTTCTTAGGCTTGTTCAGAACTAACTGTGACTTAAAAGTAGTTTCAACATTTCCAATACTACCAATAGTGAAATTATCATAATTAGACAGTTTAAAAGCAGTCAGTTTGCCAATCAAACCTTCCAAGATAAGCACATTTCCAGAGTTACATCTAGATTCCTGAATAGTTGAGATCTTAATAGCATATATAGGATGCAGAGTTCTTAGCACTTTTCCAATTATGGTCTCATCATCAATAGTTCCATTTGCTCCTCTAATAGCATTCACAACTTCTTTTATTCTACCACAATATTGTGTAATGTTTTCATCTTCATTCATTCTCATTTCATCAAAGTTACCTCTGAGACTCTCAGCTTTAGCTTTCAGCACATATAGATCACCACCATAGATCTTTGCAAGAGTGTCCCACATATCTTTAGTAGTTGTGCAGTCCTTAATATCCTCAAATTCTGGATAGCTTAGGGCAAATGCAATTTTCAGCATTGCCTGATTATGTTCTTGCTTAGCTCTCATTTCCTTCGCAGTCAAAGGTGCAATAGGTGTGACATAGTCATGCTTGATGTAGTACTTTGTAGAATCACCAATACCGGCCAGATGCAGCTTCATCAAGCTTTGGCATGCAGGAAAGTTTTCCTTGTTTAGCTTCGGTACCTCCTTCTTATACATCTTGATCATTTGCTTCAAGCCCCTTTAAACTTATTTTCTATAGACATTAATAAGCAACACAGCTCTGATACCAATTGGTAATATGATTTAGAACAACAAAGAGGGGGGGGTGAATCTGTTGTTCTTAGGTCCTAATGTATAAAATAACTTCAAAAACTTTTCCTTAAATTAGATCAAGCAACCAAAACAAACTCAGCCATCACTGATTCAATAATAGAAACATATAACACTACAGTCCACTACCCAACTGTAACTAACTTGTAAAACACATAAATGTTCAAACCAAAACATTCACACAAGTATTGACACCAGGATTTATAGTGGAAACCCAATATGGAAAACCCACTTTGTAACATGCTACTATTATTTTCACTCTTCTGAAGTGAGCTTAGTTAAAAGCCAACCCTATCAAAGGTTACAATACACATTGTTAGGTGTGACCTGGTTAAAGGATTTCAATCACCCTGTTAAAAGTGAGCCTTGTTACAGGACTTACATACACTCCATTAGAATGCAACCTTGTTCAAAGGATTTAACATATGACTGTTAGGTCAACCTTTGTTAAAAGGATTTTGACTGTTACAATGGTTAGAAAGTAGCAGCAGTATTGATCTGAAAAACATACAACTCACTTTGCAAATATCAGATCCAATTCCATACATAAATGTTGGTTTACTGACTTTGAAACTTTGCCATCTCCATCTCTGATTTGCTCAGAACTTTTCTTCAAGCAATCACCACACTTCTCCTTCAGCCTTTTTGCTTATACAGTCAATAAAACTTACTGTTCTTCTAGCATCTACTTCACCCATCCATTCTCATACCTAATGTTTAGGTTCCCTTAATACTTTTCTCTATTAGGTTAACTTATCTTTTGCCGCTTAATCTCCTTCATAGATCTTAGGGTTAGGTCAGATTCATTGAATCTACCTGCTTCATGTTCTTCATCTCCTCTTCTAGAATCATCTCAAATCTCATAAAGATTCACAATAAAATGTTTTACAAAGCATTAAATGTTTCCATTCAATCAATAAATAAAGTCAACATGTTTTACATAATCCAAGAATTCAACAATGTCAGCTCCAAATCTGAATTCTCTTCAAATATAAAAATGCTGATGCTCGGTCAATACTATGATCATCCACTCGATCTTCATGTAAAACGCTCAGTCACTACTAAAACTATTTCCTTAGCATATACTGTCTTCCTTGACAATTAATTGATACTCGGTCGACACTAGATTTTTTCTCAGCATACACTAACTTGGTTGACACTAACATAACTCGGCTTAAACATGATTTCTTCATTTTTGCTCGATTAAGCCTACCAATTTAGTCTTCAATCTTACTAAGATAAATAATATATTGTCCCATCATTATACAACATAGTCAAGTACACTTTATAGTATCAAGATAACTCAACCTTTCCCTAGGTGCTATTGTTACCATCCTTTCTTTCCCTTCTCACAATAGATATAGTACTTTCCTAAGTAGCAATAGTCTTACCAGTTAAGGTTTGACATCAATGACAATACAATAATTGCTTCAATTGCAGTTTCCAACAATATCTACAATTGGTCTTATAAAATATATAGGGGATGTATGAACAATCAGGTATAAGATTGATATCAGTTGACTGCATGATAATCCACACCGGTTCATGCGGAGCCATTTCAGTTAAAATTGGATTATATGGAGCATTCACAGTTAGAACTGGAGTTATCTTTTTAATTGGATTTATCTTTATTTCTACGTAGATGTTTCAAGGTAAACTCAAGATCATTTTGCAAGATCTTTGCATGCATGATTTATGGGTGAGTTTACAGCTTGGCAAAACTTTGAGAAGTATTCTTTAATAAGATAAACGTCTTATAAATATAGGTCACGAGATACACAAAAGTTTTTGTTGAATATACAGAGCAGGAGAGAGATATCTTCTGAGAGAAGCTATGGTCACAAGAGGTGAAAGACACAAATGCTCAACAACCAAGTAGAGTAGAAAGGGTACCAGGTATGATCTAATCAGACATAAAGTGTCATTAGAGATCATTTATTTTACATTATTAAGCATATTCAAAGCCCTCTATTAGGGTGAGCCCTAACAAGTTCATTGTATAAATCCCTTAACTGAGTAACATCTTAATTGGTGTTGAAAGTCCTTTTGCAAGGTGACTCCTAACAGGGTCAAGATCTTAACAGATCCTCTATCAGATCCCTTTACCGAGTAGCACCCTTACAAGTGCTTTGTAAGGTCTTCACAAGGCACCTTTATTACTGCAGTAGTAAAGTTGTGGGTTCTATCCCACCATGGTTTTCTCCTTCTAGCCAAGGGTTTCCATGTATATATGTTGTGTTGACCTGTGTATTTCTATTTTTTTTTATGAGTGATTGATTATATTCTTTTAATATTGCAAGAATATATATAAGGTTTAATTGGAATAGAAATTGTGTTTACTGATTCACTCCTCCTCTCAGTAACTGGTTAGTAATAATAATTGGTATCAGAGCCAATTGGTTCTCAAATATATAAAGGTTAATCGCTTGAGTAAAAGATCATGGAGGGTTACATGTATCAGAAGTAGCTTGAGGAAGCCAATGACATCATTGCCTCTCTTGAGAATAGGCTAAGAAGATCCCTTTCTAAAAGAAAGGAGTTGGCTCTATAGTTGAGTGAGAGAAATGAAATGATTAAGGAATTCTCTGGGAAAAGTAGATCAAATGTCTCTGAGCTTATGGAGAAGAATCAAATCCTAACATATTAGATCTCCAACTTGAAAAGGGAGCAGGAAGATAATGCCCTAAGAATGACTGAAATAATCGAGAAAAAGAGGAAAGCTGAAGATGAAAGGAACAATGTAGTGAAATCACTGGCAACCTCTAAGAGAGAAAGAAATCTAGAAGAAGAAGCAATAAGAGAAAGTGATCTTTTCATTTTACAACTTCAAGAAAACACATAGATAGTTACACAAGAAAATGAAAACATGCAAAAGAATTGGCATGATAAAGATGATGCATGCAAAAGGTTGAATATTGAGTTGTATCAACTGAAGGAATAGATGAAAGATCTCGAAGAAAGAAATGAAACACTTTGAAGATACAATGAGAGTTCATAAAAGCTTGATGAGTAACTAAGAGCTCAAAGAAAGCACAAGGATCCTATAGGACTTGGGTTCACCAATCAAAGAAACAAAGAAACTAGTGAGTCATCTGGAGTCAAGAAAGGAAAGAAGGAAAAGAAGAAATCGGTAGAACAAAAGGGTAAAAAGTCCTTCAATATTTCTTGCAATCATTGTGGAAAATCAGGCCATATGTGAGACCTACCAGACATTCATATTTATACTGCTTTATTTTCCATGCTTTTAGTACTTATTTCACACACATACTTGACTATTTGAGACACTTATGTATTTAAGGATCTGTTGAATCCTATGCTATATGTTCGATACCTGATTATGTAATTAGGGTACACTTGAGATTGTTAGGAATAAGGTGTCTCAACCTTGGATAATTCTTATTCTTATTATTTGTTTTGTAAAATGTATTTCTTGCAAATAATGTAATTAAGTGTGAGTGTACATGTCTAGTTGGCATGTTGATGTGTCACTCCACTTGATGTGTCGACATCTTGAATTGTGTAAGGAGATCATGGCTAAAATGGTTATGACGGATTCCTATGACACGTAAGAGCTATGTCTGGAAGTTTCAATGATGGGTGAAGACATGTGGCAACTGATAAAGTTGAGTACTATACACTCTTCCCTAATATGACTATCTTTGGAAGTTGCCCTAAAAAGGGAAGCGCATGATATAAGCATTTTTTTAGGGTTACGAAGATAGGTGAAGTTTGTGTATTGTTGGAATGTTTTTATGCTGCTGCGATTTGTCTTCAAGAGTTGGAAATCTTCTGAAAGAACTTGCATTGCAAGTGTATTGTAAACTGCAATAGTTTTGATAAATACATTGTGCAAGTTTTGGAGTGCTGGGGTTTTTATTGAAAGGTTCCCCAAGGTAAATCTTTGTGTCATTCTCTATTTTCTGTATGCATGGTATATGGCTGCAATATCATTGTTAAAGTAGTTAATGAATCTGAAATTGTAAGGATTTAAAAGAATTTGCACAATACTTTCCTTAAGAGATTAGTGTAGGAAGTTGTTTCCGCACTTGAGCTTCCTTACAGAGATACTATATGATTTGATTTAGTTTCAGCTATGATGATGCCACATATGATGTTTAAAACTATTGTGATGGAAAGTTGGTTTAGGAAACCAAAGTTATGCATAGTTGATTGATTCACAGACATAGTTTTTAAACCATGCAGTATTGATAATGTATTGTGTTTATATCATGTTGATTGGACCTACTGATGTGTGCAATGAGTGTGCAGGATAAGTTGACCATGGATCTAAATGTGGGGATTCAGTATTGGAACCTATGTTATATACCATGCAATTCCAATGTCCTCTTTGTATAAAGAAACATGGACCTCATTGTAGTCTTTATTTCATAAATGTGGTTTGTATGTGTGTATTTAATTGTTTTAATTAAATGTGCCAAATTTGTCAAATTGTAGCATATGTGCTAGCATGGTTAGTAATTTGTAATTAGTTGGGTCAAGGGTTTGACTAGGGATTAACCTTAGGGTAGAATCAACTTACCTTGTGTTGGGAAGTTTCTAGAAAGTCAACCAAGACTTGAAATCCGTGTGTAAACTTTAGGTGGAGTTTAGGAGGGCTATTTGAGCTCCCATAGGTTAACTGGGGTCAATTTTAGCTACCAGGTTTGATACCTTAGGGGTTAGAGGTCTTTTTCAACCCATTAAGAGCCTTAAAACTCATTTATGACTCCCCTCAAATCAAGATTTCAAAGTTGGGCGGATTTGAAGAGTTGTGAAGTTTTGGTTAACCTCTCTCTTCTTCCCAAATTTGTCTTCAACTCCATTTATGGTGAAGGAAGGCAAGTGGGAAGAAGAGAATGGAAGTTTCTTCCTCCCTTCTGATTGACTCCTAGATTTTAGGAGTTTGGCCTATATAGGGAAATCTTGGAGAAGGGTTTAGTTGTTCACCCCACTCTCTAGATTTAAAGACCACTCATTTTGGAAGAAGCTTAGGAAAGAGGCTAGTTGGAAGGAGTTTCAAGGTTTTCAAAATTTCAACCTTTGCTTGGATAAAGGTAGGCCCTTGTGATATTTTTGTTAGTTCTTGCATATGTTTGAGCTTGGAGCTTCATTAATGGAGTCCATGGCTTTTTAAGTTTTTTTTTAGTTTGAAAATTTAAGTTTTGTAAATATTGTTTTTACTTTGTGAATTCATTTTGGAATGGGATTCTTCAAAGTTTACTCACCTTAGAGAGGATGGAGTAACCTTGAAGGGGGTAGTAGGAAGTAGACCTAGGATGTGTAGAGTCTCCCATGTGTGGAGGGATAAAACATGGGGTTCCACAATACCCATGATGCCAAGCATGGCCTATGAGGACCTGGGGGGCATAAGGAGAGTTAGACCGAATCTCCTTGAGATGGTCTTTCCAAGTCCATGTGTGGCTTGGAATATTTGTACTATGTTGTGGCTTCTCCTCCTTTTAGTCCACCTCTAACCCATTTTTAGGAGGGTCTCTTGGATCCCTTCCTCTTGTTAAACCCCATTGGAAAAATTCATTTCAATGTTTTCATCTTATGATTGTGCTATCTGTTATGTTAGAAGTTCTTGTTTGTACCCATTCAAAAATGGATCCCCTAGCTCAGGGGTGGCCTTGTAAAGGCCTAGGTTGGGAGGTGAGCCTTCGTGGTCAACCTCACTCTATCAGGTACCCAGCTGGATATAGGAGCTAGCAATATTGTTGAATTTGAAATTCAAAATTATAAAATTTGTTGTAACCTTTCATTTCAAGTTATGTTTGTAATTTGGAAATCAAGGATTTCCTTGTAAATCATACATTTTAAATTTGTAAATTCTATTGTTATTTAATGTATTAGAAATGAAATTATGGATTAGATTTTGGGTTTAATGGATTATGAAGCAATTTATAGATTTAAATGTCATTTTAGTTAGACAAATTTCATGATCGTTTATGGCATCATTATGAATATTTATGGCTTATAGTATTATAAGGTATATTCAAATTCGATAGTATTGAATTATCATAATCTTGCTTGTATTATGATAATTTAAATAAATTAATTAGAATGTTACATTGTGAAATGTTATTTTAAATTTATATTTTGTACTTAGAAAATTTCTTGAAAATTATTCAAAAAGTAAAAAGGCCTAAATTGAAATTTCGATTCCTACAAGTTGTTTAGCAACTTAATATGAATGCAATTATGCAGTTTAATTTTAAAAATAATTTATCTACATACTTGCTGTTTTGAAATTCAGGAAATTAAATTTGCACCAACAATTTTTAAAAAAAAAATGAATATAATAAGGGTGTTATTATTATTAAGTATTTCGGTGTTTCAAGTATAATAGATAAATTGAATTTTTATAAAGATTAAATTGTATTTAGTAAAGTCTAAGTCATTATAGGGAACTTAAACTTATTTTTAGATAGATTTTGTTTTAGAATTAAATTCAATTTTTATTTAAGTTTAAATTAGAATTAGTAGCTCCTAATTCATTTTAGACGTTTCAACGCTAAATTGGGTTAAATATGTAAAATAACTTATTTTAGCTTATTATTTTTAAAACATTGGCCTAAACATATTAGATTAAAAATATTGTAATGCTCGGATTTCGATGTGTTGCGTTAGATTTATTTCTCAATACTTTGTAACTATGTAAATAGGATAATTTTATATATGGAGTTAATTAATTAGAATATCAAACTTTTAGTATAAGTGTAACTTTTCAGCTAGGGAACATTATAGTCATCTTAGGGTTTTATTTCTTCTTCCTTTGGTCAAGCCTCAAGTCAATTTGACCTTAATGGTCATGTTGACCATTTTGTGTGTAGTTGACTTTTTGGCCAACCCTTAGTCAAACCTAGGGCATTTGCCTCGATTTGCATGCACAAATAGTCTATGTTATGTTTTAAACCTTAGGAGATCATCGTTGGTCATATTTGGGCATAGTTGACTTTTGGTCAACCCTTGGTCAAACCTAGGTCAAATACCTCAGTTTGCATGCCCAAGTATTTCTTGTTAAGTTTTGAACCTTTTTAACTTTATTGCACGTTGCTCGATGCATGGTTGACTTTTTAGTCAACTCTAATTGACTTTAGTCAACTATCTCAATTTGCGTGCTAGTCGAAGCATGCAGTTTAGGAAACCTTATAGGATAGTTTGGAAGCCATTTGGTGAAGTTTGACTTTTGGTCAAACTTGGTCAAACTTGGTCAACCTTCTCTAGTTTGACCCTTGTGATCAAGTCTCTAATCAATTGGACCTTATCAGACTTGTTGGTTGTCTTATTGCATAGTTGACTTTTTGGTCAACTATAGTCGAACCTTGGATGTCACCTCAGTATGCATGCATAAACCTTACCCTGGCATGATTTAACCCTAGTAAAACCTTGTAGGGCATATTTGGGCACAATTAACTTTTTGGTCAACCCTCAGTCAAACCTAGGCCAAATGTCTCAATTTGCGTCCCTAAATATTCTTAGATGTGTTTTATTTCCTTTTAGCTTGGTTGTGCATATTTCAGTGATGGTTGACTTTTGGTCAACTTTGGTTGACTTTTAGTTAACTATCTCGATTTACATATCAGTCAAAGCTAGTACTCTAGGGAACCTTTTAGCTTTATTTGGAGCTGTTTGATGAAGTTTGACTTTTGGTCAAACTTGGTCAATTTGGTCAACCTTCTATGGTTTGACCTTTGGGTTGTTGTCAGACCCTTCGATATTATCAGTTGTTTATTTTCTCTCTGCACCGTTTTGCATACACAAAAGGTCTTGTGCCAGTTAGTGTACTCTTCTTAGTTGTGTAAGAGTGATTATTGGTAGATGTTTAGTAGGTTTTAAAAAAAAATTATAGTTGTGTTTTGCTCACTTTTTGGGTATGACACCATAAAACAAGTGATTGTAGAAATGCACTGGTAAAACCAACTACTACTAACAGTTACTGTTGAAATTGTTACAAGTATGGCCACAAGACTTTTGAGTGTAGATCTTGTCCCAATAGTGTGTCTAGTGGAAGCAGGGGAGACTTCAAAGGTTACTGCTATGCATGCAATAAGTTTAGACACAAGGCTGATGAATGCAGATCCAAAACTATGGCATTCATATCTCCACCAAGACCTATATTCCCTAAGAGGAATAACAACCGGAGCATAGAAAATTATGCTAACAGTGGCATTCATAACCACAATGACTCCTGGTGTCATTCACCCAAGAATAGAAGGGTAAATCAATGGAAGGCAACCAAGATAGTCTATTACACCTCCAAAAAAGTTGGACATCTGGCCAATGATTGTAGGAAACAACCAGTGAACAAAAGAAGAGGATTGGTCAAACTGGTGAATATGACCTTGTTTCCCAATCAAGAGGACAACAAGGGAAAAGAGACCAAGAAAGAAGTCAAGAAGATCTGGTTCAAAAAGGAATCAAAGAGCTCCATTGAGGAGAAGATAGAGGGAAGATCATCATCTATTAATGGTGATATCTCTTTAGCAAACTAAGCCCAAAAGGCTTAGAGGGAACCGATAGCCTGTCTACTATTCCCAATAAGACTGGTGAGCCTTAAAATCACTCAGTCAGTAAGTAAAATTGGAAGAGGTTATAGGTCTATGATATGAACTAGACAGGTAAGTGCTATCATCTCAACTGATGTTTGATCAACAGGTAAATATTTGAAAACTAATTGTCAAAGAAAAGATTTGGTCAGGTAATTAATGATTTAGTTGTTAACAAATTGTTACCATTTGGAAACTCTAAGTCTATATAAGTAAAGGAAGGTTACTCATTTCACTTTACTTTGCGAATTGTGTTTTGTGATTTTTTATGATTGAGTAATATTCTCATGCCTTGATTCACGATCATTGTTAATATTATTTTTGTAAGACTGATCAAGTGATTCTCTGTGTAAACCAGTCATTAGCAATGGCATCATCAACCTCTATTGTCAAGCTGATCCAAGGAAATCAATTCAATTGACCTATTTACGATATCATGGCAATATAGAATAGGGAGAATTAAATGTTTGGTGCACTATCATCAGTGCCTAATGGAGTTATGATGACAGAAGATGTCACAATGTTTATTCACACTAGGCAAGAAGAGTTGGGTGAAATGTTTATCTAGATCGAGTACCTCTCACTGTGTCAAGACAGAAAGCTTCGAGATAGATATGCAAAGCTAGTATCTTTAGGGTTGATCAATAGAGTATGCTACCCAACCATGTTTCAAGCATATTGGATATGACTGGTTCTTAGTCGAGTGCATGAACCTAGTTTCTGGCTGGAAAAAGGCACATGTAATCCAATCACCAAGGAGGATCTGCATAGGGTTATTGGGTATAGCGACAAAGGGGAAGCTCTTACCCTCATAACCATTTCAAATGTCATTGTTGCAAAATTGACAAAATCAAAATCTGACAGTTGGCTGATGACTGTAAATGATATTGAAGATGAGGGAGTTTGGTTTGCATCTGTAGTGATAGGATACAAGATCTATCAATCAAGAAATCTCAACAATGTACCGAGAGGAGCTATTCATGCCGCTCACCAGATAATGCATGACAACACACAATATGATCTTTGCGGCATGCTTCGAGGGAAGATTTTTGAAAATTTAAAGAAGCTCGGTATCGTAAAGAAGTTCCTAAAATATGGAGCCCTACTAGTATGCTTATTCTTTTATTATCATAATTCCTTTCCAAGAATAGGCAAGGTGACATGAGATACCAATAAACCAGTAATGCTTCAGATTAGTGATATGGCCAATAAATTGGGAAACCAGTTTAGTAAAGTCATGAATAACTACTTTGAGGCATTCCAGTTGAGGAAGAACACCAGGAAAAGGATTCCCTCAACTATTGTTGACTCCTACAAAGATGAGGTGTGTTCTCTAATCACCAGTAATCACAACATCATTTAGGCTATGGAACCGAGAACTGAATATGCACTAGAACTAAGGTATGAGATATTCGTAAAGACAACCAAGGATATGAAAATGCCCTACAAGAAAGTGATTTGGATCTGTCAACCTACCGATTCGGGACCTTTGAAGAAATTCAAGAGAATCTAAAGAAACATTCATTGGCCAAAGAACCTAAAAAGGTATACGTCAAAAGGTCTCCCACTTTGAGGAAGAAGAAATCAATTGAAGAAGAACCCAAGGTGCAAAGAAACATAGAACAACAAGCACCCAATGCTTGAGAGGAAGAAATAGAAGAAACCAAAGAAACAAAAATTGAAGACACAACTCCTCTTCTCTGAAAGAGGAAATCTGCAAAATCTGTCAAAGAGGATGCACCAAGAGGAAGAAAACCCACAATTGGTGAATTTGTAAAAGGGTTAAAAGATACAAGTGGTATGGCATTAGTCTAAAGAAGGTATGAATTGGATAATGAAGAAGATAGGAGAAAAATAGAGGAAGCTGTGGTTCATTATATTCATAAGTTCAATCTTACTCCTATTTAACTTCATAAGAATATGTATCGTCTTAAAATGGAAGCACTTCCATGTTAAGAATGTTTAGCCCTCTAAGTAAGTGGTCTGGGGTCATGTCAAGAAACTTGATTGGGTCTTTGCATGGATTAGGCTATTCCCTCTATTTTGCTTCTCTCTCCCTATTTCCAACCTCATTTCTGGCAACTTTCTTTGAGAATCTAAAGATCTTGACTTTCTGGGTCAAAGATGACCTGAAGGGTCAAGGATGACCTAGTCCCTGACCTAGGTCAGGGATGACCTCATCCCTAACCTAGGGCAGAGACTACCTCATCCCTGACCCTAGATCCAATTTTCAAATTCCAAAAGTTTTAGGATGTCGGGTTTCAGAAAGTTTTATTTCCCTCTTTCAGATCAGCTGTTTCAGGTTTCAAAATGGTAAACTCTTAAATTGCATTTAATCTAGGTCCATTTCTAAAGGGTTAAGGCTTAATTGGAATTTAATTCCCCAAGGTGGCCCCTCTAGAGGTTTGTGCCCTAGATCACTATAAAAGGAAGCCCTCCTCTCTCATTTTATCCATCTCATATCACATCCACAATCAAGCAATTGCATGATCAAGAGCATTCAAGCAATCAAGTCCTCAAGAATTAAAGCATTCATCAAGGAGATCTATTGTTAGTCATTAAAGGATTCAATCTCTTTGGAGGCCCCTTGAAAATTTCTCCTTCCACATTCATCCAAGCCTCTTCCTAAGAAAAGATACAATCAAGATTGGTGTTGAAGATCTAATGACATTGATTTGAGACATCCTACATATTCCTACATTCATTTGGAGCATCCCTACTTGTGGATTCAAGGATTCAAATCTACCACAAGGACTTCAACATAAGCAAGGTGAATTATTCTATTTACTTTGTTTATACATATTGCAATTTCAATTTAACTTCAAGGTTAATTCCTAAATTGGCGTTTGACCAAGGCAAACCCCCCATCCAAACAACAAAAAACCATTTTTCTTGTAGGTACAGGTATAGGACAACAAATTGAAGTTCAGATATGGATACCCTTTTCAGCAAACTTCCAAGATCTGTGAATAAAATTTCCGTTAGAGCTCTGAGGGGTAGGATCCTGCTCTGGGGTAAGAGCTTGCCCCGCTATCTGGGTCAAGGATGACCTAACCTCAGAAAGACAAAAATTTTCTAGGTTTTCTCTGTCTTGACATTTTCAATCTGGAGCAAGTTGGCAGAATTACCTGAAATTGTACATAGACATCAGAAATCAACATTTTCTAGATTTTCCCTATTTCAAGGTTTGTATTTGCCTTCTAATAATTTAAGATTGTCAAGTACATAATTTCTATAATGGATTATAGGATTTCCTCCTTTCTTCATATTCTCCATTGTTTGATTCATTTGAGCATTGATCTCTTCTTTGTGATTAATCCATTTGGATCTTTCCTTTTGGGAATTTGGATTGAGAATTGGTCCTATATTCCCCCTTGCATATCATATTATCTATTCAACCTTATTTGCATTTTCATCCATACACACACAATTACCCTACCCATAAAGGGTGAATCCATTTCACACCTATTCATTTTGGTGAACCCGACATACTTACCCCTTTTCTTTTGTGGAATTAGATGCTTTATTGTGTTTTATGGTGTTAGATCTTGCATGTATTAGATTTATTTTATGTGTTTGCATCTCATATAAAATCAAAATATTTTGTGTTAGTTTAGTTCATTTGCATTGCATTAGTTTATGAGCTTTACTACCTTTAGTCCTACTTATAACATTTTGGTTAGACGAAGTCATAGAATCATGGGTACCTTTGATCCCAAATCTTCCTCTCCTTTCCTTAGGATCCCAGATGATAATTTAATTCTTCATGATTCTAATCCTATTATGGAGCAAAAATCTTATCACTCATCTCATGATGAGAATGATGCTTTAAGAGTTCCTCCTGAATAATTCCAAAAAATTTCAACTGAACTTGATAAAATGGGTAATTGGCTTCTTCAAGAAAACCATAATCAAGATTCTATTCAAGCCATAGAGGCTCTTAAGAAATTTTGTCATGATAGTGATCAAGGTATTAACCTCTTGCATGGTATTACTCATCTTGTGCATTCAAATGTTAAACCTTTAGCTCAAGAAGCTCAAGATTTAGGGTTGATTCCTCCTGTGACGAGTGTAGAACCTTCTTTTGTTCCTTTACCTAGTATTCCTACTTATACACCTTCTTTGGTGATTGTGACAGTTCCCTCTGTTCCTATGAGTGTTCCTCTTGTGTCCCTTCCTACATCACAACCTTCTTATCATAATGTTCCTTTTACTTATTCCAATCCTCTTCCAACTGTAGTTCCAAGTGTTCCTCCAGTTGTGTCTTCTATTCCTGTAGCTTCTTACACTTTACTTAGTGTTTCTAATGTTGTTACTCCTCCTATTTCCTCTAATGATTCAACAATCATTAGTTTGGCTCAAACTATGTCTTCCTTACAACAACAACTTGCATCCTTGACTCAAAATAAGTTTAGCATTCCTACATGTGACATGGGAAGTCCTTTGTCCTTAGATATCATTTGTACTCTTGTTCCTCAGAAAGTTGATATCCCTTGTCTTGAGAATTACAATGGAAAATGAGACCCTATTCATCATGTTAAAACATTTCAAATCTTTTGTAGTGATTATGCTCATGACCATAGGATTTTAGCCAAGTTGTTTTCTAGAACTTTTCGTGACAAGGCCTTACAATGGTATTGTTCCTTACCTCCTTATTCTATTGACTCTTTTCCAAAACTTGCCAATGCTTTTATTCAATAATTTCAAAACAACATTGGCCCACACATGTCTTTGATTGATTTGATGCATTGTAAACAAAGTGCTAAGGAAAAATTGACTGAATTTATTGGTAGATTTAATTAAGCATTTGCATGCTCAGATTTCCTATCCTGTTCCTAATATTGATATTCAATGTATGTTTATTTTAAATTTGTAAAAGGATATTAGAGATAAGATTATGCTTATTGAATTTACCTTTTTTCAACAACTTTGTGTAGCGCTTCATCATTACCAATTACAAGTGAGTCAATTTGAGAGCAACACTCCAATGGCTCCTATTCCAGTTGATAAGAGTGATGTTGCTCCTAATCGAAACAAGTTTAAAAAATTCAACAACTATGTCAAGATAAAAAAACAAGCGAATGCAGTTGTTGTTTCATCTCACAATGCCACTTCTGCATGCACTACTTTTTGATTAAATCGTACGTTTACTCCTCTTTCTGAATCTTTACATTCTATTATGAATAGGTTGTTAACTGCTAATATGATTACTTTACCTACTATTTGACCTCTTTTACCTACTATGATTGCATCTAAATCTTTTGATCCTAAAGCTTTTTGTCAATATCATCGTCAGAATGGTCATGATAATGAGAAATGTTATTCTTTAAAACATAAGTTTCAAGAATTAATTGATTCTAATGCCTTATCCATTGATAATATTGATGGTAGTGGGAACACATCTATCTCCCCTCTGAATCAAAATCTTCAAATCTATACAAATCCTTTACCTATGGATGATACTAATACCATTACTTAGCCATCTTCTATGGAAATTGTGTATGATTCAAAGATGGATGATCTTAATCATATTGTTAATCAAGTGGAGCCTATTTTTCAATCTGTACCTCAACCTTAGCTTCAACCTCAAGTTCCATCTCAACCTCAACTAAAACCTAAGCCTAAATTGAAGACTCAACCTAAACCTCGACAACAACCTAAGAATAAAAGACCTTAGGAACTCTTGATTACCTTTGATGATTTTCAGACTATTAAAGCTCCTGATGGTCCCCTTTATATTAGTGCTAGGATTTCTTAGATACCTACTCGTGGTTGTCTTGTTGATCCTACATCTTTAGTCAATGTTATTACGAAAGAAAATCTTTTTATGAAAAAATTGCAACGTGATTCTTATGATACATCTGATGTGTGGATTCAAACTTGTAATGGTTTTCTTTATCCATCATTTGGCTCTATAACCTTGCCGATTGAACTTTGTGTTAAAATTGTGAACACTACCTTTGTTTTTGTTCCTACTTCTGATCAGTTTCAAGTTAAGCTTGGTTTTCCTTGGTTAAATACCATGCATGTTGTTGATTCACCTATCCATAAATGTCTTAAATTTGTTCATGATGAAGTAGTAAATATGGTTAATCATAGTTTATATCAACCTTTTAGGCCCAGAGATTGTGCTACTCTTGACTTCTTTTGGCCTTCATTACCTAATTCATGTCCTTCTCGACCTGATAAGATTTTCCACTCATATCAAGCCTATAAGCATCATAAGATTACTGAATTAAGTTTACCTCCAAGGGATCTTAATCATGGTCTTTTGCCTACACCTTCCATACCTCCTTTATCCATGGCTTCTACATCTGTTAGTCAAGCTTCTACTGATGCTTGTCTGACCATTGATAAACTTATTAATCCTCCTATAGAACCTATGAAGGATCCTGTAATTATTCCTCCTAGTTCTCAACATATTTCAAGTAAAGAAAAATGGAATCAATCTGCTAATGAACATCATAAGAAGTGTCATGCTCATGCTAAAGCTCATAATTCCATTCTTCAAATTTTTTTTGATAAGCCTATGCATGATGTTGTTACTAATAATGATGTTAAGATGCATGATTATGATGATTCTATTTGTATCTTAGATCTTATTTTGATTAATCTAGATGAAGAAGATACTCTTGATGATGTTAATGATGAATATGAGACTATTGACATAGACATTTATTTACCTAATATGCTTTCATCACAATTAACACTTACACCTAGTATCGAACATTGTGATTCTCAAGAGGATCCTTGTTTGGAACTAGCTATCATTCCTACTGTGTTGGATATAGTCCATCTTGCGGGTTACCCACCTTCCCTAAATGATATAAAACAAGAGGGGGAGAGTAGGTGGCACGCTTGATCGACTTGTCCTTTATGGTAACTTTGTTGTGTGTTTTCTTGTTGTACTGTGCTTCTCCCATGATGTGTTTGCTAAATGTTGTTAGATTCTTTTATACGATCCTTGTTGCTCTTTTGGTGCAAGGTGATAACGGAATCAAAACTATTGTTCAATTCCTCTATATTTTATATCTATTCTTCCATATGTTGTTTCATGTTATGTTGTATATGTGGTATTGTTCGTAGATGTTTCCTTGTGTAATCTACTTGGATCTACGACTTGGTAGCACTAATTCTTTTTGGTCTCCAGGTCATGGTCTGAAAAGATTCTTCTTTGTATATCTTATGTGATTTTTCTTCCTTTGTGATTGTAGTTCTACTTTCTTTGGGGAATGATGTAAATTCATTTGCAATAATATCATATATATATTATCCTATGATCATACCAACCCCACGACATATGCAAATGAATTTACATATTATACATGGGGGCATATATAATAGCATATATGATATTATATATATGCTCACCTAGGGCATATATAATAGGTATGATCATATATATTATATAATATGCTCATACCTATTATATATGATCATAATGGTAAGATAATCTTATCATAATCAAAGGGACAAAGGAAACCTCAAACCCCCAGGGACTCAAGTCTTCATCAACTCCAAGATCACAATAAGAGAGACATATCTAGAGAGAGAGAGAGAGAGAGTGTGTGTGTGTGTGAGTGTGATTATCTCACCTAATGATAACTTATGTCCCATTTTGAACCACACTAGGAAACAATGCAACTGGAAAGATGGAATTGAACCGCCTAGTGAATGTGGCTACTTACTAGTCAACCCATCAAGGATTCACTCTTAGGAATATTCTATTCCATAAGAGAAAAGCCAAAAACAAAAGAGATCCAATCTGAAGGACACCTCTAACCTTAAGGGATCACAAATCTGAAACTAGAGGGATCAAGAGATCCTAAAATATAAATCCATGCTTTAAGGATTAGTCACTAATCCAAAAAGGGAGAAAAGGTATCATGAAAAAAAAAATATATGTGTATCAAAAAGTGCGTGTGTGCAATAGGTGAGCAGAGCATATGATCATACCTATTATATATGCCCTAGGTGAGCATATATATAATATCATACCTATTATATATGATCTTACCTATTATATCATACATGGGGGCATATGCTCTTCTCACCTATTGCACACACGCACTTTTTGATACACATTTTTTTTTTTGTGATACCTTTTCTCCCTTTTTGGATTAGTGACTAATCCTTAAAGCATGGATTTATATTTTAGGATCTCTTGATCCCTCTAGTTTTAGATTTGTGATCCCTTAAGGTCAGAGGTGTCCTTTAGATTGGATCTCTTTTGTTTTTGGCTTTGCTCTTATGGAA
Organism: Chamaecyparis obtusa; assembly: GCA_027943335.1. Lineage (NCBI taxonomy): Eukaryota > Viridiplantae > Streptophyta > Pinopsida > Cupressales > Cupressaceae > Chamaecyparis > Chamaecyparis obtusa. Next base: position 3,592,558 of record BSBK01000790.1, on the reverse strand, counting down.
TAGAATATTCCTAAGAGTGAATCCTTGATGGGTTGACTAGTAAGTAGCCACATTCACTAGGTGGTTCAATTCCATCTTTCTAGTTGCATTGTTTCCTGGTGTGGTTCACAATGGGACATAAGTTCTCATTAGGTGAGATAATCACACACACACTCTCTCTCTCTCTCTCTCTAGATATGTCTCTCTTATTGTGATCTTGGAGTTGATGAAGACTTGAGTCCCTAGGGGCTTGAGGTTTCCTTTGTCCCTTTGATTACAATAAGATTATCTTTCCATTATGATCTACTTTACCAAGAGTTTGCATTGAGTCCATACTCTTGCTAAAGTAGGGGCTTAATGTATCATCTTAAAATGGAAGCACTTTCATGTTAGGAATGTTTAGCCCTCTGAGTAAGTGGTCTGGGGTCATGTCAAGCACCTTGATTGGGTCTTTGCATGGATCTAGCTATTCCCCCCTATTCTCCTTCTCTCTCCCTATTTCTAACCTCATTTCTAGCAACTCTCTTTGAGAATCTAAAGATCTTGATTTTCTGGGTCAAAGACGACCTGAAGGGTCAAGGACAACCTAGTCCCTGACCTAGGTCAGGGATGACCTCATCCCTAACCTAGGGTAGAGACTACCTCATCCCTGACCCCATATCCAATTTTCACTTTCTAGAAGTTTCAAGATGTTGGGTTTCAGAAAGTTTTATTTCTTGCTTCCAGGTCCATTGTTTCAGGTTTCAAAATGGTAAGCTCTTAAATTGCATTTAATCTAGGTCCATTTCTAAAGGGTTAAGGCCTAATTGGAATTAATTCCCCAAGGTGGCCCCTCTAGAGGTTTGCACCCTAGATCACTATAAAAGGAAGCCTTCCTCTCTCATTTTCTCCATCTCGTATCACATCCACAATCAAGAAATTGCATGATCAAGAGAATTCAAGCATTCATCAAGGAGATCCATTGTTAGCCATTGAAGGATTTAATCTCTTTGGATCCCCCTTGAAGATTTCTCCTTCCACATTCATCCAAGCCTCTTCCTAAGAAAAGACACATTCAAGATTGGTGTTGAAGATCTAATGCCATTGATTTGAGACATCCTACATATTCCTACATTCATTTGGAGCATCCCTACTTGTGGATTCAATGATTCAAATCCACCACAAGGACTTCAACATAAGCAAGGTGAATTGTTCCATTTACTTTGTTTATACATACTGCAATTTCAATTCAATTTCAAGGTTAATTCCTAAATTGGGGTTTGACCAAGGCAAACCCCCCATCCAAACAACAAAAAACTATTTTTCTTGTAGGTATAGGTACATGACAGCGAATTAAAGTTTAGATCTAGATACCCTTTTTGGAAAACTTCTAAGATTTGTAAATAGAATTTCCATCGGAGCTTTGAGGGGTAGGATCCTATCCCATGGTAAGACCTTGCCCTACTATCTGGGTCAAGGATGACCTGACCTCAAAAAGACAAAACTTTTTTGGGTTTTCTCTGTCTTGACATTTCCAGTCTAGAGCATGTTGCAAAATTTTCCAAAACTATACGCAGACATCAGAAATCAACATTTTCTAGATTTTCCCTATTTCAAGGTTAGTATTTGCCTTCTATTCATTTAAGATTTTAGAGTACATACTTTCTATAGTGGATTATAGGATTTCCTCCTTTCTTCATATTCTCCATTGTTTAATTCATTTGAGCATTGATCTCTTCTTTGTGATTAATCCATTTGGATCTTTCCTTTTGGGAATTTGGATTGCAGATAGGACCTATATTCTGCCTTGCATATCATATTATCTATTCAACCTTATTCACATTTTCATCCATACACACACAATTACCCTACCCATAGAGGGTGAATCCATTTCACACCTATTCATACTATACTTGATGATCTTCAAGAGATTCTTGAAGCAAGATGGAAAGCTTCAATGGAAAGAGAAAATGAGCTAAGAATTAGGGCTCTGCTTAAAGTTCAGAATCATCTAACTCAAGATGAGGCAACTCATCAAGCAGAACTGCACTAGTAAAACTTCTTGATAAGAAAGATGATAAGTCAAATGTGTGTTGGCAAAGTTGACAAGGTGCATGAAGAAGGTGTTGCTACATGGACAAAAATTATTCAGATATAACACCAGGTAGAAGAAGAATGCTAGAAAAAAATTGAGCCACTGGTCAAAGATACCGGTAAAGGAAAGGGGATACTAGGAGCTGAGGCTCCAGACAGAGCAAAAGTATCAACTGAACCGATCATCATCGATATCACTGATGACAAAAGTGGCAATTTGGCTCCACTAACCATACTGACATCCCTAATAAAAGGTAAGGCTCATGCAATGACTGTAAATGATATTGTCGATGAAGTCATGGATTTTGGTGAAGTATCCAATGCGGCTAAATGGTTTAGTGTATTAGGAGAGGAAGATAAACAAGCAATAATAGTGGCTTTGTTGGAAACCTTCTTGGATTTCAACAAAAGTCCAAGAGACAATAGGTCTAAATTTCCTCCTAAACTTAATATGAGACTGATGAATAAATGGAGAACCGGTCTAGGCTCCAATAATAGAATTCTTAAGGAGACTTTTTCAAAGGTAAAACCTAGTCTCAATGAAACTACAACTAAACTATTAATGGAGGAAGTATCAATGAATTTGGATACAAAGAATAGAGTTGCCAATATAGTAAATGGATATGAGAAGGAAGTCTATCAAGAGACACTTGAGTTCTAGAAATAATATGACTTGAGAGTCATCAATCAAGATGACTACTGATAAAGGGTCAAATGAGGTAGAAATCAACGTGGATAATCAGTAGGCCGCTGAGGAGAAACCTATAGAGGAAGCTCCACCAGAAGAACAAGTACAACAACAAGAGAAAGTTATTCTATAAGAAGAAGCCCATCCAAAATATGGAACATGACCAGATGAAGAAGTCCATGTTGACGAAGAGGTCCTATCGGAAGAGGAAGTACAACCAGGAGGGAAAGAAAATCAAGAACAACAAAAAAAATAGGAATAAGAGTTACCTATACATACTAAATAGGAAAAGCCTGTAGAAAAACAATAGGTACAAGAACCAAATCAAAAGGAACAAGTTGATGTTCCAAGCTCATCCTCATCTAAGAGGAAGCTAAATTTTGCAATAGAAACTAAAGCCAAGAAGAGCTAAGTTAGCGACACTATGGTTGACATAAGAAAGATGTCAACTAGGCAACTAAAAGAGCTCACAAAGAGGAAACAAGACATGGTCCTCACTAGTGATCCTGTATAAATTTGTACCCGATGCATATATTGATGAAGACAAACCTGTTATTGATCAATTGGAGATATTGGTGCAAGCTATTGGAGAAGATGTCATCAATCCAGAGACAATAGCCATTGATCACTACACAAAGAAATGGGTAGAAATTTTGCACAAATAGGTTGAAGAGTTGAAGACAACTATATCTACAAATATAACAACACTCCATCAATAGATACAAGATGCAAGAATTCTTATGATAAAAAAAATTGTTTAGGAAATCACATAAAAGACATCTAAAACTTTAGAGGAAATAAGGGTGTGTGTGTGAATTTTGTACCTGATCTGTAGACACAACACTTCAGTAAAACATTAGAGGTTAGCAAAAATGAAATCGTGCAATGAATTAAAAGCTAAACTAACCAGGTGATTTACTGCCTTCTAATAGGTGCGAGTATGATGTTCTGAGATTGTTATCGAGATCAATGACCTTGATGACACCTAAACAAAGGATTTGAAGGCAAAATCTGGATATGAAATGAATGCAAAGTAATCTATATTTTTGATATTTTCTATGTAATAATAATGAAAAATTGATATGAATTTAGAATCTAGAATGAACTGATATGAAATTGATCCAACAATGATATGAAAATGAATCTAAATGAATGTAAAAATGAAATTGATCTCACAATAGCCTTGATTTGCAATAAGCTTTGATTCTCCAAATTCCAATTCTTCAAAAATAGTTGTGCAATTCGTAGATGATTTTGGCAAAGTAAGCTCGCAAAATTATGAGATGATTTTTGAAGAGCTGAGGCCATAATTTATGGAAATCCAGGGCTTTGGAGGTGCATGAAAGAAAGCCATAAATCACTCAAATAACTCAGGTTGATTTTTGAGTTATCTGAAAATAAAGATAATTTAATTCACAAAAACATGCAAATCATGCAAAAATAGCTTTTTAACTCAAATTAGAAGTTTAGATCAACTTTAAAACTCAAAAATGATGTTGAGTTCCAAAAAGTCAATAACTTGCATTGATTTTTTTGAGTTGGAGTTTAACTGTTGTTTGATTGTGCACATGGATAATTATGAATCAATAAATAAATAAAGTGATTTATCTTCAACTTAACTGATTTTTGAAAAATAAAACAATTGATTTATGGGTTAATCAATCATTTAATCAAACTTTTATTCAAAAATAATATCATCAAATATGACAACTTGCTTTAATTAATTAAATAAGAATTTAATCAATTATTCATAGGATTTTGGATTTATTGTCAAAATTAAATAATACAATTTAGGAATAAATAGAATTAACTTCAATTAAACAATTAAGTGGCAAAATTAAATCTAATTAATTAAATATTGAGAATATTCAATTAATCAAACTTTAGGATAAATAGGATTTATCACCAGCTAATCATTAAATTAAAGATAATTAAGATGATTAGGAATATTACTAGGAATATTCCCTGATGGAAAATTTATGATAATCAATTAGGATTCAATGATGTTCAGATGTGCCTTAGGTTAGGACTTCAATGTTGATTTCATTCAATGTGTCGATATAGGAGGTTAATGAACTTATAGCCCATTTTTGGGGTATTACAAAGGGTTCTTTCATCATCATTCGATGTAAAGAAAAAATCTACAACATAATTTAACTAGGAAATGACAAGCCTGACTCTCATTCTACAAAAGGTATCTATAGAAAGAACAAAGAGAATTCAAGAACTTATTGGATTCTAACTATTTCTTGCCCCCACAATTGATCTAATGCAGAAGACTGCAACTGAGGTAGACAATTTAATCAAGGAACTAGACTACAAGACAATAGATGACATGGATAATATAATTGTATTGCTACAAGCAACACTAAAAAATCTGGAACATATCACTGATCAATGGAATCCTTTTCTTCAAACAGTGAAGAATATTTACAAGGATATCTTTACTAAGTTATAGATATAATCCAACATAATTATCCTTTTTCCTATGGAGGGAAAAAGGGGAAGAAGATGAGTACTAGAAGAAGATTTGGAAAGTCAGAATATAGGGCAGATTCAGCTACAGAGCAGAAGGAAGGAACAACACAAGCACAGGGGAAGTCTACATGACAGGGAATGAAATGTGATGTTTTTCCACCAATGCCAAAGGGGAAGATTATTTGCATATATAAGTTGTCATTGGATAAGTTTCAAGAAAACATCAATCCCATCGGTAAACTGGTAGATTAACCATACTCCTTAATATGTACTGGTAGACCAAATAGAGTATATGTACTGGTAGATCAAACATAATGTCTACAACCAGTCTTATAAAACATATAGCGGATGTATGAACAATCGGGTATAATATTTATATTGGTTGACTGCATGATAATCCACACTAGATTATGCAGAGCCATTTTAGTTAAAATTGGATTATACAGAGCATTCACAGTTAGAACTAGAGTTAACTTTTTAACCGGAGTTACCTTTATTTCTACGTGGATGTTTGAAGGTAAACTTAAGATCATTTTGCAAGATCTTTGCATGCATGATTTATGGGCGAGTTTACATCCTGGCAGAACTGTGAGAAGTATTCTTTAATAAGATTAATGTCTTATAAATACAGGTTATGGGATGCACAAAAGTTGTTGTTGAATATACAGAGAAGGAGAGAGATATCTTCTGAGAGAAGCTACGGTCACAAGAGGTGAAAGATAGAAATGGTCAACATCCAAGAAGACCAAAAAGGGTCTCAAGTATGATCTAATTAGATAGAAAGTGTCATTAGAGATCATTGCATTTACATTATTAAGCATATTCAAATCCCTCTATTAGGGTGAACCTAATAGGTTTTTTGTATAAATCCCTTAATCAGGTAACATCTTAAGTGGTGTTGAAAGTCCTTTTGCAAGGTGACTCCTAACATGGTTAGGATCTTAACATTTCTTCTATCAAATCCGTTTACTAGCTAGCACTCTTACAGGTGCTTTGTAAGCTCTTCACATGGCACCTTTATTATTGCAGTAGTAAAGTTGTGGGTTCTATCCCACCATGGTTTTTTCCTTCTAGTCGAGGGTTTCCATGTATATATGTTGTGTTGACTTGTGCATTTCTATTTCTGTTTATGAGCGATTGATTATATTATGTTAATACTGTAAGAATATATATAAGGTTTAATTGGAATAGAAATTGTGTTTACTTATTCACCCCCCCTCTCAGTAACTGATTAGGAATAACAATTATGTTCATTGGTGGTTGTTCTCATAGATTTGGGTGCTGAAGTATCTGTTGGTAGACCATTTTCTTGTTCTTGGGGATTGTGATCGAATAAGTCAACTTGTGGTTGATGATCTTGTATTTAAGTTGGGTAGTGGTTCTAGTTTAGGAGACAAGTGAAAGTTGAGGAATAATAGATTGGATAGATGGAGATGTAGATCTAAGTTTGTTTTCTTTGTAATGGCCATAACTGGGAAGGCTTGACATCCTGGCATGTTGCATGTAATTTGATGTTTTCCTAATAATAAAGAGTTTTTATTTGGTTGCATCTTGGTGTGTTACTTTGTGATTTCTATTGTGTTGATTCTTGTTGCATGATTGGTCATCTCTTATAGAGACTCACCGATCTTGATTGCATCATGTATCAATAAAACCTTTGACATAGACTAAAATCTAGGGCAACAAATTCATCATTTTCTTTCACCTTCAAGGAAAATATTCAATTTGGTAGGAAACACCCCTCAATCCATCCAACATCTTAATCATGTAAGCCTTTATCCTAGGGAATCTGTAGCATTAACCACACCATTGTCTTCCCTAGAGGTGTGGTGTATGGAAAAAAGTTCCAAGCCCAAAAGAAGCATTTTGATATGTTCCATAACATTAGGAGATAACCAATTAATCTTAGTTAGTCCTTTAGCATCATTGATGACAAGTTTCAAGCCCTCCTCTAGAATAAGAGGCTTTATACAGATAGAAAGAGAAAATTTTAGGCCCCAAAAAAGTACTATACATTTAGCTTGATTATTATTCAATCCATCAAGATTACCATAATATGTTGTCATGAAGACACTAGAGGAGATACAAATCACATGCCCCCTATAGCTAAACCATCTCTAACAACACCATCAAAATTTAACTTGTGCCACCCAACATCTAGAGGTTTCCACTTGGGATTTCTAGTCCCCACGGAACTCCCCCTTCAAAATAGTAGGACAGGATGCAGGGTGTGAAACTATAGTTCTGGGAAGGGGGGGGGGAGACCCCTACTATTCTATGGTTAGTTGTTGTTGGGTGGGAATGTCACCCTATAGTTGACTAAAGTTTCCCTCCACTAGTGCCAAAAAGTGCCCCCCTACAATTCTATGGGGGCGGATAATTGTGCCAAAAAGTTCTAGTCGGGTTAGAAACTTAGATTAGTAGGCCCCCTACAATTCTATGGTATTATTTCCACTATTCCTTTTAGAATTATCATATGCATTGGGTAATTTATGATTCCTATCCATTCTATCATCAAAGGGAGTAGGTCGAAACTCAGAGCATCTTCACTTAGTGACCAAAAAACTATCAAATATCATGCAAAAGAAATATTTGAACACTACTTCCATGGGATTTTTAGCCTCCTAGAAAAGCTTGTTATTCCTTCCTTTCCAAAGACTCCAACGAACATGAGGAGTGATTTGTCTCCATAATTGTCTAACTATTGGGATACTTGTAGCCCCATTCCACTCTTCTAAAAATTGGTCCAAACCACTATTGACAACCCAATTGAGATCAAGCTTCGTTAACACCAATTTCCATAAATCTCTAGCAAAGTAGCAATGATGTAAAATATGGAAAACATACTCCTCTTCCTTCTTAAAAAAATGCATTTTTTAGGTAGTTGGTGTGTACTAGGATTAGTACCTTCATAGGGTTAGCTTTGTCAAATAAATCAAAATAAGAACTAAATTACCACAAAAGCAATTCAAATAAGCTATTTAAAAGACAAATGAGCACTCTATGGCTCTCTAATTAGGGATGCTAATGATGAGCTCTTAGCAAGATCTCACTAGTGACAGTCCTAATATGAGAATGAAATGATAAATAAGCTAAAACAAGTTAATTCCAAATGAAATAGACTAATTAGCTCTAAATTTTCCTTTCTAGCTTAAAATTGCAAGAGGTTTGATGCTTCTCAAAAATTGTGGATGATAAATGCTTGATTTTAGCCTTGCTTTTATAGATTTTGGTAAGGGTAGGGGGTGTAGTTGATTTGATCATGGTTTGATGACGGTTGAGTCCATGGTTCCACCTTTGGCAACCATTTAAATATTTTGTCCTCAAAGCTTGGGACAAGAGGATAAAATGGGTGGACAAGATGCTTTCTCCCTATGGGTGGTGGAGATTCGATGTGAGCTTGATCCATGTAAGCTTGGTTCTCAAATCCTATTGGTTGATGCATTTTTCTCCTATTTGGTGGTTTGAGGTAAAATAGGATTAAATTAATTGAATTTAATTAATATCCTTAGCCATGTGTACCCCTTGAATGGGTTGATTTGATTTAAATGAACTATGTAATTAATTAGATTAATTACACAATTAATTGATTTGATTTGATTTATTCGATTTGAATTGATTTTATGGCTTTTGATTTTTAATTAAATTTGAATTATGGCTTGATTACAATTTATCTTTGATTTTAGCTTGATTTGATTTAATTGCCTTGATTTTTGCCTTGGTTGCTCATTTAATTGATCTTGTCCATTTTCAGGTGATTACAAATGCCCCTCTTTGAATCGATGCAAGAAGCGTATCAGTTCAAAGAATATCCTGATCGTTTCTGATGTGCAGTCTTGATCAACTAATGTTTGATTTGATATGATAAAGGATGAAAATTTTGATGATGGAATTGATGCAGTTTTAATTGATTTTAGGTCCTTGATGGTCATTCTGATGATAAGTTGCTTGATATGGTACCTGATTTGATATGAATCGATGTTTGATGCCCCTTTCGATTGATAAATGAAAATTTTTGTGATAAAAGATTACGCTTCAATTTGATGGTTGTGCCCTTGATTCATTGATTATGATGTCAGTTCTAATTATTTGAGTGTATGCCCCCTCAGAAATGAAATGAAATTTGAGCGTTGTTAAAAAATATGACATTTTAGGTCAATTTGCGTGAATTAGGTTAATTAGTAATAAATTTTGATTTCATTTTTGATTATATATTTGCATTTTTTTGATAAAAAATGCCCCTGATTTGGTAGAATGAGTGAAAATTTTGGGTCCCTAGTCATTTTGTGGTCAAAGGTGCCCCTTTTTAGGTTAAAATTGGCTATATATAGGGGTAAAAGTCATTTTTACTATTCAGTTTTACCTTCCCTTTTGACTTTTTGCTCTAAGCCATTTTTACCTTTCTGACGATGGTGATCCCTATTCACGAACATAGATTCAAGTGAGGCCACTGATACTTCCATCCACCTAGCTACACACCTCCCGTATGTACTCCGACAACTTGCTTTGTTCATTAAATGCATTTAATTTGGAAAATTTTGGATTTTTTTAAGAAAAACCCTATTTTTTATTTTTCCAATTTAAATAGCACATTCAAGACTTTTAACAGCGTGTACAACTTTTCTCCTGCACATCTACGATTTTCTTCTACGCATCTGCTAGTTTTAATAGTGCATACAAATGGTAAAACTAGGGCACAATTCACATTCACTCTTTTCTGCCGTGCATACAAATTTGATTATGCATATTAATAATTTTGTAGTGTGTACTAAATTCTACAACACTTACACCTTAGAATAGCGCTTTCAAACATTTCTTCAGCGCATTCACCATTTTAAACTACGCTTTTTCCTTTTAGCACTTTTAAACAATTAAATAGCATGTATACCCTATTTGGTTTAAAATGCAAATTATTGAGTAATTTTTCTGAACCATCTAGTGTTGTCAATCAGTCGATTGGCTTAGGTAACAAGTCTGATGTGATAGCAAGTCATATGATGTTAGTTCAAGTCATGTCGTATCGAATGTTTGATTGTCAATCTTGATTTTGATGGTGGATGATGATAAATTTTCAGTCCTCTCTGAATAGAATCAGGAAAATTGATTGTAGTTTGATTTAGATTTTGATTGACTTAAAATGATTCAATATGTGATGATGTTGATTTATGATGTGTTTAACTTTCTTTTTGTAGGCTGAGATTAAATCGCTCAGAGTTCAAGGCTTGTATCCCTTACCATCTAGTATGATTGATGATTTGATTGGTCTTGACCATCGAGTTATTGGTCGATGCGGTCTCTCTTTCCTTTTGTCTCTCCCTTGATTCCGCGTGAATCAAGGTTTAATCACAGCTATGGCAGAGCGATGGCACTCTGACCATAACACCTTTCACCTACTAATGGGGGAGATGACTATCACTCCTGAGGATGTTTATAGGATCCTGTGCATCCCTACTCATGAGGAGCTGATATACTATGACCAAGTATATGATGGGACCATCTGTAGGTGAGTCTTTGGTGACCCAACTATTGGTGATGATTCAATTTAGTGGCCTAGATCCCTTCCTTCGCTACTCTTCCTCCTATCTTGGGAGCATTGGTTGGTAGTTTCCTCATTCTCGATCAGTGAGGTCATGGCTTTGTAGTTGGTTGGGGTCATATCCTAGAGGATATGATTGCATAGCCACATAGATTTGATTGGGGGACCTATGTGCTTGCTCAGTTGTATCATGAGCTGCATTCTGTTGTATACTATCGCAGGGTGACTCTTTCTACTGGGGTGATCATGTTGCAGCTATGGACATGGGAGCACATACTTGTCACTTGACCCTTTTTTGTTTGACACCGTGATCTAGGCTAGCCCTTCACTTGGATGTATGAGGAGATGGTAGTGCAGGCCCACTTGGGAAAGTTGGATTATTAGAGACGCATCATAGATGATATTGATAAGGTCATGTGGCAACCATATATTGGATGCGAGGCATGGTTGGAGGATGTGGTGGAGTTACCTTTCATGTGTATGCCATGGTGGATGATAGGACGTACACCATTGATCATTGAGTGACTGTGCTTTCAGAGAGTTTTACGACAATACGATCAGATCTAGGGCATGCCATAGGGATTGACATTATATGCCCAAGTATAGGTAGAGAGGTCCCTATGGGGCCCACATATTGATTATTTTACTTCTTGAGAGGAGTTACTATAGCTGCCCCATGTTGCATGGGATATGAGGGACCATATTATAGATGCTAGGACAACATATGACTATACAACATGGTTCACTTTGAACCCATTTTTGAGATTTACTGATCCTGTAGAGAGGGTATTAGGTATCAAGGAGTTAGATGATGATGGTGGGGGGAGAGGTAAGAGATGAGGTCATTGGGGATGATGGGGTCAGTGAGCTGATAAAGGGGGTAGGATTGTTATTCTGGTGATTGCTGTTGCACTGATTCCTCCTAGGGGTGGCCGAGTTTGGATGAGGGGTGGTTGGGTTAGAGTTTGAGGTGGACCATATAGAGCTCTGCATCAGGTTGGTGTGGATAGATTGACCAGATGGGGCTAACATAGACTAAGTTTTCAGATGGGTGGGTGCTCAAGTTGTGTCTGACATGGATGCTCAGGCCGCACATATATTATTAGATCAGGCATAGGGTCTACCAGCACCACCACAGGCTCCTCTAGTTCAGGCTCCTGCTTCTTCTTCTATGTCATCTTCTTTTGTTCTTCCATCTTCTTCTACTTTCATTCCATCTTTGTCTCCTTCCATTCCATCTTCTTCTATTCCCTCTTCTTCCATGGCTCCTCCGCAGACTTCACCTACTCAGGTTTTGCCGCAGGCTCTACCTCTCTGGCTCCTCCTACAGAGGCTCCAGCATCTGCTGCTAATGTTTGAGTTTTATAGTTTGATGTATCAAAGATTAGACAATAGGTTAGTCAGCTAAGTAGTATGATGCAGACCTTCATGGCTGCTATGAGTCAGCATGGATTACAGGCTAGCTCAAGTAGATCTCTAGATACGGTTTGTGGTCATGATGGTGCTCATGATTCTGGAAATTAACCTATTATTGAGATAAGATACCTTATTCTGTGATGTATATGATGATTCATTTTTTATTTTGAGACATTGAACTCATATTTATTCTTTGGATCAGTTGATGTTACTCATGCTTTGATACTTGTTGATATTCTTGATGGACTTTGATTTCCAGATACTATCTATTCTGATGATACTATGGACTCTGATACTCAGTTGGTAGATTTACTTTACATGATGTCATTTATGTGTTGGACTATATTTTTGAGGTTCTTTATATGATATGTAGATCTATATGATTCTATCTCTATATTCTTTATTTTTATGCTTTCTGAAATGTAGTTTATGATATGAATGCACATTTCTATTCTTCTATTGATGCAAATGTTTGTCTTATTTATGACATAGACTATATGGATGCATATGATACATGTTTTAATGTTTGTATGATGATGTAATGATTTAATGATTAATGCAATGTAACAATAATTATGAATGCCTTTATTTTGATGATATGGATGTATGTAATGGATAATAAATGTAATGGATATATGGTATATAAATGTGATGCAAAATGTGATGGATACAAGTATGAAATTGGATGCTTTGGATAATGTAATGATTAAGTATATGAATGAAATAATGATGATCTTATATGTAAATGTAAATGTTCTAAGTGTGAATATACTTCAATGTTTTATATGAATGAATTTGTATGAATGCTCTGAAATGAACAATGCAATGTACTAATGATATGATCTTGAAAATGCAATTATGTAGTGATGTATGCAATGAAATTTTTGGTAATGTCTTAATGAAGAACTAATGTTATTTAATGATAAATATTAATCAATGAATGCAACTAGTGCAATGAACTTTAATGACCTAGTGAAAGATTTTAATATGAATGCAACCTAATGAAAGAAATGCATTAAGATAAACTAGATGTATGCAATGTTTTAAGATGAACTTAATGAAATACAATGAGATGTAATTAAATGTGATGATTTAATGAGAATGAATGAATTTAAAGATGAATGCAAACTAATGCAAATAAATTTAATGAATATGAAAGAATTGTTTGCTATGCATATAATGAATGTGGCTAAATGAATGCAAACTAATGCACTTTAATTTAAATGAACTTAGATTAATATCCTAAATGGATGCAAATTTTTCATGATTTAAAATGAATCTAACACATGCCTCTAATCTAATGCAAATCACCTTTTGTTTTTTGTTTTTTGATTTTGACATCCAACACACTCTATCATATGTAGTTTTTGATGTGCATTTTGATTTTTGATTTCATTTTTTATTTACCCCACCCCCTTTTAGTTTTCTCTTTTCCACTTGATATTTTCAAACTAAGAAAGGAAAATCACTTAAATGCATTTGATCTAGGATGGATGCATCTAACTGTCAGTATTCATAAATTAGGAGGCTTATATTCATCATTGAGCAGTTTTAGAATCTTGAAATTAGTACAACCATCATTAGTTCAACTATGATGATATGAATACTTATTTCCTTTTTACATGGTACTTTCCCATCTTTTGTACGAATGTCACTTATTGAACCCAATCATGAGAGTACAACTACTGATTTTGTTGTATTCTATGTTGCAAGTGGATTTTGGTATTATGATATTTAACATCAAAATATCCAAGGTATCCTTTTGCGTAAACAAACAAAGGTCTCAATTTCTCCATATGTACATGTCCTCAGTGATTCTTTGATGATCACATCTTTAGACAAATAATACATACTTTAAAATTTTGATCTTAAGACACTCATTCAGAAATCAATAAGATATCATGCTTTCATAATAGCTTATCTAGTTTAAAAACCTTCACCGATTCGCTAGAAAGACATGGTTCATCAATCAAGTCAACGCTTAGAAAAATTTTGCCTCATTTTTCAAATCCATATTTCAAGTATAGTTCTATCCATTTCATACTTTTAATCTTGATAAAGATAAGTGTCCTTGTGAGATCTTGGATCAAAATTTTGCGTTTGGTTGAAATTTGGATTTTAGGATTTGGATTTGATTGAGCGTTTTACTTGCATTTTGATGAATTGATTTAGTGTCAAATTGATGTTTTCTTTGATGAATCCTTCCTCCTTGAGAGTATATTTTTCCCCTAGTTTGATGTGATTGCATTTGTGGGACTTGGGACAATTTGCAGATTGGATTAGTGATGAAACCTTTAGGTACTTGCAAATGCAACTGTGGGGTTTTCTTATGCAATATATACAAATGCTAGCGAATGCAATATTTAAAAGGATGACCACTAGGCATGAGACTGACATGGACTTTCAATGGTACCTATTTACCAGGTTTTCATTGATTGAATGGATTTGCTCTTTTTTCTATTTTTAAGGTTTTTCATTTTTTTACTACCAAGGTGCATATTTGCTAGGTTTTCACCAAGGTACTTTTTCTCATTTTATTTTTTATTTTTTTGTATTTTCTCTTTTTTTATTTTTTTTGTTTCCATATCATCAAGGCACCTATTTTCTAGGGTTTCACCAAGACATCTTTTTGAGGATCATTTCTAAATGTTTTTGGCTTTCTTCATGCTCAATTTTCCATTGTTTTTGATCTTTTCTGCATTTCTGATTTGTTTTCTCTTTTTTGCTTTTTTCAATGTTTTTGGTATTTTCAAGATTTCCTCTTACTATATACAATAAATAGGATGCTATCTCATCTAATATCTTTGATACTCTTTTTCTCTATCCCTCTTTAATTGCTTCATCTGTAGAACTTTTTCAGATGTATACTATTTATTGGCTCTTGCAACTCTTCTCCTTCATAATCAACTAATTTGTAAGTGCCAGTGCTAAAAGACGAAGTGATCGCAAAGGGTCCTAATCAGTTTGCTTCTCATTTTCCTTTCTTCTCCCTTTCTACTTGATTCTTGGGATTTTCCTGCAACACTAAGTCACCTATTTGGAATGCCCTTGGTTTGATATGCTTGTTATAGTTTTTGGTCATTGGATTCTGATACACTTTTAATTTATCAAAAGCTTGTTGTTGTCTTTCATCTAGCAGTTCTAGTTCATGCAACCTAGAAACTCTATAGTCTTCTTCACTTGGTAACCCATGCAATGAGACCCTTAAGGATGAAATTTCTACCTCCAAAAGTAAAACTGCTTCTGCTCCATAGACTAGGGAAAATAGTGTAGCTCTTGTTGGCATTCTAATGCTCATTCTATAAGCCCATAGAGTAGGGTTTATTTGAATGTGCCAATGTCTACCTGAATTATCCACAGTTCTCTTCAATACTTTTAAGATGTTCTTATTTTTAGCTTCTGCTTTCCCATTACCTTGTTGGTAATATATCAAAGATGAGTGATGTACCATATGAAATTTTGTACACAATTCTTTCAGATCCTTATTTTTGGAATGTTTTGCATTATTTTTTATGATGGCATGAGGAATACCATATCTATAGATTATGTCATTTAATATGAATAAGGATATATGCTTTCCTGTAGCAGCGGATAAGGGTACAAATTCCACCCATTTGATAAAATACTCCGTTGTAGTAATGATAAATTTATGACCATTTGAGGATGGTGGATAAATCATACCTATGAAATCCAAACCCCATTGATAAAAGGGCCAAGGTGTTGTCATAGGATGAAGCTCTTGTGATGGTATGTGGATCAAGTTCCCATGATATTGACATTTACAACAGGTTTTTACAAAGTGACAAGTGTCCTTTTCCATAGAAGGCCAAAAATATCCTATCCTAAGAAGTTTCTTAGCTAGGGTTAAACTATTCAAATGTGACCCACAAATCCCCTCATGAATTTCTTGTAAGGCTATGGTTGATTCCTCTTTCTCTAAATATCTTAGAAGCATTCCATCTAGACTCTTACAATACAATGTGTCAGATATCAAGGTATAGTGAAAGCTTGGTGTGTAAAGCTTTTCTTTTGATTTCTAATTTGGTCTAAAGGTAAGATTTGGTCTTTCAAGTAGGTTTAAATGGCTCCATACCAAGATGATTCATGTCTTATTAGTAAAAAAATGGTATGAGGATGGGAAGGATCAAATGTGGGTTTATTAACTTCTTCTACTAGGAATTCATATCTGGCGCTTTGATCTGGTATTTGGAGAAGTGATGCCAAAGTAGCCATTGCATCTATTGCTTTATCCTTTTCCCTCAATACTTGCTCAAATGTGATTAGAGTGAAGTATTTCTTAATATTCTCAATCATGTTCTTGTATGGTATCAACTTATCATCTTTAGTTTGATACTCATCATTAATTTGATTAATAACTAGCTGGGAATCTCCATAGACTTGTAGCTCTATTTTGATTACATAAAAATAGGTTTTGAAAGGACCCAAAACCTTGTACAATAGGAGAACATAATAGGCATTTAAGCGCCAGCAGTACAAGTGCAACAACACCAAAAAAAACCACACAAACTAGTCATTAAACAAAAAAGAACTGCCAAAAGACAAAGGGAAACAAAAGGAAAGCAAGACAACAAGATGCTATCTAAACACATTTCATCAGTTTAGTTGCCTGATCAGCAAGAATCTACATGTTTTCAACATAAAACTTTAGATCATCCATGTTGTTCTTGTTGCCATCCTCCATCTTCTTGAACTTGGACCTCGTACACCTGCCAGGGCCCTGATCATCTTTAGTGTCCATAACCTCATGGTTTCCTTTCCCATTGTCGAGCTTGTCCACCAAGATCTTCACATGCTCATTTGAAGCTTTTAGGATAGCAAAGCTCTACTCAACAATACTCCCCACGGTCTTCTCTAGCTTGTCAATTCTCTTTTCCATAATTTCAATTTTCCTTGTCATATCGTTACTATTTTGAAATTTGACCTCCATGGCAGTAATTCTGTCATTGAAAACAACAAGACCCTTAGCCCTGGCAATAGTATCAGTGAGCTCATCAATTTTTTGGCCCATCATTTTCTCCCCTAGGTGCATCCTTTTAAGAACCTCCATCTCTTTTTGCAACTGGTGAATATGGGTCTTCATCGCAGTGATGTCATTCTTCATAATACTGAGGGTAGTCAGAAAAGCCAAACATCCCAAATTTTCAAAATCCATATTCCCTCCCTCCATATTCTTAGAACCCTTATTCCCTTCCTCTATTTTCTCCTTAGAGCTCTCCACATTCACCTTCTCCATGTTAACCTTATCCTTCTCATACCCATCTTTCCCAATGTTATTCACAGCCTGAGCGACCTCATGCAAGATATTCTCCTCCACCCACACATTTTTTTTAGTTTCCACACTCTCCTCCATAGTAGAGTTGGTGTCCACATGGTTAAAGAAGAGCCCTCATCAGAGGATAAAACAACCCTTTTCACAATTTTCTTCTTCTCTTTTTTGGCTCTGGTATGTTTGTCGATGGGTTCCATTCTTTTTTCCCCTTATTTCTTAGAACTTTCCTCCTTGCTCGCATCATCCTCAACATCCATATCTATGGTCAGCTCCTCCACCTTCCTTTTCTTTTTATTTTTCTTTGGTTTGGACTCCAGAAACTCCTTAGAGTCCCCCTCTTCTTCTTTTGTGTCCTCCATAAAAGGCTCCTTAGAATCCTTCCCATCCATGTCATAATCTTCAAGGGCTTTTCTATTAAGCCAGGGTCTTTCTACCTTCTTTGATTTTAACACCTCAAAGATGAGGACCATGAGCCCTTCATGGTAGGCATGATCAACCTCTAAGTCCCTTTGCCAGTGGAGAATAGAGGCATTCAAAGAGCTCAGCAAGTAAAAAGGAAAGTTTTTTTTTACCCCATGCCTAAAGTGGTTCAGAAGGATAAGATGATGGTTGTATATTTTGGTATAATGACCATCCAGGGTAATATAGCCTATAATAACAAATAAAACAAGGTGCCAAGGCTTGGAAATACACTTAGGATCAAAGTATGATTTATCCACCTTAACCATTCGGTTCCTCTCCTGCTTTGTGGGCACAAATGCCTCCAAAGCTTTGTCCAAAATCTTCCTATCCCTATAGAAGTGGATGCCCTTAGTCATCAAGCCAGTTGCTTCAGCAATCACTTCCTCAGTCACCTCCATATTATGCGTACCAACTAAAACACTCCCCTTATTCCAAGTTTTGATGAAATTTTTGCTCACAACAACTTTCCCTCCATGCAAGCCGCTAGACCCCCATCCTTGACAATCTTCCATATTTCCTTGTTCTGTTTCCAGTCACTATAGCTCACCTGCTCGCACCTCCTCTTCTTGCCTCCCATAGAAATGTAAGAGAATAGAGAACCCTTCTCCAAATAATTCCCAACACTCTGCAAGTTAGCCTTCAGATTGTAATAAAACCTATTGATGTTCTGCAGAACCCGCAAATCATGCCAAAGGATCCCAATAATTATCTCGAAATCAACCCACTATCCTTCATGATCATCACACAGATTACTATACTCAATACTCATTAATAAACCCTTCATTCAAAATGTGTTTCTTACTCATCATCCCCTCCTTATTAATTAATTAATTATGACCCTTCACAAGGGAGATCAAAACCATCATTCCACTTAATTTCCATCTGGCTTTTACAAGCCACATTCGTTGCCCAGTCAGCCACTAAGTTGGTCTCCTTGAAAACATGGGTAATCATGCACATTTCAAAGGATTCAATAATGTTTTTAGCCTTACTAATAACATTGGCTATGGTCCATGAGGGGGTCATGGTATTCTTCAAGCAATTAACAATATTTAGGGAATCCCCTTCAATCCATATTTTGGTATAACCCTTCCTTTTGGCTAATAACTCCCCATGAAGAGCCGCATTAGCCTCTACCACCTGATTGGTGTTAAAACCTATAGGAATGGCCATAGACCCTTTGCAATTCCCATACTCATCTCTGATAACCATACCACAACCAACAGTTCTAGGGTTGCCTTTAGAGGCACCATCAAAATTGACTTTAACCCAACCATTAGAGGGGAAATCCCACCTACCCTCTCTTCTCAGATTTCTTTTGGTATCTTGAGCCTTCCTTCCTTCAAACTTATAATTCTTATAGACTTTTGCCTCCCAATCATCCTTCAGGTCTTGATAAATCTTAATCAACCCCAAATTCTCCAACAGAGCTCTCTTGATCTTGTGGAAAATACTATCCCAATTGGACTCCTCGTTCCTAAAAATCCTATCATTCCTTTCTTTCCAAACCCCCCAGCACAAGAAGGGAAGGGAGAAATTCCAAAAAGATATTAGGAACTTATTGTTAGTCAGTGGTTTCCAACAAGTAAACAACTCCTGAATGTCTTGAGGGAACACCCACTCTAGATTCATCATATCAAAGAATTTTTCCCATATTTTCCTAGCAAAAGAGCAGTGGATGGTCATATGATTGATACTCTCCTCATCTTTTTTGCAAAGACAACATCTATTAGTAAGAACAAGGCCTCTTTTCCTAAGATTGTCAATTGTAAGAACTTTATCCTGCAATAAGATCCAAAAGAAAACATTAATTTTAGGAGTTAATCCCTTGAACCAAGCTTTAGACCAACATGGTTCAGGACTATCTTCAAAGTTATGCATGTATAGAGAGGAGACCGAGAATAGGCCATTAGCATTATGTCTCCAAATTAGGGTATCCTCATCATCAATAATAACCATAGAATTCAAAAGGTTATTCAAACTCCTAAGAGAAGGATCAATCCTAGCCAAATCAGTCCATTTGTCCCCTTCCCAATAGTCCTCCACATGTATGCCCAAAATATGTTTACAAAGGATAAGCAATTCATTCCCAATAGGTACCTCCTTAAGGGGTTTATTAAGTAGCCATATGTCATCCCAAAAGAGAATTTTCTTGCCATTACCAACCTTCCATTGGACTCCCTTCTTTATCATATCTTTTCTTCTTAAATCATTGCCCCAAATACATGATCCACCTTGGATAGAATTAGAGTTTAAGAAATTATTGAAGTCATAGTTGTCCCTATTATATTTGTTGTGCCATATAGTGCTCCATTCTCTAGAGTTCTTGAACATTCTCCAAAGGAGTTTAGCCATAAGAAATTCATTTATACTTCTAATAGTGAGAAGACCAAGACCCGCTTTCCTTGTCAGTTTGCAAACCTTCTCCCAAGCAATAAGAGCCATTCTTTTCTTTTTCTTGACTCCGGACCAAAGAAAGTTCTTTTGGATTTTCTCTATACATTCAACAAACTTCTTAGGTATTTTGAAAAGGCTCAAGGCATCGAGAGGAATACTTTGAAGGGTAGCTTTGAGAACAACAATCTTACTAGCCTGGCTAAGAAGAGCACCCTTCCAACCAGCAAGACTTTTGCAAAATTTATCAATCATATCCTACCAAAAAGAGTCTGGAGGAGTAAGGCATAGAGGTAATCCAAGATATGACCCTAGGAGACAATCCACCTCACAACCCAAAATTCTTTTTAATCTTTCTTCTCTTTTTTCAGGCACATTAATGAAGAATAGAGAGCTCTTATTCCAATTAATGCTCTGGCCCGTAGCTCCAGCATAGTTGTTAAGGGCCTTTTTAATGTTTTTATCATTTTTAATAGAAGCTTCACCCATTATTATGGAATCATCCACAAACTACTGATGCAAACAAATCAGGTCCTTGGAGGAAGGTCTCAAACCCCTGAATTCACCTCTATTAACCAATCTGCCAATATGTTTTCCCAAACATTCTGCCAAGATAACAAAAAGAATAGGAGATAGGGGATCCCCCTGCCTAAGACCTCTAGAAGATTTGAAGAAGGGAGTAGGAGATCCATTCACAAGAACAGAGAAGGTGGCAGAGGAGACCAAATAGTGGATTAGATCTCTACTTTTGTTGAAACCAAAAGCCTCTAGAGTAGCCATCAAAAAGTCCCAGTCAACCCTATCATAAGCTTTGGACAAGTCAAGTTTTAGTAAAAAACCTTCCTTCTTAGACATGGCTAGAGAGTGTATATTTTCATGGACCGAGATGATAGAATCCAGGATCTTCCTTCTAGGGATAAACCCATTCTGCTGTCCAGAGATAAAAGAAGGAAGAAAAGAGAGAATTCTAGAAGTAAGGACTTTAGAAATTATCTTATCCACCAAATTGCATAAACTGATAGGTCTGAACTGGTCCAAACTATCAGCCCCAGATTTATTTGGGATCAGAGCAATAAAGGTGCCATTCAGTTCCTTGAGGATTCTTCTTGCCCCAAAAAATTCCTTAACAACATTAGTAACATCATTTTTCAAAATCCTCCAATACTTTTGAAAGAAGAAAAGAGGATAACCATCTGGACTAGGGGCTTTATCTCCTTCAAAGGAAAACACAACCTTTTGAATCTCATCCATAGAAGGTATAGCAGTAATAGCTCTATTGTGATCAACATTCAAAATACTGGGAATACCATCCAACAACTCTTCTTGGCACTCCATATCTAGGTTCTCAGCTTTCTTTAGGAGCTCTCCAAAGAAGTTATTAGCCTCACTTCTAAAATCCTCCTCCTTCTCACTAATGGTACCATTGACCTTCAGTCTAGAGATTTTGTTGCTCTGTTACTTTCCATTCTAATGCCAACTTTATGCCAATGAGCAATGCTTCATACTCAGCTATGTTATTTGTGCATGGGAATAGCAATTTGTATGATTTTGGAATTGTAGACCCTTGAGGAGTAATCAAAAGTATCCATGCTCTTGATCCATGTTGTGTATAAGAACTGTCAAAATACAATTGCCATGTTTTTGCTTCAATATTAACAATTTCAGAATCTAGAAATTCCACTTGAATTGGATGTTCATCTTGTAAAGGTGATTCTGCTAATTGATCAGCTATTACTTGGCCTTTGATAGATTTTCGGTCCACATTTTCTATGTTAAATTCACTTAGAACCATGACCCATTCGGCCAACCTCCCATTCAATGTTGTTTTGCTGAGAAGATATTTTAAGGGATCGATCTTTGTAATGAGTTGAATCTTGTGGGATAACATATAATGGCATAATTTTTGGAAAGAAAAACCTACGGCCAAACATTCTCTTTCAATGAAGGTGTAGTTCAACTCATACTTTACCAATGTTTTGCTTATGTAGTATATGGTCTTTTCCTTTCTAGTTTTGTCCTCTTGAGCCAATAGTACCCCTAATGCATGTTCTATCATTGAGATATATAAAATTAAGGGTTTTACTCTGATTGGTGGCATTAATGTTGGAGGATTCATTAAATATTTCATCAATTAGGTGAAGGCTTCTTCACATTTCTCATCCCATTTGAAAACTGTGTCCTTGTGAAGGAGTTGAGTGAAATTGTGGCACTTTTCTGCTAATTGAGAGATGAATCTTCTAATGGATTGAATCCTTCCTTGAAGAGATCTCATTTGACTGATATTTTGAAGTTCCCCCATTTCCATGATTGCCTTTACTTTGGTGGGGTCTACCTCTATCCCTTTTGCTGAAACTATGTATCCCAATAGTTTTCTTGATTGTACACCAAATGCACATTTCTTTGGATTTAGCCTTACTTTGAATTGTTCCAATCTTACAAATATCTTTTCTAAGATGGGTATATGTTCTTCCCTTGAGTGGGATTTAGCAAGTATATCATCCACATAGTCTTCCATGAATTTGTGCATCATGTCATGAAATATGGTCGTCATGGCTCTTTGATAGGTCACTCCTACATTCTTGAGGCCAAAGGGCATAACATTCCAAAAGAATGTCCCCCATGCACATGTAAATGTCATCTTGTCTTGATCTTCAGGTGCTATCTTTATCTGATTATAACCATTAAACCCATCCATAAGTGAGAACATTGAATGTCTTGCTGTAAGGTCTACGATGGCATCTATGCTTGGTAGAGGAAAATCATCTTTAGGACATGCAAGATTAAGATCTCTAAAATCCATGCAAATTCTGATGGATTTGTCTACTTTAGAAATGAGCACAATGTTTGAAATCCATGTGGCATAATCAATGACTCTTATAAACCCCACTTTCAACAATTTGTCTAACTTCACTTTCACAAGAAAAGCTATGTGTGGATGCATCTTTCTTAATTTCTTCTTGACTGGTCTCACTCCTTCGTTGATATTTAAATGATGCATAATTAAATTTGGATCTAATCTAGGCATATCATCATACGACCATGTAAAATAGATTTGTTTTTCTTTGAAAAATTTGATGAATTCCTCTCTTTCCTCACTAGATAAAGATGCTTCTAGGTGTATGATTTGTGGTTCTAATTCTGACCCAATATTTACTTTCTCTGTTGGCTCAATTAAGATAGGTGATCTTTCCTCTTAGTGCTCAGGCAAAGTATCTAACCTTTCTTCCTTAGGTGACTATGTTGGGTTTTCACCTTTGGAAACATTCTTTATTTCTTTTTCTTTTTTATTTAATGGTGCCACAATGTGGTTTTCAACATTAAATTCTTTCCATTTTTTATTTTTATTTTTATTTTTTTCACTTTTTTTGAACTAAAAGGTTGAATACTCCCCCTTCTCACTTCTTCTTGATATTTCATGGTAGAAAAAGGCTCAACCACATTAAGGTATTGGGACACCAAGTTATCATTCAAGAGTGTAGGGAGGATGGTAGGTTCAATGGAATCTTATTCGATTAGTTTAGGATAGATAAGGGTCAAGGGATCCATGCTTTGGTTTGTTTCAATATGGTTCAAGGACATGACCTCATTTTAAGGTTCAAACATCATATCACTTAAGTCTATGATATGTGCCTCTTCGAGATGTTCTAGAGAGCTAGGGTCAAAATCTTCCTCACTAGAATCCTCTAAGGTTTCTGTTGGGTAAAAATATATTGGATTAAACCTAGGGTTAGATTCCTCTATAGTAGGTCTCCATGATGGAACATAAGGCTCTCCTACCCATTGATTTATTTCAATTTCCTAAATTGGAACATTATCTAAGACCACTTGGCTAGAACTTGAAGCTTGATTCTGATTTGATTATGAGAATTGTTCTTTTCCCTTGCTAGGAGTGTATGTATGGATGACATCAAATTATTTATCTTGACATGACCCAGTTGACAATGAGTCCCATTCCCAATTGTTTGAATCTTCATCACTTTGGGAACCTAGTTGTAATATTTGGTCATAATCCAAAGGATACTTCTTTTGAGTGTACCCTTGTTCTAGGTACCCCAATCCAGTCTTTTCTTTGCTATCTCTCCATGACATTTCAATAGGTTCTATTAGTCCTTTGTTTCTTGTACCCAAAGTTCCTTGTCCTTTATACCCCATCTTTTGCATTATTTGAAATCCTTTTCAATATTGATGAGTAGGAATGCTTATGTTTTGTATGTGCTTTTCCTATGCACTTGATTCCTCATCCTTATATAACCAATTTAGGATTTCATTATCTTCCTCATCCATGGATGAAGAAGTACTTTCCCTAACAAATTGATCATTATATTTATGAGGTAGACTAGACGGTCTTCCATGGGATCTCATAGATAAGGGTAGATCCATCATGGATAAGGAATATTCATGTACACCTTTCTGCTTAATTTGACATTGCTTTTCAAAATTCTTCATCATATGATCTATCTTTTAATAATGAGCATCTTTGGTGTAAATTTGGATAGATCAACAATCAAAAGTATCTTGTTAAGGATGTTGACCCTGTTAGGAGTCTATTACAAGCATATAGTGTCTCAGTCCTGATTAAGGGACTATAGGCCTTGTTAGAAGCCTCAACCCTATTAGGAGTTGATAGTACAAAAAGTGATTACTAGATGAGCCCACTGCCCAAACAAGTAATGTACAATATTTACTAATTACAAAAGTAGGTCAAGGTACATAACCTTATACTGCTTGCATCAATATCTCTTCACTATTCTTTCAGTATCGCTATTACATACATTCCTTCCTTCCTTTTATTTATAATTACATTTATACAAGTTATTAAGATTAATAACTTTCCAGTCAGCTATCATATTAAAAATAAATTTATCCAAGGGTTAAAATCTAGGATGTCATCCCTTTATATTGTTAAGTCATTATTTTGATAAACAAAATAATCCCTTAACTCTTTACCAATTTTGTCTTCATATTCTATCCTGTCGGCTAGACACTGTCTTTAGAAAAACTATCATAACTTCTTCCGTACATGCCATACTGACTTGCACTTTGAGGTGAGTCTTAAATAGTCATCATAAAGTCTATGTTCAAGTGTGCAAGCATTGAACTTACTCCAATCAACATCGCAAAGAAAAACTATCTTCAGGTTCATTAGTAAAAACACACTATCTCATACTTAGACAATTTTGCATTGCGCTCTGACATACTAGCTCTTTGACCTGTGTGATCTTCATGTAGATCATATGGTTCCATAATGACAAAATAATCCCTTAACTCTTTACCAATTTTGTCTTCATATTCTGTCCTGTCGGCTAGACACCATCTTTAGAAAAACTATCATAACTTCTTCTGTACATGTTGTACTGACTTGCGCTCTGAGGTGAGTCTTCAATAGTCACCATAGAGTCTATATTCAAGTGTGCAAGCACTAAAATTACTCTAATCAACATCGCAAACAAAAAATATCTTCAGGTTCATTGGTAAAAACACACTATCTCATACTTAGACAATTTCACATTGCGCTCTGACATACTAGCTCTCTGACCTGTGCGATCTTCATGTAGATCATATGGTTCCATAATGACAACATCTATGTAACCAACTCATCCAAATTGCCAACAATCTCCCCCTTTGTCATTGGTGGCAACATATGAGAAAATTGGCTAAGTCTTACAACTTCAAAATCTCAAAATTGTGGCCATAATACAAAATATATATGTACTATCCTTATGAATTTATTAATCCTTTCTATATACTATACTCTCCCTAAGAATATGTATCCTTAACAATTTTCTGCTATATATCTCTGCCCCTTTGACAACAATGACAAAATAAAGGTAAGGAGGGTTACAAAACTATATTCACAAAAAGTTATACCTTAATTCAATATTGCAAAGCTGGTAGGCTTGCAACACAATCTACAAAATCAATCTTCATAGCCTCTAATTCTTTCTCCCATCATTTCTTAATAGAATCTACCACACTGAGTAGTGCGCATAATCCATAAGATGCTATCTCACATGCTCGAAGATTCTCAAAGCTAAAATTTTGAAAAGATGTCTTAGTTGAAAGACATTCTTCCAATTGCCCTTCAATAATACTTAAATTCATAGAATTGTGCTCTCTTAAAAGAGTGAATCTTTTCATTTTCCTGTCCTTTTCATCTTGCAAAATTCTGATTTCATCATATATCTTACGAATTTTCTTCTCAAAATCATATACCTTCACATTGGGCCTTGAAAGAAAGTTTGTTTCATTCTGAATTTATGCTTCCTTCATCTTCATCTTTTGATATTCCTCTGTTGTCAAGGTCTTTGATTTTGTACACTAGATGTACAAGGATTTTCCTCTTTCCAAATTCTTTCTCAAGTCCTTTATACAGATATCAAGATTGTTGATATCATTCCTAATATTTTGGCTAATGTTCAAAAGTGTTTTGGCTTCATAGGCTGCTTTCACTTTCACTTTTGCTATATCAGTTAAATTTGTCAACTCACTATCAAAAGTGTTCATCACTTTCTTTGCTTTCTCTAGAGGGCCAGCTTCTGCAATTTGTGTAGTTACAATGCCTTGTAACTTCTTAGTAAGCTCCTTTAGGAATCCTTCAAGACTTTTTACTTTCTTGTTCTTTCCAATGATCTTGTTCAAGGATGTGATCAATTCGATCTGATCATCATCATCTACTTCCTTTCCCAAATTCTCAATCATAGATCCAATCTGATTCTTCTTTCCAGTCTCAGGAGTAAGACTGATTTCTTCTTTAGTGGAAATAGGTACTTGTTTTTCTGTCACTTTAGGTTCTACAACTGTGGTCTCTATTTTCTCTTCTCCTTTAGTAGTCTCCTGCTCTTCAAAAGCTGAATTGTCAACAATGTTTTCCAGATTCTTGAATACATTATCATCAGTATCCAAGGTGATCTTATTTCCTTCTACATTCATAGCTTCATCCTCAATGTTTATGGCTGGTGGAGAGAGAATGTCCTCTTGTTCTATTTCACCTGCTTGCTCTGCTGCAACTGATGGTTCTCCAACATTCTCTAACATAACCTTGATGATTGCTTGTTCTATTTCTTCATTAAATTCTTCATATTATCCTCCCATAATATGAATAGTTCTCCTTTTTGTCCTTAAATGGGTGTTTAGAGCCTTCATGATCTACTTAAGGTGTTCATCATCTCTCACATCACAAAGTTTCCTCACAAGATTTTCTCTGATAGATGTGTCTTCCTCTGATGCTCTCTTCTTCCTATTCACAAGTTTATTGTACAAATCATTAGGTATCTTACCTTGAATTGTGTCAAACTTCTTATTAGATAAAATCATATGTTTTACCACTGCATTTTCTAGATTTAATCTCTCTGCATAATCATAGAGATCATAATACTTGTTCATCTTTGTAAAGTCTCCATCTTGAATGATCTTCTCATTAACATTCTCAATTCTAGGTTTCCAGGTTTTCTTCTTAATAGAAGTGTCATCATCTTTGATTTCTACAATTTTCCTTGGAACTAGTTGCACCAAAGTTTTCTGCCTCTTACCTAGTCTAGTAGCACTCTCTTTTACTCTTTTGCTAGGTGTGGAAGAGGTGGATCTAGTGGATATCCTTGCTTCTTGATCCTTCTCAATTTCTTCCACTTTCACCTTAACTTGTGTTTCTTCTTTCTTTGTTGCAATTGATGATAGAGGTGGAATAGACAAAACTTCTTTTTGTCCAATATCTCTGATTGCTGCTACTATTTGCTTGGCTACCAAGAATTCATGCTCAGTCATGCCTATATCTTTTAGAATTTTCTTGATAGTACTCTCAACTCTTTTCTTTGACTACTTCTCTTCAAGTAAGGTCTTTGCGGAGTTGAAGTTCTCCACAAAGGTTCCAAACCTATTACAATGAGTGTCCAACTTGCACTTAAGTAACCTGATCACATACTCTTCTATCTCTACCTCAGATATCTCATAGCCAAGAGGGTCTATGAACTCTGTTCTAGGTTCTACTGCTTCAATGTAAGTAAAGTCAGTATCAACCATGAAACATATCTCATTTTTATATTTCTCCACAAGAGACTGTGGGATCCTTGATCTGCTAGACACTATATCCTGAAATGTCTTAATTACCAATACTGCACTCTCATTCACTTTGTCAATAACATGCCTTCTATACACTAGGTTAATCCTTTCCATTGTAGTTTACCCATCATTCCAATCATTTCCAATGGTGTAAGGAAATCTTCTCAATAGATGAAAAAACATTAAACTATGTATACTTAGTCTTCTTAATCTTTTCCAAATTCTCAAACAGTTGAATTCTCAGAATCTGACACATATCAACTTGTACTTTATCAACACACATTAGATAAGCTACATGTATCATTCCAGCTGCCATGTCATCCTCTCTTGAGTTTTCACAAAACTTAGTAGTTAGGATCTTGCATAAGTATCTGACATCATCTTGTTGAATCTTACTAATCACAATTCCTCTACCATTATAGGATGAATTTGTGTTGTCTATGACTATTTTCCTCATGTTCTTCTCATTTAAAGGAATGGCTCCAGTTTTAGATAGTCCAGTAACTTCATGAATCAAATCAGCTTTGATATCTATCACTCTATCTTCTAACCAAAACTTCCCATTATGAATTCTACTTAGGATAATCTTAGTACATTCTTCATTATCAAATTCATATTGTAATGCATACTTAATGATCTCATTATCTTTCAAATGTTCAAATCCTTCTTTTAGTGTCATGTCCTAATTGTAGATCTTCTGATATTCCTTGGTGAAATCACTATCATTGATAGTCTCTAGTTTGCATCCAAGATAACTTCTAACATTCTCTAGATGTAAAACTCTGTTTGGTATGGATGATAAAGCTAACCTAGGATCATCTTCCAAGGGTTCTACTGGTTCCCTTTTCATCTTAGGTCTATTTTTTTCTCTGACATTGTGAATTAAAGAAACATCCATGTTTTCCTCTAATTCCTTTATTGATTTAAAGATCTGCCAAGTAAAATACCTCGATTTCATGATTTTAGGGCTTGCGTAGATTCGACACAAAATTCTTCTCCAAATCCTTGCAAAATGCTTCCAATCATTGCTCTTTGATCTCCTTAACACTTGAATTCTCTTTGATTGTCAAATAATACTGATCATGACCTTTTATTAATTCAATCTCACTTAGATCTGACATCGCATTCAATTCTTTTGCCGCTTCTTTCCAAAAAGTTGATTTTGCTAACCTACAAAACTTAAAACTTCTTGAGATCTCACAAAACATAATATTTTTCTTTTCACTCTTAACCATAGTATTATAACATCATATACTATCTTGCATTAACTGCGCAAGACTCACTTCATCATATATCTACTTCTACACTAATCTAAGTTCCTATTCTACTGTAATTTTCATAAATTAAGTACTTTGAGATGGGTCAGGTAAAGATTCATTCTTACCTTTTAATACTTCACCTTCCTAATTACCTTCAATGTTGAATATGTCTCCTTGATCTGTGCTTTTGATAAACTTCACTTCATCTAAATTACTACAGCATCCTTTCTGACTGTTACTTGCATCTTCATTTCTTCTTGCATGATTTCAAGGGTTAGGATTAGGATGAAAAACTCTATTGTTCATTCTGCAAAACCTTGTTGTGTCTCCAATCTTGTTGCATATCTAAAAAACTATTCTATTGTTCCCATATCTTGGTCTAGGTGGATTTATCTATGATCTACAATTTCTAGCAATGTGTCCAACCTTGTTGCATCTATAACATATTACTCCATTTCTTCTATTCATATCTTCAGTAGGTTTCTTATCTGCATTGTTAGTATTCCTAAACATTCTACTACTATTATTATTCTCAATAAATTTAGGTTTCCTACATTCAATAGATCTATGTCCAAAATCATGACAATTATAACAATAACCATTAAGAGGTTTGAATTTCTTACCTATGCAATCTCTCTTCATATGACCAATAGTATTACAAGAAAAACATCTACCTTTGAATTCTCTTTGCATACCTTTGGGTGATTCCTCTTGCTTAGGTGGTTCTTCTTCCTTAGGTGTATCTTCATATTTGTTAATCTCATCAGACTTCTTCTCATCTATACTTTTAGACATTTTCAGATCTGGTTCCTTGCTTTCTTCATTTGCTTTAAAAGTGTTGAATCCAAGACCAATTTTATCATAGAATGGTTTTTGATAATTTATTTGTTCATCAATCTTCTTACTAGTTGAATATAGCCTTTCAAGTTGTTTAAATTGAATCAGTTCAGCTTTCACTATTACATTGTATTTCTCAAGTTTAACATACTACAAATTGACTTTCTCAAATTCAGATGTTACTTTACCAAGTTTAGATTTTAGTCCTTCATTTTCAATCTTTAGAATTTCATTCTCAGATTTTAGATTTGCTTCATTCTTGCCATTTCCATCTTTCAAACTAAGCTTCAGATTTGCTGTCTTCAGTTCATGCTTAAGGATCTCATTTTCTTTTTCTAAATTGTCATCACAATTTTCAATAAAAATTTTGAATTCCTTTTCATATTTTAGATCTTCCAACTTGTTTTTTAGTTTCTCAATGAGGTTCTTTGCATCATCATATTTTCTTTTGAGAGTGTCTCTTTCATCAGTAAGCATATCAATCTATTCAAGAGCTTCTTCAAGATTCTTATGAAGTTGATCCATATCCATAGAGATCTTACTCAAGCTGCTAGGCTTTCCTTGAATGATTCTTTTTCGAGTAACTAAGCTCTGATACCAATTGTTAGAAATAGGAAATATTGAGAGGGGGGGGGGGGGGGGTGAATCAGTATTCTACAAACTTTTACTTTTGCCCAATTATGGATATGATAGATTATCTTAACACATGCATAACATACGAAGCTAAACAACATGCATATCAATAAAATTACAGAACTCATAACACATTATTTGTTCTCGAGGAAACCTTGGCCAAGGGAAAACCCCAGTGGGGATGGTACCCACAAATATCCACTAATCAAAAGTATCCTATTAAGGATGTTGACCCTATTAGGAGTCTATTACAAGCATATAGTGTCTCAGTCCTGATTAAGGGACTATAGGCCTTGTTAGAAGCCTCAACCCTGTTAGGAGTTGGTAGTACAAAAAGTGATTACCAGATGAGCTCACTGCCCAAACAATTAATGTACAATATTTAATGATTAAAAAAGTAGGTCAATGTACATAACCTTATACTGCTTGCATCAATATCTCTTCACTACTCTTTCAGTATTGCTATTACATACATTCCTTCCTTCCTTGTAATTTACAATTACATTTATACAAGTTATTAAGATTAATAACTTTCCAGTCGGCTATCATATTACAAAATAGCTTTATCCAAGGGTTAACATATAGGATGTCATCAATTTATATTGTTAAGTCATTATTTTGATAAACAAAATAATCCCTTAACTCTTTACCAATTCTATCTTCATATTCTATCCTGTTGGCTAGACACTATCTTTAGAAAAAATGTCATAACTTCTTCTGTACATGTCATACTAACTTGCGCTCTGAGGTGAGTCTTAAATAGT
The DNA here is from genome assembly GCA_027943335.1 of Chamaecyparis obtusa. Taxonomy (NCBI): domain Eukaryota; kingdom Viridiplantae; phylum Streptophyta; class Pinopsida; order Cupressales; family Cupressaceae; genus Chamaecyparis; species Chamaecyparis obtusa. The sequence continues at coordinate 3,560,694 of BSBK01000790.1, read as the reverse complement.
CACCATAGAGTCTATGTTCAAGTGCACAAGCACTGAACTTACTCCAATAAACATTGCAAACAAAAACTGTCTTCACATTCACTGGTAAAAACACACTGTCTCATACTTAGACAATTTTGCATTGTGCTCTGACATACTAGCTCTCTGACCTGTGTGATCTTCTTGTAGATCATATGTTTCCATAATGACAACATCTATGTAACCAACTCAGCCAAATTTCCAACATGTTCTCCACCTCTGAAGGAACCCTAAGAAAGATTCACCATCTCTCTTTTTGGTATTGCATATGTTGAGCATGGTGATCTTGTGCTCAATGTTGTAAGAATAATGAGTCACAAATTTAGAGGCTAATTCCTCGAATGTCTTTATCCCTTGCGAAAGTTTTGAGAACCATTCCATGGCTTGACCTCCTAAACTTCTTAGAAAAAGTATCATTAGATAAGTTGTATCATGCATAAATTTGATACTTAAAGCACAACAATCTCTAAGGTGGTCTTGTGGGTCTGATTTATTCATATATTTGTCATATTTTGGGAAGACAACATTTATTGGAAAAGGTGCCATAACCAAGATTTTGTCAAATGGAAATGGGCACAAAGCCTCAATAGAAAATGGATTAGGTTTGACTGCCTTCTTCATTAGGTTGATTTATGTTTGGAACATCTTTAATTGTTTATTCATCGCACCTATTGGATTATCATCTTCCTTGTCTCTCTTAAGTTGATCAACGTCATAATCATGTGGGAGTTTTACCCTTGCTTGGGCTAAATTTAGGAAATATCTTTCCCTATCTTTTTCTATTAATTTGTCCATGACCTCAAGAAATTCAATGTTTTGAGGTGCCCTATTAACCTTATCTTTGATTGTTTCCTTAGGTTCTTGATTGGCATTGTTGATATTTTCATTATTTCCTCCATGTAGATAATCGTGAAATGTAGAGTTTCTATCCATTTGATCAATTCTCTTTTCAAAAAGATTTGGGAGACTATCCCCTTGGTTGTGATTTATGAAAGAGTTTTGGGATTCAAATTTGGGGACCTCTTTAGCAGTGTAAGGATCATCTTCTTGCAAGGATAGTTTGAGTTTATGGGATCATGTAGAAACTGACATTCAACAAGGTTTGATTTCAAATTGTTTTCCCCAAACTTGGTAATTGTTTGCTTTTATGAAGAGATTAAAAATATAAGATAAACTTTCAAAATGGATATCTCTTACTTGTTGTATGTATTTTTAAAACAAAGAAATCACAAATACACTTGTTCTTTTTAACCCTCTACACAAAAAGTGTTTGAATTTGTAAGGATGTTATCATGGATTTTTCACAAAAAAAGCACTTCAAGCAATCTACCTAGTTCACAATTTGGTTTGTAAACATGGCTCCACAAGGTAGGATTTTCTATTTTAACAAGGTATTTAATCAAGATTCTATTCAAAATGGACATTAAGTTTTCATCCCCCCAAAATTAGGAGGCTTCCCACCACCGGTATATCAAAGTTTTGCGCAGTCCCAAAGGACTACTTGAGGAAGTTCGAAAGCTTAACACCCTTTTGTCACACACCCCATTAAGGATGCATGCATTTCTTTTTATAGTGGGTCAAATTTTTGTGGCAAAGGAAAATGTATCCCACTTTGGGCTATCCCTCTCATCGACCCTTTTAAGGCAAATCTCGGGAAGCGAGCCCACTAAAGATCTAACATGTTCATTTTGAAAGAAATAAAAATGGAATTGAGAGATAGGTTTTGGGAGTTTGATTCACCAAAAGGTGAAGAAAATATCCCTATCTATTTCTTGATTCCCAAACAATTTTAACAAGGTTCAATTTCCAAAACCCACTAACTAATGGGAATTGAGTATTTCTACTCTTTTCCACAAACAAGGGGTTTGTTTGATTAAGTGCTTGATTTTATCCTTTATGCTATTTAATTACTAGGTTTGAGAAAAAATCACAAGGTCACAATTTAAAGAAAAATTGACCAAGTTTAGGCTTACCTTCAATCAAAGATAGCAAAGGCTAGGGGCATTTTTTATGATTTTTTCATTATTTATGCTTACCTAGTGGTGATCGTTCCTTCCTTTTCACTTCTCCTCCAACAAATTAGTCAATGCCAACAAGCACAATGAAGAAAAACAAGAACAAAATTGGAAATATAACGTTATTTATCAAATTTGAGATGAATTGATTAAGGTAAGTAAATCCAATTTAATGAAGAAAATTTAGATTTGTAGGCTTCTACAATTTTTAAATAATGTCCATATACCTTAGTTTCTTGTTGTGAATTCTCCAAAATTAGCTTGATATTTTCTATGTTCTCCTCCTTGATCCTTTTAGCCAATGCTTTTCCTTCACAATTAAATCTAGTCTCTGGCTTTTTGACTCTTTTATGACTCGTCATCCTGTAGACATAGACAAATCATTTTCTGAAAGTTAGATTCTAGAAATTTGTAGTTTAATTGAATGCACAACATAATCTATTAAATGCGATGCTTAAATGATTGAAAGAACTGTTAAAAATATCAAATGTGCTGCAGAAAAATATTGAAAGCGCATAAAAATAATTTAAATGCACTGTTTAATTGAGCAAAGGCATATAGAGAAATCCTTGAATGCGCTGGAGATTAAATTGAAAGTGCTGGAAGGTTAGGGCACACACGCTCAAAGAAGTAATACAAGAAATTAGAAGGATTGAAAGTGCCAAAACTCTGTTAAATGCACATAACTTTATCGTTGATGCATCATTTCAAACCTTGTACACATTAGAGAAAGTATTATACGCGCTGGAGAAACCTGCAAAAGTGTTGAAAAACTTGCAAAATAGAGAACAATAAAAAGATTTGCAATAAATGTTTTACTTCTCCGAATTTAAAAATTAGTGAGGCCTAATGCCCCATAGTGGGTGCCATTTTGTGTACTAGGATTAGTACCTTCATAGGGTTATCTTTGTCAAATAAATCAAAATAAGAATGAAATTACCACAAAAGCAATTCAAATAAGCTATTGAAAAGACATATGAGCACTCTATGGCTCTCTAATTAGGGATGCTAATGATGAGCTCTCAGCAAGCTCTCACTAGTGATAGTCCTAATATGAGAAAGAAATGATAAACAAGCTAAAACAGGTTAATTCCAAATGAAATAGACTAATTAGCTCTAAATTTTCCTTTCTAGCTTAAAATTGCAAGAGGTTTGATGCTTCTCAAAAATTGTGGATGATCATTGCCTGATTTTAGCCTTTCTTTTATAGATTTTGGCAAGGGTAGGGGGTGTAGTTGATTTGATCATGGTTTGATGAGGGTTGAGTCCATGGTTCCACTTTTGGAGACCATTTAAATATTTTGTCCTCAAAGCTTGGGACAAGAGGAAAAAATGGGTGGACAAGATGCTTTCTCCCTATGGGTGGTGGAGATTCGATGTGAGCTTGATCCATGTGAGCTTGGTTCTCAAATCCTATTGGTTGATGCATTTTTCTCCCATTTGGTGGTTGAGGTAAAATATGATTTAATTAATATCCTTAGCCATGTGTACCCCTTGAATTGGTTGATTTGATTTAAATGAACTATGTAATTAATTAGATTAATTACATAATTAATTGATTTGATTTGATTTATTTGATTTGAATTGATTTTATGGCTTTTGATTTTTAATTAAATTTGAATTATGGTTTGATTGCAATTTATCTTTGATTTTAGCTTGATTTAATTTAATTTCCTTGGTTGCTCATTTAATTGATGTTTTCCATTTTTTAGGTTATTACAGTTGGAATCCCCTTTTAATGAGATTGTCTTGAGTTAAAATTCTATTATGTAGAGCCATCCACCAAAAGAAGTTAAACTTTAGAGATGAAAAAAGGATTCTAGACCTTCCCCCAATATTATGAGGGAAAATCTTCCTTGGATAAAATATTGTAAGTTGACTTCATAGAAAAATATACCTTTCAATATTTCCTCCAAATAAATTTATCTTCCCTAGGAAAAATAGGAATTCTAACCCTCCTGATAATCCCCATAAGATCCCTAGCTTTCTCAAGAAAATGTGGTTATTCCATGCAGGATTGGGTAAGGTCCCTCCACTTCATATTTGTGAAAATGTAATCAATCACTCCTTAGCCAAATAATCTTTTAGAAACATCCATAACCCCTTTTAGGCTCAAATTGGCATCCAAATTTTCTTCACCAACTCAGACATCTTCCCAAAATATAATAGTTCTACCATCACTGAGTTGCTACTTCAGTCTAGATTGAATAGTATTCATTCATTTCAAAATATTATTCAAAATCTTAGACCTTGTGAGGATACCAGGGGTACTAAAAACTTTATAGAAACTGACAAAGTTAAGTTATTTAGCCTTCATAACATTGCATCACTCAGTATTATCCAAAGTCATCTTAGCAATCAAAGCTTTCTAAAGAGGAGTATTTTTTTCTAACCCCCAACCCGCCAAAATGTTTAGGCTTAAAAACCATGTCTCTATTAACCAGGACTAATCTTTTACTTTCTTTCATACGTGTCCATAGAAAGGAGCATTAGTCTTTCTAGTTTCTCATTCATGATCCCAAAGATTTTGAATATAGAAAGGAAATAAATAGGGGTACCTTAAAGAGAGGCCTTCAATAGATAAAGCTTCCCCACATTATTAAGAAGCTTACCTTTCAAACCAGCTAAGTTTTTTAGTATACATTCTAATATGGTGTTCAAATAGGCCGGGGTGACATCCTTAACAATAAGGGGAAGATCTGAATAAGTGTTAGGAAGAGTTGCAAATTGACTGCCCAAGATATTCTTAACTTTATTTTGTCGGTCCTCTTTAGTATTGAATAATTAAATACTATTTTTTTCATAATTAAAAAGTTGGCCTTAGCATAATTAGCAAGAAAATTCTTCCATTCCCTGACCTTCATAAAAAAAGTTGTCCCAAACATAATCATTTCATCCACAAATTGATGTAAGACTAAGGGGGGAATGGTGGAAGTTTCTTTCACCCTTGAAATCTTACCAAATGAACCATATTGAGGAAATTTTTGCCTATCACCTCATCAATCATAATGAAAATTTATTGGGAGAGGGGGGTCCCCTTGTCTAATCCCCTTCTCAAAACCAAAAAAGCCCCTAGGAATACTATTAAGAAGGAAAAAGAATTGGATAGTTCTCACACATTATTTGATCAAGCTAATAAAATTTTCATTGAACCCCATTCAAGATAAAACTTTAAACAAAAAATCCCATTTGACTCTACAATATGCCTTTGAAATGTCCAGTTTAAGAACCATTCTTGGAAATTGACACTTCTCCATAAAGTGAATAATTATAAGTGTTGACACTGCAACATCCAAAATTTATCTTTTGGGGACAAATCCTTTTTGACAACCACCAATTTTACCTTCCAAAAAAGGTGTAATTTTACTAACCAGAACTTTTGAGAAGATTTTATAAAGGGGTTTATAAAGGCTAATGGGTCTAAAATTAGTCAACTTCTTTGTCTCTTGAACCTTAGGCACTAGAGCAATTAAAGTGTTGTTAACTTTTTTTTGCATTTACTTGTCCTTAATAAATCCTTAGTGGCCATTGTTATGTTGTAACTTGCCACATTGCAAAACTTTGAAAAAAGGCAAGGGGAAGCCATTCGACCTTGGTGCCTTATAGGCATCCATTGAGAAAACAAAAACCATAACTTCTTCAATAAAAATCAAAGCAAGGATTTGTTCATTATCCTCAGGATTTATGATTTTTGAGAGATAGTCTTGTATTTAGTCTTCAATGGTGTAAAAACTAGGAAGATCAGGCTCATTATAAGATTGTCTAAAATAATGAATGGACATTTCACCCATCTTAGAATCCTCATAAATTTCCTAGTTCTAATCATTTAGTAAGAATTGTATTGAATTCCTCTTTCAATGCCTACTAGTAGATCTATGAAAAAAGAAGAGTTTTTATCACCCTCCTTCAACCATTGCACTTGTTGGAACCCTAAATTTTTGCAAAACTTAGAGTTTCCTATAATGAGAAAAGTTCATAAAAACTTTAAAAATTACGTTTGTGAAGCCTAAAAATTACAAGTGAATTAACCTTAGGACCATGTTTACCCCTTGTAAGTAAGTATGTGTTTCCATCTTTAGACCTTTAAAGTCAAGTGTGATAAGTTTTTGGAGTATCATATTTTAGGGCTTCAAATAGTTGTACATTACAAGTTTTCTCAATGAGTATATTTGAAGGTCAATATCTTTGCACATGATGATTTTCATGCTAAATCAATTAGTCCATACAGTTTTCCCTATGAGAATGTATCCCTATGCCCATTTTCAAGATCCCACAACCTTGCTTGGTATTTTTCTCGAGCCTAATCCATTTGTGATTTATTCAGTTTGTCACTTACACATTGCAAATTTTATCAAATTATCCTTCTTTAGACATCAATATCTCACATCCAGTTGACTCCCATAACAAAGTAGTTGGTACCTACAATTTTTTATGATATAAAGAACTCATACAAATTTTTGAAGCCTCATCACCTCATCTAATATTTTTTCCAAGTCAAAACCATATGTGATTTATTCAAGTCTACACACTACAATGCACATAAACTTTTAGAAGGCCAATTTGAAGAATTGATATTTCCATGCCTATTGATCAACATGAGAAACCACTTTGTAAGAAAGCTTATTCTATCACCATCTACACATTGGCCAGTTTTCATGGACATCAAACTCCACTTGATATTTCTCTCAAAGCTCCAATTTTTTAATGTTTTAAACTGTTTCAAAATAATGTTTACTAGAACAACTTTGATGGACAATTTTGACAAGAGATATCATGCACTTTGAGATAAATTTTTTAGAACCATTTGTTATTGTACATTCTTTGAATAGATTTATACACAACTACCAATTCATGTAGTCTCATGATTTGGTTCGATCAAATTTTTAGGGTAATTGTTGAGGCTATTTAGCATATTTTGAGCATTGTGAAAAATGGTAAAAATAATTTTTTATGATGATCTACTTCATCATTTCAGCTTTAGATAAATTTATATCAAAAGGGGTTTTAGTTGAAGAACATTTCATGGTTCAATCATTTGACATCCAAAGTTGTTTTAGATTTGATAATAAGATTACTATTGTTCATATATATATATATATATATATATATATATATATATATATATATATATATATATATATATATATATATATATATATATATATATATATATATATATACATATACACACACACGCAGAGGGTGAAATGAGAGGTGAAACCAAGTTTAATTTTAATCATTAGTAAAATATTTTTAAAATATGAACATGAAGGAAATTTTGTGATTGTGGTGGGCTCCTTGTTTTCAATGAGTGAATATATGTTCCAACAATGCGACAAGTGATATCAAGGAGACTACAAATTGGTTTCATCAAGAAAGGCATGTCCTATCAATGTAAGGGAGAGTTGATTATATTTGACTAAAGAGACTTATAAGTGAATAATGTTAAAATGGAATGTGTGTTCACCCTATTAAAATGAATGGGATATATGAGATCCACTACTAAATCCAAATTCCCAAAGGAGAGATCTAAATTGATCAACCAAAAGGTCAATGCACAATTGAATCAATCTATGGAGAATATGAATGAAGTAGAAGACCTTATATTTCACTATGAAGAGTATATGATTTTAAATATGAAATAAATGAAGGGCAAGTACTAACCTCAAAGTAGGGGAGATATGGAAAATGCTAATTTCTAGTGTTTGTGTGTAGTTTTGGGTAATTCTGCAACCTGTTTCAGACTGGAAATGCTGAGGTGAAGAAAACCCAGAAAACTTTTATCTTGCTGACAACATGCAAATTTTGACCTCGATAAAAGGTCAAAGACTACTTTAGGATTTTGAAGGTCATCCTTGACTTTGTTTGCAAATCTTAGAAGTTCTTTGAAAAGGGTATCCAGATCCAAGCTCTGATCCGCAATCCTATACCTGTACTTGCAAGAAAAAGAGGGTTTTTGTTGTTTGGATGGGGGGTTTTCCTTGGTCAAACCCCAATTTGGAATCAACTTTGAAATTGAATTGAAATTGTAATATGCATAAACAAAGAAAATGATACATTAAGCCCCCACTTTAGCAAGAGTATGGACTCGATGCAAACTCTTGGTAAAGTAGATCATAATGAAAAGCTAATCTTAGCATAATCAAAGGGACAAAGAGAAATCTCAAGCCCCCAGGGACTCAAGTCTTCATCAACTCCAAGATCACAATAAGAGAGACATCTCTAGAGAGAGAGAGAGAGAGAGAGAGAGAGAGAGAGAGATTATCTCACCCAATAAGAACTTATATCCCATTGTGAACCACACAAGAAAATGGCAGTACTAGAAAGATGGAATTGAATTGCCTAGTGAATGTGGCTACTCACTAGTCAACCCATCAAGGATTCACCCTTAGGAATATTCTATTATGTAAGAGTAGAAACAAAAGAAAAAGAGATCCAGTCTAAGGACACCTCCGACCTTAAGGGATCAAAAATTTGAAACTGGCAGGATTGAGAGATCCTAATATATAAATCCATGCTTTAAGGATTAGTCACTAATCCAAAAAGGGAGAAAAGTATCTTGAAAAATAATGTATGCGTATCAAGAAGTGCGTGTGCAATAAGTGAGCAGAGCGTATGACCCCACATTAAGTCATTGCTAACACTTTAACAAGAGCAATGGCTTTAATGAAAACATAAACAACTCCATTGATTATGTTTCCACTACAAGATGCCCCCAGATGAAGACAAATCAAGGGAAATATCACATAAACATATAGAGAACACATAAGGGATCTACCTACCATGGGGTTAGTATGATCATAAGATAATATATATATGATATTATTGCAAATGAATTGACATTATTCCCCAAAGAAAGTAGAACTACAATCACAAAGGAGGAAAGATCACATAAGATATACGAAGAAGAATCTTTTTAGACCATGACACGGAGACCAAAAAGAATCAGTGCTACCATGTCTCAGATCCAAGCAGATTATACAAGGAAATATTTATGAACAATAGCATAGGTACAACATAACATGAAACAACATATAGAAGAATAGAGATACATATAGAAGAATTTTACAATAGGTTTAATTCCTTTATCACCTTGCAACAACAGAGAAACAAGGGTCATATAAAAGAATCTAACAACATTTAGCAAACAAATTATGGGAGAAGCACAGTACAATAGACAAACACACAACAAAGCTACCATAAAGGACAAGCTGATCAAGTGTGCTGCCTACTCTCCCCATCTTGTTGTATATCATTTAGGGAAGGTGGGTAACTCACAAGAGGGACTACATCCAACATAGTAGGAATGACAACCAGTTCCAAACAAGGATCCTCTTGAGAATCATCATGTTCAATACTAGGTTTAAGCATTAATTGTGATGAAAGCATATTAGGTAAATCAATGTCAATGTCAATAGTCTCATATTCATCATTAACATCATCAGTATCATCAAGAGTATCTTCTTCATCTAGATTAATCAAAATAGGATCTAAGATATGAATAGAATCATCATAATCATGCATCTTAACATCATTAGTAATAACCACATTATGGATAGGCTTAGAAGAATTTTGAAGAACCAACTTACGAGCTTTAGCATGAGCATGGCACTTCTTATGATGTTCATTAGCAAATCAATTCCATTTTGATTTACTTGAAATAGGTTGAGAACTAGGAGGAACAACCACAGGATCCTTCATAGATTCTTTAGGAATATTAATAGGATTATCAGGAATAGTAGGAAATTGATTAACATAATTAGAAGCCATAGTTAATAGAGGTATGGAAGGTGTAGGCAAAAGACCATGATTAAGATCCATCAGAGGTACACTTAGTTCAAGAATCTTACGATGCTTATAGGATTGATATGAACGAAAAAGATTATCAGGTCGAGGAGGACATGAATTAGGTAATGAAGGCCAAAAGAAATCAAGAGCAGCACAATCTCTAGGCCTAGAAGGTTGATATAAACTATGATTAAATATCTTAACTTCATCATCATGAACAAATTTAAGAAATTTATGGATAGGTAAAGCAACAACATGCATGGATTTTAACCACAGTAAACCAAGCTTAACTTGAAACTGATCAAATGTAGGAACAACAACAAAGGTAGTGTTCAATGCCTTTGTCATAGATAATACTGACTTGGAGCCCCCTGCTAGTCCTATTCTATCGAAGCCTGAAGGTGTGAAGCCTACGCCCTTGGAGATGCTTGATATTGAGGCTGAGGTTGTAGAGAATACCCAAGTGGGTCATAATGTTTTGTCCAATTCCACTACCCAGACCCCTGAGGAGAATGATTTGGAGAACCCTGATGCCACTACTACCAAGGGTAGTCTTAGGGAAGATCGGGATAATCAAAATTGTGGGGATAAGCGTAACCCTATTCTGGAGACTGGCAATAATGAAGGTAAAGACATTTCTGTGAATGAGGTTGAGGTTGATGACAATAAAGAAAAAGAGGCTAAAACAAATGTGGCTGATAGTAATGCTGATGACTCAGGGAATAATAGCTTCAAGGTTATGGAAGAGGATAATCTGGATTCCCACAATTCCCCCAGCTCTAGGAAGGAGAATAAGAAGGATGATAGTGAGAGAACCCTTGACTGTAATAGGTCCCAACCTCTTCAGGATGACCTCAGAAAGATGGATTCGTAGGTCAAAAGATCAATCATAATGAGCCCTCTTGAAATTGCTAAAAACAAGTCCATCTATAGTTATAATCTGGATAAATGGGTGCAGAATGATTTGGTTGAGCTGAAGAATAGAAGTGTCAAACTGGAAAATAAGAATTCTATGCTTGAGGAAATGGTTGATAATATCAGGAAGGAGAATGCTCTCAATGCTAATGTCACTTTTTTTTGATTACGGTTCTGAATTGGATGATAAAATTAAAAAAGCTATTGAGATAGCCATGATCCCTATTCATGAGAAGATGAGCAAGAATGAGGATATGTTAAAATATCTGCTTGGTCTGGCTAATATAGGTATGAAGTCTACTCTAGAGAACATGAACATGCTCAGCAAAATGCTGGAAGGAAACAAAGAGGCCCCCCTGAGTGACAAAATTGATCTGACTGGTCCTAGTCAGCAGATGGGACCTGGTACCAAAACTAGGTCTAATACCAAAAATAAACTCAAGGTTGATGATTAGGATATTCAGAGGCTGAAAGATAATGTCAAGATTATGCAGGTCTAGCTAGAGGACTCTGAGGGCTTCTTGAAGACTTTGTCTTGATCTTGGTGCTGGTGGTCTTTTTTTCTCTATTTTTCTTCCAATGTCTTTTGCTTTTTTGTTGTGTAGGTGTTTATTGAATATTTAGGATTTGTCCCTTTGTAGTCTACTCCCTTCTTAAGGGTAGATAGCTATTCTTTGAGTCTTCCATGCTTATCTCTCTTCTTTGATGTTAAAGGGTTTCGGGGCCCCTTCAAAACCTATTTTTACCGTAATAAAAAATAAAGGTAGTTTTCACAATTTTTCCACAAAGTTCAATTGACAAGTTAATAGAACCAAATGATGGATAAAGAAAACCATTACAAGTTTGAATCCACACATCCGATGTATCATAAGAATCATGTTGCAAGTTTTTCATAAAAATATTTTCTTCAGTAATAACATTGACTAAGGATGTAGGATCAACAAGACAACCAAGAGTAGGTATCCGGGAAATCCTAGCATAAATGTAAAGGGGACCATTAGGAGCTTTAATAGTCTTAGAATCATCAAAGTTAATTGAAAGTTCCTGAGGTCTTTTATGCTTAGGTTGTTGTCGAGGTTTAGGTTGAGTTTTCAATTTAGGTTTAGGTTTTAGTTGAGGTTGAGATTGAACTTGAGGTTGAGTTTGAGATTGAGGTGGAGATATAGATTGACCAACATGATCCACTTGATTAACAATGTGATTTAGATCATCCATCTTTGAATGATACACAATTTCCATAGAAGATGACTAAGCAATGGTATTAGTATCATGCATAGGTAAGGGATTCATATAGATTTGAAGATTTTGATTAGGAGGAGAGACAGATTTTTTCCCACTACCATCAAGATTATCCATAGATAAGGCATTAGAATCAATTAAATCTTGAACCTTATGTTTTAAAGAATAACACTTCTGAGTATCATGACCATTCTGATAGTGATATTGACAAAAGGCTTTAGGATCAAAAGATTTAGATGAAATTGTAGTAGGTAAAAGAGGTCGAATAGGAAGTAAAGTAATCATATTAGCAGTTAATAACCTATTCATAATAGCATGTAAAGATTCAGAAAGAGGAAAAAATGTACGATTTAACTGAAAAGTAGTGGATGTAGAAGTGGCATTGTGAGATGCAACAACAACTTGATCAGCAACTACATTTGCTTGTTTGTTTATCTTGACATAGTTGTTGAATTTTTGAAATTTGTTTGGATTAGGAGCAGCATCACTTTTATCAACTGGAACAAGAGCCATTAGAGTGGTGCTCTCAAATTGACTCACTTGTAATTGATAATGATGAAGCATTGCACAAAGTTGTTGAAAAGAGGTAAATTCAGTAAGCAAAATCTTATCTCTAATATCCTTTTGCAAATTTAAAATAAACATACATTGAATATCAATATTAGGAACATGATAAGAAATTTGAGCATACAAATGCTTAAATCTACTAATAAATTCAGTTTATTTTTCCTTAGCACTTTGTTTACAATGCATCAAATTAGTCAAAGACACTTGCGGGCCAATGTTGTTTTGAAATTGTTGAATAAAGGCATTGGCAAGTTTAGGAAATGAATCAATAGAATAAGGAGGCAAGGAACAATACCATTATAAGGCCTTGTGATGGAAAGTTCTAGAAAAAAGTTTGGCTAAAATCCTATGGTCATGAGAATAATCACTACAAAGGATTTGGAATGTTTTAACATGATGAACAGGGTCTCCTTTTCTATTGTAATTCTCAAGATGAGGCATATCAACTTGCTGAGGAACAGGAGTACGAATGATATTTAAGGAAAAAGTGTTAGGAATAGTCCCAAGAGATAACTGAGAGGGGGGGTGGGGTGAATCAGTTATCTACAAGATTCAATTCTTTATCCAATTAAGTATACTTAAACATAAAGCATAAACACAATGAAAGAACACATGAAGACAACACCAACATTTTGGTTATGGGGAAACCCAAATAGGTAAAAACCTTGATGGGACTTGATACCCACTAATATTCTATACTAGTGTATAATGATCCTTGCTAGAAGATCCTTTACCTTGTTAGGAGTAGCTTAACAATATATTAAGTATAGTAGACCTGGTTAAGGGTTGGACCCTATTAGGAGTCTTTTACAATTGTCCCTATTAGGGGAGAGGATGAACTATCTGAGAGCTCACTACTCAAATGGGCGAAGGCTACAACCTTCTGAATAACAGATACACACTATATTTGGATCTTGGTGAATTGCAATTTGACCTACTATCTAGATCAGTTCCAATGAATAGCACAAGTACTTTACTTGGTCACATAGACCTTCTTCTGATGGCCCAACACTTCACACACTCTGCTCTACTCTGCTTAATCAACCATGAACCACACTCCAGTAATCACAAATGACTGCCTATAAATATATTTCCTCCAAATGATATAATCAAGTCAGCCTATTAGAACCACCTTGAAATCATATTAGAGAAACCATAATAAACTTCAACAAACATTCTGTCAGCTCTATTATGTATGCAACTCATTCTGGGACCTGTCTAATAGAATAAATGTAGACGCACGCTACACACTGTCAGCTCTACCAAAACAACTAGAACTTTTTTTGTAAGCTGAATTAACTCATGCACTCTTAACTAAACATCAATAACACTTCTCCAAGATTAAATCCAAGGGCGCATACCCTCAAGATAGGCGCAACTCAAGAACCAATAAAATCTATGTCAGCTCTTTTGAATAAACACAGGAAACTGCTACTGGTGAATAACAACTACATAACTTCATGTGTGTTCATCATCAGACTATGTGTCCATGAAATTAACATCACTAACATGTCTTCAACATATATCCAAGTGGGCAAGGCACACTAATAATTGTAAGGGAAACCATACACAAAACACTATCTGTTACTCTGTCAAGAACACAACTGACAACAACTGCAATATAACTATTTGTACTAATAGTTAACCTCTACGCCCATGATATCATGCTGATATCATGTCCATGCTACATATATTGAAAGATTTCTACATAAGACTTCCACACATGCTACTTTCTATATGTTGTCATCAATGACAAACATACAGTCAATACAGGCCTGTTGGCAAATCTCCAACAATCTCCCCCTTTGGTATTGATGGCAACATGTGGAATGAAAAACCACCATCAACCCATATGAACATTTCTTTTATAACATTCTCCATTTCCTCTTTAAAACTCCCCCAAAGATGAATCCTCCATCTGCTGCAATATTTTCTAATATTCTCCATTTCCTCAACTGTACTGCATAACTGAATGTTGCTCCCCCTTAGTATATTACTCTTCTTTTTACTTCTATTTTTTATGACTCTATATATACTCCCCCTTTGACATCAATGGAAAAGGGTTCCATTCATTTTAAGCACCAGTACTACTCCTGAGGTAGAGTAGTCAACCTTCCACCAGTCTCTGAGGACTGATGCCTTTCTTCTTTCTTCTAAGTAGAAATAGGGAAGGGAATGACTCCCAATTTCTCCCTGAGATACTTCAAAGTATCCTTAGGCAAGGGCTTTGTGAATATATCTTCCAATTGTTCTTTAGTACTCACATAGTCCAACTTGAATTCTTTCTCTAACACTTTCTCTCTTAGGAAGTGATACTTGATCTCAATGTGCTTTGTCTTTGCATGCATCACAAGGTTCTTTGACATATTGATAGTGCTAGTGTTATCACAGTGAATAAAAATAGGATAATCAATTTGAATTCCAAAATCCTTTATCATCTATTTGATCCAAACAATTATAGAACAATTCAAGGCTGCTGCAACATACTCCACTTTTGCTGTTGATTGATAAATACAATTTTGTTTCTTGCTTGTCTAGGTGACAAGTCTATCACCAAGAAACACCGTTCCACCTGAAGTACTCTTTTTGTCATCAACACATCCTACCCAATCTGCATCAGTGTACACATGAAGCTCAACATTTTTTGAATTAGGATACCATAGACCATAGTCTATAGTGCCCTGCAAGTACCTGAATATTCTCTTTACTGCCACGAGGTGACTTTGTTTAGGCTCTGCTGCAAATATTCCAACTATGCCAACTACATTAGAAATATCAGGTTTAGTTTGAGTAAGATATATGAGTTTACCAATCATAGACTTATTCAATGTTATATCTACTACTGGTGAGTCATCTTCTTTTGTAAGCTTGCATCCAGTGATCATAGGGGTTCCTACTGGCTTGCAATCATCCATCTTGAATTTATTTAGTATCTTTTTCACATACTTTGATTGATTAATGAAAATCCCCTTTTCTGTCTGCTGCACATTTAGTCCCAAAAAGTACTTGATAGGACCAATCATACTCATCTCAAACTCATTCTGCATTTCTTTGGCAAATTCAACATTGAGTTTGTCATTACCTCCAAAGATAATGTCATAAAAAAATATAGCTACAAGAAGCAAACCTTCAGATGCCTCTCTAATGAATAGATTACAATCTACTGCTCCTTTCTTGAATCCAATCTTTGTTAAGTATCCATCTAGTCTCTCGTACCATGCTCTAGGGGCTTGCTTAAGTCCATAAAGGGCTTTCTTTAATCTGCATACCATATCAAGTTTGTTTGATAAGGTTAATCCTTTAGGCTACTCAATGTATACTTCTTCTTTCAAGTATCCATTTGAGAATGCTGATTTGACATCCATTTGATAAACTTTGAAGTTTTTAACTTTAGCATAAGCTAGAAAAAACTTAATAGCTTCTAATATACTCATAGGTGAAAATGTGTCTGAATAATCAATGCCTTCTCTTTGTGCATATCCTTTACATACTAATCTTTCTTTGTTTCTTACTACTGTACCATCTTCATTCATCTTGTTTCTGAATATCCACTTTGTTCCAATCACATTTTTATCACTAGGTCTAGGTGTAATACCCTAAAATTGGCACCTATTTAATTTCATCAATTTTGGTGCATTATCTCAATTTTACATCACCAAAGTCCTAGTTCCCTAGGCAATTTTCTCTCTCATATCTGACTTAATTTGACTTGATGTCAATTGCAAAGACCATAAATTGCAATAATCAAACACTAAAATTAATTCCTAAGTCTCTTTGACTTTATTTGGCTAAATAATCTCTATGATAAGTTAATTTAATTATGAAGTCCTAAGTACTTTTAATTAAATTAAACTCCACCCCCTTTAGCTAAATACCCTTGAAAGGAATTAATAAATATTTAGTTAAATTGAATGGACATCTCTTTATTTGAATTTAACAATTCAAATTATTCGAAAGGTCACCTCCCACATGTGGCAAATTCCATTCTTTTAATTAAATAATTCATTGTCTTTTTGTCTCAATTAGGAATGAAGAGTCCACCGTTTCGAATCAAGAAACTCTTCATTCCTCTCCCGAGCTTTTCTATTTATTTGAACCTCTTTTTCTCATTCAAGGGGGCAATTTTTGAGAGCATCCTTACTATAGAATTTTTTTTAGTCTCATATCTCATTGTTTTCAAAGCTTTTTATTGCATTTATTAGATTAATATCTCATTATTAGTATAATCTTTGCATCACATTTTAGACTAAATTTGCTTACTTGTTCTTAGTCTAATATCATCTTTATTTCAAAATCAAATAAAAATCTGCATTTCATCTTTACTTTCAAGCATCCTTTTTAGATTAATTGCATCTCATTTTAGTTTAATTTCAATTAGATTTCTCATTTTCATGCTTTTGAAAATCCTCCATTGTCGAATTGGTCTCCCGGCTTTTGGCTCTCGTTCTGAGAGTATTCAAACACCCCATTCACATAGGAGGCAACAGGTCGCCTCACCATGGAATTTGGATTGAGTTCTTCATACTCTCTCCCAAATTTTATCAAGTGAATAATGACCATGTTGTGTTGTGCCTGATTTAGAGGTCACATTCAGTCACATACATTTTGGCGCCCACCGTGGGGCAGAAAAGATCAATTTCTGACCTCATTCTTGATTAGTTTTTCAGATTTAGTGTTGGTTTCATGCCTTGTACAGCCACTTACAGCTTTAAAAACTTTTAATATAGTAATGGATGGATATAATGATGAATCCTCTTTCTCATGCTTTTTGTTTGGTTGATTTTTATTGAGAAATGAATAAGTTATGATCATTTTGGTGAAATTGGGTATTTGCAGATTTGAGATTCTCTGAATACAGTCAGATTGAAACATCTGGTATGGACAAATTATGAATAATCAGGATCTCTAATAATATTCATTGGAAAGATACATGAATTAGATTTCATTTACTTTTGGTTTGAGTTATTTTTATGTAGATTTGTGAAAGTTATAGGCATTTGAGTGAAAACTGGTTTTTAACAATCTGCATTGGAGTTGCAGGTAATGATTTATTCTTAGAAAATGATTTATGAATGGAAAAAATAAATGGCTTACATATTTGGAAACTAGATTCATTAATAGTTATTTTTAATTTAGTTTGGTTTCATTTTGATTCTTTTTGAGAAAGATATGTGACTCCCTAGGCAGGGCCTGTTGTTTTAAATCTGATTTATGACAGAACAATTGCAGTCTGAAAACATTATTGGTTGAGGAACCAAATGAAATCATAAGACCTTGTAACTTTGGAAAATGGTAGTTATTGATGTTGGCTAAAAACTTTATTCTTTCTAGAAATTTTAATATTGTGATTTTATTGGTCAAATAAATCAATCTTTAAAGACTGTCTTGAAGACAACAATGTTACATATCTTACGATTTGTCATTGATTTGTCTTGATTCTATACTTTCGAATGTGTGCTAAATGCTGGATTGAAGATCTTTGGACCTAAGGTGAGTTATTAAAATCTCTAAAACACTTGGTTTGGGCATAAAATTAACCTTTCATGTGTTTGGCTTGAGTGTTACATGCATTCATAGAACACATTTTAATTGATGCTCTTAATGGGAAATAAACGAACATAGATTTGCTTTCATAGAAGTTTGTGTTTAAGTGCATGCTTGTCTTTTAAACATTAAGTAATTCTTGGTTTCAAATATCAAAATATCTCATTGAGTAATTGAGGGCATGGATTCATTCCTTGTTTACATGAAGAGTTAAATGCACCACTTTGTGGACTCACTTCATGTTTACTTGGAAAGTTAAATATTCCATGATTCAAACCCTCTTGCACTTATGAGTAGTATTGATTAGCAGTCTTAGATTACTTGTGATTGATCTAGATTGCTATCTTGGGTTATTGGACTCGCTAATCCGCCGGCCCCTCATTTCCGCCCTGTGGTTGCAATCCCAGCACCACATTAAAGGGGAGGGGTCTATAGGAAAGAAGCGTTAATTGTTCCACTTGGCAACCCTTTTGTGCTTTTTGGAACTCACTTGTTTTCTAGGGTGTGGAATCACTTTGAGTTTGTGTGAGGAGTTAAATGCACCACTTTGTGGACTCACCTCACATTTACTTGAAGGGTTAAATGCACCACCTTTAGTGCTTTTCAATACTTTTTGATAGAGAATTACTTACTTTTCATTTTTTTTAGAAGGCCTGCTTGGGGATTTCATCACCTCAAGGGACGACCTTAACTCCCGTGTTCCGGCGGAGTATAAATATCGGGAGGTGAATCCAAAGACACCTCTCTTGGGAATGAGTTAGATTTCACTCTTGGCTAAGCCTCAAAGAACTTTATACCTTTGAGAAGTGAAGGAGGAGATTTGGGTTACCGTCTCCCCCCGGCTGTGTGATTTCTAATTCTTCTCATCTACGGATTTGTGCCTCACGTACCTTGCGTATATCGACAACTCCCTTTAGAAAAGCCATGTAAATCTTTGTAGACAACTTGCTAGGATGTTGTTGTGTTTTAAGTGCCTGCTAAAACAATCTCAAGAACATACACAAGTAGATTCCTTAGGGAGTAGAAATACTAAGTCACTATTCTTGTTCATGCGCAAGGTTGCTTTGTCCCTTGCCCATTGCTTGAAGACTGTTTGCTTGAACTCCTTGATTGCTGTCTTATGCGCTTGATCAATGACATAAATCTAATCTGCCTTTTGTCCATGATTTGTTTTTCTATTTTCCTATCGTTCACCGTCAGAAACTAGTTGTCTTGAGTTAGGAATCGATCGATCTTTGCTTTGACTCATATTGTCTCTCATTAGTCTACCTTATCTCATTGTGCTCTTGTACCTTGCGTTGTGATTGTCTTATCTCAGCTATTCTAGCCATCTCTTTTTGACAATTCGTACCAGGTTCATCTTGCATCTTGGCTGTTCTAGCCATTTATCTCCTTTTCATTATCTTAGAGACAGAGTCTAGCTTTATCCCGAATCTTTTCTTGTTACATCTTCATTTATGACTGTCACGACTCAAAGTGGCAAGACTTATCCCATTCAAAACACTGATCAAGATCAAAGTAAACCTTGTAATCAAGACATAGGTCATCCTAAATTTTTTATGAAATCTAAACTTCGTGAGGAATTCTCACATTCTTTGTCATTCCAAGAGTATTACAATCCATTGTTTCAGATACAGTTTGACTTATTATTTCAAGAATATTATAACCCATTGTTTGAAGACCAGCAAGACTCTGAAGGGTCACTTTCTAAAATTAAACCTATTGATCCTTTTGAACCTATCAACTCTTTCACGATCTCTCATAATACTACCAACAAGATGGGAGATCCAAAACCTTCAAAGTTGGTTTTCAATCTCAGCTCTAACATGCCAAAACCTTCAAAGTTGGTTTTCAATCTCAGCTCTAACATGCAAAAACCCTCAAAGTCTATCTTTAATCTTAGCTCTAGCATGCAAACAGTCAAAGCCACTGAGAAGGCTACAACAGAAGCTCAACCGCCTTCCAGATTTGCTAGAAACAAACCTTGGATCTCTCACTGTGACATGATCATTGCTCCAGGGAGTGAGGATACTCCTAAACCCAAAACTCCCTTTGTCTTGCGAGGCCTTGCACCTCCCTCTTATAACTACACAAAATCTCCAGCTTGTGCAAATGTTATCCCTCGATCTCATGCAAAGATTATTCTCAAAGGTCCCAAACCTTTGACATCCAGACCAAAACTATCTATGGATAAATCCCTCACTGAGGAAAATGTCCCCAAAGATCTCGATCTCAATCAGTTCCAATCTATGGTGGGTGATTTGACCTCACCAAATTATTTATCATTCTCTAAGGAAGATGATCACTTGCTGAGCCACCCGCATAATGCTCTCCTGCACACTAAAGTTATGACAGGCCCCAAGAGTATCCCCCGCGTCCTCATTAACAATAGTGCTAGCCTAAATACTTGCTCTGCTAAGATGCTTACCCAAACAACAGATAGCTTTGTTCCTGCCAATAGAGAGTCCATTGAGTTCTATGATGCCAAGCTAAAAGAAATAGAAAAGACCCTGAAGATCAAAGATATTGGCATGGGGGAATATCAGATTGAGTCCGTCTTGTCATTGACAACTCTCCCTCCATCTCCACATTCCTATGAGGAACCTTCTGAAGATGGATTTGGTATTGGCTATCAGAGCTATGAGCTTGACCAACCTAGCTGCAGCTTGCACTCACATGCAGATTTAGATGATGAAGAAACACAGATTCAACCTATGACATATGAAAGACCTTTGAATGATCAAAATTTTGATTCAGACTACCAGAAAGAGTCTTATCTACCTTCTCAAGTGCTTCAGGAACATGATTTTGGTCCTCACCAGGAGGATTTTATACACTCTACTGAACAGATTTCTACTACTGCAGCTACTACTGAATATGTCATTGCCTCTAATGGCACACATACTGATTGGGAGCAACTTTTGGATGCTTCCCTTATCTTTGGTATGCCTCAAGGTATGCCTATTCTAGATTGTTCTACCACTTCTACTGTTGAACAAAATCTTACTACTGCCGATTCCAATGATACACATACTGACTGGGAGAAACTATTGGATGCTTCCCTTATCTTGGGTATGCCTCAAGGTATGCCTATTCTAGATTGTTCTACTACTTCTACTATTGAACAAAATCCTACTGCTGATGACTACAATGACACACATACTAATTGGGAGAAATTGTTGGATGCTTCTCTTCTCTTGGGTATGCCTCAAGATGTGCCTATTCCAAATTACTCTGCTGCTTCTACTACTGAACAAGATCCTACTATTGAAGAAACACTTCCTATGTTAGATGACAACAATGAAGAAAGTCTACCTCCAACTATGTCTCTAGCTGAATGGGACTCCATTTTAGATGCTACTACAGAAATACTAGTTGATGCTATGCACTTATATGCTAGTATTAACAACTCAGAAAGAGGAGAAAGTTATGATCCTCCAGATCAAGAAATTGATGACGATCCTTTCCACCCTCCTGTGGAGATCATTCCTATGGCTCCTAGGCCATCTAATCCAAGTTATACTCCTACTACTCCTACAAATCATGGGTATGTAAGACCCCATTCTATTACAACTTCATGGAATATTGGTAGATCCAGAATTGAAATGGTTCCTATTCGTGCACTCTTACCACCTGAAAGGGGAACTGACTCTTGGAATAGGTTATCTTGGTTAGGCTCACATAATATTCCTCCAAACTTATCTGACTCTTCTAAGATGACTCACAATCAACAACACTCTATGGAAGATTACTTTCTTGATCTATCTAATGCATTCATGAATGATGAGGATGATACTGATATATTTGCACTTGAGCCCATCCCATTGACTTTTCTTCCCCCTTCATCTCCCAAAAAAGTGGCCCGTCCACTTCCATCTCCATCTCTCCACCTAAACCAGTCATATAAGCCTCTTTCATCCACAAATCTTGAGTGTTTTGGAAGTAACTTGGATGTACAACATAAAAACAAAAATAAGGAGAATCCACTTATATCTCAAGGTCACCATGTCCCATCTAATCGACATGTGACTATGAAGAAAGGAAAGAAACAAAGGTGTTCAAAAGACCGCAAAGGTCCTCAAAAAGAAGAAGACAATCAAAAGCCAGAAAATAAAATAAAAAATGGATCTCGAAATCCATTCTATAGGCATTGTCATCAAAAGCACCTCAAAGTAAAGAAGAAAAAAATCAAAAGCTATGTGGATTCCAAAGAAAGGAAAAATCAAAGTTGCCATTCGAGCTTCCAAAATTCTCATGCTTCCCTCCATTCCATCGCCCTTGCCTCTAATACTTTACCCTCTTCACTCCATCTTGCCTTTTCCCAAAGTGCATATCAGTATCTCCTTATTACTAATGACATGACTAAGAAAAATCTAGAATGTACTCTCCCTAAGCGTTTAGAGCGTGGGAAATCCGACAAAGAGTTAAGGTGTTTCCATGAGGATATTTGTGGGTCTCACTTAAGTGATCTTTCCTTGACTATGGATCTCTTGACTGTTGGACACTACTGGTTGGCTCTCTTGTTACTGCTACAACATTTGGTTCTGATTCTGCAACTTCTCAGTTGGCTACTACTACAAATGACTATGTTTCTAGAGATCACCACTAAAGGAGAGAAACTCAAAGAGCCCATCAACGCTCTTCATCTAAGAAGTTCTACAGCTGACATTCTCAGTATGCTCATGTACATACTTATTGATCCTAAAAAAATTCTAAAAATTGATATATTGCAAAAAATCCTAAAAATTGCAAAATGTCCTGAAAAAATGATCATCTTAGTGAAAACTTGGCAAACAGGCGCTTTGATGTATCTATTATCTTGGTGAAAACCTGGTAAACAGGCGCCTTGATAATACCAAAAAAAATAGAAAATGTGAAAAATACAAAAAAATGAAAAAAAAAAAATACAAAAAAAAGCAAGAAAAGAGAAAAGTACAAAAAAAATTGAAAAAGAGAAAAATGTGTCATTGATGAAAACCTGGTAAACAGGCGTCATGGTAGCAAAAATAGAATCTCTGCCAAGATGGTGAAAACCTGGTAAACAGGCACCTCTTGTTTTCCTGAAGTAACATCTCATCTCAGCGTCGCTTGGCTCTTAGTTTCCTACTTCAGTTTCCTTCCTTTCCTGCTTTAGTTTGTTTTCCCGCTTTCCTGCTTTAGTTTGTTTCCTGCTTTGGTTTGCTAGCTCATGCGCTTGTCTTTGAGTTTTCCTCGAGTCTTCATGGATTGGAACTGGTTCACACTTGGGGGCACCTGCCTGGTCTAGGGGGCATTGTCCTATCGCTTTCGGAAACTCTTTTGAGCATTGGTCGCCAGTGGTTCTCACTATGCCTGCCTACGGATACCTAGCTTTCGTTTGATCTCTCTTCTTTTGGGACCTCTCCCTTACATCAATCACCAGTGATTCTCATTACGTCTGCCTACTGTCATTATCTCATTGAGACTTTGAACATTATCTTTCTGAATTGACTTCAATCCACTTGAACATGAACTTAAACTGAAACTAAAACTAAATGTGTGTTTCTTTGAGGCATGTTGAGCTTTGTTTTCTTTGAGTGTTTGTTTGTTTGCTTTCTTTGCTTTCTGCTTGTTGGTTTAGTTCCAATGATCCAAAGAATTCATTTAAGAGGGGTGTCCATCTGTAAGAGCCTCTATCTTGTATTTGATGGCCATGCGTACCTCGACTCCTTTTATATGGATGCTTTGGTGAGGTTGGTTCTTCTCCTTGTCTTTTGAGTGACTTCTTTCTGCTACTGATGAAATTGTAAACGCTCGTCCTGTTAAGTGAACGTAAGGGTCACTGCGAGCAATCTTTGGCAAAAGAAAGAACTCCTGCGTGCTTGGTGTGTTTGTTCGCAAGAGACATTCAGGTCATTCTAGCATTTATGCTCTAATGCTTATGTTAACTTGCTAAATTAAAAGGAATAGGTGTTCAGGTCATTCTGGCTCCTTGTGCCTTAATACTTACATCTTATTCTGACAAACCTAAGACTTATGTCATATTCATATTCTCATGTTGGGGAGAATTGTATGGCATCTTGCGATTGTCTCATGCTTAAATGAACTCAATGATGATAAATATGATGAGTCCAACAGCCGAGTCTGGAGGATTGCATTTGTTCATCCTAGACCTGCATTTAGACTTGCATCTTTCATTCTAGGCTTGCATTTGGAGTGCTTTCTTGTTGCTCTCTTGATTGCTTTCTTTTGGATCTTCTCATCAAAGGTTCTCATCTTTTGTCCCAATCTCATCTTGGCTACATCCTTTTTCGGGATCGAAATCGAAATCTGACATCTCTAAGTGGCTCAAAATCATGTTTTAAATATTGGACTCCTTCTGGATCGGATGCTTGTGCAGTCAGCCTTCTGGTGTCATCTTCCTGCTAGATCCTCATCTTTGCATCATGTTCTTGAGATCTTTTCTCTTTTCATAAAAGTCAACTCAAGTCAAATTTAGTCAACTATGGTCAAACTTGGTCAACAGGACCTCTACTTTGCTCCGATTCACTTCTGTAGCTTCGCGAATCTAGTCTAATTGCTTTTGCTTTGCAATCTCTTGTTGTTTATCATCCTTCTGACATGTCATCTTTCAATTTCGCTCCCGAGGGGGCAGGATGATTACATCATTTGAATCTTGTTGAATCTATTCTTGAATCAGTCTGATTTGAATCATCAGTCCTCATTGCTAGGGGCATCTTCACGCCTCGCATCTTGTTATCTGGAAATCTATCTCTTAGGTATCTGAGCAATCTAACTCAGATCCTTGAGGATCTAGAAATCTTTTGGGTATTGGGGCAATCTAACCCTAATTCCTGGGAGTCAAGCTTCGTTCTAGAGATGACTCTCAAAATCTCTTTTAGACCGTTATCTGGGCAATCTAACCTGGGTCTCGGAGGACTAAGCTTCGTATTGGGGCAATCTAACCCTAATTCAGAGATAGTCCTAAATCTGCATCTTCATCAATTGGTATTGGGGCAATCTAACCCTGATTCCGGTTCTCTTTTAAGATCGTTGTCTTCGCAATCTAACTTAGACTTCGAAAAATTCATGCTTTGATCTGCTTTCATCTGTCACTTCAGACTATTCTTTGAATCAACGCGCTGTTCACACATCAATTCAAAGAGGGGCAAATGTAATACCCTAAAATTGGCACCTATTTAATTTCATCAATTTTGGTGCATTATCTCGATTTTACATCACCAAAGTCCTAGTTCCCTAGGCAATTTTCTCTCTCATATCTGACTTAATTTGACTTGATGTCAATTGCAAAGACCATAAATTGCAATAATCAAACACTAAAATTAATTCCTAAGTCTCTTTGACTTTATTTGGCTAAATAATCTCTATGATAAGTTAATTTAATTATGAAGTCCTAAGTACTTTTAATTAAATTAAACTCCACCCCCTTTAGCTAAATACCCTTGAAAGGAATTAATAAATATTTAGTTAAATTGAATGGACATCTCTTTATTTGAATTTAACAATTCAAATTATTCGAAAGGTCACCTCCCACATGTGGCAAATTCCATTCTTTTAATTAAATAATTCATTGTCTTTTTGTCTCAATTAGGAATGAAGAGTCCACCGTTTCGAATCAAGAAACTCTTCATTCCTCTCCCGAGCTTTTCTATTTATTTGAACCTCTTTTTCTCATTCAAGGGGGCAATTTTTGAGAGCATCCTTACTATAGCATTTTTTTTAGTCTCATATCTCATTGTTTTCAAAGCTTTTTATTGCATTTATTAGATTAATATCTCATTATTAGTATAATCTTTGCATCACATTTTAGACTAAATTTGCTTACTTGTTCTTAGTCTAATATCATCTTTATTTCAAAATCAAATAAAAATCTGCATTTCATCTTTACTTTCAAGCATCCTTTTTAGATTAATTGCATCTCATTTTAGTTTAATTTCAATTAGATTTCTCATTTTAATGCTTTTGAAAATCCTCCATTGTTGAATTGGTCTCCCGGCTTTTGGCTCTCGTTCTGAGAGTATTCAAACACCCCATTCACATAGGAGGCAACAGGTCGCCTCACCATGGAATTTGGATTGAGTTCTTCATACTCTCTCCCAAATTCTATCAAGTGAATAATGACCATGTTGTGTTGTGCCTGATTTAGAGGTCACATTCAGTCACATACACTAGGGACTAGTTCCCAAGTGTCATTCTTAACAATCTAATCAAGTTCTTCTTTTATAGCATCATGCCAATTTGAATTATTACATGCATCTTCAACACTTAAAGGTTCAATATGAGATAGTAAACATACCGCTTCATTGCTAGCTGAGTTCTTTGCTTGTGATCTTGTTAAGACGTTGTCACTCTGATCTCCAATGATGTCTGGCTTGGAATGATTTCTTGATGTAAACTTTGGAACTTTAGGTGATGCTGACTCATCAACCTTAGGAGTATTTTCCTCACTTGTCTTAGGGTCATTGAATAACACATCAATACTATCAAACATTTCTTCAATAACTATCTCACTAGTAGAGGGTCTAGGTTCTTCTTCAATCATGGGTGAGTAATCATGATATCTTTCTTGAATCATAAAATTTTCATCAATCTTTACATGAGAACTTTCAATGATCTTTTTCAATCTTAAATTGAAACATCTATAAGCTTTACTTTTAGTAGAGTAACCAAGAAAAATACCTTCATCACTTCTTGCATCAAACTTTCCTACTGCTTCATCCCTCTTGATGTAGCACTTGCTTCCAAAGATTCTGAAGTACTTTATTGTGGGAACATTACCAAACCATATCTCATAAGGTTTTTTGTCTACACTTGGCCTCAATTGAATTCTATTGATGGTATAGACTGCTGTATTGACCGCATCTCTCCAATAGGTGTGTGCAACTTTTCCTTCTATCATAACGGTACGTGCTGTATCAAGGGTGATCCTATTCCTTCTCTCTACAATTCCATTCTGCTAAGGGGTTCTAGGTGCACTTAACTATCTCTTTATGCCATGTTCTTTGTAGTACTCATAAAATCTATCAGAGGTGAATTCTCCTCCTCTATCCGATCTCAAAAATTTTATCTTTAGTCTAGATTCATTCTCAACCTTAGCTTTGAATATTTTGAACTTCTCAAAAGCTTCTGACTTATCTTTTAAGAACACAACCCACATCATCCTAGTATAATCATCAACAAATAAAATGAAATACCTTTCACCATAGTATGATCTTGTTTGAGTTGGACCACATAGGTCTGTATGAATCAGATCCAACTTGTTCTCTGCTAAATTCCGCTTACTCCTAAATGAATTTTTCACATGCTTCCCCATCACACATTCCTTGCATATAGTATCAACTGGCTTTGCTATGCTAGGTAGATCTCTTACTGCCTTTACATTGCTTATCTTTACTATGTTATCAAAATTGATATGACATAGTCTTCTATGCCACAACCAACTGTCATCAATTTTAGCAACAAAACAACTTGCTTCTGAATTGAGTTGAAAAAAATTAGCTCTTGTCTTTGAGCCTGATGCAATTATAACACCATCTTTGTTGTTAACGATGCATTTGTCATCTTTGAACTCCAATTGATAGTATTTTCCAAGTAACTGTCCAACACTGAGAAGGTTATGTTTCAAACCATCAACATAAAGAACATCATCACTATTTTTATTTCCATCCAAAGTGATGGCTCCTTTACCAACTATAGGTTTAGGAGTGTTTTCTCCAAATCTGACCATACCTCCATTGTATTTGTCCAAATGAACAAACCTTCTTTTATCAAATTTCATGTGATGTGAACAACCACTGTCTATAATCCAGTCTGTCCTTATGTGAGCTTGTTAAAGTAATGCTAGCTCTTGATTTACTTTCTCATCTTTAGGAACTAACTTACTATTCATCTTTTCTACAATAGCAATGAATCCAATTTCTTCTTCACCTAATTCTTCATCTAAACTCCATCTCCAACATATTAGCATTCCTTAGAATACTTAG
The DNA here is from genome assembly GCA_027943335.1 of Chamaecyparis obtusa. Taxonomy (NCBI): domain Eukaryota; kingdom Viridiplantae; phylum Streptophyta; class Pinopsida; order Cupressales; family Cupressaceae; genus Chamaecyparis; species Chamaecyparis obtusa. The sequence goes on along the minus strand of BSBK01000790.1, from coordinate 3,532,646 downwards.
GCTTGTAATCCTTTTTGAACTTTTTAGCTCTAGTGGGACACTTAGATGCAAAGTGACCAATCTTATTACATGAAAAGCACTTAAATGGTAATTGACCTTCATATTTTCCTTTTCCTTTCTTTTCTCTTTTGGAAACCATAGCAATAAAATCATCTAGTATTTTATCTTCATCATCATCATCAAAATTACCAGAAGTGTTTGCAAATTTCTTACCATGAACTGTTGCTTTGAAATCTGTTTCACTTTTTGGTTTTGTCTTCAATCTAGAAATCTCAAAAGCTGAGATCTTGCTGATCAAGGTCTCTCTCTTGAAATTTGATGTAAGATGCATGGCCTCATCAAGGATGTTGATCTTACTTTCATATTCTGGAGTAAGAGTAGTCATTACTTTATCCATAATGTCCTCTTCTGATATCTCTCCACCATTGTTCTTGATTCCAACAACTGCTTCATTTATCCTCTAATTGTAAGCTCTGATGTTTTCATCAAGAAACATCTCTAATGCATTGTATCTTTTCTTCCATGTCTTTCTACATGCATCCTTTGCTTTGTCTCCTTCAAATGTGTCTTCTAGGTGCTTCCATATTCTATGGGCTGTATCTATCATTTTTACTTCTAAAAATTCACCATCAGATAAGGTGCTGATAAGGGATTCTTTAGCAATAGCATTATGATGAAACAATTCATTTTGTGTGTTTGTAGCATCATCTTTTCCAAGGTCTTCTAAGGTAGGAATCTTGGCTATTTTGATGGTTACATTAAAAACTTCAAAAGAAATGCACTGCAAATGGGTTACCATCTTGTTCTTCCAATCAAGATAATTCTCTCCATCAAACTTAGGACATTCTTTCTTGAAGTATGCCATCTGATCAACCTCAAGCTATTAAAATTTCTCTTTGAGGCACTTGGATTTGATACCAATTGTTTGGAATAGTCCCAAGAGATAACTGAGGGGGGGGGGGGGGGGGGTGAATCAGTTATCTACAAGATTCAATTCTTTATCCAATTAAGTATACTTAAACATAAAGTATAAACACAATGAAAGAACACATGAACACAACACCAATATTTTGGTTACAGGGAAACCCAAATAGGTAAAAACCCTGATGGGACTTGATACCCACTAATATTCTATACTAGTGTATAATGATCCTTGCTAGAAGATCCTTTACCTTTTTAGGAGTAGCTTTACAATATATTAAGTATAGTAGACTTGGTTAAGGGTCAAACCTTATTAGGAGTCTTTTACAATTGTCCTTGTTAGGGGAGTGGATGCATTGTGTGAGAGCTCATTGCTCAAATGGGCGAAGGCTACAACCTTCTGAATAAAAGATACACACTATATCTAGATCTTGGTGAACTACACTTTGACCTGCTATCTGGATCAGTTCCAATGAATAGCATAAGTACTTTACTTGGTCACATAGACCTTCTTCTAATGGCCCAACACTTCGCACACTCTGCTCTGCTCTACTTAATCAACCATGAACCACACTCCAACAATCACAAATGATTGCCTATAAATATCTTTCCTCCAAATGATATAATGAAGTCAACTTGTTAGCACCACCTTGAAATCATATTAGAGAAACCATAATAAACTTCAACAAATATTTTGTCAGCTCTATTATGTACACAACTCATTCTGGGACCTGTCTAATAGAATAAATGTAGATGCACGCTACACATTGTCGACTCTACCAAAACAACTAAAACTTTCTCTGTAAGCTGAATTAACTCATTCACTCTTAATCAAACATCAATAACACTTCTCCAAGCTTAAATCCAAGGGAACATACCCTCAAGATAGGTTCAACTCAAGAACCAATAAAATCTCTGCTGGCTCTTCTGAATAAACATAGGAAACTGCTACTGGCGAATAACAACTGCATAACTTCACTTGCATTCATCATCAGACTATGTGTCCATGAAATGAACATCAATGACATGTCTTCAACATATATCCAAGTGTGCAAGGCACCATGATAACTGTATGAACAACCATAGATAGAACACTATTTGTTACTCTGTCAAGAACATTGCTGACACCAACTGCACTATAACTATCTGTACTAATAGTTAATCTCTATACCCATGATATCATGTTGATATCATGTCCATGCTACATATACTAAAATCTTCTTGCATAAGACTTCCATACATGCTACTTTCCATATGTTGTCATCAATGACAAACATATAGTCAGTACTGGCCTGCTGGCAAATCTCCAACAAAAAGGGCTTCCCATGTCACATGTAGGAACACTAAACTTATTTTGAGTTAAGGATGCAAGTTGTTTTGGTATGGATGACACATTTTGAGCCAAAATGATTATGGTGGAATCATTAGAGGAAATAGGAGGAGTAGCAACATTAGAAACACTAGGTAAAGTGTATGAAGTGGCAAGAATAGAAGACACAAATGGAGGAATACTAGGAACTATAGTTGGAAGTGGATTGGAATAAGTAAAAGGAAAATTATGATATGAAGGTTTTGATGTAGGAAGAGACATAGGAGGAACTCTCATAGGAACATAGGGAACCATCATAGTCACCAAAGAAGGAGTATAGGTAGGAATACTAGGTAAAGGATTAGAAGAAGGTTCTACACTAGTAACAAGAGGAATCAACCCTAAATCTTGAGCTTCTTGAGCTAAAGGTTTAACATTTGAATGCACAAGGTGAGTAATACCACACAAGAGGTTAATACCTTGATCACTATCATGAAGGACTTTCTTAAGAGCCTCTATAGCTTGAATAGAATCTTGATTATGGTTTTCTTGAAGAAGCCAATTACCCATTTTATCAAGTTCAGTGGAAAGTTTGTGGACTTGTTTAGGAGGAACTCTTAAAGTGTCATCTTCATCATGAGATGAATGAGAAGAGGTGTGCTCCATCAAAGGATTGGAATAATGAAGAATCAAATTATCATGCAGGATCCTAAGGAAAGGAGAAGAAGTTTAAGGATCAAAGGCACCCATTATTCTATGACTTCATCTAACTGAAATGTTATAAGTAGGACTAAAGGTAGTTAAGCTCATAAACCAAAGCAATAAAAATAAACTAAAATAACACAAAATATTTTGATTTTATATGAGATGTAAACACATAAAAGAAATCTAATACATGCAAGATCTAACATCATAAAACATAATAAAGCATCTAATTCCACAAAAGAAAGGAGAGTAAGTATGTCGGGTTCACCAAAATGAATAATGTTAAAATGGAATGTGTGTTCACCATATTAAAATGAATGGGAAATATGAGATCCACTACTAAATCCAAATTCCCAAAGGAGAGATCCAAATTGATCAACCAAAAGGTCAATGCACAATTGAATCAATCTATGGAGAATATGAATGAAGAAGAAGACCTTATATTTTGCTATGAAGAGTATATGCTTTTAAATATGAAATAAATGAATGGAAAGTACTAACCTCAAAGTAGGGAAGATCTGGAAAATGCTGATTTATGGTGTCTATGTGCAGTTTTAGGAATTTTGCAACCTGTTTCAAATTGGAAATGCTGAGGTGAAGAAAACCCAAAAAACTTTTATCTGACAACAGGTAGTCTTTGACCCCGATAAAAGGTCAAAGACTACTTTAGGATTTTGAAGGTTATCCTTGAATTTGTTTGCAGATCTTAGAAGTTCTCTGAAAAGGGTATCTAGATCCAAGATCTGATCCATAATCATGTACCTGTACCTACAAGAAAAAGAGGGTTTTTTTTGTTTGGATGGGGAGTTTGCCTTGGTCAAACCCCAATTTGGAATCAACCTTGAAATTGAATTGAAATTGCAATATGCATAAATAAAGTAAATGGAACCTTTCACCTTGCTTATGTTGAAGTCCTTGTAGAGGATTCAAATCCTTGAATCCACAAGTAGGGATGCTCCAATGAATGTAGAAGTATGTAGGATGTCTCAAATCAATGGAATTTGATCTTCAACACCAATCTTGAATGGATCTTTGCATAGGAATAGACTTGGATGAATGTGGAAGGATGGATCTTCAAGGGGGCTCTAAAGAGATTAAATCCTTCAATGGCTAACAATGGATCTCCTTGATGAATGAATGCTTGAATTATTTCTTGAATGCTCTAACAAGACTTGATTGCAAAACTTGATGGAGAAAATGAGAGAGGAAGGCCTCCTTTTATAATGATCTAGGGCACAATCCTCTAGAGGGGCCACCTTGGAGAATTAAATCCCAATTAGGTCCTAACCTTAAGAAATATACCTAGATTAAATGCAATTAAGGATTTACCATCCCCAAACTTGAAATGGCTGACCCAAAGGTGGGAAAAAGAATCTTTTTGAAACTCGACATCTGAAAATTAGAAAATCCTAAAATTTGAACCCTGGGTCAAAGACAAGGTAGACCCCGCCCTAGGTTAGGGTCGAGGTAGTCCCTGACCTAGGTCAGGATTTAGGTCATCATTGACCTTCATGGTCATCTTTGACCTTGAGGTCAAAAAAACCCAGGACCTCAATCCAGAATGCTAGAAAATGCAGAAAATAGGTGAAAACAAGAGCAAAGAACATCAAAATAGGGGGGAAAGCTAGATCCATGCAAAAACCTGATCAAGGTGCTTAACATGACCCCATACCACTCAATCAGAGGGCTAAATGCTCTTAACATAGAAGTGCTTCCATTTTAAGATGATACAATAAGATATCTCATTTAAAAACATGAAGTCATTGGTGGGACTTCATTGGTCAATAAGATTGAGAAATTCTATCCGTGCTCCTATATGTCTCTCTCATGAGGAATGAATTAGCCCTAAACAACACATAAACATGTTTTCAAAATACACCAACATGGGAATGTTCAAATTGGATATGCATACAACAAATTTGATTGAAATATTTCAAAACCTTATCAAATGTAGGCTAGGAATAGGGTTTGATCATCTACCAAAATATTGAGGGTGAATAGCTTTTTTTTTTTTATATTCAGGATAGTTTAAAAATCTTGATACATCAAAATGTAACTATATTGTAGTTATCTACAAAAAAATAATAATCACTAAACTCTATCTTCTCTATCACTAATATATGAAACTATCACTATATCATATGATTGTCTTATTACAATACTTCACATATAAAATATATACAATTTTTTATAGAAAAGTTGTATAAAGTGTATCTGAGGATTTGATGATGTATGGGTATAATGTATATAGGAAATATGTAATGGAAAATGTTATGGACATACAAACTTGATAAAATAGAAATAATTATCTTGAAAATAAGCTGATTTAGAAATCACTATTTTTTGATGTTTGTTTTCAATTTCAGGAGATTCTGTGACCTAATCCAACCTAGAAATGTAGAGATAGAGAAAACCAAGAAAAATTCTTTCTTTCAGAGAAAGGTTGACCTCGACCTTAGGATTGGGGTAAGATCTTACCCTGGGGTAGAATCTTGACCCCCCCACTGAAAGTCATCCTTGACCTAAAGTATCTTTGATGGAAATTCTGTTCAGAGATCTTGGAAGTTCACCACAAAGGGTATTCAGATCTACACTGATATTCACCATCCCATACCTGTACCTACAAGAAAAATGGTTTTGTTGTTGGAATGAGGGGTTTGCCTTGGTCAAACCCTAGTTTGGAATCAACCTTAATAATAAAATTGAAATAGAGAATGCTAGCAAGTAGTAGAAGTGGATCTAACAATGAAGCTATGATATTCAATAGATATGCAATTGTATTTGAAATGTAATCAAGTATGTTAATATGAAAGCTTGGACTCAACACTAAAAACAATAAATGTAAATCAAAACCTCCATGATTGTATGCTTGGAATCCACCTTGATAAAATGATGAATGGATCTTGAAGGAGGATCACACCACCATGATGGATAGATCTAGGGTTTGAATGATGAATCTTGAATGCTTGAACCAAATCCCTTCAAAGGCTTGAATGCTTAATTCCTTGATCTTAAATGGAGAACTTGAATGATTTAATGGATGATAATGGATTTCTTGCTTCCTTGATTGAGAATGCTTGCTTGATCATGGAGGTCTCCTTGAGATCTCTTGATATCTTGATCATGATAAATTGGATTATCATGAAGTTGCTTGGTGAAAATGTGAGGAGGAAGGCTTCCTTTTATAGTGATCTAGGGAAAAAAATTATAGAGAGGCTGACATAGGAGAATTAAATTCCAATTAAGACTTAAACCCTAGAAATGGACCTAGATTAAATATGATTTAAGAGTTTATCATTCCAAAATTCAAAACAACCGACCTGGAAGCAAGAAAACAAATCTTTCTGAAACCCAACATCTAAAAATTATGAAATCTTGAAATTTGGACCTTGGGTCAAGGTCAAGGTTGACTTTGACCTAGGTTAGAGTTAAAGTCAACTATGATCTAGGTCAGAGTCAAGGTTAAAGTTGACCTAGAAGGTCGACCTTGACCCTAAAGTCAAAGATCTCAGGATCTCATTCTAGAATGTCAGAAAAGTGTAGAAAGAGGGTGGAAAAAGGGGGCAGAGTGAGGAGAAAAGCTAGATTCAAGCCAGGGACCTACCTAAAGCATTTGAAATGACCCCACACTACCTACTCAGAGGGCTAAACTAGTCTTAAATGGAACTGCTTCCATTTTCCATTGATACATTTAGCCCCCACTTTAGCAAGAGTATGGATTCAATGAAAACTCTTGGTAAAGGAGAAGAAAGAAGAGATCCAAGTGGATTCACAACAAGATAGAATAACAATTAGCTAAGGATGTGAGTCCCCAGACTAAAGATTCTAACTCAACATACACTCATGAGGGTGCAGACACAAAAAGAAAACTAAAAACAACATAAAAGAAAGGGGTTAGTACAAAAGATGAACCCAAATCAACCAGCAAAGGAAACCTCACTAAGAAATGTTTCCTATACTAATATCATGTTTGGAAATGATATCGTAAGAGCATAAATGGTTACATAAGAAAGACAAGAGCAACACTATAAATAACATAGCTTCATGATCCAATCCTACTAGCATGAGAGCAAAAAGAGAGAAAAGAGAAAGTGAATACCTCACCCAGTAAGATTCCCACCTTACCATGAATCACCAAGGAGGGAGAGCCAAATAGGTGGCCAAACCTGATAGTTCACCCAAAAATATGTGCCTTGAAATTGTAATGCATCTTCTGATGGCTTCTGGAATACCCATAGATCCACCTTCTTGTATCACCATGGAGTATAAAATGTGAGTCTCCTTAGGATTTAGCAACTTATGTGCATCCTTTGGAAGATTTAACATATTGAAAATTGAAAATGCATGTCTCTTCAAGATTTAGAAACTTATGTGTGTTACCTTTAGAGGATTTAGCATATTAAAAAATTAAAAAAGGCATGTCTCTTCAGGATTTAGCAACTTATGTGCATTACCTTTAGAGGATTTAGCATATTGAAAAATTGAAAAATGCATCTCTTCTGGATTTAGCAACTTATGTGCATTACCTTCATAGGATTTAGCATATAAATGAAAAACTATAGTACAAGGGAGACCCTATATATGCCCCCCTCCTTATTGCGGCTGTCTACTAGACATGATAAGGAAGAGAAAGAGGATACCTACTTCACAATGTAAGGAGATATCCTATTTATCAACAATTTATACTACATTCCTAGTGAAGGGTATTGACCCTTACATCCAAGAGCATATATAATCATGAAAAAGGATATGTCACTCATGGAAAAAAGGATCCTCAAAGAAAGAGATCTTATCAACAAGACCCCCACCACAGAGGAGTGCTTTTAGATAAAATATCATCTTTTAAAGATAAACCAGGTGGGAACAAAGATTCAATCATCAAGCCCCCTGTAATCAAGAGGAAGAGGAATCTTTGAATTGAGGGAAACAACTCTAATCACCAAAGCAAGGGAAAGAGTTTATAAAGAACATAATTTGTAGAATAAAGAAGAGGTAATGACCTAGGACAACAACCTCTCACATAAAAGGATATCCATGGTCTAAACATTTGTCAGTATAATGAAATAATGTTGTCAGATAAACAAATGCCACTAAGCTAAGGAAAGAAGATCCGTAGACAAAGAGAAAGAAGGAAGACCTTACCCCCTAGGGATGAAAGCAAGGGATACTTTTACAAAACAAATGTCTTGAATATAGAATAAAATCTATGGATGATTATAAACATAATGCAAAAACCATATAGAATAAGGGAAGAAGGGTAGACAGAATACTAATTAAGCTCTGGATAAAATATATGCCAAGAGCCCAATGGATTCTATAAAGACTAGACTACATGCCTCTTTCCCCTCAGTCATGAGATAAGAGGATAAAAGATATATATTATGGAAGATTCAAGGGCATGCTCCTTATCAAAGTTATGAAGGAATTGTAAAACTGCACGAGAGTGAGATATAATTCCTAAAGCAGCTCTTTCTCTAACATATAACTTTAAATGCACACAATCAACAAGTAAATGTGTATTACTATAATGAAAATGACATTTGTACTTGGATAGATCATCTTTCAACATAGGTCTAAAGATTTCTTTCTTGGAATTCATCAACTGAACATACACCTTCTTAGCTACATCTTGAGGAGTATCAGGGTAATCTAATTTAGGTGTGGGGAGAAGAACATGAAGAGGACGATGACGATCAAAATCAAATACCTTGAATTGAGATTGAAAACAAAAAACACCACACATATCTTGTTTAGGGGGTATATGAACCAAATATTTAATACCATGCTCATTAACACCAAGCCCTAAACCTTTATAACATTGTTTAATCATCATATTATATCTTGTAATGTACATATCATGTAAGGATTCTATAGGAGGTAATTGTTTTTCATGTTCATGAGTAAAGGTTGTATAAGGTGGAATAATAGGTTTAGAAGAAGTTTCTTGACCTTTTCCTTTAATATTATCATGATTTGGAGGAGAAGGTAAATCAAAGAGCTCTTGCACGTCTGCATCATGAACTATAGCTTGAATCCCATCAAAAGTATGGGAAGAACTAAGATTAGCAGATGGAGAATTAGGCATATTAGGCATCAAATTAGGTTTAGGAAGGTTAGGAACTAAATTAGGGATGATATGATTAGGATTAGGAAGATTAGGAGATGGTGTATCATCTACCCAATTTTTCACATAATCCAAAAGACCAATGAGTCCACCACATAAATCTTTAATGAAAGTTTTGAAAGTAAGAAGACTAGTATCTGTCAATTTCACAAAAGCATAGGCAAGTGAAAGATGAAGGGTAACCAACATAATTAAGTGAATGATACTCTCATAAACATCATAAGTTTGATAAAGAGATGCTAAGAGGAGAATAATAAAGAAAATAAGCACACACCAAAGCATCTTAAAAATCTTCATAGTAGATGAAATGCAAGAAATATTTTTGTATTTCGCTTTATATGATTTTTTTAATTTTTGAAATGCAAAAGCTAATCTAACACCAAAAAAGAAAGAATTGTCTATTGCGGGTTCACCAAAATGTATCTTAGGATTTGATGATGTATGGGTATTGTAGATACCAAAAACTGGGCAAGTGCTTGAAAATTGCAAAATCTAAACAAAATGCTTTAATTCTCATCAAAATGGATCAAATCAATTTTAAATAGACATTTAATAATTGAAATTAGACAAAATCATTAAAATCAAAGGAAAAATTAAATGATGATATTAAATAATTAAATCAAGCTTAAAAGGGGTGAATTCCACTACATAATTGATTTTAATCAATTAACTATATAGTTGTTAAATCAAAAATCAAATTGAACCTATTCCCTTACATGGCTAATTTAATTAATTAATGGAATTTAATTAATCCTAATATCTTTCAACACAAATTTGAGCAACCAATGAGAATTGAGGACAAAAGGATATAAAGCACTCCAAAATAGTTGAATCTCAATCACACATTTCAACTTTACATCTCAATCACTCAAATTGTTTAATTGTCCAAACCTTTGAACACAAACATTTAAATTATCTCCAAATTGTCACCCCATTTAAGAACATTGCAAAGTTTTTGACTCAACCAAAGCTAAATCATGATTAAATAACTCTACCCCCTACCCTTGGAAATTTACTATAAATAAGAGACATTTTGAGAGCATAAGACATCTTAGAAATTCATTTGCAAAGCATCAATATTATAGGCATATTCAGAGCAATTGAGAGCATTATAATTATCTTTGTATCAATTGAGAGAATTGAGAGCTAGATTAAGCATTGTAGTATCATATTTCTCATTCTAGGATTGTCACTAGTAGAGATTAAGCTAAGAACTCTACTTACCAAACTTGGATAGAGAACCATGAGATGCCATGGATGTTAATTTCAATTCTTAGCTTAAATTTGCATTGTATTTTCCTAGAATTGTAGTTGATTATCCTAATTTCATCAAGGTGCTAAACATACACACACAAATGGCACCCACCGTGGGGCTATGAGCCTCATTTCTAACATTTTTTTATCAAATTTTGTGTGTTTTTGTCTTCACTTTTCTGTGAATTTTATAGAAAATAGGAGAAATGACACCTATGAAGGATTTAATGATGCTTGTGAGCATTTTGATAATGCTTACAAGTAGTTGACTGATGCCTACAAGATTCCTTCTATTCTATCTTTTATTCTCTTTGACGCCTGTGAGATAAAATGTTACACCTGCAACATAAAGTGACGCCTATGATCTGAGAACTAACGCCTATCGGCTGAACTTTGCCACCTATGATGACTTCTATTATGCAATTTAATATGATCTATCACACCTAGCATTCTTTAATTGGCACTTAGTAGTTGTTATTTTCCGCTTTGAATATTTTATCTTACACAATTTTCAATACTTTTTAATGCCTGTCAGTTAAAGTGTCACGCTTACTGATCTTTAAAAATCGCTTGAGTCACTGGAAAGTGATGCCTGTGACTCTTAAAGTTATGCCTGCTAGTTGTTAAATGACACTCTTTAGTTGATAAATGACACCTACTATTTTCTGCTCAAATTTGCTATTAGATTGTTAATTTCTATTTTCTTACTCATTGTCTATGTTTTTCCTGCAGATGAGCAAACACAAGAAAGTTAGGAAACCAGAGAACAAAGTCACATATGCAAGCAAAGAGGTAATAATCCAAATTAAAAGGCACAAAGAAATTCATACTACTACAATCTTAGATAGCTTGGAATTTGAAGAAAAACTTTGCAAGCATTACGTGAAAGTGTTAGAGGCATATAAAATGAAGTTTCCTACTTTAAACTAGATTTAATTGCATTAAGGTGTTATAATTTTCTTTGAAAAATCTTATCAAGAACACTTAATTGCATTCCAATTTTCTCTTTTGGTTTCCTTCAATTTGAGTGGCTGTATTGACTAATTTTGTTGGAGGAGCTGGAGCAGGAATGATCGCCACTAGGTGAGTAAGAAAACAAATATCAAAAACCTCAAAAAAGTGCCTAGTCTTTACTAGCTACAAAAAAAGGTATTTCTCACATCAAGCTTGCATTTGCTTAAATTGTGGCACTTCATTTGATCTAGCTTAATTAGAAAACCTTACTATTTTTCAAATTAAAGAAAGCATTAGGCATATGCTCTCCATTTTTCAAAGTGGATCAAAAAGCCAAACATGTTAGTTCAATTTGGTAGAAAGAAAGGAAGGAATTAACCACACATTTCACTATAAGAATCTCCTTGTTAAGAGGTTGAAAAAGAAAAAATCTATTTGAAGTGTTTGATTTCTTGCTTTTCTATACATGCTAGTTAAAATAGAGCAATAGAGGGCCTACCTCATGAGAATTTCCTTACAAGGACGGTGAGAGGGAACGACCCAAGTGTCAAACAATCACTTTAGCCACGGTACTATCTGATCCACTATAAACAAATGCATTCTTCCTTAATAGGAGAATGACTAGATTATGTGCAAGTGTTCTTCACTTCCTCTAGTAGTCCTTTTGGATTGCACCAAATTGTGCTTTTGTGCATGTGGGAAGCCCACAAGTGGGAAAAAGAACTTGACATGATTTAGAACAAAAGTATTCATTAAATCCTGATAAGTAGTAAGCTACCTTATAGAGCCAAACATGTTAAAAGCCAAATCTGACTCTAGGTAGATTGCTTGGAAGATATTCTTGTTCATACTTGTGAAAAATGACCAAGAACATACACTTTTAGTGTGGTTTTAGGTACATGATACAATTTGACGTGGGTGTTGAGTTTGTATTTCATTTTCAAGCAAGAATATTCCACATACCTGATCTTAAAATTTAAAAAAAATTCTAGAAATCACAACCTAGTCTGCAAAGTGCCACCTGCACATAGGAAAAACCGCGTATGCACAGTAAAGTCACGCCTGTGACTATTCAAAAAATGCTTGTCAATCATGAAGTCACACTTGTGATAGTTTAAGTGATGCCTGGAAAAATTTAAAAGATGCCTATCAATAGGCAAAAAGCTGCCTGCTTACCTGCAAAGTGCCGCCTAAGAATATTCCAGTCACCGTGTACCAAATTTAAAGTCACGCCTACAAATAGGCAAGTGATGCCTAGAATTAAAAAAGGGAAAATAGTGAGAATTTCTTGAGGGTTTCAAAAAATTTTGATTTCATATTCGAGTACCCTTTTGGGCAGTTTATTTGTTCCAATATCCTGCCTAGTTAGAAATTCTGGTTTTGACACAATTTTGAAAATTTTATAAGGATTTGGCCATAAGCTAGTGTGATTAAAGCCTATTTTCTAGTGATTTATGTTCATGCCGGCTTTAACTTGATCTCACTATATCAAGAAAACCTTACAACCAGATGAAACGTATCTAAGACAAGAACTTCCTTTTCCAAGTGACACATTTACGACTTCAAGAATACCACAAGAACCTATTCAAGTGATAGAAACCAACATGGTTTTTGGTAATATAGGAGATATTGACCCAAACAACCTGAGGCCAAATGATAACAATAATGGAGGAATAGACCCTAACAATCAAGGGTTATACAACACTACTAATGGGGGCAATGGAAAACCAACTACTAAAGATGCAACTGATGAAAATGTTAGTGAAGCTATACAAAGCCCGTACTTCTTAAAACTAATCAAAAAGGCATTAGAGAGAGATAAGGAGAAATAGTTAGGATTAACAAGGCATAAATAACAATTACATGCAAATATAACCAATATTAAAAAACCATAAACCACACAGAAGAGAAAAGAAGACACAAAGATTTAATGTGGTTCACCCAATCCCTGGGCTACGTCCACCAACAATGAGTCTAATATTATTATTATCTAGTGATTACAACCTGATTACAATCTGCAATCCCTTATAGCTCAATTCTATCACAAGTACTAAAATCATACATCGTAAAATCCCTAACCCTAAGCCATATTATACAATATTTTTGCTACTTTAGGGTTAGAATGAGTTACAACATGTCAGCCCAAAAATAGATGAATATATGTTAGCCTCAAAAAAATTCACCTCAGGGACTATGCCCATGAACCCCCGCCCACTCTTGGGGGCTGCTGCCCCCAAACCCCCACTTGGGGCTCAGCCCCGAACCCTGGCAAACTCGGGAGGAAAAGTGTATAGTAGTTTCTTAGATAGTACTTTCTTGATCAGTCACCACAAGACAACAATCTCCCACTTGGTGACTGATCAGTATCCACACTAAAAACCTCCCACTTGGAGACTGAACCTGTAGAAATACTGCTACAATATGAGGCTACCACTAGATCGAACCACCCTAGACTCAGCTGTTCCCTTATTCTGTTCAGTGTAGAAGACCAACTGAAGCTAAACATGAGTTAAACTTCTCCCTTGTTACTACCTTGGTAAACATATCTGCTAGATTATCATTTGTATGTATCTTTTCTAGCTTTAACTGCCCATCATCCAAAATGAACTAGATGAAATGGTATCGCAACTGTGTGTTTTGTCTTTGAGTGCAAAGTAGAATTCTTCACAAGATGAATGACACTTTGGCTATATGTATGTAGAAAATTATCCATCTGTGGATGTCCCAATTCTTCCATGAAGAATTGAAGCCATATCATCTACTTGGCTGCCTTTGTAGCAACAACATACTCTGCCTTAGTAGTGGATAGAGAAACCACCTTTTGTAGTCAATAAATCCAACTCACTACTATCCCACCAACAGTAAATACATAGCCTATAGTACTCCACCTGCTATCTATATCTCCTACCAAATCTGAGTCAACATAGCCTTGTACAGTAGTAGTAGATCCCCCAAAGTGTAAACACTTACTGGATGTACCTCTCAAATATCTAAGAATCCATTTGACTGCATTCCAATGCTCAATACCAGGGTGACTCATATATCAGCTAACGACTCCCACTGCGTGTGCAATATCTGGTCTAGTACATACCATAGCATACATTAAGCTCCCTATAGCTAAAGCATAAGGTACCTTAGACATTTTAGCCTCCTCTTTAAATGTCTTAGGACACATCTCCTTAGTCAATTTTAAATTACCAAGCAAAGGTGTGCTGACAGCTTTGGCATTCTCCATAGAGAAACGTTGCAACACCTTCTCAATATAATCAACCTGAGATAAAGTCAACTTCTTATTTTTCCTATCTCTGCAAATTTTCATACCAAGGATTTGTTTTGCTGCCCCCAAACCCTTCATAGCAAATGAATGTGCTAACTGTTGTTTCAATCCCTTAATGTGATTCATGTTAGACCCAACTACAAGCATATCATCAACATATAAGTATAAAATAATGTAGCTATCATCATCCAACCTCTTAAAATAAATACAATGGTCAGAATGACACCGAGTGTATCCATGCTCATTCATAAAAGTGTCAAATTTAATATACCATTGTCGAGGGGCTTGCTTCAAGCCATATAAAATTTTCTGTAACCTACAAACCAAACTCTCCTTACCCTTGACCTCAAATCCTTATGGCTGTACCATATATATTTCTTCATCCAAATCACCATGAAGAAAAGACATTTTAACAAAAGATGCTCTAAATGCAAATCTTGAGCAGCCACAATACTTAAAACAGTACAAATAGAAGTCATTTTAACAACTGGAGAAAATATCTCATCAAAATCAATGCCCTTTTTTTGTGCAAATCCTTTTATGACTAATCTGGCTTTATATCTTTTCTTACCTCCATCCTCTTCTTTCAATCTGTAAACCCATTTATTTTGTAAAGCCATTTACCTGCAGGTAACTTGCATAGATCCCAAGTTTGATTTTTCAACAAGGAGTCCATTTCCTCTGTCATTGCAGACTCCCACTAAAGCTTTGTATCCACTTGCATAGTTTCATTATAACATTTAGGTTCACCAGCATCTGTTAACAAAATAGAATACAAGGAGGGAGAGAATCTTTTTGGAGGTCTACTTAGCCTTGTTGACCATCGAACATTCACTAGGATGTGTGGTATTTGTTGTTGTTGTTGGTGCGGAGCATAAGGAACTACTAGAACATCATCTTTTGGAGTATCATCTAGTACTACATAATCATTTTCTTTCTTCTCATGTTGCTGTAACAGATCTTTGTACAACACTTTCTCATTGAATATGACATTCCTACTTCTTATAATTTTATGATTTTCAAAATCCCAAAGCCTGTAACCAAATTCATCAATGCCATATCCAACAAATACACATTTCTTTGACTTAGCTTCTAGCTTGGTTCTATTTTCAGAACCTATATGTGTAAAAGCTTCACAACCAAAGGTTTTGAGAAAAGAATAACTCACCTTCTTACCACTCCATGCTTCCTCTGGAATACCATAGTCCAAAGGAGTAGAGGGTCCTCTATTGATTAAATAAACCATAGTATTTATAGCCTCTACCCACATGTTTAAGGGTATCCTAGCATGCAACCTCATACTCCTTGTATGCTCCATTATTGTCCCATTCATGTGTTCAGCCACTCCATTTTCTTGTGGAGTCCTTGGTATAGTTTTCTACCTACGAATACCATTAGAGGAACAATAATCTTCAAATTCTATGGTACAATACTCACCACCATTATTAGATCTAAGAAATTTTAGCTTTTTACTAGTCTCATTCTTAACCAAGCATTTCCATTTCTTAAAAGTTTGAAATACATTAGATTTCTATCTAAGGAAATAAATCCAAACTTTTCTTGTTGCATCATCTATAAATGTAACTTAATGTAGAGAGCCACCAAGGGAAGATACCTGAGCTGGTCCCAATACATCTGTATGCACAAGCTCTAATTTCTCATTTTTCTTTTCCTTCCCACTCTTCACAAAACTAACTCTCTTTTATTTTCCATACACACAACTTTCACAGAAATCCATATTGACACATTTCAGACTAGGTAAAACTTTCTTTGAATGAAGTAATTTCAAATCTTTTTCACTCATGTGCCTGAGTCTGTTGTGCCAAAGTGCTGTGTCGAATCTACATAAATAGTTTGATGTTCTTCTTGCTCAAATGCAGCCATTGTTCCTAAACATTCACTATCTTATGAAATAATTAAAGTAGAAGGAATAGTATGACCTGTACAAAGATATAAGGTGCCTACTTTCACACATTTTTCTACTACTAAGGAACCTTTTGAAACCTTCCAATTTCTATCATTAAAAGTAACTGTGCAACCCTCATCACCCAATTGCCCTGCTAAAATTAAATTCCTACTCAGCCTTGGAACATATCTTACCTCTTGTAGTAGCCAATGATTCCCATTCTGCAACTTAATCTTAATTTTTCCCTTTCCAACTATTTGACATAGTTCATTATCTCCCAAATAAACTAGCCCAAAATCCCCTTGGACATAATCAAGAAAGTAACCTCTATGGGGTGTAGCATGAAATGAAGCCCCAGAATCTAAAACCCAAGAATCATCAATACTTTCTAAAGAAAGAAGCAAGGCATCCTCTTCGGATTTATTACTTACCACATTTTCCTCCTTGTTACCTTCTTGTTTGTCTCCTTCTTTATTCTTCCGAGACCAACAATCTTTCTTCTTATGACCTGATTTTCCATAGTACCAGCAATCGTTTGGCCCTTTGGATTCAGACCTCTTTCCCTTTGATTTTCCTCTTGATTTCCCATGATTTCCAGAGTTGTTTCCTCTCTCATTGGTTCTACCTCTACTTTGTGCGTTTAAGACACTACCTGATGTGGATCCACCTGAGCTTTTCCTACAAATTTCCTCACTAAGAATAACACCAATAACATCATCAAATTTTAGGGTATCAGAACCAGAAATAGAGTTACTAATAGTCATTACCAAGCCATTCCAGCTTTTAGGCAAAGAACACAAATTCAAGAGAGCCCTGAATTCTTCATCAAAAAATAATATTGACAAAATTTAATTGACTGGTAACTGTATTAAACTCATTTAAATAATCAACAAATGACCCACCTTCCACCATTTTCATATTAAACAAACGCTTCATGAGAAATACCTTATTTGAAGCGGAAGGCTCTTTTCATACAAATTCACTAGGGTTTTCATCAAATCTTCAATCATCATTATTGAGGTAATATTGAATGCCATCGATTGTGCCAGACATAATTGAATACTACCAAGGGCCTTTCTATCAAGAATTTCCTAGTCCTCATCAGAAATGCTTGCTGATTTCTTAGCTTTTCCTTCCAACGGCCGACATAGATCCTTCTGATAGAGATAGTCCTCTATTTGTATTTTCCATAACTGAAATTTCTACCCATTAAACTTGTCAACCTTTAGCCTACCCTCATCTGCCATTGCTTCCACTCAACCGTGAGACTTCCACTAAATCATGAGATCTTCCTGCAGAGGATAACTAAAAAACAACCTCACTCTGATACCACTTGTTAGGATTAACAAGGCATAAATAACAATTACATGAAAATATAACCAATATTAGAAAACCAAAACCACATAGAAGAGAATAGAAGACACAAAGATTTAATGTGGTTCACCCAATCCCTGGGCTACGTCCACTAATAGGGAGTCCAATATTATTATTATCTAGTGATTACAACCTTATTACAATCCATAATCCCTTACAACTCAATTCTGCTGCAAGTACTAAAATCATACATTGTGAAATGCCTAACCCTAAGCCATATTATACAATATTTTTGCCACTTTAGGGTTAGAATGAGTTACAACATGTTGGCCCAAAAATAGCTAAAAATATGTCAGCCTCAAAAAAACTTACGAGCTTGGGAGGAAAAGTGTACAATACTTTCCTGGATAGTACTTTCTTGATCAGTCACCACAAGCTAACATAAATATTTTCTAGACCTTGCCCGAGCATGTCTTAAACTTCTTCATGACTATAATGTTAATCAACTTAAGCAAGCAAAAGTTGAAGAGAGACCGATCAATATCATGAATAAATAATTTAAGTTATTTCAAATGCAATTGGACATAATAAAGTAAAGTGGGGCTCCAAAACCCTTTTCAATAGAGGCATTATGTCCTTTTCCATTTGACAAGAGTCTAGTCATGGTACCATTCCCTATCAATGTAGTATTTCCTAAGTATGAAAAATACGAAGGAACATCTGATCCTCAAGATCATCTATGGGAATTTTGTGCATTGAGCTTAGAGTTCATGCATGATACCACTTATTTAATGAGATTATTTCCTAGAAGTTTGGGAGGTATGGCCATGGAATGGTTTTTGAAATTACCTTTTGGCATTCAAAATTTTGAAGAGCTGGCTTCTAAATTTGTAACACACTATTCATATAATATCAAACATGAAGTTACAATGATCACCTTATGTAATACCAAGCAAAAAGAAGGAGGAGGATTCCTAATTTTCCTACAAAGATGGAGGATGGTATTTTCTAGATACCCTCAGAGTGTACTAGAAAAATAAAAGATGGATATCTTTATCAATAGCTTGATTAATGAGATGAGTTATTGGTTAAGAATGCAATGTCCTAAGACCTTCCAAGATCTTATAAAAAATGGAGTGACTATAAAGGAGGTATTAGTTAAGAGTGGAGAGTTAAAACTTTACAAGGACAATAAGAATCACAATAACAATACCTCCAACAACAACTATAACAACCAAAATAAGAACTTTTCTAACAACTATAATCAGTTTGGGTTGAAGAACAATAATAAAGGAGTGGTCAATGATGGTGTTGTTGATGCTAATAATTTAAAAGTGACTCCTTTTTCTCTCACAAGAACACCTAATCAGGTGAACAATGCAAATTAGGCTCCCAAAGTGCCTTTCAACAACAATACCAATAATAG
Source organism: Chamaecyparis obtusa (assembly GCA_027943335.1). Lineage (NCBI taxonomy): Eukaryota > Viridiplantae > Streptophyta > Pinopsida > Cupressales > Cupressaceae > Chamaecyparis > Chamaecyparis obtusa. The sequence continues at coordinate 3,513,456 of BSBK01000790.1, read as the reverse complement.
CAACTTTGGGAACAATCAAGGAGGTAACAAGTTTAAGCAGTTCTTGGCACCATCTCCCAAGAGAACATTCACACATTTTGGGTGAACCTCTCGAGAAGGTGTTGAGGACCCTCATTACTAATAAGATCATTGATCTATCTAGACCTCAAGCCTATGAGCCACAAAACAAGCCCAACTAGTGGAGTGAGAATAGTCACTATGAATACCACCAAAATAGAGGACATACCACAAATGATTGTTTACAGCTAAAGAATGTGGTACAAGATCTGATTGATAATGGTATGATCACTATAGAAGGGCCTCAAAGTAATGAAGATCACACACATTTAAATAACCCTTTTATAACCATGAGAAATGTGAACTGTCCAATAGGAAGAAGCAAGGCAATAGTAATGTCAACTTTTCTCATAATTATGATAACACCATCAATACATTATCCAAGGATGAGCATGTTGTAAATACTATTGTGATCAAAGAAAAAACCAAAGAAGAAACATTAAATGTTATCACTAGGGGGAAGACTTCAAGGATTACCCTACAAGGGGTTGATCCTAAACCTATTGGTCCTCTATAATCCAGCATTTTGGCTAAACAACTATCTACAACAGCAAAGCCATATATTTTGGTGGATCAACTACAAAAGACTCCAACACAAATTTCTATTTTGGAGTTATTAAAATTATCTCCAAATCACAAGGAGATATTAGAGAAAGCTCTAGTGGAAACTAATGTTTCTATCAACTTGGAAGAGGAGAAGTTTTAGAATATGGTAGGGAACCTCATTGTACTGCATTATCTTTCATTTTCAAACCATGATGACATGTCCATCACACATCCCCAAAATATACCACTACATATAGAAGTCTTGATTGAAAGACATAGGGTCAAGAGAGCTCTCATAGATGGGGGAGCTGGTCTTAATATTTGTACTTTGAGCCTTATCAAGTCTTTAGGATTATCTGAGTCATGTATTGATCTTACAAAGAGAATTACCATAAAAGCTTATGATGAGGCAAAGAGGTCTTCAAAAGGCATGATTATATTTCCCATTCAAGTTGGAACTGTCAAAAAGGACACAAAATGCCAAGTCTTTGATATGAAATTAACTTATACTATCCTATTGGGGAGGCTGTGGATACATGAGATGCAAGTGGTTCCTTCCATGTACCATCAATGTATCAAATTTCCATACATGAGTGAGGAAATCACAATTGGAGGGGATTCAAATCCTTTCCAATATTGCAATGCACTAAAGCCTCTTCATGAATTATGTATTCCTCATAATAGAGAAGGGATTATTCCAAGGGATACCATTGAAGACATTAAAGTGGATGATCCTAAGTTAACATTAAGTGCTACTTCTACTTCAAACCCTCCTCGAACTAACTCAACTACATCAACTAAAGGAAAGGAGAAAGTAAGTTATGAGGGTCCAAATTCAAATGAAAATTTAGATAAAGCATCTACACTAGAAGTAGAACTTTTCAAACCCACCAAAGAGGAGAAAGACAAAGCTAATGAAGACTGATATAAACATATGAGTGAAATAATGTACAAATTTGAAAAACAATGTAAAATCAATTCCAAGGGAGTAGGGGAATATTCTATTTCCCTATTCGATTTACCCACATCTCCAAGAACCCATGGGAAACCTTCTAAGGAACATCTTCCTCACAAATATAACTCTTATTTTGTAAGAGAAAGTGACAGATCAACATTTGACAAAGAAGAAGAAGAAGTTCTCCAATGGATCTATCAAGATGAAAATGATACCTCAAATATCCCCGTGGAGAGAATTTAGCACATTAACATTCAAACCAACCACTATGGAAAAGGGTTTGAAATAATGCAAAAAATGGGATATAAGGGAAGAGGACCCTTAGGTAAAAGAAATAGAGGTTTTCTAGAGCCTATTGAACCTTCTTGGAGGTCAAAAGAAGAAAAATCAGGGGTAGGTTACTAGCACAAAGGAGAAAGTTCCAGCCCCATGCATGATTCCTATCCACAAGTAAACACGGTGGAATTTGATGTTGATAGTGATGATTCCCAAAAATATGAGTGGGACACTTTATCCAAAGAATCATGCCATGATAAAGAGATTGTTACAAAACATGCTTATACTAATGTTCCTAGGCAACAAACTCAAGGTAATGAAGATCCCAATATACAAGAACTCAACATAGGAAAAGCACCCACTAATCAGCCATGGATAGGTGAACCTTGGGTACCTTCATGGGGGGGTGATTTGAATGTTAGTTTTAATTTGCATGTTGTATTTCCCATGCTATTTCCTGTAGAAGTCTTAGAGGACTCAAGTGAAGGGGACTTCGATCCTTCTTCCATGGACCATCTTGAGGAAGCTCACATTATTGACCTCAATGATATAATGTATGAACCATCCAATGAGGTCATGTCCTTAAACCTAGTCGATGATAATTTTCCCATTGAATCTCTATCTGTGATGGATCCTGACCTTATTGATTGGGAACTAACTGAAACAAGTGACCTACTATATTTTCCCAATGACCAAGTAATGACCCAATACTTAAATGCGGTTGATCCCTCTTTCACAAATGAGTTTAATCCAAACATGATGAGAATAGTGGGGGTCCAACCTCTTAATCCAAAAAGAAAAAAAATGAAAAAAAATAAAATGAAAAGTTCTAGTGGTGAAAACCACCATGTGGTAGTACTAGAACCAAAAAGAGTAAAAATAAAGGATATTTTCGATGGTGAAAACCCAATTGTGGCACCAAAGGAAGAGAGGTTGGATACCCTACTGGCACATGAGGAAGAAAGGTCACCAATTCTCATAGAGCCAATGGATAAGGTCAATATTGGAGCAGAATTGGATCCTACATTCATACATCTAGTAGCTTCACTTACACCTTTAGAAAGAAAGGATTTTATCAAGTTTTTCCAAGAAAAACAAGTGAACTTTTCATGGTCTTATGACAAAATGCCGGGATAGAATCCTGACTTCATCATGCACCATTTGAATGTTAAACCAAGGGTTAAGCCCGTCAAGAAGAAGTTGAGAAAGATGCACCCACATATATCTCTCCTAGTCAAAGCAAAATTGAAGAAATTGTTGAAGTGGGGTTTATAAGAGCAATTGCCTATGATGAATGGATATCTAATATTGTACTGGTCACCTAGCATGACAAATCCATTCGTGTATGCATGAAATTTAGAGACTTGAATCTTGCATGTCCTAAAGATGACTTCCCACTTCCAAGCATAGATGCAATATTGGATTTAACAGCTAGTCACTTCATGTATTCATTGATGGATGGTTTTAGCGGATACAATTAGATTAAAATTGTACCCGAAGACCAAGAAAATATAGTGTTCACATGTCCTTGGGGAACTTTTTGTTGGAATGTAATGCCTTTCGACCTCAAGAACGCTGGAGCTACTTACCAAAGGGCAATGACCACTATTTTCCATGATATGATGCACACTTTCCTAGAAGATTATGTGGATGAAATATTGGCAAAGTCACATCATAGAGAAGACCAATTTATAATTCTAGAAAAGATATTCACACATTTGGAGCAATTCAAAGTGAGGCTTAATCCAAAAAAATGTGCCTTTGGTGTTCAATTTGGAAAATTGTTAGGCTACATAGTTTCTACAAAAGGCATCGAAGTGGATCCTGAAAAGGTTCAAGAAATAATGGATATGGAAATTCCAAAGAACATAAGCCAAATGAGGTCTCTTTAAGGGAAACTACAATTATAAAGTTCATTTCTCAATTGGCAGAAAAGTGTCATTCATTCACAAGATTACTACGCAAAGACACCATTTTCATATGGGATGAAGAATGTGACAAAGACTTCACTTTGTTAAAGACTTATTTAATAAAGCCACCAATTCTAATGCCTCCTATCAAAAGAAAACCATTTCTTTTGTACATATCTACAACCGAGAGGTCTTTAGGAGTTCTTTTGGCACAAGAAGATGATCAAGGAAAAGAAAGAACAATCTACTATTTGAGCTGCACATTGATCAAGTATGAATTAAACTACACATTCATGGAAAGAGCATGTCTAGTGGTTGTCTTCACTTCAAAAAAATTGAGACATTACATGTTGATGCACAAGGTTAAGCTTATTGCAAAGATTGACCCTCTAAAATACTTGCTTAGCAAAACTACCTTAACAGGTAGAATAGAAAAATGGGTCATGATATTAAGTGAATAGGGTTAAAATGGATTCAACTCTATTCAGATGTAAAGGGAAGGGGGAAGATATGAGATCTATCCTCAAACCCAAATTCCCAAAGAAGAGATCCAATTTGATCAACCAAGAGGTTAATACACAATCGAATCAATTTATGGAGAATATGGAAGAGAGAGAGAGAGAGTAAATCCAATATTTCCCTATGAATGAAATTTATGCTTGGAATATGAAATAATTGAAATACAAATACTAACCTCAAATTAGGGCAGATCTGGAAAATGTTAAATTCTGATGTCTATGTGTACTTTCAAATAATTCTAAAACTTGTTCTGGACTGGAAATGCCAAGACAGAGAAAACCCAGAAATATTTCTCCAAGATGAGCTCAGGTCAGGTTTGACCCTCATAAAAGGTCAAATACTACATTCTTTATTTGAAGTCCGATTTGAATTCTGTTCATAGATCTCAGAAGTTTGCCAAAAAGGGTATCCAAATTTTCTCTCAGATCTGAAATTCTACACTTGTACCTATAAGAAAATGGGGGTTTTTGTTGTATGGGGGGTTTGCCTTAGTCAAACCTCAATTTAGTAATTAACCTTGAAATTGAATTGAAATATAGTGTGCATAAACAAAGTAATTGAAACAAATCACCTCGCTTATGTTGAAGTCCTTGTAGAGGATTCAAATCCTCAAATCCACAAGTAGGAATGCTTCAATGGATGTAGGATGAATGTAGGATGTCTCCAATCAATGACATTTGATTTTCAACACCAATCTTGACTTGATCTTTACATATGAGAGGGCTTGAATGAATGTGGAATGATGGATCATCAAAGGGGGCTCCATAGAGATTGAATCCTTAAATAGCTAACAATGGATCTCCTTGATGGATGGATGCTTGAAGGCTTGCAATTTCTTGATTGAATTCACTTGCTTGCACTTGAGAGCTTGCTCATGAAATTGCTTGAGATGTGATGTGAATAATGAATGTGAAAATGAGAGAGGAAGGCCTCCTTTTATAGTGAACTAGGGAACAATCCTCTAGAGGGGCCACCTTGGAGAATTAAATCCCAATTAGGTCCTAACCTTTAGAAAATATACCTAGATTAAATGCAATTAAAGGATTTACCATCCTAAAAACTGAAATGATTAACCTGGAGGCAGGAAAATAAATATCCCGAAAGCCTGAATCCTAGAAATCCAAGATTATGGAAATTTGAATGAGTAGGGAAAAATCAAGGTTGGACCTAACCTAGTCAGGTTCAACCTTGATCCTGAGCTAGTCAGGTTTGAGCTCGATCCTGACCTAGTCAGGATCAACCTTGAATTTGACCCTGGGCCCAGATTCAGTTAGAGCTAAGTTAGGAGGTCCCAGGGATGCCCAGAAACCTAGAAATGATATCAGACAGGGACAAAATGTTAGGGATAGACATAAAATCCTATGATGACCATGATGAAAGCTAGGAGGACCTATTTCTGAATCCTACCTAGAAAATAGATCCATGGAAGAGGGAAATTAAGGAGAATCCTTGAGATCCTAACCCTAATTTCACCTAGAATGAAGAAATCAAGTGCCCGAAAGAAGTGGAAAGCAGGGAGAAAGCCAAATACATGCAAAGACCCAATCAAGGTGCTTAACATGACCCAAAACCACTTACTCATAGGGCTAAATGCTCTTATCATGGAAGTGCTTCCATTTTAAGATGATACATTAAGTGAGTTTGATATTGAATATGTGGATAGGAAGGCCATAAAAGGACAAGTGATAGTAAATCACTTAGCGGAAAATCCATTGATTTCTACAAAAACCATTCAAGTGGAGTTTTTGGATGCAACGATTGTCAACATGGAAGCCATGACATGGAAGTTGTACTTTGATGGATCATATACACAAGGAGGTTCTGGGGCCAGCATATTATTGATTACCCCTCAAGGGTATACTATTACCAAGTCATACAAACTGTTATTCCCATCTACAAACAACATAGTTGAATATGAAGCTTTAGTCATTAGTATCAAGATGGCTTTAGAATGGAACATCACCGAGCTACAAGTGTATGGTGATTCTCAACTAATAATCAATCAGGTCAATAATGGATACAATACCAAAGATGAAAAACTAATGCCATACAAGATAATGATTGATGCATGGAAGAGGTACTCTGCTTTGATCACTTTTGAGAAAATTCTGAGAGAGAAAAATAGAGTAGTTGATGCAATGGCTACCTTGGCTTCATTACTACAAAAACCTGATCAAAATGAGAGGTACGAATTCTTGGTGGAAGATTTGGTGAAACCAACATTTGACCTTCCTGATACCCAAATTGTTGCATTACTCAATGGACATGAATCACCTTGGTATGACCCTATATACACATATCTCAAAGACCAAGTGTTACCTTCAGACCAATCCTGAGCCCAAAAATGAAATTTCATCCGACAATCAGCTTGTTACATTATTCTGTCAGACAATTGTATTGTAAGGGTCTTGACGGAACTTTACTTAAATGTCTAGAGGAAGAAGTCTAGGGTAGCTTTACATGAGGTTCATGAGGGCATTTGTGGATCACATTCAAGTGGTTTAAACCTAGCTAAGAAGATCCTTTGCATGGGGTATTTTTAGAAAACCTTAGAGAAGGATGCTTGTCACTTTGTCAAGATATGCAGCAAATGTCAATACCATGGCGATATGATACATATACCGGCTCAAGAATTACATTCTTTTGTTACACCTTGGCCATTTTATTAATGGGGGTTTGACTTGATTGGAGTGATTTATCCACCATCATCCAATGGGAAGAAGTACATCATCACGGCTATGGAGTATTTCACTAAGTGGGTAGAAGTTGTTCCTTTGATCATCACCACAGGAAAATAGATTTCCATGTTCATTCTCAATCACATCATTTGTAGATATGGTATTCCTCATGCCATAATCACTGACAATGGAAAAAAATTCAAGAAAAAAGATGTGGATGAACTTTGTGATACATTTCATATCACCCATCACTCTTCTTCCATTTATTATCCACAAGGAAATGGACAAGATGAAGCTACACACAAAAATATCTTGAAAATTTTGAAGAGATCGGTTAACAAATCAAGAAGAGATTGGCACGTACAAATCAACCCAGCTTTGTGGGCTTATAGAACTAGCATCCGGACACCTACAGGAGCTACACCATATTCATTGGTGTATGGAGCCAATGTTGTTTTACCTTTGGAGGTTGAAATCCCATCCCTACGCGTATCATTGCAAGGATTAATAATGGATGAGGATTATAGAGTTTCCTGACTTCAACAATTGGAATTGTTAGAAGAACATCAAGCACAAGCCTATGAACATTTGAAGGTTTATCAAAATAGGATTTCAAGCAATTATAATATTCATATCAAACCAAGAGTCTTTCAAGTGGGTGATCTAGTGCTAAGGGAGAACCCTAAAAATTAGGCAGAAAGGGAAAAGAAGGGTAAATGGGAAGCACATTGGCTTGGTCTTTTTGTCATTGTTTCTTCATTTGGAACAGGGACTTATAAATTAGCCAATTGTGATGGAGAATAATTACAAGAGCCCATTAATAGCATCCATTTAAAGAGGTTTCCTACCTAATCAGATGAGAGAGTATTAGAAGAAAGAGTATCAAACGAGTGTGTATTTGATGACTCAAGCATCACTTTTGTACATGAGAAAATAAAAAAGATCAAAAACATTGAGAAAAGATTTGAAAAAAAGAAAAAAAATGAAAAAAGATAGAAAAGTGCCTTGGTGAAAACCTAGCAATAGGCGCCTTGGTAGCAAAAAAAAATGAGAAAAAGAAAAAGAGTAATAAGCCCAAAAGGTGAAAACTTGGTAATTAAGTGCCTTTTGTTCCCTTAAGTCTTTCCTAGTTGCATGTGTCCATATTGCATTTCCATCATCTCACTTGTAAATCTTCATTGCATCCGTCATTTGTGGATAGTCATAATAAAACCTTTTAGCTACATTGTTGCATTTAAGATTTCTGATGGCCCTAAGTTCATCACACGATCACATTTATCACTTGGGGGCGGGAAGAGGATTGGATTTTTGGTACAAATGGATTCAATAGTGCTACATTTCGGTCACATCAGAGGAATTTATCAGAGCTTCAGAAGAGAGATTTTTATGGAACCTTTGAGTGATATCATTGTTCACAACCAAGTATTTTGATCCTACAACTTGATCCTTGAGCCTTCATTGACTTTATTATTCAGGATTAAAAATTGAAATCACTTAAATGATCATAATGTTTGGAAAATCTCGATACATGGAAAAACACTTGAAGCTTTTTGATGATCGGTATTGAATTGACTTTTTATTATGTCTTTTTAGCTAATTAATGATGTTTTGACTAGATTGACAATGATGGATACATGATATTTTTCTTCTTTCTGAGTGACTGTCTTGAGGAAGATTGACTGGTTAGAATAATATCCTAGCAACCCAAGGATTGGACATCCTTTAACAGTGATTCATTATTGCAAATCATCATGTTTCTACTTAGAACATTATGCTAGACATCATTTAATTGTATCAATGTGGGAATGTGAACTTGAGATGATGGATGCAAAGTTTATGCTTTAGTTCTTCTCAATAGTCATCACTACTAAAGTAAAATCTATTGCTATAGGAGATTTATGCTAGAAATTGAAACTACTGATTAACCTCATCTTGCAGGAAACAAACTTAACAGTAAATAGATAATGCTTGAGAAGTAAACCTATGCTACAAGAAATAGTTAATGGTTCTGCTACCAGTGGCTGCAAGAGCAACAATACTTAACAACTTTGAAGAAACTTAACTGAATCCTACTTAAACATGAATAGGAAATTCATCTCCCATGTGGGCCCCCATAGAAGTATGAATGAATTATAACTCAGAGATTGAAATGAAGAACTATCATATATTCATTCAACAAAACATAAGTACAATATAGGACATCAAAGTATTTTTACTCTATTGTTGGTTTACAATATGAAATTCTCAAAATGACTAACTAGCCTAGAATCATCACTTCCAGCTTATTTAAAAGCAACTAGGAAAAATAGAACTCCTACAAACTAGATCCTTCATTACAAATCATAAAAACTTCAGTTATAGGAATGACAACATCATTCATGCAAGAAGATAAGCCATATTAATTGCTTAAGAATATAGGAATGCTGGCAACTAGATTGACTTGGACTCAATCAACAACCATAAAGTGATGGAAGGAGTGGAGCTATGATGAACTTTTGAAATAGTTATCCACCTTGAAAGACCCACTCATCCTTGAGTCTGTGCTCCTTGTTGACTTATTCTTCCTGCAAAAGGTTAACATAACATAATCCAAAACATGAATCCAAGGTAGAGATTATAATAAGTTTCGCTATTTTAATGTAGCCTTGTCATATGGCTACAATAGATCTACCCATTAAAGCTTAGAGAAGAAAGATACCATATTTTATCATAACATTCATTAATCTATACATATATATTCAGTCTTCTCCTTAAGTTTCATAAGTGTCAAATATACATATAGCTAAAACTTAGAAACATAAAAGACTGTATAATGTTCATGAAAACCATAAGATATGCAAGTTTGTTCTTAGAAAATCATAAACAAAACACTCCATAATATTGACTCATCATTCCCCCCAACTTAACTATTTGTTGATCCTCCAACAAATAAATTCTTTAACCTGGCTATCAATCTGTAGTCAGCAACTATTCTCTAACCAATACCTCCCTTTACATAGCTCTAGTAGAATCCCTTTGTTTCCCTATGTTTCTTCCATCTATCCTTTTCCCTCTGCATATCAAAACTATCTAGATTTTCTGAATTTGCAAGCAAAGGAGACATCAGCAATGGAGGCTAAAAGGTTAATGGGATCCATAAACTTTCTCTTTCTCTTCCCAATGCAATGTACCAAGGGGCGCACTGTGTTGCCATAGAAAAATTGAGAGGTGAATGTGGTTCTCTATTCCTCATCTCTCTAGATAAACTGTTCCAATGCCACTGAATGGAATTTCTAGCCTCAGGTAGATTAGAATCCATCATCTGCTCATATGCATTAAATGCTTCATTTCTAATTGGATAAATAATCTTGCTACTTGAGTCAGAGGGGGCCATCCTTAACCAATTATAGTAGTAAGTTTTAGGATCTTTAGCTTCAAGCCTTAGAAATAGGGGAATGTCTGACTCCAAATCCCTATACACCTTAGCTTGAGTGTCCCAACTTATTTCATTCTATACCCAGGACATGAGGGCTCTAAGTTGAATATCCCCAACATAAAGCAAGGGATTCCAAACTTGGTCATTAGGGATTGCTAGGTTGTGGAGAAAAAGTTCACATAATAGATTTTGAATGGCTGCAAGAGAGTTGTGGAATGCTTGAGAAAACTGGGTAGGCTCTTGTAACGAGGAAGACTTGTCCTACATAATATAGGTAATTTGATAGTTTAACAATTGTTCCTTAAGAAATAGGGCATAGACAGGTGATGGTGATCTACAACCCATCAGGTCAGGAATTAAAGATGTAATTTTGTCAAGTTCCTCACTTAATTGTTCTATCTTTTCCTCTTGACAAAGTGTTTCCTAATAATGAAGGTCCAATACCCTATTTAGTTCTTTATGTTGCTGTTTCCACTACTCTCTTTCAATATTTAATTGCTTAGATAATTGGAAGATAATAGACAACAAAGAATTTGAACTAGATTGACCTGTTACTGTACTAGGGCTAGAATTCTTTGCTGCTGTAGGAACAGATGACTTACCATTATTAGCATTTGTCCTCTTCAAAGGATATGTCTAGATGGTCATAGCCCTCTCAGTGTTAGAACATTGTTGAGCCACTGAAGCTAATGTATCTAACCCTTCATTTAAAATTTGCTCCATAACCCTATTGACAAGGTCTATGTCAATATCTAGATTTTCTTCATAAGGGTCCCTTTCTACTACAGGAGACTCCCCTGTAGGAGAGAACACTATTTCATCTACTTCCTTGATGTAACTATCAGAATAATCACTTTCTGAATCATCTTCCTAAAAATTCCTAGGGGCTGATCCTCTCCTTCGAAACACATAAACCTACTCTTCCGAGCTAGAGTCATCTCTAATAATGATGACTTCTGCATTAACTAGCTTATCAGGAACTTGCTCTATTTTAACATCAGGGCATTCCTCAAATGTATCCTATTCCATAATCTCAGTCCATTGTCCTTCCTGCTAAGAAGTTTTAGGCTGTAATTCAGCTTCTTGCTAAATTTTTTCATCCTCTTGCTAAATATTTTTATCCTCTTCTTCCTTCTACCCAGAATCTTGTGTTACAATTGACTCATTAACTGGAATCTCCTCAGTTATTTTTGACCTCTTCCTAGCACTTCTCCTTAATGGAGTTTCCTCCTTCTTTGCTGGAGCTTTTCTTTTTCTAGACATGCCTGTGGTTGTAGGAGATGCCTTAGCCCACCGACTAGTACTAGGGTTAATTTTCTTTTTCTTATCCTTTGGGGAAATCATTTCCACTATAGGAGCAACCTCAACCTTTTTTGTAGGAGTCTCCAATTTCTCTTCATGATTTTTTCTTGAAGTAGAAGAATTAGTGGAATTAGGGGAATTAGGGGTCCTAACCCTAGATTTCTTCTTGGAAGAAGAACACTGTCCTATTTCAATAAAAAATTTCCTAACCCCTTTAGCAGTTTTAACCCTTTGTCCCACTCTATGCCCAATTGGTTTAGGGGTAAGCTCCTTAAACCCGTGTAATAGAAATTCTTCACAAGAAATATCTGACTGTTCTCCTAAGGATTTTTCCACTACCAATTTGATTAGACAGTGGTGAGAAATAGAATTTCATTTACCTTCTTGGACTAGAATGACTTGTTTTGATAGAATACCAAACACAAAACTAGGGACATTGATAGGCCTATTATCATGTCTCAAGGAGCTTAAGAATTTAAAATGTACAACATGCAAAAATGAATGCCTCCCTTCACAGGTGAAATACCTAATGATATAAACTGCACATTGTTTAAACGGCTCAAGAAGAGATAGCTGAAATGTACCTTATTTTCTATCCACTTCAAGCGATGGGTCTGTATGAAGAGTGAATTGAGCTCTTGAAGTAGTTGGGTCAAGATTCTCTACAAATTCCTCACTCTCAAGTGGTAATCCCATGACCTCTACCAAAACTAACTGAGAAAATGGCACCTTTAGTCCTTTAACTATAGCCACTCCTTCTTTCAAGGAGCTAAGAAACTAAAGTGCAACCTCATCATCCCAGCTAGTTAATTTCTAGACATAATCCATCCAACCCCTTGCCTGGAAATATGGCCTACAATTTTGGTCTTCAAGCAAAACACCATGCATAGTAGGCTCTCTTTTGATGAGGTCACCAGCCATCATCTTGTTTCTGAGATACCCAAATAGAGTTGCAAGAAATAAAACATGCAACTAGAATTTTGAAAAAGAAAGCTTGAAAAGGCAGGTTGTAGGATGATTCAAATTTAGAAATTTCTAGCAAAGCAGCTCGAGAAATGAGCTTATGAGTAACATAAATGAAAATTATCATGTTATCATTTCATAATTACTCATAAGTACATTCCACATAACTCGTACTCAAAATAACTTGCCACCTTAGTTTTATACATGTGAAAGATAACATGCAGCTTAATGATTTTCAAAAGTGTCTAATCATGGCAGAAAAATACAAGTACGACAGGAGAAAAGAATAAATATAAAGATTGCATAAACATAATGACAAAAGAACTAATAAACTCCCCCCCCCAGCTTAAGATTTTGCAAGTGGGCCCTCACTTGCAGTAATGACAAGGCATATGCTAAAATTAAAAGGAAAACAAATTAAAGTGGCATACCTTGAATTGTGTGCTAACCTAAAGTACTGGTGAGGTGGCAGTTAATTATCCATGAATGAAAGAAAAATATGATGTGGATGGATGGTAGACTAGAAATGAAGTAGAAATTTATTATGGAGAAGTGATTTTCTTGAAGAAAGTGTTTATTATGGAGGTGAAAAGATTGTTTTAGAGTGAGGAAGGCAAATGAGCATAAAGTTCATTATGAGTGGCTGTAGGAAGGGTTTTGCCAATGATAGAAGATAATTGCTACAGGAACTCATCCTTGCTCTAGGGTTTGTGATACAACTTCAATATGTGACCATTGACTAGCAGTTTGAAATGTATTGGATCAACTGTGGAGAGCTGAACCACACCATTTGGAAAGACTACAATTATCTCATTTGGGCCAAGCCATCTAGTTTGGAATTTCCCTGGGGTATGCTAGTATCAAGAGTCATATAGGAGCACTCATTCTCTAACTAAGAACACTTTTTCCTTGACAAACTTGTCATGCCATTGCTTGCATTGAGTTTGGATTAACTTGGTGTTATGCAGGGAAAATTTTCTCCACTCATCAAGGCCATTCAAACTCAGAATCCTATCTTGCTATGCTGTAGTGAGATCCATCCCAAGATCAAGAGCTGTCCTAAGTGTCTTATGTTAAAATTCAATAGGTATGACTGCAAAGTGACCATAGACAAGCTCAAATGGTGTGAAACCGGTTGTAGACTTCCATGTAGTTCGGTATGCCCAAAGTGGTTCAGGAAGTCGGATAGCCCAATATTTCTTATGAATGACTACTATTTTAGTGAGAATAGATTCCAACTCCCGATTAGTAACTTCCACCTTCCCATTAGCTTGGGGGTGATAGGGTGAAGATTTACCATGCCTGATGTTATATTCCTCCATCAGAGCAACAATCAAATTGGAAGTAAACTGAGGACCTTGATCAGATTGAATCTCCCTTGGTATTCCAAATCTAGTGAAGATGAATTCATAAAGGAACTTTGCAACAATGTTATCCCTAGGGTGCTTCGTAGGCTTAGCCTTAGCCCATTTTGTGACATAGTCAGTGCAAACAAGGATATAAGATTTACCTTGGGAAGAGGGTTCAATAGGACCAACAAAGTCAATCCCCCATTTGTCAAAGGGTGTGACAACTACTTGTGGTTGCAGGGGCATTTCATCTATCTTTGTAGGTCGGCCCACGCGTTGGCATTTATCACACTTTTTGGTGTACTGAGCAGCATCCTTGTGGAGACTAGGCCAATAATAACCTGTAGTCAAAATCTTCAATGCTATTCTTTTGGTAGCAAAATGTCCACCGCAAGGTTCATCATGACATGCCTTGAGGATATCATAGGTTTCATCCTCTTGAATGCATCTTCTAGTTACTTGGTCAGGACTAGTATAAAACATAAATCCAGAAATCCATGAATAATTAAAGCTCTTTTTAGTTAACAACCTTCTTTCTTTAGCAGAGAAATGAGCTAGTGTCTTACCAGTTGTGAGATAATTAGCAATATTGGTGTACAAAGGATTGTGTGCAGTCAACAAGAAAAGATGTTCATCAGGAAAACTATCATCAATGGCTACAGGATCATCAGGTACATGCAACCAAGAAAGAAAATTAGCTACCACATTAGTTTTACCAAGTTTATCGATGGTGGTAATGTCAAACTCTTGCATAAGCAGCAACCAGTGAACCAATCTACCAAAGATTGCAGGCTTGTTCATGAGATACTTAATAGCAAAATGGTTGGTATGCGCATAGATCTCATATCTAGTAATGTAGTGTTTGAATTTATTCAGGGCATAAATGACTGCAAGAAGTTCTTTTTCAATGACAGTATAGTTAAACTCAACGCCTTGCAAATTCTTACTGATAAAGTAAATTGCACGCTCAACAGAGTCCACCTTCTGGCCAAATACAACTCCAATAGCATAATCTAAGGCATCAGTATGGATGTGAAAAGGTAAGCCCCAATTAGGTCATCTGAACACTGGTGCTACAGTGAGAACTTCTTTAAGCTGTAGGAAAGACTTAGCACACTTAGAATCCCAAGAAAATTTAGCATCCTTATTGAGCAAGTTATACAATGGTGCTGCAAGCTAACTAAAATATTTTATAAACCTTCTATAATACCTGGCATGTCCAAGAAAACTACACACATCTTTTTGTTTTGTTGGAGTAGGTAATGTGTTGATTACTTCAATCTTGACAGGGTCCACTTGAATACCTTTTGAAGAAATGAAATGTCCTAAGACAACCCCCTCTTCCATTATCATGAAGCACTTTTCACTATTAAGAGAAAGGTTATAATCACGACATCTCTGAAGAACTTTCTCCAAATTTTCCTTGGCCTCATCAAAAGTATGCCCATATGTGGTAAAGTCATCTATGCAAATCTCCATGCAATCAGCAGAGATATCAGAGAATATACCGATCACAGATCATTGGAAGGTAGCAGGGGCATTACACAACCCAAAAGGAAGCACTGAATAGGAAAATGTCCCCCATGGGTAGGTGAATGTTGTCTTCTCCTGATCATCAGGGGAAATTTGTATCTGATTATAACCACTGAATCCATCCAGAAAAGAGAAGTATTTATTTCCAGCTAAGTTATCAAGGACTTGATCTATGAATGGCAATGGGAAGTGGTCCTTCTTAGTGGCTATGTTAAGCTCTCTATAGTCAACACAAACTCTCCACTTTCCCCCTTTTTTAGGCACTATGACAAGAGGTGAGACCCACTAACTATTAGAAATGGGATAGATGAATCTAGCATTTAGCAGCTTCTATAGCTCATTCTTTACTATATCCCTTAGAGCTAGGTTTACCCTTCACTGAGGTTGGTGAATAGGTCTGAAATTAGGGCTGATATAAATTTTGTGAGTGCAGAGCTTAGGGTCTAGACCTTTCATGTCAGTATAATCCCAAGCAAAGGCTGATTGATGTTATTTTAGAAGTTGTAGGATATCTGTCTACTGAGAGAGAGTTAAGGCACTATTTACATTTAACTCCCACCCTAAGCTAACCTCTAGCTTAGTGACCTTTTCTACCATGGACAACTGAGTAATTGGGGAAGACTCCATTTCATGATGCAGTAATGTATGAATAAACTTGGAAGTTTCTAAATATTGCAGGGCATTAATAGGTGGTAACAAGGTGTCAAGGACACAGTCCTCTTGGGAACACACTTTGGATTGCACCCCATACTCATTCAAAATAATGGAGGAAATTATTTCATCTTCCTCCCTAGAAGCTACAAAAGGTTCCCTAGATATCATGATTAATTGATGAATGGAATTAACCTCAGGTTTAGTATCATCCAAATCTGGCCAGATTATTTGGTCATCTTGCAATAGAGGTTGAGCTGGGGAATATAGAGTCATATTTTTAGTGTTGACTCCATTGGATATAGTCATTTTCCCTAACCTACAAGCTATATAGGCATCTGTAGTAGCTAGCCAAGAATTGCCTAAAATTATTGGATATCCTCCCATGTTAGCCTTTGGAGAAAGGACAACAAAGTCAACTAGTTATTCCCAAGAATTAAAGGTGACTATCACATCCTCTACCATCCCATCAGGTGTAATGGTGGAACTATCAACAAGCTGAAGGATGGTTGGGGTTTCCCTAAGACCAATGATATATAATTGAGACATTAATTTCTTGGTCATGACATTTATGGATGCACCTAAGTCAACTAGAGCATTTTGGACTTGCATTCCTTGAATAGTGACTGTAACCATAGGGCTACCGGGATCAGAATACTTGGGAACTATTAATTTCTCCAACATTAGATCAGACAACTGGCCTAGGACATGGATGGTTTTGGGATCCTTTTTCCTCCTCCTAGGTTGCTTGATACAAGCTTCTTTGATTGCTTTAGTATATGCAGGTACTTCCTTTATGGCATCTAACAGGGGAATCTTTACTATCATTTACTTTAGTTGGGCAAGCAAATCCAACACTGCTTGATTTTCCATTGGCTTAGCTTGTTCCTCCAACCTATGAGGAAATGGGGGTTCTTGTGCTACAAGAGTGGCAGGAACATTAGGTTGGACTGGTACCTCAGTTGGTTCTCTTGAGGCATCCTCAACTTTGATAATAATAGGCTATTGTAGAGGAGGAAGAGTTGTGCTAGATCTTAAATGGATGTTATTCAAGGAAATTGCATAGCTCTGCTACTACGTTGTTGGTTTAGCATTGTTTAGATTCGAAGTAGGCTAAGCAAGAAATTGAGTCTGCTTAGGGGAAGTAGTATTGGCTATAGGAGGAGGCATCAAAGCTGGCTAGTTGGATTGGTTCATCCAATTATGTGATTGTTGCCACCCCTACTGGGGCTACTGCCAAGGTTGCTGAGGTTGTGACCAACCCTGTTGAGATTGTTGCCATCCTGGCTGATGCTGTTGCCAACCCTACTGAGGTTGTTGCCAACCTTGTTGAGGTTGTTGCCAATTCTATTGATGCTGCTTCCAGCCTTGCTGAGGTTGTTGCCAACCTTGCTGAGGTTGCTGCCAACTATTATACCCACTAAATCAACCATGTTGATTTTGCCATGCATTAGTATTATTTAAATTTTGAAGAGGATCTTGGGGAATACATGGTCTCTAAGCCCATGGCCTTTGCTGGGAAACATAGAGCACCTCTCCATTCTCATCAATGGATTTGAACTCGATAGGCATTGGTTGGGACTCCAAGCTTGCAACAGACTTACACCGATAATTCTTTTTCTTTTCCCTATAGTGTGGACAATACTTTGCTAACATTGCATCAGCTTCATCCTTCTTTCTCCTTGCTTGCATTGTGTCCAATTGAGTGGCAACATCATTAATGATGTCTTGCTTGAAATCTGACAATAGATTGGATAACTCCATTTTGGACACCCCTGCACCATTGGACTTATGAGGCAAGGCTCTCAAGCCTCTTCCTTTCTTGATAGTGGCTCTTGATTAGTTTAGACATATGTTCTTAATGTGCTCCCATGTCTTTTGAGTAATGTCTCCCCCTACCATAAGGTCAAGGGCCTCTATGCTCCCATCATTCACACCCCTCAAAAACAATATTTTTGAGACTCTTCATTCAACGCATGTTGTGTGTTATGCTGTAGGATGAACATAAACCTGGAGACATAGTCTTCCAGAGTTTCATCTTCCTTCTATGACATTTTAAATATGTCATCTCCCTTTAAGTCTCCTCCTCGACAATAATCTTTATACTTCTCAAGAAACATGGTGCACATTGAATTCCAATCTGCTAGAACATCAGCACCCAAACTCATAAACCACCATAGAGCAGCCTCCTTTAAGGTGGAAGGAAATAATTTGAGTTTATGGCCATCAGTGGTGTAATCATAGCTTTTGTAGAGGACATTAAATTCAAAGAGGAAGGTCTCTAAATCCTCTATGATGAGTCCATAGAATTTAGGAAGTGCGGCTGTAGGAATGTTCTTCAGATTTTGGTTACCTTGCTGAGTGGGAATATGAAAAGGGAAAGTAGGATGAGCCATTGTGTTATCTAGATATTCAGGGAAAGCAAATAGGGTATTTAAATGGTAAGGCTCCTTAGATGATGGTGGTGAAGGCAAGTGATCAAAAGCATAAGCAAACATGTTCTCAAATGGTTCTTGTTGTGTGATTTCTAATTGGGGTTCCTCAAATGTTAAATCTAAAATCTCAAATGGTTCTTCCTAATTAAGATTAGGTAGGAATTGCCCAAGATGGTCTCTATGCTTATGCATGCAAAATTATGTAGAATGAAAACTAACTTAATGAGTTCTGGGTTGAACTAAATTGACACCATCCCCATCAACGACGCTAAAAATGGCTAGTTAGAATAATATCCTACCAACCCAAGGATTGGACATCCTTTAATAGTGATTCATTGCTGCAATCATCATGTTTCTACTTGGAACATTATGCTAGACTTCATTTAATTGTATCAATCCGAGAACATGAACTTGAGATGATGGCTGCAAAGTTTATGCTTTAGTTCTTCTCAATAGTCATCACTACTAAAGTAAAAGCTATTGCTACAGGAGATTTATGCTAGAAATTGAAACTATTGATTAACCTCATCTTGTAGGAAATAAACTTAATAGTAAATAGATAATGCTTGAGAAGTAAACCTATGCTGGAGGAAAAAGTCAATGGTTCTACTACTAGTGGTTGTAGGAGCAACAATACTTAACAACTTTGAAGAAACTTAACTGAATCCTACTTAAACATGACAAGGAAATTCATCTCCCATGTGGGCCCCCATAGAAGTATGAATGAGTTATAACTCAAAGATTGAAATGAAGAACTATCATATATTCATTCAACAAAACATATGTACAATATAGGACATCAAAGTATTTTTACTCTATTGTTGGTTTACAATATGAAATTCTCAAAATGACTAACTAGCCTGGAATCATCACTTCCAACTTATTTAAAAGCAACTAGGAAAAATAGAACTCCTACAAACTAGATCCTTCATTACAGATCATAACAACTTTAGTTATAGGAATGACAACATCATTCATGAAAGAAGATAAACCATATTTAATGCTCAAGAATATAGGAATGCTGGCAACTAGATTGACTTGGACTGAATCAACAACCACAAAGTGATGGAAGGAGTGGAGCTATGATGAACTTCTGAAATAGTTATCCACCTTGAAAGACCCACTCATCCTTGAGTCTGTGCTCCTTGCTGACTTATTCTTCCTGCAAAAGGTTAACATAACAGATTCCAAAACATGAATCCAAGGTAGAGATTATAATAAGTTTCCCTATTTTAACGTAGCCTTGTCATATGGCTGCAGGAGATCTACCCATTAAAGCTTAGAGAAGAAAGATACCAGATTTTATCATAACATTCATTAATCTATACATATATATTCAATCTTGTCCTTAAGTTTCCTAAGTGTCAAATAGACATATAACTAAAACTTAGAAACATAAAAGACTGTATAATGTTCACGAAAACCATAAGATATGCAAGTCTGTTCTTAGAAAATCATAAACAAAACACTCCATAATATTGAATCATCAAAGATCCAACAACTTATGAGAATTCATCTAACGACATGGTCATCAAAGAACCATCAAGGAATTTCATATAGGATGAAGGGTTAACCTTTTCTTGTTTACGTAAATGGATACCTTGTATATTTAGATCTTCCATATCTTAATACCAAAATCCACTTGCAACATTGAATCCGTTGAAACCGGTATTCATACTCCCATAGTTGGTCATCCAACTAGTGAGGGTTGTACTAGTTTCCTAAAGGAGTAACCAAAGTGATATAAAGTGGTATTCATATCATCATGATGTGGTCAGTGATGGTTGTACTTATTTTCTAGTCCCACAATGCTTAATGATGAGAATATTTCTCTATAGCATTTCTTTGCTAAAAAGCTAGTGATAATTTTAGTTGCATTGCATTGCATTTTCATGTTAGATTAAGTGCATGTTTGCAATTATTTTTCCAAGGGAAAAGGGGTTTAGTTGTCAATCTTGATCAATCATAAAAGAGGGGGTTCAATTATCCTTATTCATTATCCTTGATTCAAATCAATCATGTGAGATTATCTTTTGCATTTAATCATAGCATTACTCATTATTCATTATCCTTATATCAGAAAAAGATGAAAAGAAAAGATTCATTCCTCATACATCATTCACATACATTTAGATAAGGAACACATTAAGAGTTGCATACATTCAAAAACCAAAAACATAGTTGCATTCATTCATATCTATATTTCTATAATAACACATTTGTATCCATACATTGAAAAAGCGAAAAAAAAACTACACGATCATTTGCATTCATCTATCTATATCATATATGAGATACATTGCATCTACAACATAATCAAAAGTAAATGCATCATAAAAATCATATAGAACTACATATAAAGATGATCTCACATCAAAAAATCAAAAGAATCAAGGAAAGTATATCATCATATAAGTGTCCATAACATCAATGATCCAACAAATCAGTGTATCCAGATACAATGCCATCAATAGAGTAGCACATCAAGTCCTGATTCATAAGAGAAACATGATAAAAAGTCATAAAATGAGGAGATCTATAAATCAATCATCATGGTCCTGTGGCACCACCTGCTCCATCACCTACACCTGATCCATCTGGACCCTTGTCACCTAGTCTATCTCAAGGAGGAGGAGTCTGACTATTGCTAGCAATACTAGGACTCTGAGCCATCAAGGTCATAAACTACTGCATCATCACAGCCACCTGATCTAGTTGACCCACAATAGCTAATAATCTATCTGCGAAGTCCTCACATCCTGTGATAGAATATCAATACTAGGAGAAGCTTGATAAGTCTGATCCCTTTCCTAAGACTGAGGAACTTGTGAAGGCACCTACTGTGCTGGAATCTGCTCCTGCTATGCCAATGTAACCCGTTATAACTATACCAATGGATCCTATCTACCATGAACCTATCTAGTAGAATCAGTATGAGCCTGTCTCTTGACCCTCTACTATCTTTGCTATCCCTGTACTAGTGCAACTCTAGGATGAACAAAACTAGGACCCTGATCCTGCTAAACCTATCTAGCAGCCCTATCCTTGAAATGTCCACCTCATACCCATGGCCCAAGTAATCCTCTAGTAGTAATATAAGGAGCTCTCTATCCTCTACAAGCTTGATGTTGTCTAGACCTACCACCATCATCTCCCCCGTCATCATGTGATTGCTCATCTTGCCCCAAGATTAGCTCTGCTGGATTTGTAAGTCTCAAAAACTTGTTTCAAGACCACTAATCTCAATACTTAGGAAACATACCAGCATCTACAACATGCTCTAATATATCCCATCTAATATACAACATCATGGCAATCTGGTCACAAGAAAATTGAAAATAAATCTGAGCACCCCACAAAGATCACTCTGCCTGGACTCAAGTGTATAGTGTTGTACCCTGAGGCATATCCTGAGTATGACTATACTGTCTAGATACCTGACCAAAATAAAATCTCTCAATCACAAGGCTTGATCGACCAATCATCCAATGGGGAGCATACATATACAAGAGCTCATCCTCATGCTCTCTCCAACCATCGTAGCCCAGATAAGGTCTCCAAACGACCTGATCCAAATCATCAATCATACGGTGCCAAAACTCAAGTTTTCCCAGATGATGTTGGACAACTATGCCACTATATAAGAATGCATAAGGAAAACCTCTATGTCTGATGTGATCTGACAAAGGTCTCATAATGGGAAGATGCTCCCATACCCATAACTACAAAATCACTGCACCCACTGACAAGGAAGCACTAGATCTATACACCACCTCATGTAAATCATGGTATAGCTGTGCGAGAATGCAAGAACCCCAATTGAAAAGCTGAGGCTGTGCAAGAAAATCCTTGAGAATATGGCCCCATCTAATAGAGAAACCACAACCTCATCGGTTGGGAAGTAGTAATCCACCAATCAAAGCACCTAGAACTGCTGGCAATGTGCAAAATGAAGCAAACTGTGCCCATGTGATAGTATCATCATCAATGGTGTTATCTCAAAACACTTATTTGTAAACCGTGCTATCATAGATAGAATCATAATAAACCATCTCACCCTGGGTAGGAATGTGGAGTAATCTATACACATCCTTTGGAGTGATGGTCATCTCCCTGAAAGGTAAATGAAAGGTATTGTGGTCAGAGTGCCAACGCTCTACCACAACTGTCAATAAACCATGGTTTAGTTGAAACCACGGGATATCAAGAAGGAAACTCAAGCCACACATTTCAATGACATGAAACTCTAGTGGAGTCAACTCCTGACCAGGGTCTAGTATCTAGGAAGAAATGGTCTGTATGTATAGCTTAGGGAAATGTGCCTATTTTGAAAATCAAGGGAATCATATTAGTATTCTATATTTATCTTAAATCAATCAAGTATCAATCCTATCAAACCTAGCACCATCTGTTTGTGTCTCTATGTCTTGAGAATGAAGTATCAGTATCAATCCTATCAGTTACCTATCCTATTAGTATCCCACTATCATTTTTTCTATCCTATCAGATTGACATAATCAAACATTCATTGGTACCATTATCTTGATATCCTAATCACTTGTTTCACTTAACTACAACAGACCTAACTATCTTGGACAATTCAATCAATCATTCAGAGACATCACATTTTTATCAGAAAATCAAAAGTTTGAGTTTCAAAATTTCAAAAAACCTGTAGGTGTCATTTATCTATTAGGAGGTGGCATTTTACCTGAGGTGGTGTAGAAAATTACATACGTGACACTTTATTAATCATACATAGTACTTCACATTTCATGCTTCATTTTAAAGCTCTAGGCGACATTTTATCATGCCTAGGTATCATTTAAAACCTAGGGTTTCTCAAATGGTATATCATTTATAAATTGGCCTTAAAACCCTAGTTCTACATGGCATTTAAAATTTATTGGGTGAGTTTTAAACTATCCTAAGTGGCATTTAACTAAGTGGAGGCATAGTTTAAATGCACATATGCATTTTTTTTAGGACTTATGCAGCATTTCTATCTACTACGTGACATTTTGTAACTTTTAAAATAAAAAAATCAAGAAATTTAATGCAATAAATTGTAAAAACATTGCAATAAATGCACTAGAAGGGTCAAAATCACTTACTGGAGGTTTGTAATCCAAAGGTCTTTGATACCAATGACCTCTCTCGAACTGATGCTCTCGAATAGGCACAACCATTGTGATTAGCTATCTCAGGATCAGAGCAAAATCTCAATAGTCAAAAGTGAAAATGAATAGTAAATTTAGGTTTTTCAACCTATTTATGCTAATTTGACCTAAATTTTGAGGTAAATTTTGACCTATTGACCTATATCAGCATATCAATCAAACCAGGGCATTTGTTGAACCTTGACTATCATCAATGTTTTTCAGAAATGAAAACATATTGGATCAAACATAAATCAATTTTATCATTTTTCAATCAAGTGATCAATCTATTTTCATTTTTGAGGGGGCATCATAAGGGTATAAAATTGGCATCAAACATCATCAAATCTGGGGCATTAAAATTTTGAACTATCATCAGTGAAGCATATCAGTGGGGCATGTCAAATCAAATATAAAATCAGAGTGGTGTATCAAATCAGTCAAATCAAGCAATCAAAATCAGCAATCAAGACATAAAAAAGTTCTTTGAATCAATGATCTTCACACATCAATTCAAAGAGGGGCATTTGTGGATACTAAAAACTGGGCAAGTGCTTGAAAATTGCAAAATCTAAACAAAATGCTTTAATTCTCATCAAAATGAATCAAATCAATTTTAAATGGACATTTATTTATCGAAATTGGACAAAATCATTAAAATCAAGGGAAAAATCAAATAATGATATTAAATAATTAAATCAAGCTTAAAAGGGGTGAATTACACTACTTAATTGATTTTAATCAATTAATTATATAGTTGTTAAATCAAAAATCAAATTGAACCTATTCCCTTACATGGCTAATTTAATTAATTAATGAAATTTAATTAATCCTAATATCTTTCAACACAAATTTGAGCAACCAATGAGGATTGAGGACAAAAGGACATAAATCACTCCAAAATAGTTGAATCTCAATCACACATTTCAAATTTACATCTCAATCACTCAAATTGTTTAATTGTCAAAACCTTTGAAGACAAACATTTAAATTGTCTCCAAATTGTCCCCCCATTTAAGAACATTGCAAAGTTTTTGACTCAACCAAAGCTAAATCATGATTAAATAACTCTACCCCCTACCCTTGGGAATTTACTATAAATAAGAGGCATTTTGAGAGTATAAGACATCTTAGAAATTCATTTGCAAAGCATCAATATTATAGGCATATTCATAGCAATTGAGAGCATTTGAATTATCTTTGTATCAATTGAGAGAATTGAGAGCTAGATTAAGCATTGCAGTATCATATTTCTCATTCTAGGATTGCCACTAGTAGAGATTAAGCTAAGAGCTCTACTTACCAAACTTGGATAGAGAACCATGAGATGTCATGGATGTTAATTTCAATTCTTAGCTTAAATTTGCATTGTATTTTCCTAGAATTGTAGTTGATTATCCTAATTTCATGAAGGTGTTAAACATACACACATAGGTATAATCTATATAGGAAATATGTAATGGAAAATGTTATGGACATACAAACTTGATAAAATAGAAATACTTATCTTGAAAAGAGGCTGATTTGGAAATCACTATTTTCTGATGTTTGTGTTTAGTTTTGGGAGATTCTGCGATTAGATCCAACCTAGAAATGCAGAGATAGAGAAAACCCAAAAAACTTGTATCTTTCAGAGCAAGGTCAACCTTGACCTTTGGATCAGGGTAAGATCTTACCCTAGGGTACAATCTTGATCCCCAGTGAAAGTCATCCTTGACCTGAAACAACTATGATAGAAATTTTGTTCGTAGATTTCAGAAGTTCACCAAAAAGGGTATTCAAATCTGCACCGATATTCACTATCCCACACCTGTACCTATAAGAAAAATGGTTTTGTTGTTGGGATGAGGGGTTTTCCTTGGTCAAACCCTGGTTTGGAATCAACCTTAATAATGAAATTGAAATAGAGAATGCTAGCAAGTAGTAGAAGTATATCTAACAACGAAGCTATGATATTCAATAGATATGCAATTGTATTTGAAATGTAATCAAGTATGTTAATATGAAAGCTTGGAATCAACACTAAAAACCATAAATATAAATCAAAACCTCCATGATTGTATGCTTGGAATCCACCTTGAGAAAATGATGAATGGATCTTGAAGATGAACAAAGGATCTTGAAGGAGAATCACACCACCATGATGGATAGATCTAGGGTTTGAATAATGAATCTTGAATTCTTGAACCAAATCCCTTAAAAGGCTTGAATGCTTAATTCATTGATCTTCAATGGAGAACTTGAATGCTTGAATGGATGATAATGGCTTTCTTTCTTCCTTGATTGAGAATGCTTTCTTGATCGTGGAGGCCTCCTTGAGAGCTCTTGATGTCTTGATCATGAGAAATTGGATTAGCATGAAGTTGCTTTGTGAAAATGAGAGGAGGAAGGCTTCCTTTTATAGTGATCTAGGGCACAAAATTCTAGAGAGGCTGACATAGGAGAATTAAATTCCAATTAAGCCTTAACCCCTATAAATGGACCTAGATTAAATATAATTTAAGAGTTTACTGTTGTGGGAAAACAAATCTTTCCGAAACCCAACATTCAGAAATCATGGAATCTTGAAATTTGGACCTTGGGTCAAGGTCTAGGTTGACTTTGACCTAAGTTAGAGTTGAGGTCTACTTTGACCTAGGTCAGAGTCAAGGTTGACCTTGACCTTGAAGTCAAAGATCTCAGAATCTCAGTCCAAAATGCCAAATAAGTGCAGAAAGAGGGTGGAAAAAGGGGCAAAGTGAGGAGAAAATCTAGATTCAAGCTAGGGACCTACCCAAGGTGTTTGACATGACCCCACACTACCTACTTGGAGGGCTAAACAAGTCTTAAATGGAAGTGCTTCCATTTTTTGATGATAAATAAAGATAAGAGGAACATGCTCGCAAAAAGATATCAAGGGTCCCAAGACCCAATGATGTTATTGTTGCAGTCTCCATGGTCTATGTCAAAAGCTCCAAGAGGGGGGTCAATAGCTTGAGGAACATTTATTTCTGCTTCCCAATTAGGTGCATCAGGTCCATGAGTCTTCATGATCTTTTCATTTTTTTATCAATGTTAATTCCTTTGTCTTTGATGAGCTATTTAAGGATCTCCATTTTTTTTATCAAGCATGTCACTATATGTGTTGAAGTGAGATGATTGGATGTCAGCTTTGTATATGATAAGGAAACCTTCTTGTCTATGAGAATCATAAATCTTCTCTTAGGAATCTCAAGTAAAACAAATATATGTGACATGATAAAATAGTGGGTGAGTTTTTTTACTACACTTAGTAAGTACCCTCTTTGTACCTTGGAAAACTTCATCATTTCTCTATTTCCAGAAGAACCATATGACTTTAGTTGTAAAAGTAGAACAAAAATTATTAAGTTTAGCATCAAACACATCAACAAAACCAGCAAGAATTTCAATCCATGTAAGACCAGGCCGAGAGTTCCAAGTAATAGGAGATCGAAAGAATAATGACTAAACAAGACATGCAAACTTGTAATTAAAGAAGAGATGCACAAAATTTTTAGGCACATGACACAATGGACAACAAGGAGGTGGAATACCCACCGTGGATAAAAATGGGCCCACAATAATGTTTTTGAGCAGCAAAAGCCACCTAAAATAGGTCTTTTTGGGTTCAGTGGGTTGGTGCTAGAGCAAGTCTAGAATGAAGTTCCATTTGGAGTTCACCCAACCAAGTCCCCATAGCTAATTTAAACATTTAAGAATTAGTGAATCATCTTTAAGCATATTGTAAATCTGTCTAGTAGATGCATCCATTAGGGAAGAGACATCTTTCTATTTCATTTTCTTTAGAAAATCATCATTGTGAATTATTGTACTTGGGAAGTACATGCCAACAACCTTGCCAATCAAGGTATATGCTTTATTTTTTCTTAGAGATGGGAATGCCATATTTATTTTTAATCTCCTCCTGAGTCCCTATCCTATCATCAATTAGAATGTCCTTAACTTGAGAGGTGCCCTATTCATTCCATTGTTTAGTAGAGAAAATTTGAGTAAGTGCTAATGGTTTGTTATTAAGCTAAATGCCCCACCATAAAGATCTATCTATAATAGAAAAATAAGGAGGGCATCCAACAATGCCTTTGGAACATAATATCCCCCTAACCTAAGTTGAGGCTCTCCATAGTGAGGCAAATATATTGGATCCAAATAACTTCAAATCAAAATCACCCATAATAATATCACAAAGTGAAAGGTTTTTCCAACTTTTATCCTTTTTAACAAAAGATCTCAGAATGTTATTCCCTACGAGCACCTTCCAAGGCTCATTACCATATAAATATTGAAGATCCATTTAGAAGATAGAGCTATACCATGGGTTTTTAGGTCTCTCAAACCCAGTCCACCCAACTTTCTAGGCATACAAAACCACTCCCATTTGACAAAGTGTCTTTTTTTCATACCTCTTCCATTAAACTGGAGAAATTCTTGCATAATTTTGTCTAGTTTGTCAATTTGATAATTTGAAAATAACCAGGATGAAGAGTAATAAATAGAGTGAGAGGCCATAACTTTTTGTACAACTTAAACTCTGCCAGCTAGGGAAAGCATTTGTGTCTGCCACATATGATGTTTCTTTTCCATCTTGAAATATATCCAAGCCCACATGTCTTTAGGAGAGGGGGAAACTACAAAAGGAATACGGAGATACCTGATAATAGAGGAGGGAATAGCCTACATCCATCCTTTATTATCTATCCAATGGGGAGCATAATCATGCCATCCAAGCAGTATAGACTTATGGGGATCAACCTTGGCTCCAGAAGCAAGGCAAAAGAATTGTGATCTATTTAATACATTATTAATGTTATCTTATGCAAGTTCCACAAAGAGAGCAGTATCATTTGAAAATTGGGTAATAAATAGTTCTTCTTAGTTTGGAAGAGTGATTCCTTTAACAGAAAGACCCAATGTAGGTGTCCTAAGAATATAGAAAAGTGAATATGCTATAATAAAAAATAGGCCTGGGGCAATAGAACAACCTTTCCTAATAGATCACTAAAGGGGTATGGGTTAAGAGAGTTCTCCATTTATATGAATAACAATTTATGATTCTTTAAAGATAATTTCAATCCATTTGCAGGAGGGTGGAAAACCAAATGCATTAAGCATACCAATTACAAAGGGGCATTCAATCCTATCATAAGCTTTTTCAAAGTCTAATAACACCATAACATCATTTTGTCCATCTTCTTTAGCCCATTGAAGAGATTCCCAACTTGTTATTAGATTTTCAAGAATATATCTACCTTTGATAAAACCAATTTGAGTAACAAAGTTGATATGATTTAGTAGTCTAGCAATCCTCCTAGCTAGGAGCTTGACAAAAATCTTATAGGATAGATTGAGAAGAGTAATTGGTCTCCATTTCTTAACTTGTGTTTTATCCCCATATTTTGGAATCAATTTAATAACCCCTCTATTAATGTATTATCTAAGAGAGCCTTTCTCATAAGCCTCATTGTAGAGTTTAAGGAGTTCCATGTTGATCCACTTAATATTGTGTTTGTAAAATTTAGTACATAATCCATCTAGGCTAGGTGATTTTCCATTAGCCATGGCTCTAATAAATTCCTCAATTTATTCCATAGTGATGTTCTTCTCAAGAGTCTTAGCATTAGATCTAGAAACATTCATTGGAATTAGCTCTAGGCATTTATTTAAGGGTTCTTGATTAATATTACCATGTTCAGAGGAGAATAGATTCTTATAAAACTTGAAGAATGTTGCTTTTATATCATCTACCTCTCTAGTAAGACCCTCATCACTTTGAATTTCTTCAATCAACTCTCTTTTCTATTTAGCTCTAATCAATTTAAAGAAGTATCGTGTACCTTTATCTCCTTCATTAAGCTAATTAATTTTGGCTCAGACCTTTTTCCCTTGATATATATAGTTCTACACTTTCCTAAGTTCCATTTTTGTAATATTTAATTCTTCTTCAAGAGTCTTATCATTGGACATAGCTTGTAACATATTTTCAAGTGAGTTCAACCTATTCTAAAGGGTAGTCTCAGTTTTGTTTCTGTCATTATCTTTTTTTTGTCCAATTAGTTGAAACATCTTCCTCCAAATAGAAGTGAGGGATTCTCATTGGCTCCTTGGGTCAAGACCTTTATTATAGAATTTTGAGAGACAAGTAGCCATCTTGATGGCATAAAGGGAGGCTTGGTCATGTAGAAGGGAGACATTGAGCTTATAAGGATTCTTGGATTAAGATCTTCTTGTGTGTAAGTGGAATGCATCAATCTGGACATAAGTGAAGATTAGGGAATGATTTGAAATGGAGGAAGGAGAAACTTTCACAAGAGATAAGCCATTAATGGAAGAAAATGAGAAAAGAGGAGATTCTGCATATATTTTGTCAAGTCTACAATAGACTCTACATTTTCTGGACTAGTTATTACACCATGTGAACTAAATATCAGAATAGAGTTCTTTCTTTCTTTCAATAGGATCCATTAAATTTAGCCTTCTTTTGAGCTTGGCCCAAAAGAAATGTTCATTACCCTTACAAACATTTTTAATACCTCCACATTTATCCTCTCCATACTCAATTATATTAAAATCTTTTGAAAAGATCTAATGTGCATTAGGAAGAGATGATGCCAACTAGTCCCAGAGGGAAGCTCTATCTCTATAATCATTTTGGGTATATATATTATAAATTCCTACGATTCTATCTCTCCATCTAAATGTGACCCAAACAACTCTATTACAGGGAGAGATCCCTTTATCCATAATCATATCTTCCCATTTAGGACCAATAAGAACGGAAACTCTCCCTTTTCCTCTATCATGTTTATAAACAAAATGAGTAGCTTGGTCCCATATAAATTTCATAATAGTGAAGGCATGGTATCCAACCACTTCGACCTCTTGCGGAAGCAAGATATCTTTATTTTGAATCTTGTTACATGAGTCCCTACCAATGTATTTTCTATCAGGCATTTCTAAGCCTCTGACATTCCAACTTGCAATGTTTTTAACATCATCATTATTTTGGAGTGGGCTTTTGATTCTTATAAAGCCTGTTAAACCAACTAGGGAGTTTTGAATTCTTTGGCTTATTACCATTGTTATTAGAGTTAGATAAAGAATTCATGTCCATGGTCTTTCTCTTTTTTTTTAGCTTTTACTAACCACTTTAGTAAACCAAGTGTCATCCTCATTACTCATAACAAAGTCTTTATTGAAAGGTACAATCTATTTATTAACTACTTCCTCATCCATGGAATCCATGAAATTCATGGGGGGGCCATTATGTTCTAAAGGTGGTTTTATAGAATTTTTGTAATTTTTATCCCTTTCATTAATGGTTTCTAAAGAAATTTATTCAGCATTTTTTCTATTAGGAGTAATCTATTCTCCAAGAGGCTTATCTGATTGACAATAGGCTAGAGAAGTAGTGTTTCCTTATTTTTCCTTGTGGGTGATACCTTCATATTCATCCTCAAACAGAGGATTTGTAAGGGAAATAAAGTTAGTTCCCTCCTTTTGATTTGAAATTTCTCAAGTTTCAGAACTCACAATATCATCTACCTTATTTACATTTCCTTCTTTATTTGACACACAGTTATTATGTTTTTTATTATCTTGAATATTTACCCTAGGGTTTGAACCCTTATTGGTATCCACATTAAAATCAACCTTCTTAAAATTCTTAAGGGAATGCATTCTCTTCTATTATGCCCATTAAGCTTACAATGGAAATATGCATTAAGTTACCCAGCAATACAAGTTCCCATGAATATTGTTCTTCATCAATATTCAATGAAATTTTTTATGGTATGATAATATCTGGGGCTAGAGAAATCAAAATTTGTGCATTAAGATGGGGTAGGCTAACTCTAGAGTCCTCAACTTGCAAACCGAACCTAGTGGTTTGAGGATTTGAGGAATGGAAGGCCAAAATTCTGGATGGCGGCCTCTAAGTTCTACCAAATTTAGGGAAGAATGAGCCAAGGCTTGTTCAAGATTTCCTTTAGGAGACCACAGGAAAGCTCAAAAAAATATATTTTCCTACATTCCAAAAATATTTCTTTAAAATTCTCTCTTGCATATTATGGTTTTTTAGAAACACAACGTAGTGCCCATCCATAGTTTTCGTTTGAGTTATTTTTGCCAAACTCTTTTAGGCCACTTTTATGTGTGCATTGATTATTTGAGTGATATTTTGATTATTAATTTGATTAAATATGAACCTTTGGATAATGTTTTATATCATGTGTTTTAAATTAGGTGAATATGGTTATTCTCATGTCAATTTTAATGTTTATGATGATGTATATGTTATGGTTATTTTATGATGGCAATCTATTTGTTAAGATTTTATTTACATTTATGGTTTTAATAACCCCATACTTGCATGTGTATGGTTGGCATGTATGTTTGATATTTCTATTTGATGTGCTTGATGTGGTCGAGGGACAAAGTCGTAGTAAATTTCTTGCGAGATCCACACAATCGACCGATCCCTGCCATTGTCTATTATATATTTATACATGTATGTACATGTTTGTATTTTATGCAAGATTTCAAGTATTGGGCATCGACTTTCTTGAATTGTCAGGATGAGTGTGCCATATCGCAATATCTCAAATGGTAAGAGAGGGAAGATAACATACAGGTCCAATCCCAACCCAAGCCATTATTGTCCTAAATTAAGGGACAAGTTTCTAATCGAGTTTCCTATCCGAATTCATCAAGGTGACGTGAATTCATGAACCCTCCTTTGGTGTTTCCTTGTTATGGAGTTAGTTGATTTTTGGGTTTTAGGAGTCAAGTGTATTTGGTTGTGTGAATTATTTGATTTAAATAATTAAATTAGGAGTAATTATGAGATTTGAATAGTTATATTTTATGAATGTGGAAATACTAGATATAGAGAATATTTAATTATTAAGGTTGATTAAATACTTTTGTTAATTAAAATTGAATTAAAAGTTTAAATTTGGAATAAAAGGGGTTTAATTAATTATTGAATCCAACCATGAAATTTAAGGCATAGTTGATTTATTTAATATTTAATTTTTTAGTTTGCATAGTTAATTATGTGCTAAAATATTTATTGATTAATTAAATAATTAAAATGCAATTTAAGTTACACATTTGGGTTAGTGAAAATTAAATTAGAATTTAAAGTTAAAGTTGAGTTAGGAATTAAAAATTGAAAAGTGTGATCTTTTATTATGGTAATTAAAATGAATCGTGCAACATAATTGATAAGAATAATAATTGTGACTTGAGTTCTATTTTCTGATTTAGAGTTGCATGTCGAAATATTTTTCCTGATTGGAGTTGCATGTAGGGTTTTGTTTGGGGGATTTTTCATTATTAGGGATTCTTTTAGCCATTCTTTACACACAGGTTTGGAGGAGGCTAAATTTTGGAGATAAATTGGTTGGATTGTTCAAAGACTATTTTTCAAAAGCTTAGGAGTGTTTTGGACTTGTAGAGTCTTCAATTTGGCCTTTGATTGTTTCAGATTCTTCTCCTGGATTTCAAGTAGGGTTTGAAGAACCCATGTTAATTTTATTTCGAAAAGATTGTCTGCATTGCGTTTCGAATGCTTGTTGAATGGTTATTTTTATTATTGTTTGATTTTCAATTATTTGGTTTGAATTTGGTATTAAAACTTTGTGTGGAAATTTTGAGAGAAAACCTAGATCCAGAGTATTTTATGATTTAAAATTTAAAAAATTATGCATGTTGAAACCCTAGGCATTCTTGGTAAAATTTTGTATGTATTGGTTTTAGAAAATTGTATTCTTGATCTGGATTAAGGAAAAATCTTGTTTTAAATATTCCGTGTAAACCCTGGAAAAAATTAGGTGGAAAGACAATAAGGAAAATCAATAGTTTATTTAGTTAGGGATTGTTTGGAATTTTTTTTAGAAAACCCTGGAAATTAAATTCAAAAAGAAAAGAGGAATTATTAAATCAATTTGGGTCTTTGGTATTCAATTGGAAAATTAATTTCCCTAATTATGAGAAATTAAATTAGTAAAGAAATTTGTGTAATAGTTTTCAATTAAAAAAAATATATATGTTTTTTAAAAAAATAAATAGAAAAAAGGGTCTACTCTCTGATTTTATGTTAGAGAAAAGTTGACATAAATTATATTAAAAAATACTAATAAATAAATAAATAAAATTAATTTTAATTTAAAAATAAATAAATTAAAAAAACAAAATAATTTTTTTTAAAAAAATGAAAGGAGGTGGCGGGACCAAGTCCTCACCCCTCCCCTCCTTCCCACCGTAGTGGGGCCACGGTACACTAGTGGTCCACGGGGACCATGGCACCTTGCGATACCACTGCCACGGGAGCTGCAAGGCTTGCAAACTTGTGGGACAGTGGGGGACCATAGGGTGGGGGCCACCGTGGGTGTTGGAAACACCCTCCCCAACCCCCTCTAATTTCATTTATATATATATTTTAAATCAAATTAAATTAAATTAAAATACTAATTAATATTTATTAATTAATAATTATGTTATTATTACTTAATTTATTAATATATGTTAATATTATTAAATAATAAATATATTATTATTATTTTATTTTTGAATTAAATTTTTGGTTTTGTTTTTATTTTCTTAAATACATACATACATACATACATACATATATATATATATATATATATATATATATATATATATAGAGAGAGAGAGAGAGAGAGAGAGAGAGAGACACACACACACACACACACACACACACATATGTACACGAAGTCGAATTGGTTTTCACTTAAGGAAGTATGTTTTCTTTTAAATATTTGAATTATGGTTTGATAGATTAAGACTTAAACCTGGTTGTGTCAATTTGTTTATTTGGGGGTTTAAGTTGTCCTTTAGGAAATGTGAACTAGGGGCTCAAGATGTGTTTTCTGTGATGTTATGCGTACTTGTATATGCTTTATAGCCCTGATTATTTTACTCAACCATGGTTATTTAACTCATGATTTATGTGAACACTTGGATAGTGATTTTTTTTGTGATATTATGGTTTGAGGATTAGTGCATGTTCCTTGTGATTTCGTGGAATAGGTTTGAGGACCATTATTGTTATCTTTTATTGTTATCTAGTTTCTGAACCTAGGTAGGTTAACTAAGTGTATAGGTGGGGAATGGCTTGTAATAGGTGTCGAGGCCCACAAGTGGCTGCCAAGATAACTTATTATAAGTGACATAATTAAGTGGTAATTAAATGACATTGAGAGTTTAAAATGAATTAATAAGATATTGTGTGCCTTGCCCATGCCTGTGTTACTTGATTGAGTTTTGGACTATGATGAGAGTGGGAAGATGCTTACCGCCTATGTGGACAAGATATGACATAGTTGGTACCTTGTCCACATGAGAGGATTACTGATACCACATAGAGTCACTAGGGCATTGGGGTCTAGAGAGACTACTAGGAAAACCTTAGAGTTGGCTCGTGTGATGACACTTCCCTTTATGCATCTTAGGTTTCCTACATGTGTCAGTTGCCTTTGGTTGAGTATATTTTGTCTTTTTATCTTATTGTAGCTTGAGTTAGAAAGATTTTAGGATCCCTCTCTTAGTTTGTATTATTTTGATTGTTGATGTTTGATATCCGAGTGGGGTCTATTGTTATCTCCTCATCACGGTGGGAGTGGACCATTTACATTCCACAAGGTCGGGTGGTAGGAATTCTTTTACCATTTGAGATTTTGATATTCATGTACCAGTGTTGGATGATCCTTGTAGTAGTTGTACCTTCTTATCATCATTGTTATAGATGTATTATTATCTTTCTTATTCTATGTTCCTTGTATCATTGTATCAGTTGTTCAAGAGATTAATAGTATCAGATTTCCACAATCCATTTCAAATGCATGTGCGTTTCTGGATTTGATTGCGTATGTTTTTAAGAATCAATCCACAAACATACACAATCAAATCTAGAAATGCACATGCATGTTTAAGAGATATCATCTTGTACTTAATATTGGATTATTGTATTACATACCTTGCGACATGTGCAGTAGATGTGGATTATTATGGATACCTTATGGTATCAGTTGTATTTATGATTTCCTTTATATGATGTTGTACTTATCATCCATTTGTATACATGTGATTTGTAATTATATCTAATCTAAAGTAATGAATTAATATTTACATAATCTACGTCAAGGAACCCTTGAGATTTGCAATCTATGTTTGAGTTGTACTTGTATGTGAGTTGCAAATTATATTGTATTGCTTCTGCATTGTCACATATTGTTGTTGTTTGTAAAATCTTAAGAAAAAAAAGTATTATGTAAACTTAGTTGCATGCTTATGTTAATTTCTCCTGGGTTCCCTAGTGGGGCATTACACACAACAAATAAATCCTTATGAACCATTCTACATAAATTAACAAATAAACCCATATTTTTTCCCCAGATATTTGAGATCCAATCATCAAAAATTTTCTAGAAGACAAAGACTCACAATTCATACAAACAAATAAGATAGAAACATTCCTTAATTTGGACTGTTCATTTCTTATAGCCTTTATCATGTCCACTTTAGGTGAAAGTGATAAAGTTTTCAAGGTTGGAGGATGGAACTTACCATCTCTTCACTATATTTACTCTTTTTACTTTACTCTTAAAACTTATTCTTGATTGCTTAAGTACTAAAATAAACTTCAATGTAAACAAGATAAAAAATCACAACACATAACACCAATATGATTATGGGGAAACCCAAATAGGTAAAAACCCTGGTGGGAATTGATACCCACTAAGAACTGCACTAGTGTCTTATGATCCTTGTTAGAAGATCTACAACCCTGTTAGGAGTTGTTCTTTACAATGCTTTTAGTAGAGTGACCTTGTCAAGGGTTAGACCCTGTTAGAAGTCTTTTACAATAACCCTATTAGGGGTGGGGACACACTATCCTAGAGCTCATTTCTCAAGTGGTGAAGGCTACAACCTTTAGATCTCAGATACACACTATATTTGTTGGATGAACTAGTGCTGTGACAATGTTTGTCTGATCAGTTCCTTTGATGCACTGATGCTTTGACCTCTTCCAAAGCTCTAACACATCTTAACTGCTCTTTGCATACTTCTAATCTACTTATCTTATCTCTATATCAACTTCCATGTCTTATTACAAAGGCACATCTAATATTTATATGCGCTTTTCAAAATAATTAACTAGGTCGGCCTATAACTAATTACATACAATGCTTCCAAGTGAATTGGCTCAAGCGTGTTTACAAAAAAATATGTTTACATGTCTAGAACCTAATTACAATAGGTTCATAGCCTTTACAAAACAATATTATAACTGCTAATCAAAATAGTAACAGTCAGCTGCATACTCTATTCTATTCTAGCATTTACTAGTTGTACGTCTCCAACTATCTGTATCTTCGTCATACTGTCACATCTGATCATGTGCTCTTAGACTAAGCATGAATAAACACTTACCATCTTAAATTCAAGGGCACATACCATAACTCGGTCATACGCACATGTGCAGATGCTCTGATCTACTGGTGCTCTGCTAACTATCCAATCTTCTATACTTAGCCATATTATGACCTTATGATAATGTGCACTGACTCCAAAACTCTATATGACTTTTTTTCCATAATGAAAACACTAAATCTAGTCATATACAATAGTATAGTAAACTTTCCAACAATCTCCCCCTTTGTCATTAATGGCAACAAAGGAATATGGCAAAGTTACTAACTGTACCCTTATACAAAATTCTTTCTAACTTATATCTCCCTTTATACTCTGTACTATGCTTTTTCATACATCATATATGATACTCCATATTCTATATACAATACTCCCCCTTTTACATTAATGAAAAAGGTGCACAAAAAGTGTATCTACAAGTACTTACAATGTTAGGACATCCAGATATGCTATTTGAAAATTTTGGATCTCTTGTTTCCAAAATGCTATCAGTGCATTGACAATCTGTAGATGGGCACATAAGGCATATTGTAGCTTCTCCATCTTCTCCAAGTCTGTACTTGAACCTTGATCATATGTCACCATGGGGGCATTGATCTCCTTGATGTTTTTATTGAGTATATCTAGAGAGGTCGCAAGAGAATTTCTAAGCTGTGTTTGTCTTGCCATTATTTTAGACATCTCCTTTTTTGCCTTTTCTATCTTGTCTATTGGCCCTTGGTACACATTATTGCACATGTTCACATCAGTGGAGGGATCTTCCATAGATTTCCTTACATTGTCTATCATTGCTTCTGCCTCCTAGATTTTCTTGAAGTGATCATCAGTCAGCTTATCTTAGTTCATACAATCTGCAATGATCTTCCTTCCCTTGGCTAAGAACTCCTTCAAGGATGCATGGAAAATCTTAAACAAACTAAGGTCAAGTGTAAAGTTTCCTACTAGTTCATCCAATCTTTTCTTCATGTATTTCTCTTCTGTAGCTTGAGATGTAGATTCTTCCAAGCTATAAAAATTTGCTTTGAAGTTTGTCAGTATAGTACCGACATCATCAACTGAATGTACCTTAGACACTTTCTTGTCTGAGGGTAGCAAGCTATTTAGAATGTTGAATAATTCAACAAATAGAGGGTTCCTCATTATTTGCTTCTCTTTTGCTTTCTCCATGGCTAGGACACTGATCTTAATTATGTCTTCTTCTCCCCAAGAGTCTAAGTTTGAGGTGTCTGGTGTCAAACTTGTCAACTATGAAGCTGAGGGTAAGGGTGCGATAGGAGTACTATCTATCACTTCTTGTTTTATTTTCATAGGTATTTCAATAGATGGCTCATCTGTTGGTTCACTTCCTTTTACCTTTTCTTCTCCTTTCTCCTCTTCTACCTTTTCTTCCTCTTTTTCTGTCTCCTCTTCTTCTTTACCTATTAGATCTTCTATTAGTACTTCTTCTTGTAGCTTGGGTGAATTGTCACTGCATAGAATTTTAGCTTCTTATGTGCTCACAAAGGCTTCTTCAAACTTATCGAAGTCATTGTCTGTGGCCGCCATTGCAATCTCTACATTATCAATAATGATAGTGTTATCTTTTTGTGTCTCAGTCATGGGTGCAAACTTTACTACCTCTGTAGGTGTTACTACTATAGGTGCTAGATCTTGAGGACCTATTACTAGTGCATTTGTGGTCTCTTCCACCTTGGCTTCCTTGGAGGGCACTTGTGTTGTGGGTGCAATAGGTGGATAGATATGTCTATTCAGGAAAACTTTCTCAAAAGATTTCTTAGTCTCTTTGGTTGTCAATTCAAAGTTCTTGTCCATTATGTGTAGTGTTCTTAGCTTTGTTCTTAGATGCGGCTTCACTAGATCTAGAAATAGTGATTTTTCTTCTAAGGAACATACTGGGCTGCTTTCATCTAGGATCTTTTCCCTTATTATAAGATCTTCTTTAATAGCCTATTTCTTCAAGGATTCCAAGATATTCCAAACACTGTCTGAAATGACTATCTTAAGTTCCAAGACTGTCTTCTTGAACTTAATCATATGTTTTATGATCATGCCATGAATCTCTGATTTGTCAATTTCACTGTAGTTATCAAAAAAATTTCCTATCTGATCTAATCTGCCTTCATCAATAATCCTTGTTCTCAAAACTTGAAGACTAGGTTTGAAACCTACCTCTAGAGGTGCTTGAGCATTTTTCTTACTTCTGGTTGCCCGCGAGGATGGGTGACTTGTGCTAGTTTCCTTCTTCCTCTTGGCCATTTCCTTATACTCAAGAGGTGATGTTAGATCAATTGTTTCCTTAGGTGCAGGAGGGATAACATCTATTTTACCTTATTTATCCTTTTAATCATCAATCTTCTCAATCTTGACCTTCTTCATCTTGGGATCATCAGACTTAGCTTCCACTATGGATGCACTCTCAAATTCTAATGCTATCTTTTGTTCTCTTTCTTTATCAAGGTATGCCTATGTCACACCATGAATTTTGAGTATCTCAGATGTAATCTTAGAGGCTTTCCTCTTAGTTGTTGCACTGTTCAGAACTGCATCAAATTCCCTTGTCATTTCTTCATAAGTACCCCACCTAGGTTCATTATGGTCCTTAGGTGCTGAAAGTAGTACTTGTGCATATGCTTCCAAGATTGGTTCCTCAAACTCATATCCAACTGGATGGATCCACTTTGTTCTAGGTTTAACTACTTCCATACATGTTATATCAGTCTCTACCATAAAGCAAATGCTATCTTTATATTTTATGTAACTCATTTGTATTTTGATCCTGAATATCTTTAATTCCAACTCCATGTAGCTTCTTAGCATTCTCTCAACTGATGCCTTAAGGGATATCTATGGCATTGTAGGCAAAATCTTGTCTAAATACAAATTCAATACCTTTCCAAGTATGTGGAAGTACATGTAGATAATCAAAGACCCAAACCTAAATATTTTGGTCTTATCATGCTTGATGGCTCTTATGTTATCTATCAATCATGCACGTAGGATCCTGCATAGATTGAACTCACCATTTTCTCTTATAAGTCTTATTGCTACAAGAATAGTGGCCACAGACACACTATTCACCCTACTGGTATGATGAAACCTATAACCTAATATCATAGACATAAATTTGATGTCTTTCTCCTCTATAGGCTCAATTGTCATTCCACACCTATCACTTCTTGAATTACATGCATGTTCTACTATTTTTATCACATCCTTTCCTATTGGAAGAATGTTGCCTATCCTTGAAAGGCCTATCATTTCATGAATAAGGTCTCCTATGATTCTCACTAGCACTTCACCTCTCCATAATAGGTCATCATGAATCCTATTGAGTAATATCTTGATCCATTTAGACTCATAAAACTCATACACTATAGCATATTCAACTATGGGATGGTTTTCCACTTGTGCAAACTCATCTAAGAAGGTTTTGTCTAGCTTTATCATAGTTTCAATGTGCACTCTAATCCTATCAAGTCCAACTGGTTCTTTCTTGTAGTAAATGTATGCACAGATGTCTTCAACATGCATGACACCCATAGGGGTTCTTGAGAATGCACCTTCTAGGTCATCTAGGGTAGACTTAAAAGGCTGCTTCTTCAAAACATATCTTTTCCTCTCTTCAACATCAAACACAACAGGTGTAGCCATAACTTACTTATTTTATCACTTCAAATTGGTTTTTCAAGAACTTCTGAATTGTCACAATAGATTAGGGCTTCACAACCGATCAATCACACTCTTTTGCTAGTGAATCAAACTTCATTACTTCACAATCAATTGCTAGGGATTCTGTGATCTCCAATCACTCAAACTTGAATGCAATGAGTGATCTGTAAGTTTTTGTAGACTATAAAAGTGAATTTTCACCATTGATGCTTGCCGCATAAACCAAAAATTAAATGAGAATTTCTAGCTTCCATCCTGCAATCAATCAAGCAGTGCACTCTTGAACATAGCATCATATCATCTCCAAGATATTAAATCCAAAGGCGCATACTCTAAGGGTGAGTATATCGACCACATAGGGGTCTAGAGCTAAATTAGCTCCCCCTATGACCCTGAGGGTCATTCATCTAGATGTAGAGGGTGGGTCCACTGCAGATGCATCCAATACATACTCATCAACCTTATCCTTCTTCGCCTCTATCCAAATCAAGCTCGTATCTTCTGAAGCTTTCACAAACTTGACTTCTCCTTAAGTATCTAATATTGGTTCTTCTAGCTTTTTAGGGCTTTTCTGACTTTTTGTTCTTGATCTACAAAAAATTGAGATGTGTCCAACCTTGTTACAAGAGTGACAAATAACTGGAGGCCTTAAATTCCTTGGCGCATTGATATGGGTTACCATTTTACACTGTTTAGCTGAGTGACCATTATAATTACATATCTGACATGTAATACTTTGGGAACTTCTTGTATTTGGTTGATTATGATTTCTTTGATTATGCCAAGTCTTGTTCTAAAATTCATAGCTCTATGACTAAATTTATTACATGAATAGTAGTAACCATTGAAAGGTCTTACCTCTTTACAATTCCTTGCTATATGTCCATGCTTGTTACATGCATAACAAGTTCATTCTACTAGTTTGTGCTCATCTATAGATGGTTCAACACTATCTTTAGTCTGATTTTCAATCTCCTTAGCATCAGTAGAGTCTTGTGGTACTTTCATCCTTGCTCGCATGTCATCAATCTGATTTTGTGCTTCATTGAATCCAATATAGTTGGTATCTCCTTTAAGATTTCATGCATATAAATGTGACTCTATCAAATTAGAACTGGTGTGTAGTTTTTCAATGTGATTCTTTGCATCTTTCAATTCAGATTCCAAAATTTCTTTGTTGTTTCTTAGCTCCAATATTTTCATGTTTTCTTTCCTTAATTCTTCATTCAGTTGAAGGTTCTCTTTGATCTATTCATCATATAATTCTTGATTATTAGTTATCTTTTCATCCAAATCTTCAATCTAATCTTTTAGAGATGTGTTCTCTTCATTCAGCTTCTTAACCATCTTCCCTAAATCACCGTTAGAACAATATTTCAAATATTTACTTAGCTTCTTGATGAAAACTTGTACACCATTGATTTTCAATTTCAGTTCTTCAAATTCTTTCTTAGATCTGTTAAGGTCTTCAAGAGCTGCCATAAGATTCTTCTTTAGATTCTTTTCTCCTTCTGAACCCATTGATCTCCTCAAGTGGTTAAACTTTTCTTTAGAGGACCAGATCTCTGATACCAATTGTTAGGAATGGAAACACTGAGAGGGGGGAGGGTGAATTAGTGTTCAGTATATTTATTCTTTTTACTTTACTCTTGAAACTTAATATTGATTGCTTAAGTACTGAAATAAACTTAAATGTAAACAAGATAAACAATCACAACACATAACACCAATATGATTATGTAAAAACCCCGATGGGACTTGATACCCACTAAGAACTGCACTAGTGTCTTATGATCCTTGTTAGAAGATATGCAACCCTATTAGGAGTTGTTCTTTCAAATGCTTTTAGTATAGTGAACTTGTCAAGGGTCAGACCCTGTTAGGAGTCTTTTACAATAACCTTGTTAGGGGTGGGGACACACTGTCCTAGAGCTCACTACTCAAGTGGTGAAGGCTACAACCTTTAGATCTCAGATACAAACTATATGTGTTGGATGAACTAGTGCTGTGACACTGCTTGTCTGATTAGTTCCTTTGATGTGTTGATGATTTGACCTCTTGCAAAGCTCTAACACATCTTAAATTCTCTTCACATACTTCTTCTCTTCTTATCTTATCTTTATATCAACTTCCATGTCTTATTACAAAGGCACATCTAATATTTATATGCGCTTATCAAGATAATTAACTAGGTCAACCTATAACCAATTACATACAACACTTCCAAGTGAATTGTCTCAAGCATTTTTACAAACAAATCTGTTTACATGTCTACAACCTAATTACAATAGGTGCATAGCCTTTACAAAACAATATTATAACTGCTAATCAAAATAGTAACAGTCAGCTGCATGCTTTGTTCTGTTCTAGTATTTATTGCTTGTACCTCTTCAACTGTCTGTATCTTCATCATACTATCACATCTGATCATGCGCTCTTAGACTAAGCATGAATACACACTTACCATCTTAACTTCAAGGGCGCATACCATAACTTGGTCTTACACACGTGCATTGATGCTCTAATCTAATGGTGCTCTGCTAACTGTCCAGTCTTCTATACTTAGCCATATTATGACCTTATGATAATGTGCATTGACTCCAAAACTCTATATGAATTTGTTTCCATAATGACAACACTAAATCTAGTCATATACAATAGTATAGTCAACTTTCCAATATTATGTATTTTGGAACTCGCTTCCACCTCTATCTCCATTAGGATGGGACCCCAAAAATCTTTCTGGTTCCACCTCTATGTTGGAGAAGACTCCATTGAACCATGTAGATGAAAGGAAATAAACCACTATATCTTCTACGAGAATGGCTTTGTAAGAGGGTTTGGAGAATTCTTTTCCCAATGGCTTTTGCACATTACTATTTGCAATTCCCTCAACACCTTTCTTAAAAGTACTGTCCTCTAGTGGCACACCTTCATTAATATTTTTCATTAATAATTAAATGCAATAAATATAGAGATGAGGCTCAATGAGCCTAACCCCAATGAAACCAATCTAGACAATAAAGGTCACACATGCGATGGACATCAAGCATAAATAAAATACTAAGGTAGACTACACACAAAGAAAGGGTTAAAAATAATGATAAATAAAGAAAACAATAACACATAAATACATGAAGGAAACCTGCATATGGAGAGCATGGGGAATTCCAACACTTTGTATGGTCTCCTAGGTAGATGAGGTCACTATTCACCTATCAAGGAGTCTACCAATTATAGAGCCCGTTCCTCCTCCTTAAGGGTAAACATTTTTTTAACAAAATCCATTGTTATATATTCCCTAGTAAACATGCACACAAATATGGAATCACATGAAACATGAGTTAAGAAATTGATAAGATGCCTCATAACAAGGTGTCTTTAGGGACTACAATGATTGAAACATTTTCATAGAACTAATCAGTGAATAGATTTAGAAACCTTTGAGCATGATTTGTACATAGTTTTAGAGAGGAAGTAGTGAATTCTATTACAAAATGCTTCAAAAAAAAGTATCTTTGTATAATATATTTGAAATAAATTTACTAAATAAGTGTTAGACACCTTCAAATAAATGCAATCAATAGATGCAAACCAAAATCCACAAGTTTCTACTAGCATCATCATAAAAAGTGGGTTTCTAATATATTTTGTGGATGGAAATGCCCTGGTAAAAACACCAAGAAGTGTGAAATCACAAACAAGACATTATTTGACATTATCTCATGGATTGCTTTAAACCATTTGATAAAGTCTCTAAGAAGAGGCATGAATTAG
Organism: Chamaecyparis obtusa; assembly: GCA_027943335.1. Taxonomy (NCBI): domain Eukaryota; kingdom Viridiplantae; phylum Streptophyta; class Pinopsida; order Cupressales; family Cupressaceae; genus Chamaecyparis; species Chamaecyparis obtusa. Next base: position 3,468,786 of record BSBK01000790.1, on the reverse strand, counting down.
AAAGGCATAAACAAGATAAGAGGCATAAAATGTTTTGGCATAACATCTCAATCTACTAGATATGCATACAACATGTAGGCTCATAGACTGTCAAGCAGAGTGCCTCAAAGAGGCATCAACTCATGGATGCAATGATAGAAACCATTTTATTGAACTGCGGAATAGGAAAGTTGATCAGAAGTTATAATTACAAATGCTCTTACACCCATGCATGATATGAAAGAAAAAATGAGGTATGTGAATTGTATGACATAATACATAAATAGAGACACAAGATATCATATGTTTGATAGGATACTTCATTGAGAAAGTCATCTTATGGAGCATGATGGTAGTGGGATATGCATGTTTTTGAGGCCCTCAAGGTGTTTTAGGGGATGCCAAAACAAAATGTAGAATCATGAAAAGTATGATTGCGGGCTTATTTGAGAAGATGCCTAATTGGATTTGTTTAAAAGTCTTAAGTAGATGATGCATTTGAATTGATTGCTAAAATTTCTCCAAGAAATGTGTATTCAAATACCTACATACAAAATATTTAAGCATACATAATGTATGCAAACTATTTGACATATTAAATATATAAAAATGGGTAATTGTGTATAACACACATCAACTACTTTATAATATGATTGAGAGAGATGTTATCTCATGGAATGTGTTGATTGTAGGATATTCACTCTAGATATTTATTGAAGATGCTTCAAAACTCTTGAGCAGAGACAAGGTAACATTTTTTTGACATAATATCCACATAAATGTCATTTCATAGAATAAAATGAGCACACTGGATTAAAGGTGCATGGACCATGTCCACAAATCACAAAGGGTTGGTGCAAAGTGGCAATAATGTTACTGTTATACACTAAGTTTGCACCCTTAGTTCAAGCTCTTTTGGTCCTGATAACCTAGTATAACATGAGAATCATCTCCAGGTTGTGGGACCTATGCTAACTAAGATGAGACCTCTAGGTTCTAGGCTAGTTCCTCTTTGATAATCACCCTAATTTGATTCTTGACATGAAAAGTAAAATATTTTGGAGGGAAAGGGATAGAAGGAATGCATGAAAGGGAAATAACTGAAAGCAAACTATCCTACTAGGTGATACACCGAAATGAAATGAACATGATACACTAACCCAAATCAACATGAAAGCTCTTAGATCTAATAGAACACAATCTTTCTAAATAGGCTTGCATAAGTGTTTCATAGAGGGTTTTGAACAAAAGACATAAACTATGACCTGCAAGCAGACGTTCTCTTTAGCAAAAGGGCACATGAATGAGATAGAATGATAGGGGGGCTAAAGTATACCCACAAACTCAATCAAATCAGATCAAACACAGTAATACACATATAAGCTGAAAGAAAGAAGGGCTCTGGAAATCTAAAATTTCTCTAACAAAGCTAGTATATCATATTCAATAAGAGAAAATTTAGACAAGAAGGCACAAGGACGGAGAAAATGTCACAAAATGCCTTTGCAATATCCAAACAATTAATGAAAATTTTACAACTGCAGAAGTCAGAGGGTAGAAAGAATGCCACAAATAACCTCTAAGAAAGAAAAAAAAAAACTCTCTTTACAATTGTCTAACTTTGAGCTTCAAAAGCTCCAAAAATTAATTATATACATCTCCTCTATTGCACACAGGTAGGAGAAAAATCTCATTAGGGTTACATAAATTTGCATAAAATAATCCAACCCTAAACCTATCATTTCTGATCATAAATGTTCATGAAAATATCTCAACCGATCAGATATGTCTTTGCGTGCCCATCCCTGTACTCAAATTGCCTGCAGACAAAACCTTGATCCAACTACTTCTCTGCAAGTCAGGCCTACCATAACTATCAAATATGGTACTCTTAGAAAGTAAGAATCCACTGAAAATGGCTGCCCAAATCTTTGCATCACCTTTCCAACTACAACCGCCCCTGAAAACAAAAAATCTAAGCTACACCTACAAGCAAACGCTCTCTACAGGAACAAATAGAAGAAAACCCATGAAAGATATTGCAATGCCCTTTGAAAAAGTCAAAGGCCACATCGTAACAACCAGAACTAATAAAAATTGGCCATCTCAGCAAAAGGAACCCGCAGAAGGTAGAAGAATCATGCCTTGACCATCAGATGGTGGGCGTATGATCTCATAAGCCCAAGAGATTCTATGAGATCATACGTCGACCGTAGATCTTCCTTTGTTGGGACCATACTTTGCAAGATAACCAGACCCACATTACATGCCAACTATCCCAGCATGGACCAATAAGAAATGTGCACGTCAGCCAGACCCACGACTACGTCGGTCCAAACACTCAGAGGATCAAACAGCTGTCACATGATCGCATGGGATCATAGATCCCATGAGATCATGTGCTAGCCGTTGATCTTGGATCAACTAGCACCTCTGTAGAACCACTGACCGTCAGACCCACCGACAGCCCTGTCATCACCCAGCTGGCCACTGAAAAATGAACATGTCACCACCCGAGGACCTACCGCCAGAGACTTAGCAATAAAGTAGATCTAATGGCTATCACATGATCGCATGGAATCAAAAGGTTCCATGTGATCATGTGCCAACCATACATCTTATTCCATCAGGGGCCTACCTTACACTTCGGGTCCACTATAGAGTCATCCCATAGTGACCAATGGGAAACTGGCATGTCATTACGATGTGGCATGAAGGACCCATCAACAGCCACCGCGATGCTGATACTATATCAACATTTGTCACATGATCGCATGGGATCAGAAGATCCCATGAGATTATGTGATAACCGTTGGATCTAACTGCGACCGAGAACTAGGCTCAGGGAAATATTAAAGGCTGGGACATAGGAAACTTAGGAAATTAGGTGGTAGGACCTTAGGAAAAAATAATATTATAGCACGTGGGTTTTGTGGTTAAGTGGCCTGAAAGGGTAAATATTAAATTAGGATGGGCCATGGGTATTTTAGGAGATTATGGGGTTTAAACGGTGACCTTTGAATTTTTTAATGGCCTTCAAACTAGAGAACTAAACAACTAAAAAGGCATATAATCATGGAAATTCTTGAGGGGGCTAACATAGGATTAAAAATACTAGATAGAGTAGACAAGGGCAACTCCAAACTCATTCGGCAGTAGTCATAGATCCTCACTTCTTAGTCATCCACACAGTTTGACCAATGATCTTCACTATGTGGTTCATGGACATAGTGTCTCCCCATTATATGTTTGAATGTACCGATGGGATCAAAATGAGGTCTTACCAAATTATAGGTTGGCAGTGGGAACTCATCCCATTCCTAGGTAAAATATTTTCAAATCTTCATAGCTGACACATAGTGGGGGCCAATAGAAATGGGAAAATCCCAACAGTGCTTCTTCTTATGCTTGATATGTTCATGGGCATTTGACAGGTACCTTGCTATTTCCAGAAGAACTACCCTGTCAGAAGGGTACCTTGGTAGCTTCTTCGATGCCAAGGTGCTTCCTGCCACCCAAATATATGTGAAAGTCTGGAATTGTATGTAGAATGCCCCAAGGTCCTTCACTTTTGCTGTTGCTTTAGTGGAAAATCTCTTGGCATAATCTCCCTTAATGGAGTGTATGATGGAAAACAAAAAAGCATCATTGACAATTCAGAAGTCTGGGCTGTTATGGGTGTAAAAATCTTTCCTCACCAACTAAGGGTATAGTGTGAATGGGAAAGTGCTTGGATCTCCCATTGCCCCAACCTTGGTCAAACTGAGATATATTACTCTAGCAGCTAGCAGATACACAAAATAATATGTCATGTAGAAATGGGGATCATTCTTAACTCAGACCAATTTCTCATCAAGATTATCGCTCATAATGGTGGCCCAATCGAACCTTGCTTGTCTTTCCTTTATCTTCTAGATGAGAAGGATCATCCAAGGTTCCAACTGACTAGATTTTGCAAAACCATAAACTTTGCCGATCATTGTGATTGTAGCTTAGATATCTTCCTTCATGTACCCCCTCCTCATATCAATTCTATCTAGTTTATTTTTGGGCATGGCTGCATCAGGTATTCATTGTTTACGATACCATGAGCCCTAGAGACATCCTTGCTGTAGAATTCCATCCCTTTATTGATGTGAAAGTTGAAGAACTTGTCGACCCCTTTAGGAAGGTGGAAGACATCCTCAATGTTGTTCGGCCTTAGGTCCAGGACAACTTTTCCAACACTATTTTTCACTATACACTCATCGGGTACATAGTGACTAGCCAATGTGTTAATCAGGTCTAATGATAGGATGGAGACTAGGTGAGCCACTACATTCACCAAAGAGTAGTGTACCAGTGAAGTGCAGTCTTTTGATCATCCCACTAGCTGGGCACACTTTGTCAGGTAATCATTCTAGCTTGCGTTCCCTATGTCTATGTCTGTGATGCCCGCATGTAGGTTGGTTACCTTAGAAGGTGGATGGTATCCCTTGAACTGATACTTCATGGCTGGTGATGCTATGACCTTCTCGACCATTTCTATAAAGAGAAAAACCATGAATCAGTGATATGATAGGAAGAAACTCAGAAAAAACAAAGTATACTGACAAAACTAAGCTTAGAAAGGCTACATAAGGCTTTTTCAGCCTTTTGGACCTTCGGGGGTGGAAGACCTCTGAAAGGATGAGAATGCAAAAAAAGGCTCGTGAGATAAGCTTTAAAAACCCTCCTTTCGACCTTTCAGAAAATTAGAGGTGTAAAACTTTCACATGCCACAAAGCCTGAAAGGTCAAAAGACTGCCTTGGTGCCTTTGTGTTTGAAACTGTGAAGTATTTGGTGAATTGGTGAAGATAAGATCTTCAGTGTGTGACAAGGCTGAAAGGCCAAAAATGGCACTTGGGCGATGAGTGAAAACTCAGACCTCATTTTGGCATTTCAGATGAGATGATGTTTTGGTGTTGTCGCACACAGAAATGCCGAAAGAGTCTGGGCACTCCAAGAATCTTGAGGTTTTAAACCTAGAGAGTTTCAGACTGCGAAGGTCTGAAACTAGGGTTTGGTCAGTCAGACTCAAAAATGAGTTTGACCACAAACTCATTAAGGGGATGAGAGGAGACCACCTCATGATCCCCGAGGATGAACTAAGCTCGACAAGACACACTAAAACCTAGACGATAGGCCAAAAAGGTTGAAAGGAAAGAAAACCCAAATTGAGACCAAAAGAAAAACATAAAAATGGAAAGAAAGAGGAAAAATGACCTCAAAGACAATGGAGGTCGAAGAAAAACACCTAGACCAAAAACACGAGTAAGAGGCATGGGTGCACGAAGATTATTTGAAAACAAGAAAGAGCGAGAGCGAAAAGGGTAAGTTTAAAAAACCCACTATGCCTTATATAGATGATTTTGATGGCTGACATCAATAGCCCACCAATCGGCCTTTTGGGGGTGTCAAACCTCTAAAAGGTTGACTCCTTTTTGGGGAGTCAAACCTTTGAAACTTCGCACCTCTGACAAGTCCAAAAAATGCTAGAGCCAAAACCGCCTAAGGAAAAATTTGACTTGCTCTCTATTCGCCCTTCCGAACTTTCGCACTGTCAGATGTCTGAAAGTGCGAAAGTGCAACAAGCCCGAAAACCCAAAAAACTAACTAAAAAATGAAAAACAAAGGACAATAAGAAAACAAGAAAAAATAGAAGGGGGGCCCCTAAGGCCAAAAGGGCTAAAAGGGGAGTGTGGTTGTGGGACCACAACAATTCCCTTGCTACCAAACCTTTTGAGTGCTATATTTTACTTGCTATAACCAAGGGAAAAGGCCAGAATGGTAGGTTTTGTAACTGTTGGGATAGGTACAAATATTGGGATAGTTGTTGCTTCTTTTTTTGCAGTTTGAAAGTGCAAGGCATAACTTAAATATACGAATGGATAAACACAAAATGAGTTATGTATGTTGTCTAAATTTGGGTTATTCATAATTGGAAGGGATTTTTTCTTTGTCCAAGTGTTAAGGATGGGGCTTGTTGAGGCTACAAATGGATTTTGTTGTAACAAGAAGGGGTTAGACCCAACCATGGTACATGAGATATGCAAGGATCATGGTGCTGTACCCATTGATAATACATTTTTTAATCATAGAGATATTGAAATTTCCTTTGGTAATCATAGAGATATTGAGAGGTCTGGGCATAGATGGAGGAATCTACTACAAATTATAAATAATTATGATCTCTCTAATTACCACTTTGGTTCCATTTGCTGGGATAGAAGAAAATAGAATTCTTGGTGTGGACACAAAAGATGGGATTTTGGAGTCATCTATTTCTCCTTGTGTTGTATTTTAAAATCCATCTCTTGTGAGAAAAGATGGTGAGAATTTTGCATTATGGCATTTTCAGCCTCAATAACCACCCATGGGCGATAAAGAACTAGCTCACCTAGTTGGAACTATAGAAGCACTTTGGTCTTGGACCCTTTTAGATTCTAATAAGGTAGTTTAACTCATGGACAAAAGAAGAGGTAACAACCTTCATTTGGATAATATCTTCCATGAATGAGCTAGTGGTAGTTGGTAACAAAATATAAAAGGAATACTCTAGACTATAGCTTGTTTCATACCTTGTATCTATAAAAGGAATACCAAGGCCAATCTTACGAGTTTTGAAATTTCTTTGTAAAGGGACAAGTAGAATAGTTTGTTTAATAGGTCTTTTTGCAAAACAAATGAAATGATAGAATCTTGTATTAAATCAAATGTATAAATAATTCTGAAGAAATTAATTAAAAATATCATTTGCAAATTGTCTCTTACTCTATTTTCCTTCTGATTTGCATAAGTTTTTTTTATTCAGAATAGCCAAATTTATCTTCATGACAATTTCATGAATGTATAATGTGTTTACTAGTTTTATTCAAGGAAGAGATTAAATCCTTTTAGATGCATTGAATTTGAGATGATGTTGGCTAAAATTTTTGTAAGTCGCTAAAACTACACCTTACAAAAATGGAACTGTAGGCAATGTCTCATGAGATTTCTCTCTCCTCTCAGTAATAGGGGAGGCTCCCTTCTTACCGTAGGTGGCTTTAGTAGGACTTCAATTGAAATTAAATAAAGGGGTGATTCTTCCAATCTATTCCTCTTTTTTCAAGAAAGATTCACAAGTAACAACTTTCTAACTCTACAAAGATCTCCTACTGCTATGATAATACTGGTGACCCTGGAATTGACGTAAGAAAAATACCAAGGGCAACAGTTTACTTTATATATTTTGTGGAATAAGTACAGGAACCCAAAGTCTCCTACGATTATCCCAAATTAGGATTCTAGTAGAATAACCAGTAAGGCACAAAGTCTCTTACCAGATACTCTCAAACTTAATAAAAATACCTACAACTGAAGCCCAAAGTCTTCAGTTCTAAGTAATTGCAGCCACTACCAACTATAACAATCTGTCCTCCTATAGCACAAAGTCTTCAAAAGTTCAAATTGGCTCTAAATGTAATAAGTAGCTCAAAGTCTGCACAATTAAATTCAAATCCTTCTTGAGAAAAACTCCAAAACTCACAATCAATATCCAGAAAATGTTGTCACATAACACCTTGAATCAACACAAAGTTTGAAAGAAAGTTGCCCCTTTTATTGAAATCAATCTGATTTACATATAAGCACAAAGTCTTAGAGTGCACAATACAAACTGGCAAATTTTCTTGCCTTGCCAAAATATGATTATTTACAATGAGATCCTTCCTTTATATAGGAAAAGAGGAGAGAGAAAGATGGAGAGAAAAGGGGAAAACCCTTAACCACCTTGACTTATTCCCTAACTAACTAACTAATTTTGACTTATTCAAAGTTGCATGCCTAATGCACTTGCAACTTGATTACATGTTACAACTTTGCACGTGATACTATCACATGCAATTATATATGTCAAATACAAATTAGAAAGACATGATCAAAATATTCTAAGTGCCTGACAAGACACGACACCTATTACATCATCCTTCATTTGTCTTCATGATGCTACAAAATGCGTGATGATTGATGTGCTCTAGTTTGGTGAAAGCATCTTGATCTAGAATAGGAACCTACATCCTTGGTTGTCTCTTGAGAAACACATTTATTTCTTTCCATCTCCGCCTTGAAAGAATTCTTTCTGATTCTAGTCTTTCAAACCTTTCTGGGGAGAAAGATCCAATCTTCTTATCCAACTTGTGCTCTAATTTTGATTCATTTGATTCCCTCAAAGTTGAATTTCTCTTAAGGGTGGCCTTTGAGCTCTCCTATGGGCTTCCCTTTCTCTTTGTATCCTTTCTCTTTGCTCACGTTCCAATATTTCTCTGAGCCCCCTTTAAATTATGTGTCTTTCTCTTTCAATTCAATACCAGGTTCCTCCTCTTCCTCCAAGATGGCCCAAGCAATTGAATAGCACGTGTCGTCTTCTCTTTAATTCCAAATGAAAACCCCTAAGTCTGAAATGATATCTTCATGCCTTACATTTACATCCAAACTTGGTTGCACAACTAGATAGTTAGCATAGGAAGGAAACACCATCTTAGATCATTATTTTTACTTTTGCCTCTCACATTTCAAACTTTCTTGATTCTCCTTTTCAATCCTTCAGGCCTTTTCTTCTTCCTTTTCTGGTGTTGGCTAGAGATTCTCTTGACAAAGAAATATGATATGCATGAGTAACTATGACATGCAGATTCTACAAGGTAAGAATATCTTCAAGTGATAGATCCACTGCACTTTTTGGATGCACAAGTATGGATTTTGGAAGACTATGAACACAAAATATGGCTGAAAAACTTTAGGACAGCGAAGAGGTGAATGAATTTTAGCTCAAAAATGATAAGGAAGACCCAAAAATGGGTTTCTTGGAGGTGACTACATGTGTGGACAATGAGAATTATGAAATATGGGAAGGCAAGTGAATGAATGGATATATTTTATTTTTATAATGGAGCTTGAATTGACCACCATTATGAGTTTGACATCATATGGCAGTGGTAGGAACAAAAAATTATACAAGTAGAATTTTGGAAGATAGCATTGGATTTGTTTCCTTCTTCACTACAGAATGAGGTTTTTAATCCTGAACGCATATGCAAAGAAGATGAAATTCTTGCATATGCATCTTTAGAATAGAAGATAGAAGATATAAGAAACATGAATTTAATCACATGTAAATAAAAAATGAAAGATTTACATGTAAGTTAAATAAATTGGGAAGAAAAATAAGGAAAATATTTAGAAAGAAATTACCTCAATCCTCAAGATGAAATCTCTCAAAATCTTGAGCCAAATTTGAAATAAATCCAATAGATTTTTGGATTTAGGAAAGATTGGATAGAAAGAGTATAAATAGATCACATTACTAGTCTCTTTCCTTCAATTTTGGACAATCAATATGCATATAGAACCAAGTGGGAAAGAATGAGAGATAAAATTCCAAGAAATAGAAACCATTTTGACTATTTCTTTTGTATATGCAATGAGGAAGAAAAACAATGTCTAGGGCATAAATCCCAACAAAAATAAGAAAATAAATCAATGAAAAGAATAAATAACTTACCAAAATTAGTTCTTGGACTGAGAAATTGTTTGAAGATACTCAAACCCTCCTTCCATGAAGCGATTTTGTAAGAAAAATGGTCAAGAGAGGACTGTTTTCATCAAAATACATATGCTATGTATTACAAACAACATATGCAATACTCACAAAAATTGACGCCTATAGTGGAATAAGAGAAGCCAAGAGGAAAAATGCAATTTGAAGATGCAAATACATATGCAAAGAAGCATGTAATCTTCCTCAAATTTGACGTCCCAGAATTTCAAAGCTAGAAATGTAGCTTAAGAGGAAAGAAAATGTTGTTTAATGACAACTTTGCATATGAAAAAAGAAGATGCAATCCCTCTTTAATTCGACGACTTGAATAGACAATTAAAAATGCAATTTGGGAAGAGATAAACACTCACAAAACAATGTGTAAATGACTTGAGAAAAGACGTCAAACATTATTTTTCTGAAGACTTTACATATGTAAACATATGTAATCACCCTCAAATTTGACATCATGAGGAAGATATTAAAAACGTTGTTTGAAAATGCTTTTGCACATTGTTTTTACCATATGTAATCCTCTTAAATTTGATGCTAAGAGGAAAGGAAGCCAACAAAGAAGTAAAAATGCACTTTTGAGAAGTGTATGCATGTGCTTTAAAACATATGCAATGGCTTCAAAATTTGACACCCAAAAGGAAAGATTAAATAAGATTTTTGAAGAATGTCTTTGCACATGTCTAAAATAAATAAAATATATGTATTTAAGTTTAAAAACAACATGTTTAATGACTTTCCATTTAAAACACACTTTTTGAGTGCATTTACATATCTTTTAGAACATGTCTTTTATGAGGAAAAAGCCACCTCAAGAGTTTTTAAATACGTTGTTATAAATATGCAATCACATATAAAAACAACACTCATGGGGATTAAATATGCTCTTTAAAGGTTCAATTGCATATGCTCATAAAATATGTTTTTGGCTTAGAAAAAGCCACTTTTACATGTCTATAAAAGGAATACCAAGGCCAATCTTATAGGTTCTAGAAATTTTGTGTACATGGATGTGTAGAATAGTTTATGTAATAGGTCTTTTTGTAGAAATATAAATGACAGAGTCTTGGATTAGATGAAATGTATGAATACTTCTAAATAAATTAATTGAAAATATCATTTGTAGATTGAATTAAGGATTTTTTATTTCTCTATTACTCATTGTTAGCAATTGTGTGAGTAATTTTGGAGATCTCTAAAGTAGAGATTTAAATATTTCTTGAATCACTTATATGAATCTGGTAATTATAATGAGGAGGCATGTTGAAGTTAGTGATTACTATCAAAACTCCCTTATTTTCCTTTTCATAGTAATCTATGTCTGACTAGTGGCGGTTGGTAACAAAATATATGGGATATGACCTATAGCTTGTTACAATATTCCTTGTGTCTATAAAAGGAATACCGAGGCCAATATTACAAGTTCTGAAAAATCCTTTGTACGCGAATAAGTAGAATAGTTTATGTAATAGGTCTTTTTGCAGAAATAGAAATGAGAGTCTTGTATTAAATGAAATGTATGGATACTTCTAAAGATATTAAATGAAAATATTATTTGTAGATTAAATTAAGGATTTTTTTAATTTCTCTATTGCTCTGTGTTAGAAATTGTGCGATCTCTAAAGTAGAGATATAAGCATTTCTTGAATCACTTACATGAATTTGGTAATTATGTATGATTGTTGTAGAGCATATTATCTCATTGTTGTAGTTGATTAGTACAAGGTAATAAATCAAGGAAAAGATTAAATTCATGTTTATATATTGCAAATGTTAAAAGAAATAAAAATGATTCTATAATAATGATGCATGGTTAGATGCAGTTGAATGTTTGTGTAAGGCACTAATATTTAGAAGAGTATGCACAATTAATGTTGGGTTCATTTCATATTTGACTTTATTACGATGGATATGTGGCACTGGTCCTTACATTATATACTTTCAATAACTAAAAACTTATGAAAACCAAGTCATTTCCCTTCACTTTCATCCTGTGAATGTATGTTTGCAGTTAAGCTACACCCCTCAACTAAATTCATCAGTGTGTTTAGAATAGAGAAAATTTTGATATGAGCCATCTTCTATTCTTGTGTTGACTTGTTTACCTTGTTGAATATCTTTAAGTGTTGTGTTTCAAGGGTTACCATCTTTTGGTTGACCAACCCCCTTTGTTAAAGTTTACATCCTCTATTTATTTCCCCTGTTATGGTCAATTATTTCATTTGTTATATCTTGTGGCCATGTATTTCCTAAGTCCTTGTGGCTAAGTATTTTCCCTCCTATCTCCTCATGCTACTAAGTTGTATCATTTTATTCTAGTTGGTATGTAGTGGTTCATTGAGAGATTCCTTTGGTCCCAGTGTGTTAGGTCAAGTGACTTCTTTGTGCACAAGAGTTCATTGTGACATGACATGTGATGGTGTTGTGGGAGTTCATTTCTCATTTGGCACATCATCGAGTGGTGATGTAGATGGACAGTTAGATGAAAGGTGGGTCCACATTAGTTAGATTAGATGAATGGATAGTGTGGTAGGACCAAGGTTTTGTTTCATTCACTTGGTGGCATGGTAGATGTTTTCAAATATTTCAATATACTATTGCATCTGATGTGGCCTCTGATATGTCAATTCTCTAATTATCATGGTAGATTTTTGGGATGCTCATTGCAAATGCATTGAGAATAAAAGCATGAAGTGAAATTTTTTTATTGAGCTCGGTGGAAGGATTTCAAATCTTGCCTCATACCATTAATTTCTTTGTATCAATGACTGTGATTTAAACTTGAGTTGTTTCTCATTCCAAATTTAATTGCTTACACATGTCAATTTAATGATGCAACAATCATGCTTGAAAGTCTACACTAGAGGCATTTTATCTTGATTTCATAAAGATGAGAAGAATCATAAAACATAAAAATAATTGTACAAGTTTGAGAAGCCATTTTTAGCATCGAGCGCAGTGGTCTAACCAAAGAAATTGATAAACAATGAATTAAACCTTGGTTTAATACCTTTCCTTCTTTGAAATTTTCTTAAAGAAGTATGAATTAGGGTCTTACAACCAAGAAGAAAAACCAGTGGCACCTCTTTGATGACTTAATTTCCCAATTCCCTAGCTCCTTACAAAGGCCAAAAATGAATCCATATTTCCCAAAATTCAGTGACAAGAAAATATAGGCTAGTGAAGTCTACATGGGAGTGAGAGGGTACAATATTTTCAGATATTTGTCTACTAAATCAAAGATCCCTTAGCCAATGTCTAAACCCTAGAGGTTTGGGTTTGAAAATTTGGTAGTCCCTAATGTTTTCATCTATGTAGACCTAATTAGGGTTTTAGCAAGATGTTATAACACTAAGACCAGGAAAATTGAAAGCTCATAGGGAGTTTTGATATGTATCAATAAGGATGCAATTTGCAATATCTTTAGCATAAAGGATGATGATAATTAAAATATGAAGATTAACCAAGCTACCGTTAAGAAAGAATATAAGAAATGTGAAGGAATGTATAGGAGGGTATGGCTGCCAATTCATAGGCCTAGGGTTAATAGTGAGTTGAGAAAGTTCACAAGTTTTGAGGCTCCACCCTACAGTGTCCAATTGTTTCATAAATACTAGTAGATGACCTATTATGTAGAGTGTCAGGTGTTTAGATATAGGGGAGATGATAAAATGCTAGAGGAACTGACTGTTTAGCCTATGATATCCAAAATACACATAAAAATAGGCCATTTAATTACCTACAATATGTGGTTAAACAAATGCATCTGTCATTATGTGTAATTCAACAAAATGAGTCAATGGTTAATTTTAAATGGTATTCATTATTGATGCATATGCTTATATAGCAAGGAAATCAGTTTAAAGTATGGAGCAATAAACTCCATATTAACCCTATAGAAAAATTTGGGAACACTAAGAATGTTCAATTGTGGACCAAGGTCTGGGACTGTGAGTACAAAAATGATCAATATATACACTTCAAAGAGCTGTTTGTTCATAGACTATATGACATCATAGGATCCAAAGCTCCCCCCAAGATGTCCCCAAAAATAATGAGGTTTTTAAGGCCAAAAGAAAAGGGTGATGCATGGAAAGTAGATCATAATTGGGTGGATTGATATCCGATGATGAGATATTAATACATGAGGGTTTATGGATTTGAGGGTACTGTTCATGTCCTACTCTACATTGTTCTAGATAGATTATCAATTTTGGAATTCATTTGGCAATTATTTCAAGCCACTGACATTTTGAGGAAAAACAACAAAGCTTCACATCTTTCACATCTCAAAATTGGATATTTTGAGATTAATGGCTCACAATGATGTGAAGAGGCTATCAAATTTCTCAAAACATATAATTTGCGTAAAGGGCTAGAGGCCAAAGCATTTTGATCTTGTAGTATACTATGAGTCTGCAAAGAAATATGCTACCTTCGGATCCTATCACCACTCTTTCCTATAAAAGAAGGAACTATAGAGGAATTTGTCATCCTATGAGGAGAGCTACAACAAGGTTGCAGTATACAACAAGTTGATCTAAGGAGATCAAGGGAATTTCCCAATTACCCATGGGCATTCCCTAATGAGTTTAATAGGGTAAAGAGATTGTATTTGTTTATCCAATCTAAAAAGTTGTTACTAAATGAGGTTGAAGTTGTTGTTGCATTTAGCCAAGTGCCTGAAACTAGTGTAATTGGAGGTTGAGTCCTTGCTATTCCTCTTGATAGGTAGTCACCTATATGATCAACCACCTTGGATATTTCACAAAATATTAGAAGTGCAGTAGGGGGAAGGAAAGTGAGGAAGTGTTACAAGATGCTCAACTTGAGCCCTACCATCCCATGATTAGTTACAATGATGTCATTTTGGATATTGTAGAGTACTTAACTGAAGATGCAAGGAAAAAGGTTGCTAAGAAATTCATTAGTGACGATTAATTTGTCAAATAAAAATTCAAAATGTTTGTTTATTATAGAAAAGGAAAGGAATTGTTAGAGAATATGGATATTAATAATGATGAGAAGAGAAAGGAGGCCAAAAATACCTTTTGGAAAAATGTTACAAAAGAGATAAAAATAATGACCCCAAAATAGGGGAGGAAAATATTAAGAGGAGTTGGTTGTTTATTGCTCCCAGGTGTAGACATCTCCATTTGCATTTTGTTTGATAATTTAAAGATATATGAAGATGTAGATTGTAGGATCAATGATCAAGAGATGGATAGGTTGTGTTATGAGTTTGATTTTAGACCAAATTATAATACCCTTGCCATCTGATCCTTGTATCCACCTGGTAAAAAGCTAATTACCATTGAGAATTCACAAGACATCCTTGGATAGTTTATGATGTATGGGCTAGGGGATGCTACTTAAAAGGTAGTGGCCAATTCGAATGTTGATGTTTCTCTCTTCAACAAAGAAAAGGTTGAAGAGAAAAATAATTTGATAAAAAATTTACAAAGTAGGATAAGGGAGCTAGAGGGTCATGTGAAAACCACTACGGGATATAGTCTCCTATTAGAAGTTGATGAAGACCACTCTTTGGAAAATGTTGACTTGAAATTGGAGAGTGAATAGAGAGAAAAAGAAAAGAGACAATTATTTCTTGCACAATACAAAAAATGTCTTGTTAAAGAAAGATGTGAAGCTTGTAAATTTTAAGCAAGCCCAATACTTGATTGAGAAAACTTTTAGACAAATGCGTCCCCATTTGGATATCTTGTGGGCTAGATATCAAGATATCATCAAGGTCATTCCTATGCAGAGAAACATGGAGTTTAGATTAAAGTTTATGAATACGGGGTTGTGTAGGATGCTAATGATAAAATCCTCAAGATAGATGAGTTTCTATTGCAACATCAAATGTATCATCTACAAATCCTAAAATCCTACAAGAGATTTAATGTTATTAGAAGTTTGAATCCCCCTCCTTTTATTAAGGACAATGGTGAAGATAAGTCAGAGGAAAAATGGAAGGTAGAATTTGAAAGTTATGTTTAGTGCCATGCACTAGATAAATCCATAGATGCCATGGATAATATACAATCATTTGTTTTCTCATGTAAACATATTTTATGAGTTAAATTATTCAATTAGACAACTCGACAGGTTAAATACAAATGTGTGTGATTGATGGTATGACAAACATATCAAAAGTTGTAATGATTTCTTATTGAAAGAAATGCAATATGAGATAGCATTTGTCTTGTTTTTCATGCAGTGCACAAAGGCCTATTGTCTACTTCACAATTGAAATAGATATGCTTTCCTTTGCAGATATTTCTCAGTAGATGAAATCATGATGGAGTAACCACTTGCAGTTAAATGCCTTCTCTATTATAAGTCTTCATGGTAATTGCAATGCTAAAAGGCACATTTTCATGATTATAAAATCATTTTTTGACACCTAGGTAAATGCACCAAGATGGTGGATACTTTAGTGGCCACATCCAAAAAAAATCAAAATTTTGCATAACCTATGCAGGTTCCATAAAATTCAAAATTATGTTAGGCTTGGTACCAAGCCTAGCCAAAAACTAATTAAAAAAGAAAATAGATCCTCAAAACCCATATGGGATTTGAGGAACATTATATTCCCAAAAACTAGTGGCTTTGGACCATTTCCAATGCCAAAAATGGAGGAACTATCTATTGGGGAAGCAAATTTTCATCATAACCCAAGTGTGTTTTGCTTCCATTTGTATTTTTCATCAATTTAAAATAATGACACCATGTCGAAAAGGTAAGATTTTAGTGTTTTGATTATTTTTGTTTGTATTTAATTTGAAGTAGGGTTTTTTAACTGATTTATATTTTTAAAAAATTTCGATGTTAGATTCTACAAAGAATTCCCCAAAATGAAAGAGAAAACAAAGACCTCATGCACAAGCAACAGAAGAAAACCCCAAAAATATTGAACATGAGCAACAACTACAACCAAAAAATCCTCCTCCACAACCTAAAAATAATTCTCCTCAACAACCACCGCCACTCGTAAACCCTCCATGTCCTCTATTAGATCATGTAGATGCCACACAAGATGATCTCATCAAATGCATTACACATAATAGTGCCCAAATTTTTATATTGGTCAATAGGTTGAGGTCCTCTAGTCTTGACCACCACTCAACCCTCTCCTTGATGCTAGAAACAATGGCCGATAGCACAAATGAGGTTTCTAGGGAGGTTACCAAATGGGGTTCATGGAGGGATAGATGTCGAGCATTTTATGCAGATGGGTTGTCATGTGATGAAGTGAAAAAGGCCATACTTAAAAGTGACATGTGTGCTCTTTTCACTGATCCTAGTACTAGTAACACCCTAGAAAAAAATACGACTTAGTTTCCTATACATTGGTGTGTTCATAATAGGATGAAAGCATCTTTTTGGGATAGGTGGTATATGGTCTTTAACCAAGCACCCTGTAATAATTGGGAGGTGCCTCTATATTTTTTGAGAAAGCTATATTGTGAGTTTATCATTGTGAGAATCTGAATTAATTTGATATTTAACAATTCCAGGGTAGAGGGAGAGGCTCTGTGTAGGATAGACTCAGGGCCCATAGGGTGGTACAACCACAACATAGGAGGCCTCTAGCTAAAAAAGCCATGCTTTATGTTGTGGTCCCAATAGTTGTGAAGGAGTATATAGATTTAAAGAATCTTCATGTAGCCACACCATTGATTGATGTCATTATTGAGCATGGCACACAGTTTGTTGGAGGAGAGGGTAGATCAACACCTACACCACCTCCATCATCAGTAGATGCACTATTTGGATCAGCCCAACCCATTGAGAATATGTGCCCCAATTGTAAGGGTATATGTGTTGGGGTAGATACTGACACGAATGAGGATGGTTCAACATCCCATTCGTGTACACATTGCTGGGGTAGATACCATGCATTCACTATTGATGATGCAAACCTCACAAATGACTTGATCATGATGATATTTTGTAGAGAGCGGAGACAGGTTTGTTTATTTGAGTTTTTACATGTTATTCATTAATCACCTAAATCTTATAAAAGTAAATAATTTTTTATTTAGAGAATAATTTAAATTGATACATGAATAATATGCATTGCAGGGTGCAACAGGTGATATGAGAACACCGCAGAGTGTTTGTTTGAGTACATGTACACGTGTAGCTTTGACATCTGAGGTGATTTTTTTAAAATATTCATAAAAATAGAATAATATGTAGGTTTTAAAATATATTTGGTTAATAAATGTATATTTATTTGGTGTTTTATAGGGCTTGTCGACTGCTCAGATTTTTGAAGTTGATGATATCTTTCTGCCATTGACTTTGGGTTTGAAAGCTTTACAGTATAATATTTTTCACATCTCTTGTTTACGGTTTTAATTAAACCCATGCAATATCATATTCATTTCTCTTATGTTAATTTCTTTTTTTCTAGGGTACCCTACTTGACTTGAGGACACTAGGAAACAGAAAAAAATCCTCGAGGACACCCAAATGACAAAAGGTAATTCAATAGAAATGTATTATTCATGATTAAACATGTACTTATAGTGTATTTTTTTGATGAATGCACCTGACTTATTTGTTCTATATATAGAAACAACTGGGTTTTATAGAATTAATGAATGCACCTAATGTCGCTGATGTTCAGGAGAGAGAAGAGGTAACATTTTTATATTTACTTTTAATTGCATTCTTGATTGTTCTAAATCTCTTAGAAGTCCTTCCTCTATGACTATGACATATGTTATAATTATTCATACAGGAATTGGTCATATCTTCCTCATTAGTGGTGATGCCTCCTAAGAGTACATGAGAGCCATCTGAGGTTCTGGTATGCATTTTTTCTATATACATATGCGTTTAGATATGAGTACATGCATTTTTATTTTGTTAGTGTTTCCTGACATATGTTATTAACTTGTATTTATTTTAGTTTACCTGTTACAACCCTCTTCACAACTTCCCATGGATCCTCTACCTTTACATTTTGTTAGGAGTCCAGTCGCGCAAGATGGGGACCATCAACTTTAGAGAATGACCCAATTGTAGAATAAATAAATGAGGTAACCAAAAATTCAATTGCCAACAAATTACAATCCAATATTTAGTTATTTTGATGTTATTTTGAGAAAAGATATCTAATTTAGCATTTGAATTATTCTTGTGAAGACACATTGTGAGCCACCTATTGCTTTGAAGAGGCTCAATTTTGATGATCTAGCAAAGTCGTAGATATTGATAGAGATATATAGATCTAGTTGTGGTTATTGAATGACCAATTTTTATATATACTCAACATTTTTATTGTATATATCAACCTTGACATAGTCGATGCCATATTTTTGTAACTCTATTATTGATTTGGCATGTATGCCATTTTTTGATATGTACACAATAATTGTTAATTTGGATATGTATGAAACTTGATATTTGATCCAATTTGTTCATTGCATGTTCATTTATTCATTATTAGTATGTAAATATGCTTGTAGGTATTTACTATGTGTAGGATTTATGCCTTAAGTACATTCATGTGTATTCAAGTACATTCTTCATAATCTAAATTCATGTGTATGGTCTACGTGCATGACTTAAGTGAATTCATGTGTATGCTTCATAATCTATGTGCTACATGTATACTTCATGAATTAAGAAAATTTATGTGTATGCTTTATGTGCTACGTGTGTTCACATGTGTAATTCATCATTTAAGTGAATTCATACTTTATGTGTTGCATTGTATTCATATGTATTCTTCATACGTTACAAGTATTTTGTTTGGCTAAAGAAAAATCATGGTTTATGCATTATTTACATGCATGCTTCATAAGTGTATATAAACAATGTGTATGGATATCTAAATGTGTGATTCATGCCTTGAGCATATGATCACTACCTTATGTGTATTGGAATTAATGCTTTGCATACATTGATGACTATAATAATGTTTTATGAGCATTTTTCTATACTATCCATTCCTTACATGTATTTGTGGGTACCCTTTGTGCTTTGAAGGTTTTCTTGAAATGTGATCATCCTGAGAACTCAAAACATCAATTAGTAGTCTATTATTGACTCTTTGATCAGATTTGAACATGTAGTCTTTATTACAAACCAAAATGGTCCATAGGACACTAACACATTTATGAAACATAGGACCCGACCTACTCTATCGATGATGTCCCTTGTATAACCAACTTGGAGCAGAAACATCTATTCATTGTGGGCACAAATTGATGCTTCCATCACATTTGGTTGGGTAGGTTTACTCTAGGAATGGTCCCACTTTACCTCTCGACATAGTAGAATGCTCACCTACATACCCAATGGTGCTTAGTGCACCTTGGGGACACTTTGGTCCGGCATGGTCACGAATGTTCTAGTGACTTCGTGGGAGAAACAAGGTTGTCACTAGCATTTACTCACCCAACTGGAGCTAATGGTGTAGACTGTTTGGTGCCAGGATGAATGGTTTGAAAGATACCCAGTGGTGCAACTTTCAACTGAGCCTCACTGCAAGTTTTGGTATCAAGGGAGATTGCCATGCCAAATTTAAAGAAAGTCAAATCTCCCAGAATGGAGAGAGGTTATTGTAGGCCTTAAAAACATGGTCTTGTAGAATCTAAGAGTTTGTCGATACCTCTCACGAGGTTTGTGATACAAGCCTCGAAAGATCACTTCCTAATTATGCTTAGTGCACCTTGGGGACACTTTGGTCTGGCATGGTTGCAAATGTTTTAGTGACTCCATGGGAGGAATGAGGTTGTTACTAGTGTTTAACCTCCCAATGGGAGCTAATGGCACAAATTATTTGGTTCCATGATGAATGGTTTGGAAGATACCCAATGGTGCAACTTTCAATTGAGCCTCACTACAAGTTTTTCCATCAAGTGAGATTTCCATGCCAAATTCAAACAAAGTTGAATCTCCCAGAACAAAGAGAGGTTATTATGGGCCTCAAAAACATGGTCTTGTAGCATCTAACAATTTTTTGATACCACTCACAAGGTCTAAGATATGAGCCTTGAAAGTTTTCTACTCAATCGTGCTTAATGCACCTTGGGGACACTTTGGTCCAGTATGGTTGCGAACATTCTAGTGACTCCATGGGTGAAATAGGGTTGTAACTAGAATTTAACCACTTAATGAGAGCTAATAGCATAGACCATTTGGTGCCATGATGAATGGTTTGGAAGATACCCAATGGTTTAACTTTCAACTAAGGTCCACTACAAGTTTTGGTATCAAGCGAGATTGACATGCCAAATTCAAACAAAGTTGAATCTCCCAGAATGAAGAGAGGTTATTGTAGACCTTAGAAACACATTCATGTAGCATCTAATAGTTTTCTAATACCTCTCATGAGGTCTAAGATATGAGCCTTAAAAGATCACTGCCCAATCATGCTTAATGCACCTTAGGGACACTTTGGTCTGACATGGTCACGAACGTTCTAGTGACTCCATGAGTAAAACAGGGTTGTCACTAGTGTTTAATCAACCAATGAGAGATAATGGCACAAACCATTTGGTGCCAGGATGAATGGTTTGAAAGACACCCAGTGGTGAAACTTTCAACTGAGCCTCACTTTAAGTTTTGGCATCAAGCAAGATTGCCATGCTAGATTCAAAAAATGTCAAATCTCCCAGAATGGAGAGAGGTTATTGTAGGCCTCAGAAACATAGTCTTGTAACATTTGATAGTTTATCAATACCTCTCATGAGGTTTGAGATACAGGCCTTGAAAGATCGCTACCCAATCATGTTTAGTGCACCTTGGAGACACTTTGGTCCGGCATGGCAGCAAACATTCTAGTGACTACGTGGGTGGAATGGGGTTGTCACTAGCATTTACCCACCCAACTAGAGCTAATGGCACTAACCATTTGGTGCCAAGAGGAATGGTTTGGAAGATATCTCATGGTGCAACTTTTAACCGAGCCTCTTTGCAAGTTTTGGTGTCAAGTGAGAATGCCATGCCAAATTCAAAAAAAGTCAAATATCCCAAAATGGTCATGTAACATCCAATGGTTTTTTGATACCTCTCATGAGGTCTGAGATAGGAGCCTCTAAGGATCACTACCCATTCATGCTTAGTGCACCTTGGGGACACTTTGGTCCGATATGGTCGCAAATGTTTTAGTGACTCCATGGGTGGAATGGGGTTGTCACTAGTGTTTACCCACCCAACAGGAGCTAATGACACAGACCATTTGGTGCCAAAATGAATGATTTTAAAGATACCTAGTGGTGCAATTTTCAACTGAGCCTCACTACAAGTTTTGGCATCAAACAAAATTTCCATGCCAAATTCAAAGAAAATCAAATCTCCCAGAATGGAGAGAGGTTATAGTAGGCCTTAGAAACATAGTCATGTAGCATCTAACAATTTACCAATACCTCTTATGAGGTCCAAGATATGAGCCTTGAAAGATCACTGCCCAATCATGCTTAGTGCACCTTGGAGACACTTTGGTCCAGCATGGTCGCAAATGTTCTATTGACTCCATGAGTAGAATAGGATTGTCACTAGTATTTACCCACCTAATGAAATCTAATGATGTAGATAGTTTGGTGCCAAGATGAATGGTTTGGAAGATACCCAGTGGTGCAACTTTCAACTGAGCCTCACTACAAGTTTTGGCATCAAGCAAGATTACCATGCCAAATTCAAACAAAGTTGAATCTCCCAGAATGGAGAGAGGTTATTGTAGGCCTTGGAAACATGGTCATGTAGCATCTAGAAATTTTTCAAGACCACTCATGAGGTCCAAGATATGAGCCTTGAAAGATTGTTGCCCAATCATGCTTAGTGCACCTAATGGGAGCTAATGGCATAGACCATTTGGTGCTAGGATAAATGGTTTGGAAGATACACAGTGGTGCAACTTTAAACTAAGCCTCACTACAAGTTTTGGCATCAAGCGAGATGGCCATGCCAAATTCAAAAGAAGTTGAATCTCCTAGACAAAGAGAGGTTATTGTAGGCCTCAGAAATAAAGTCATGTTGCATCTAATGGTTTTTTAATACCTCTCATGAGGTCTGAGATATGAGCCTCAAAATATCACTGCCTAATGGTTCTTAGTGCACCTTGGGGACACTTTGGTTTGGCATGGTCACGAACATTCTAGTGACTCCATGGGTAGAATGAGGTTGTCACTAGTGTTTACCTACCCAATGTGAGCTAATGGCATAGACCGTTGGGTGCTAGGATGAATGATTTGGAAGATACCTAATGGTGCAACTTTTGACTGAGCCTCACTGTAAGTTTTGGCATCAAGCGAGATTTCCATGCCAAATTCAAACAAAGTCAAATATCCTAGAATGGGGAGAGGTTATTGTAGGCCTAAAAAACATAGTCATGTAGCATTTGACAGTTTGTCGATACCTCTCATGAGGTTCGAGATACAAACTTTGAAAGATCATTGCCCAATTGTGCTTAGTGCACCTTGGGGACACTTTGGTCCGACATGGTCATGAAAGTTCTAGTGACTCCATGGGTGGAATAGGGTTGTCTTTAATGTTTACCCACCCAAAGAGATCTAATGGTGTAGACCATTTGATACAAGTCTTGAAAGATCACTACCCAATCGTGCTTAGTGCACCTTGGGGACACTTTGGTCTGATATGGTCGCGAATGTTCTAGTGACTTTGTGGGTGGAATGGGGCTGTCAATAGCATTTACCCACCTAATGGGAGCTAATGGAACATACCATTCAATTCCAAGATGAATAGTTTGGAAGATACCTAGTGGTGCAACTTTCAACTTAGCCTCACTATAAGTTTTGGCATCAATTGAGATTGCCATGCCAAATTCAAACAAAGTTGAATCTCCTAGAATGGAGAGAGTGTTAGCAATAATAGTCCACAATACAACTGAGAGGGGGGGTGAATCAGTTGTATAAAAAATTATTAAATTTTAAACTTTAAGCAGTAGCAATATCAGATCCAATGAATACAATGAATGCCAACACAATAACACAATATTTTGGTCTCGGGGAAACCTTGTTAAAGGTAAAAACCCTGGTGGGAATTAGTACCCACAAATGATCTACTGAGATTATAGTTATCCTTGTTAGAAGATATAGCCCTGCTAGGAGCTTATTAAAACATTACAGTACATAGTCCTTGTTAGAGGACAAACCTTGTTAGGAGTCAAGAATAGAAAGGGAGGGCTCACTACCCAAAGAAGGTTAAGTCCACCTTTAGAACTCACTGTCCGTAACATAATTGTATATGAAGAAATACACAATCTTTAAATTGTTTGGAAGAAACTATCTTTGCTCTATCAGTTCCAATGAAGTCCACCAACAAACCTCTACTCTACATACAACAGACACAAGCTTGAAACTTTTACAACCTCTCTATCATCTTCTGTTCATGCATGTCTTTTCCAAAGAAAAGACCTTTCATTTATACCTTATTACAATTCTTATAAATAGGTCATCCCATAAGGATTTCCTAATTAAAAATAATTACATAAACCCTTGCTAAGATACACACGGTATCCAAAACAAGTCTACAATGATTACTTTACAACAATTAAGGAATGACATCCTTAATTCAAGTTTTCCATCCATCATACATGCTACATCTTTGTAGTTGGCTTCCAAATAGATCACTTTCCAAAGTACACGCCATAGCTGACATCATCCTACATTTCGTACCTTGCGTAGTTCATAGAATATTCTTCAATACTCTACCTTTCATCTCTAAAGTTTGCATGCACTAATTCCACATTGCCTGAAAGCTATACACAAAACTTAGAGACTAACTCTGTCATTTCTCATTGTCATAGTTAGTGACTAGTCTTTACCAAAATATCTATAACTCATTCAATATGAAACATTACATGATACTATCTTGGATATAAGATCATAATGTCCTCTTGAACTCTCATCTGTCTTCCCAATATCTGAAACATCTGTATAGGAGGGGGGGGATTGCTCCTTTTTCTATAATCCCTAAGGGCTATCTATAGACCAATATCGACAGCATAACCCAAGGTCTCGATCAAGATACCATATATGAGACATATTAGACTCGTATGTTAATTTATTACTTCTAATTCAAAATATGGTTATATATACATTTGAATAGAGAGATTAATCATTTTTATTTGACTGTCACTGTATCCAGCTAAGGGAGCTGACTAGAGTAGAGAAAAAATATTTATATATTATCTAAATAATCATTTTTCATTAGACCTCCCTTTCTATCTCTCTCTCATGGAGGAGCTAAAGTGTCGGTACACTGTGATAACCCATTTGATTTCCTCATAGAAACATATGTTGACATCAGTGATAAAACACAAATGACAATAGTATGAGTGCCCATTCAGTAACATAGTGATTAACATATTAAATGTCTCAATCACCTCCCCATGCATTAGCAATATCCAATAGAGAGGTTATTGTAGGCCTCATAAACATGGTCATGTAGCATTTGACGGTTTGTTGATACCTCTCATGAGGTCTGAGATAGGAGCCTCAAAAGATCATTTCCCAATCATGCTTAGTGCACCTTGGGGACACTTTGGTTCGACATGGTCATGAATGTTCTAGTGAATCCATTGGTGGAATGGGGTTGTCTCTAGCATTTTCCTACCCAATGAGAGCTAATGGCACAAACCGTTCGGTGCTAGGATGCAATCCTTCAACACTATCCCTTTACCCTAGGGAATCATCATTTTACTTTGGACATATTTGACCAATTTTGACTCAATGACTCTAAGTAGTACATCATTTGACCTTCAAAGATCTTATTACATCATAAAATGATCTTATTAAAGCCTATTTAGACTAAACATGTACCATTTACCAAAACACTACATGTTCATCATTTGAGGTCTCCATGGACCCTTAGGTGCTCCTGCACCAGGTAACATGGTGTATCATTGGACCTTATAATTGAAATCTAATGTGTGTAAAGAAATTAAGACAAATTTTTTTTTCACTTTACATGGCATTAAGATGATACAAATGTAAGGATACAAAATTCAATATGTATTTATAATCAAATGGTACAAATTAGGATATATAAAATGTGGGCTCTTAATATTTGCAAATCAGCCCCATGGACACTTTTATATTTTAAATTTTACATCTAATATGCATGATGAAGCTTGTAATGTCCCCGCCAGGGAACCCGTAAGGAATCAAGTCTTATGACCAAAAATTGCAACTAACAATTTTTTTTTTTCCTAATTTTACATCATTACTACATCACATTTACATTCCTTAAGGTTCCTTTAATGAATTCATTTGCTAACATATTTACATTACTTATCCAAATTGAATTTCATTCCATTCTTTACTTTCACATTTTAGAACTTAAGAGATAGGGTAAGGAAATGACATGTCATTTACAATTATATCCCTTGCTTTATATACTAATTTCACTTCTCCTTCCTACACATTGAATGACTATTCCTTACCACTACATTTTAACCTTAGCATAATAAAATTTTTCTTTCATTGCAACATAGGAGAGATAGAAAAGATAATTTCAACATGACATAATATATTTCCAACTTTGATCTTTCAAATAACAACCCTTGAAACAAAGCCTAAAACTATCCCTCCCAATTACATGGCTTTTCTTTTCAATTACATCTTTATGATAATAGACCTCATTACATTAACAAGTACATGAATGGCACAAAGGCATTATAAACACATCTTTTCATCTTTCCTTTGAATAATACATAATACAAAATACAAATATCTGCATCAATGCATAAATTTGAATGCATCCAAGTCACGAACCATGAACAGGACCTCGAAAGATTTTTGCCACCCAACCATGTGAAACTGGTGAAGTTCCACCCCCTGTGCTAGGAGATAGAACCAAGATACTCACAAGGACTTAAGAAATCTAAGGCTCAAAAGATAAAGAAATCCAAGATGCAAAAAAGAGCATAAAATATCATCATACTATAACACAGAGGTCAAGGTTCTAGGATACCACCTAAGTGAGTGTCATCACACAACCTGTGTATTGGGATCCACCCTGGCAACCATGTAACCCCGATCCCCGCTTGATAAATAGGGATCCACTCTGGCAGTTACCCATGGTCCCGATACTCCAACAGGACTATGTGGTCATTAACATGTTTTCTTTCATTATCTTTTGTTTCCCCCATCCCAAGTTAATTTTAAGGTTATCACTTGATTATAAACTCACCCATAGGATCTCCTGGAAACCACTTTAGGTCCCAACACCTATGGTGAGCCACTCACCTAGGGTACCTATTACCCTACCCAAAACATGACAAAAGAATTGCCATACTTCAAATGCATTATTTCAGAGGTTTAGGAAACTCTCCTGTGTACTCAGACCACCAGGACAAGCCCTAACCTTAACCATAAACAAAATTAGAATAGTACAAGGATGTCACATACTCAAGACACCTAATGTAAAACATTATGATCAACTTAAAGCAATAAAGTAAATAATTCAAAGAAGTAAAAAAGATGTAGACAAAGACCATGATCAAGGTTGGAAGATACAAACCAAACCCCTAAGTGAAACAGTTATCCAACACTGAAATCTATGACTCTAAAGTTTCCACAATAGGTCCAAATAGAAAATAAAATTAATATAAATTATAAATTAATAAATATTTATGAGGAAAATATTATACTATAAACTTATGAACTTGAATGGATCTATGCATGACTATTTTTAGAAACATTTATATGATTGTCATAAAAATACAGTCTCAGTGCGGTAAGTATAACTTTTTTTTGAACTGTTGGATCTTCCTAATTTCGTATATGTTAGATAAAACATAATTATGCACATTCTCACTGGAGCGATTTTCAAAATAATGTCTGGTTCAAAATTTATGAATAATATAGTACGGGTATATAAAAACAAACCATAATACTTTGTCTATTTTCAATTAACATATTTTTCATTATCATCCTAATTATAAATCAAATCATATTAATAATATAAAAATTTAATAACACACACACACATTCATAGATATATATACCAAATTAAAATCATATAATTAACCATAGACTTTCAGGAAGAGTTTTGACAAAGAAAATTAATAAACTATGTCATTAAACTTCCTACACACAGTATATGTTCTCCATAATATTTAATCCATAAACATATATAACCAGAGAATATTGATATATTATAAGAACACACTATTAATTTCTAGAATACACACACACATCCAAAAATACACACAGAAAAGGAGGTGGTTCTTCCAGGTTCTAGATCCTACTTGGAGTCCTACGGAGAAACTTCACAATGACTGGAGAATACCTCTGCAAGTCCTCCAAACCTTGAGTGAGATGGTAGCCTCTTGAAAAGCTTCCTCTAGAAATAAAACTCCAAGCAATCCAAACACTTTCTCTCCAAATTAAAACACTCTCAATCTCACATAAAATTACAAATGACCTCCAAAATTTTTTATCAATATAGAAAACTTCAGAAACCTTCCAAAAACTCCAACTCCCCCTCGCTCCCCAAAATGCAAATATTTATCCTTCAACTATGTGGTTGGAGGAGTTTCTTTACGGGAAGCAACTTCTCCAACTTCCATAGTTGGTTGGGAGAATAAACAAATCATTCCTGTAAATGACTTAACAAAGTTTTAATAAATTTAATTAAAATAGCTCTAAAAGAAAACCATAACAAGAAAGTCAAACAAATAACTCTCAAGGAAAGGACATAGCACACACAAAAACTAACTAGCCTAACTTCTAGGAGGTCTCAAGTTCAACTCCCTCCTAGATAGCTAGTTTTATTACAAAAAACATTTACTTTTATTATTACTATTATTAATATCATTTTCACTCTTTATTTATTTATACACTTTATTTAATTCTCCTTATTTAATTATCATAAAGAACATACCATTTACTCAATCAATAAAAACATACAAATATTATTATTTATATAAGCATGGGTATATGCGTGTGCACCCACATATACACATACCTATATAACATATACAAACAATTATAACATAATTATAGAATAATTATTATACATATAAATAAGGTTAATTCTAACTCATAACATAAACTCAGACCAACATTGAAACACAAGACCACAACATAAACTGCATTCTACTTTACCAACTAGAGTATCAGCGTAACATATATCTAAGTCCATGGGTAACCTCAAGAGTAGCTTGGTTAAATCTCCACACAACAACAGTTCGAGGATTTTGAAGGCAAGCTCAGACCTGTGTAGCCAGTTGGAGACGATGCCTAGTACCTGCATCCTACATCACCAACTGACATGCATATACATATATATACACAAACAATGGAAAACAAGGAGGGAGAGTGCAACATCGTGTGGACCTCTTATAGGAGTAACTACGACTGCCTCTCCTCATCCTACACTCACATCAAACAGTGTAATCATCCGAACATAAGGGATTAGTAGTTAGATCCATCATAATATAAATCAAATGTAAAACATTGTATAGATAGTTTATTTCTAATCATTCATCATTTTATTTCAAAATATTTAATATCTCATAATAAACTCTATTAACCAAAAAAAATATGAAATCAAATGTCCCATCATGAAATAACATAGTCTAAACATATAATCCAAAGTATCAAAGTAATAATCTTGTCCATCCAAAATATTTAGATACTAGGGTGGGCATTACAAAGCTCAATATTGTTTATATATACAAAATTTTGCATCTAAATATGCACATTATAGTTGATTGTTATTTTTATATACAAAATTTGGCATCTAAATATGCACATTATAGCTAATATGCACATAGAATCATATACAAATTGTCAAAATAATTCTACCACATTGTAGAATCATTCATATTTATGGCCCAAAATTAAATTAAGTGAACCTTGTGGATCAACTCTAACCCTTATTGTGTCAAGTATTGCCTCATGGTCAGATTCATAAACTTTTCACAAATTCTTGTTAAGAGGTCTACCGCGATATTTAATCAATTGAATATTTGTTGCATAAAGAGTAGAGTAATGAAGAATATGTCTATGTGTCTCAAAGTCCTCAAACAACTAGGCATTATAATTATTCATAGGGGTACTTGCATTTTATTATAAAAATAAGTTAATGTAAATATCAATACAAAGTGTAATAATTTGAGTTTAAGATGTCTCAATACAACTTGATACAACAACGATACCTTCTAAGCCATGTGCCTATCACAAAAATGAAACCTATTGGGCACTCAATACTCTCTCCATCAGTGACTATAGTTTTCAATTTCTTTTTGGCCTCAATACAATGACACAAAAAGTAATATGTTCCTTCTTCATTATTCTAATCTTCAATGACTGCATATACATGACCTTCATTTAGTAGAAGGCTATAAGTTAATACCAAAATCAACATAAAGAACTTATAAATTGACCTTAAAATGCATACAAGATGAGAAAAATAATTCACTAAGTTATAAATTAATAAATTACTAATGCAGGAGCATCTCGGGTCCTTGGCAATATTGTGTCACCAAAAAGAATTTTGAGTTTTTGTCTATGGTGCTTAGTTTCTACTTTGACTAAGTTGGTTGGTAGTTGGTCAGTTTCCTTTGGTTATTGAGTGTGGTCGATTATCTCCTGGGCGGTTGGTTATTTCACTGGTGCTCAACGTTGTTTGTCTACTACTCGGTTATCTTGCTTACCAACGGGTCTAGTTTTGTTTCCTATTGTGGCCAACTTGTGCATTTATATTGGCTCATAGAATTAATGCTAGAATCCATCATTGGGAAGCATGTGGTCCCAAATTTGACCATTACTTTTGTTAATTATGGATTTGAAGGCCGACTCAGCTCGGTAGCTTCTTGTATAAATGTAGATGTTTGGTTGTAGTTTAGGAGGTAGTTTTGATAGAAGATAGTAGATATTAGAATAGAGATTTGTAGAAGATCCTCATATGTTTGAGGACTTCTATAATTCATTGTAATATTAGGTTGTAACCAGGAAGGCCTTACAGCCTGGCATGTATGATTCAAATTAATGTTAATATATGAAAGTACCTGGCATTCTCTCTCTCACTCTTGTTGTTTATGGCTTCCGCATGTGTGTTGTAGGCTTGGATCATTAGGGTGTGCCATCCTTTGGCCCCTCTTGCATCCCTACCTTGTGTCAGGTGGTATTAGAGTGAGGTTAGATCTTGATCTAGGTCTACGGATCTAGGTTTGCAGGTTCCTTTTGAAGCCCTGGTTGAATTGTTATGGGGTAGCAGATTGCGATTTGACCTGCAATTGCATAGGGTTGTCAAGATGGTTCGTGGGAGGTAAGATGCAGATCCAGGATTGGTAGATATGCTAAGACAAATTTTTGCTAGATTATAAGTAGTGGAGATAGCCCAAAGAAGAGGCATACATCTTGAAGATATTAGTGATGATGAAATTTAAGTAGAAAAGGCGAATGCAGAACCTGCTCTTGTTATGGATCAAGGTGAAGAAACTTTTTTGAAGGCTTTGACAAGTCTGAAGTCAACACCACATTTCAATCCTCCTGAGTATAGTGGAAAGATGGATTATGATGAATTGGTGGACTGGATCACTGAGATGGAAAAGTATTTTGAGTATGAAAACATTCCTGAGGATAAGAAGGTGAAAATTGCAAGCAAAAAGTTGAAAATTCATGCATCCTTATGGTGGGAACATTTGTAGATGGAGAGAAAAAGGAAAGGTAAAGACAAAATCAAGGTATGGAGTAAAATGGTGAACAAATTGAAAGGAAAATTCTTACCTTATGATTATCAGATTAACCTAGTTCGACGAATGCAAAGTTTGAGACAGAAGGATAGCTCGGTAAAAGAGTATACTGAGGAATTCTATAGATTAGATATTAGATCTGGACATGATGAAGATGATGTGGAAAGAATCAGTAGATACCTGAATGGTTTGAGGGTTTCCATCCAAGAGGAAATTAGTATGGTCAAGTTGGAGAACATTGAAGAGGCTTATCAATTTGCTTTGAAAGCCAAGGAGAAATTGAATAAGAGACATGAGCAAAGATAGAGAGGTCAAGGTGGTAGATTCCCTAGAGGAAGAGGTAGATCTAATGGTGAAAATGGTAGATCTGAACCAGAAAAGACAAATCTAGACAAAGGCAAGACCGAGTGGAAAGGTGAAAATTCTAGAGGCAGAGGCAGTAACTACCGAGGTGGTTATGGCAAAGGAAGTTTCTGAGGAACTTTTTATAACTATGGAGAAGGACATAGATCTTTTGAATGTACACAAGCTAGTAAGAAGGCTAGTAGCAGTAGAAATGCCTTGGTGCAAGAAGAGTCACCAAATGAACCTGAGAAGGAAAATAACTTGATGGTAAGAAGAGCACTATGGAATGAAAGAAAGAAGGAAGATCCAGTAAGGAAACATTTTTTCAAGACCAGATGTAGAGTTTCTGACAAAGTTTGGAAGGTAATAATTGACAGTGGTAGCTCGGAGAACCTGGCATCTAAAGAGATGGTCACAAAATTGCAGTTGGAAAGTTTGGTACATCTGAAGCCCTATCAAATTTCATGGATCAAAGATGAGCATACACTCCTGGTAAGTGAACAATGTTATGTGAATTTGAAGATTGGAAAGTACTATGATAAGGTTCTATGTGATATCATGCCTATGGATTATTGTTTTATTTTGTTGGGTAGACCTTGGCAATATGATAGACATGCTATATATGATGGGAGATTGCATAAGTATACTATTGTGGCTGATGGAAAGAAACAAATCTTGTTACCTTTGATGGAAGAACCTGTTAGTAATGTTTGCACATCTGTGAAAGTTTTCTTGATGGAAGGAAGGAAGTTTGTAAATTCTTTGAAGAGCAATGATGTATGTTTTGCTATGATTCCTAATAAACCAAGTAAGAAAATAGAGGATAAAGTCCTTGAGGAGATTGATAAGTTTCTCACTGAGTATAGTGATATCATTTTTGATAATGTACCTAATGGTTTTCCACCAAAAATAAGCATTGATCATTATATGGATCTAATCCCTGGAGCTAGTTTACTAAATAAGGCACCTCATCAGTTAACACCTACCAAGAATCAGGAATTGAACCGATAGATTTAAGAGTTGCTGGAGAAAGGTTTGATTAGAGAAAGTTTGAGTCCTTGTGTAGTACCCATTGTATTGGCACCGAAGAAGAATGGAGAATGGAGAATGTGTACTGATTCTAGAGAAATCAATAAGATAATAGTGAAGTATAGGTTTCCTATACCGAGAATGGATGACATAATGGATAGTTTGACTGGAGCAAAGTATTTCACAAAAATTGACTTGAAAAGTGGGTATCATCAGATCAGAATCAGAGAAGGTGATGAATGGAAGACTGCTTTCAAGACAAAAGAAGGTTTGTATGAGTGGTTGGTTATGCCCTTTGGTTTAACTAATGCACCAAGTACTTTTATAAGGATGATGAATGAGGTTTTGAAGAAATTTTTGGGTAAATTTGTGATTGTATATCTTGATGATATTCTGATATTCAGTAAGACTAGAGAAGAACATTTGTTGCATGTTAGACAAGTTTTGCAGAGATTGAAAGAGGAAAAGTTGCTGATAAATTTGAAAAAGTGTTCGTTCATGAAAGAAGAGATTATGTATTTGGGATTTGTTATTTCAGCTGATGGTTTGAAGATGGATCTTGAAAAGGTTGAAGCTATTTTGAATTGGCCTACACTTGTGAATGCTAGTGAGGTAAGATCATTTCATGGTTTGGCAAGTTTTTACCGAAAGTTCATAAGGAATTTCAGTTCAATTTGTAATGTTATGACTGAGACTATGAGAGGAGATAAAAGAGAGTTCAAGTGGACACATGGAGCTGATAGAAGTTTTGAGACCCTAAAGCAGAAGGTTGCTAAATTACCTATTTTGGCATTACCTGATTTCAGTAAAATATTTCAAGTAGAATGTGATGCAAGTGGAAGTGCAATTGGAGCTATGTTGAGTCAATAAGGTAAACCTGTAGCTTTCTTTAGTGAAAAGTTGAATGATGCTAGAAGGAAATATTCTGTGTATGATCAAGAATTCTATGCTATTGTTCAAGCACTGAAGAAATGGAGACATTATTTGATACATAGTGAATTTGTGTTGTATATTGATCATAAGGCTTTACAATATCTAGGTATTCAGAATAAGTTGAGTCAGAGACATATGAAGTGGGTTGAGTATTTGCAGAGTTATACATTTATGATAAAGAATAATAGTGGAGTCACTAACCAAGTTGTTGATGCATTGAGTAGAAGAAGATCTTTGATGACCGAGATGAAAATTGAAGTTCTTGGTTTTGATGAGATGAGAGGTTTGTATGAAAATGGCCTTGATTTTTTTGAGCCATGGAGAAAGTGTAGAGTACCTATTCAAGACCAACAAGACACTAAATGGGATGAATATTTTATTCAGGAAGGTATGTTGTTCAAAGGTATTCAGTTGTGTATACCGAGAGGAGTAATGAGATCTAATCTGATAAAAGAGAAACATAGTAGTGGTTTGGCTGGACATTTTGGTATTGATAAAACAAGAAATTTTCTTAAGGAGAAGCACTATTGGCCGCAATTGTATAAAGATGTTCAAAAATTTGTAAAAATTTGTGGAATTTGTCAAGTTGCAAAAGGAGTAAGTTAGAATACTGGATTGTATACACCAATTGCTATTCTTGAGAAACCTTGGATTGATATTAGTATGGACTTTGTTCTTGGCTAACCGAAGATAGTAAGAGGTAATGATTCTATATTTTTTGTTGTGGATAGATTTTCTAAGATGGCACATTTTATATCTTGTAGAAAGACATCAGATGTAGTACATGTAGCAGATATTTTCTTTAAGGAAATTATCAGATTGCATGGATTACCGAGGAGTATTATCTCTGACCGAGATAGAAAATTTGTTGGTTATTTTTGGAAAACACTTTGGAAGAAATTTGGAACTAAATTGAAATATAGTTCTACATTTCACCCACAAACCAATGGACAGATTGAGGTTGTGAAAAAAATTTTGGGAAATATTTTGAGATGTTTAGTTGGAGACACACTGAGTAATTGGGATTTTGTGTTGGCACAAGCATAGTTTGCATATAATAATTCAATGAATAGGAGTACTGGAAAGACACCATTTGAGATTGTGAATGGCACACAACTGAGAGGAATATCTGATTTGAGAGACATTGCTGATGAGAATAAGAGAAGTGCTGAAGGAGTAAAATTTACTGAGTATATGAAGACATTGCATGAAGATGTGAAGCTGAAGCTTGAAGACAATAATCAGAAATACAAAGACAGAGCTGATAGATCAAGAAGACATAAGACTTTTGATGTTGGTGATGAAGTGGTGGTTCATTTGAAGAAAGGTCAGTTTCCTGTTGGAGCATATGGAAAGCTGAAGATGAAGAAGTTTGGACCTTGCAAGATTCTAAGTAAATTTGATAGTGGAAATGCATATGAGATTGAGTTGCTTGAGGACATGGACATATCACCAATTTTCAACATTGTTGATTTGTATGAGTATCATGAACCTGATGAAGAAGTGACAGTACTGACAGAATATCCTAAGAAGTAGAATGATGAAGTTGAATAGATTTTGAAGGAAAGAGTTGGCAAAAGTACAAGAGGAAAATAGTACATGGAATATCTGGTTAAGTGGAAGAATAGATCGATGGAAGATAGTTCAAGGATTTCATAGTCTAAGTTGGATGCAACTTGGACCAGACCTACCAAATGATTTTGAGAATCATTTCAAAATAACCCCAGGTGTCTGATGCAAGAGCATCTTGGGTCCTTGGGAATCCTGTGTCACCAAAAATAATTTTAAGTTTTTGTCTATGGTGCTCAGTTTCTGCTTTGACCGAGTTGGTCAGTAGTTGGTTGGTTTCCTTTGGTTATTGATGTAATACCCCAAAAATGAGCTATAAGTTCATTAATCTCCTACATCATCAAATTGAACGAAATCGACATAGAAGTCCTAACCTAAGGCACATCTAAACATCATCTAATCATAATTGATTATCTTAAATTCTGCATCGGGGAATATTCCTAGCAATATTCCTAATTATCTTAATTATCTTTAATTTAATGATTATTTGGCAATAAATCACATTTATCCTAAGTTTGATTAATTGAATATTTTCATATTTAATTAATTAGATTTAATATCTTACCACTTAATTGTTTAATTAAATTTAATTCTATCTATTATTAATTATATTATTTAATTTTGACAATAAATCGAATATCCTATGAATAATTGATTAAATTTTTATTTAATTAATTAAAGCAAGTTGTCATTATTTAATAATATAGTTTTAATAAAAGTTTGATAAAATAGTTAATTAACCCATAAATTAATTATTTTATTTCAAAAATCAGTTAAGTTGAGCATAAATCACTTTATTTATTTATTAAATCATAATTATCCATGTGCACATTCAAGGACCAGTTAAACTCAAATTGGAAAATCAATGCAAGTTGTTAGCTTTTTGAAACTCAACATCTTTTTGAGTTTTAAAGTTGATCTAAACTTCTAATTCGAGTTGAACTGTGCTTTTGCATGATTTTTGTGACTTAATTATCTGTTATTTAAAAATAACTCAAAAATCAACCTAAGTTATTTGAGTGATTTATGGCTTTCTTCCATGCTCCTCCAAAGCCCTGGATTTCTATAAAATCAAGGCTCAGCTCTTCATAATTCATCCACAAATTTGCACAATCATGTTGGAGAATTGGAATTGGGAAAATCAAAGCTCTTGTGAATCAACACCTTTGTGAGATCAATTTCAAATTCATAGCTTTCATATTATTGTTAGAATTTTCATTCTCATATCATATCATTTCTAGATTAGCATTGCATATCAATTTCCATATTAGCATAGATTCGTATCAGTTTTTCATTATTATTGCATAGAAAATATCAAAAAAATAGATTAATTACATTCATATTTCATATCAGTTTGGCATTCAAATCCTTCATTTAGGTGTTGTCTAGGTCACTGATCTCGATAACAATCTAAGAACATTAATCTCGCACGTACTAGAAGGCAGTAAATCGCTTGGTTAGATTAGATTTTAATTTTGCATGATTTGATTATAGCTAACCTCTAATGTTTTACTGAAGTGTTGTGTCTACAGATCAGGTACAATTTTTACACACACATTTTTGGCGCCCACCGTGGGGCTTCTCACCTTTACATTCTAGTTTTGATTTTTTTTTGGGGAGCTAAAATCCTAAAATTTCAAAGATTTAATTTTATCTCTCAAATGGCTTAGATTTTTACTCTAAAAATTTTTTTACAAGTTGGACACATGTC
Organism: Chamaecyparis obtusa; assembly: GCA_027943335.1. NCBI lineage: Eukaryota > Viridiplantae > Streptophyta > Pinopsida > Cupressales > Cupressaceae > Chamaecyparis > Chamaecyparis obtusa. The sequence goes on along the minus strand of BSBK01000790.1, from coordinate 3,431,921 downwards.
AAAGAAGCTACAATAAAAAATTCAGAATTTTCTAAGATGTTTTGAATTTTTAAAATTTTTTTCTTGAAATTCTAGAAAAAATTAATATCTGATGCAAATCAGCTTATTTTTTAGAAATTTTTATATTTTCAAAAATATCTTTAAATTATACAGGGGGTCCATTCTTTGTATTTTAAATTTGGATGCAATATAATAGCTCAAATAGTCAATTTACAAAAACTAGTTTATTTTGATAAAATGGGTCTCTAGGGCACAAATGAAGAGATTTTTCTAAAATTTTTACATTTTTGGTAATCTCTCTATTTTTTAGTAGGGGTCTCTATTTTGAATTTCTATTTTTGTGGCCAAAATCATATCAAAAAAATTAGATTTTGTTGACTAGGTCAAATGCAGCAAAAAAAAAAAAAAGTTCTGTGAGGGGTATGCACTTATTTTTTTTACATGGTTCAATGAATGATATGAGTTGTCATTTGGGTTAATTGCTGGTTATTATTACTGATAATAATTAATTTTTAGAGCTAAGCCTATGGTTTCATAATTTGAATATATTTTGCATATCGTGTTTGCTTGTTTGCTTGTTGGAGAGTTCATCACTTGCTTGCATGGAAAAGCTCAACAAGAATTGCTAAAAATTAGGTAAAATCTACTAAGCACATTGCAAGGATCCCAGCTATTCTCCTTCATCTAATAAAATTTCAATTTGGGGCTTAAAATAAATCTCTCATGTGTCTAGCTTGGGTGATTCTTTTCATGCTTTTGTTTTACACACTTGCATAATTGATACTAGGTTGTGACCCCTTAAGGATCCATTAAGTAGTCTCAGATACTTGTGGTTGATCTTGATTGCTATCTTGGGTTATTGGACTTGCTGATCTGCCGGCCCCTCATTCCGCCCCGTGGTTGCAATCTCAGCGTCATAAAGGGGAGGGGTCTACAGGATAGAAGCGTTAAGTGTTCCACTTGGCAACCCATTTGTGCTTTTAGGAACTCACTTGTTTTCTAAGTTGGGGACTCATTTTCAGCTTGTGTGAGGTGTTAAGTGTTCCACCTTATGGACTCATTTCATATTTTCTATAAGCATTAAGTGTTCCTCTTTCTGCTTTTTGGGTACTTTTGGTAGATTTTCTTTTGGAAACATACATCTTTGCTCACATAGTAATTAGGCCCTATGAAAACTATTCATGATTCTTGAGAGACTGGATTCCCAGTGAAATCCTTCTTGATGATAGAATCCTTGTAGGTAGGGAGGATACTTAGTGCATTTCACATTTAACTTGGTTAGTGTGTCTTCTCTTATTGATCAATACATTCTCTCCCAGGAGAGGTTGATAGATCATGTGGGGTAGACATCACGAGCTTTGGTGAATCAAAATTGGTTAGTGCGTCTTCCCTTATTGATTGATACATTCTCTCTTTAGAGGGGTTGATAGATCATGTGGGGTTGATATCATAGACCTTGGTGAGATGAACTTTGTCTTAGCATGTCAGATTAATTTGCTTGCTTTGTTTGGGTTAAAAGTGAAAAGGTGTCAAAAACCTTGGATCTGGAGCCAAGTCCCCTTGTGGTATACTATTGTGAGTCACCTTGAGAGAGGGTTAATCATAGTGGACAATCCCTTCACAGGGAAAACTACATTGACAGAACCTCAAGCGGTAATAGCCATTTTTGTCGTGGTAGTGATAGCCACTATATAAATGTCCTTGTGGAAGAAATCTCCATGGGTATGGTTCATTGCTGGGTTGTCAGATCTCCCTAGTAGCTCCTGAAGATTAAGTTCTCAGACTGTGTCAAAACCTTGGTGCACCGGGATTGGAGTTCACCCCTTTGGATCATAAAAGTTGCAGAGTCAAACCATTACTAAAAACCCTAGCGAGGCCAAATTTTTATTTTACAGGGTATATGTGCATCATTGCAAAACATTTTTGGAACATACACAATTAGCGCTTTTGAGGATTAGAACGAATAAGTCACTTGATTCTTCATGCACAAGGTTTCTTTTGCCCTTGTTCATTATTTTCAGACATGCTTGAAATCACTTGCTTGCTATTTTGTGTGCTTGTTTATCTATCTGGTTATTGAAAATGAACAAATCTGTTACAATCTTCAAATCTGAACATTGAAATTTGCAAACAATCTGGATCTAAAAATTCAAAATTTGCAAAATTTGAAGTGAAATTCCTTTCTGGAGTCAAAAGTCATCTCAGGAGGTCAGAAATTCATACAAGTTTTCTCAAAGTGTCATTTCATTACTACCCATCTGTCGTATGAGTTTGCAGAGTGTCGTTTGGGAAAATTTTGAAAAGTTGTCAGAAAATTGTCAGAATTGCTAGATACTTAGCCTTTTCAGCCTATTTCTAGAATCTGTCAAATGAATCACTGTGTCAGGAATAGAGCAGTAGCTATTGAGAATCAGTACACATGTCTCAAAGAATCAGTACATAAGAGGAAGAAGCTCTAATCACCGCTATGATGAAGCAGCTGCAAGCTATGCAAGTCCAGCTTGACAAACTTGAGAAAGAAAAGGAACCTAAAGAGTTCTCCATGGAAACTCTATACTCTTTTCCATTTGATAAAGACTTGTACATGTCACCATGTCCTCAGACAAAATGTGAGCAATGTGACAACCCTTATGATACCTCTTCCACAGAGAGTGACACATCCATCTTTGGAGACTATGATGACTATGATGACTATGACAATAGACAATGTAATGATACCTATGACACCTCTATTCCTAAGAGTCCTCCTCATCGTGTGTTCCTACTTACTACAAATGGGCTATCACATTGGATAGATCGTGATGGTGATCCATATGACTCTAATTTTGAAAGAGATTTTGATGGCTTTTGTGGACAATACCTTGATTATGATCCATCTACTACTGCTGAGGACTATAAAATGCATCGTGCTAGCTTCAAAAGTTAATACTATAAGGATCTCTCCTCTAAGAACTCTCAGGCTGAAAATAAAGATTACGCTCTTAAGAAAGATCATGTTAATGTTGGACCTTTGTCTTGTGATGGTTCCCTTCCATCCCCTACTTCCTCCAATACCCATACATTTCCTAAAGCTTCTGAGTTTTTCAAATCTTTCACAGAACCTTCATCCGACACAAGCCCTGATACTTTTCATGCGGTTCCCTATAGTTATCCTCTAGGGCTACCCCTTGAAGAAACTCAAGCTAACCTTCACTTGGCTACCAATACTTTCAATAATGCTAAACCTAAAGAGCCTAAGCCTTCATATGCTACAATGCCTACTTCAACTGGTCCTTCACCATCTCTGCAATAGTCTTCTATACAATCCCAACATGCTTCATTGTCCTTAGAAGTGGCTCTATGTTAAGAGAACTCTAAAAATGATAAAGAAAAGAACATAAAAAAAGATCAAGATCAAGAACCCTCCATGTCATCCACTCCTTTTCCCGATGTCTCTTATCTGCTTCAGGGTTCTTTTGATCTTGCACACCCTTTTTCATGCATTCCACCATGTCTTAAGTCTTCTCCTAAGAAAGATAAAGCTACTACTTACACCGTTGAGCTTATTGACAATCAAAATAACCTTACCCCACTTCCAATTTCCAAAGATGATACTTCCATTAAGGTTATTGAAAATGGTGTTGTTGCTACCAATGTTAAGCCTATTGAAAATTAAGAGAAAAATTATGTGCTTATGCTATCCAAAGATCGTTATCAAGATCAAAGTCTTCCATCTTCTTATTCTACCACTCCATGTTTGCTTCCACTTTCTACTCTTCCTAAGTTTTTGCAAGCTTTGAACAATCCTATCAAAGAAGGTGCTCATATTCAAGATGTACTTGATTCTATTGAAAATTCTAATGCTCACTCTAAAGATGCTGATATCCTTGGTTGTCATATAGATGCTAATGAATTTATTGATTATCCTTTTACGTCTTCCACTTCCATCCTTGGACCTCTTCCACCACTACTAAGAGCTTCATGTCTTCCTTCCATCTTGGGTCCTGATGTCCCTTCACTTTCCCATCCTAACTCTCTTAATTTGCCATCCATCTTGGGTCCTTACGTCCCTCCATCTCCCATCTTTCCTCAAGATCGACATAGATGCATATCCTTGAATCCTTTTCATCCACCCACCCATCTAAACCAGTCATATCGTCCTTCTTCTTCCACAAGTCCCAAGTCATTTGGAAGTAACTTAAATGTTCAATACAAGAAAAAGAAGCAATACAAGAATCCATCAAAAAAAAAAGATCACCATGTCTCCTCTCATAGATATGGAAGCATAAAGTCAAAAGAGATATCTAAGAAAAAAACTACAAGACAAGTATGGGTTCCAAAATCCATCATTAAAGATATTTTCTCTAGATCATCAAAAGGAAATAAAAAGCCTACGGCTATATGGATTCCAAAGTCTCTCTTGAAAGAGTTTGGTGTTGAGCAAAAAGTGAAATTGACATTCAAGCTTCCAAAGGCTTCCACTTCATTTCCCTCCAATAATATTCCTCCATTCCATGCGCCTAAACCACAACCTCTACTATCTATTCACCATATTCCTTCATGTATTCCTTCATTCACGATTCCTCCATCCTCTCACCACCCTTAAAGGTATGTGTTGATGTTGAGCTTGCCTTCCTTTCCATCTACCCTTTCACAATCCTTCCATGCATTATCCTTCTACCTTATATCCTTTTTCCTCATTTGCCTATTCCTCCTATCTTGCAACCTCGCTTTACATAAAACCCTATCCTCCATTTTTATCTTCAATAATCCTTTCCCTATCAGCATCTTTGAGCATATTATTTGAATCCTTGGTATATCATGGTTTATCCTTTCAAGGAGCATTATCTAAAAAGCTTGCCTTCTTCCAAAAAAAAAAAAAAAAAAAAAAAGAAAAAATAAAAAATTGAAAATGTGCCTTGGTGAAAACCTAGAAATAGGCACCTTGGTAGCAAAAGTAAAGAGAAATAAATTCATCCTATGGTGAAAATCACTCCCTTGTGGCACCTTGGATAAGTACCATGATGAAAACCTGGCAATCAGGCATCATGCGTAGTTCTTCTACATATTTCATCCATTTCATTTTCTCTCTTTGATCTTGATAATGTTGATCTATACACGAACATTTGGCTATCTTGTGAGCTATCTTCTGATGATCTTGCTTTCATTCCCTTCCTTTTTAGCCTTCATATTTATTTTCCTCCATTCATTCTAGCCTTTCGCTATCCTTTTCCCCTTTGGTCTTGATCTAATAACAAAAAAAGAAGAAAGAAAGAGTAGAACACGATGCTTTGAAACCTCTTGACATGTCTACTCCTTTGGACTACATCCTATCCTTCTTTGGCATTACGCTTTTGTGACTTATCCTATACTGGCCTTTCATTGCTTGTCCAAAAGTGCTTTACATGACAATTTTTCCCTAGCTTGGGTATTCTCTAGGAGTTTTCCCTTGATGATTTCTTCCCTTCATTCTCCTTCATTCTCTTATCTTCCATCTCCTCCACCAGCTTTCCAATCCCTCTTGTTCTCCACCTTGCTAGACATTGGGACTGCACGATATGATCTTTCTTGGGAGTTTGCAATGGAAAAAGATGCTATCAAGTATACCAAGTATCAGAATAAGTATCAGAACTAGTATCAGAACCAGTATCAGAATAAGTATCAAAACACCTATTGGGGCTACACCTTTCACTTTAGTTTATGGGTCTGAGGTGGTACTATCTATTGAGGTTAAAATCCCATCACTAAGAATTAGAATGCACGGTCTAGTAACTAATGATGACTACAAAGTGTCTAGGTTGCAAGAACTTGAACTACTAGATGAGTGCAGACAAGCAGCATATGATCATCTCAGAGTATATTAGAAGAGAATGTCTAGAGGCTACAACAAGAAAGTTAGACACAAAGAATTTCCAGTTGGTGATCTAGTCTTGAGAGAGAATCCTAAAAATCAATCACATCGAGAACGCAAGGGGAAGTTCAAACCTAATTGGCTGGGTCCCTTTGTCATCACTGGTACTTTTGGCTCTGGTGCCTATCAACTCTCAATGACTGAAGGAGAACAACTCCGAGAATCAATCAATGTTCTCCATCTGAAGAAATTCTACACCTAGGGCATTCAGTCTATGGTAAAATGTCTTTAAAAAAATCTTTAAAATCTGAAAAAGTCCTGAAAAAATGAACATCTTGGTGAAAACCTAGCAATAGGCGCCTTGATGATTAAAAAAAAAATAAAAAAAAAATCAAAAGTACAAAAAAAATAAAATTGAAAAAATGAAAAATACAAAAAAAATGAGAAAAAAAAAGTGCCTTGGTGAAAACTTGGAAACAAGCACCTTGGTAGCAAAAATAGAATCTCTGCCAAGATGGTGAAAACTCAGCAAAGTGGTGCCACTTGTTTCAAAATGATCCATCTATCAGCGCAATCTTGGTCTTTCCCAGCTTTTAGTTTTTCTTTAGTTTGTACATATCTACTGGTTTGTTTCTGCATTTTTAGTTTTCAATAAGTCGGTCTGTACACCAATCGGCTCCAGCGTCTGTATCCTATCAATGTTCAAACTTGTGGGCAATCAATGTCATATCCTGTGGTCTCTGGTGTATCTTAGACATGTCATATCCAGTGAAGAGTCCTTTGAAGCTTCATTTGAGTCAGTCAAGTTTGTCTCGTCTCCAGAAAGGATTTTGCATCTACAATGCAATCAAACATCAAACTTAAAACAATCTGTTCTTTTCATGCTTTTATCTCCTTGTATGCTTACTGATTCGCATTGAGATTTTTGCATATTATGTCCCTTCGAGCTCTTTGATGATGTCCTTTATAGGATTTAGAGAGTGATGACTGGGGGCATAATCTTTTCTTTATTTTCTTCTTATATGTGAAAATCTAACAACTTTGAAAATTCTAGATTGAAATGGTGTCTGACTGTAAGAGCCTCTATCTTGAATTGGATGGTCATGCATACCTTGACCATTGATACCCAAAAAATTCAAGAAAGTTTGTTTTAACTATTATCTTTTTGAGTGAGTTCTTTCTCCTACTGTAAAATGCGATCTTACCTAAGGATGTGAATGATAAAGGGTCACTACGGGTAATTCACACTGGATTTGGAATGATCTCTTGACTGCTTGATGTGCTTGTAATGCAAGGCGTATTCAGGTCATCACGACATTCATGTTTTGATGCTTATACAAATTGCTATATCAAAATGGACATGATATTCAGGTCATCTTGGCATTTGTGCCTTGGTGCTTATATCTAATCCGACATTCTGAAAACAAAATCAATATTCATATATCCATGGTTGTTGACCAGTGGGTGTTGTATTGATTCTTGCGCATACAAATCAATATTCATATGTCTATGGTATATTTAGCTAGTGGGCATTGTATTGATTTATCCGGTTACCTAAAAGTTCAATGATGATAACAAATCGACACATGATCAGTGACTAGGTCCTAGGTCTTAGGTTGCATTTCATTTTGCATGTCTCTTTGCATTTTGCATGTTTGCATATCTCATAACTGTTTGGATAAACTTTAAAGCTTAAATGATTCTTCAATCATCTATTCAAATGTAGCAAGAGCTCAATCTTACATGAAGGTTCCTCCAATGAAACAACAAGTAGAATCCTTTTTCAGGATCAAAATTCAAATCTGAGATCATTCATATTATTAACTACTTGCATAATCAACCTTCAATCATCATAGAAATCCAGTATTCAACTTAACTAATTATCTTACATCAAACTCTCAAAATTTCAACTTGGTCAACTATGGTCAACTCATGGTTTAACCTAGTCAAACTTGGTCTTCTGGACCTCCAAACGATGCATAATGCATTCTCAAATGTGTTTAACCACTTTTCCAATCAATTAACATGCTTCTAAACTCTCAACGCTGACTTTTCTTGTTAGATTTCAATTTTAATCCCGAAAGGGGCATGGTATTGCATATCATTCAAAGTTTGTAATCAAATTTGAAATCATATCTTTATGGAAATCAATATCTTCCTCAGTAATCAAGACAACAACCATGTCTAGTTACTGATTCATCAAAAAAATCCTCATTGCTTGGGGCAAATCTATCATCACTTGGGGCATATCAGATTCATCAAGATCCATATCAATATGGTATTCTCCTAATCTTGTAAACTATATCAGTTTTTGCAACCATCGGATCATAGTGTTCTTTCCTTGGTTCTTCGACAACTGAAGGATTCAGATGTGATACTTGCTAGTTCTGCTAAGACAATCGATTCTAGAACCGGTCACTCATTTCTTTGCAATCCTAAGGTTTGGAATCAGGCGTTTTGACACTTTTTCACAATCATAGGTTCATTTGCTGTTATAGTGAACATTATCTTTGGTCATTTGGGACCTATTATCTCCATATCAAATCAATATCAATCAGCTTCTGTCTCATATCAATTATCAATTTCAAATCAGTTTCATATCTTTATCAGACACAGACTTTCTTTGAACCACTGTGCTTCGCATAGTAGTTCAAAGAGGGGCAAAATGTAATACCCCAAAAATGGGCTATAAGTTCATTAATCTCCTACATCATCAAATCAAATGAAATAGACATAGAAGTCCTAACCTAAGGCACATCTAAACATCATCGAATCATAATTGATTATCTTAAATTCTGCATCGGGGAATATTCCTAGCAATATTCCTAATTATCTTAATTATCTTTAATTTAATAATTATTTGACAATAAATCACATTTATCCTAAGTTTGATTAATTGAATATTTTCATATTTAATTAATTAGATTTAATATCTTGCCACTTAATTGTTTAATTAAATTTAATTCTATCTATTATTAATTGTATTATTTAATTTTGACAATAAATCCAATATCCTATGAATAATTGATTAAATTTTTATTTAATTAATTAAAGCAAGTTGTCATTATTTAATAATATAGTTTTAATAAAAGTTTGATAAAATAGTTAATTAACCCATAAATTAATTATTTTATTTCAAAAATCAGTTAAGTTGAGCATAAATTACTTTATTTATTTATTAAATCATAATTATCCATGTGCACATTCAAGGACCAGTTAAACTCAAATTGGAAAATCAATGCAAGTTGTTAGCTTTTTGAAACTCAACATCTTTTTGAGTTTTAAAGTTGATCTAAACTTCTAATTCGAGTTGAACTGTGCTTTTGCATGATTTTTGTGACTTAATTATCTGTTATTTAAAAATAATTCAAAAATCAACCTGAGTTATTTGAGTGATTTATGGCTTTCTTCCATGCACCTCCAAAGCCCTGGATTTCTATAAAATCAAGGCTCAGCTCTTCATAATTCATCCACAAATTTGCACAATCACATTGGAGAATTGGAATTGGGAAAATCAAAGCTCTTGCGAATCGACACCATTGTGAGATCAATTTCAAATTCATAGCTTTCATATTATTGTTAGAATTTTCATTCTCATATCATATCATTTCTAGATTAGCATTGCATATCAATTTCCATATTAGCATAGATTCGTATCAGTTTTTCATTATTATTGCATAGAAAATATAAAAAAATAGATTAATTGCATTCATATTTCATATCAGTTTGGCATTCAAATCCTTCATTTAGGTGTCGTCTAGGTCACTGATCTCAATAACAATCTGAGAACATTAATCTCGCACCTACTAGAAGGCAGTAAATCGCTTGGTTAGATTAGATTTTAATTTTGCATGATTTGATTATAGCTAACCTCTAATGTTTTACTAAAGTGTTGTGTCTACAGATTAGGTACAATTTTCACACACACAACTGAGTGTGGTCGGTTATCTCTTGGGAGGTCGGTTATTTCACTGGTGCTTGACGTTGTCTGTTTGCTACTCAGTTATCTTGCTTACTGACGGGTCTAATTTTGTTTCCTATTGTGGCCAACTTGTGCATTTATATTGGATCAAGAAATTAATGCTAGAATCCATCATTGGGAAGCGTGTGGTCCCAGATTTGATCATTACTTCCATTAATTATGGATCTGAAGGCCAACTCAGCTTGGTAGCTTCTTGTATAAATGTAGATGTTTGGTTGTAGTTTAGGATGTAGTTTTGATAGAAGATAGTAGACATTAGAATAGAGATTTGTAGCATATCCTCACATGTTTGAGGACTCCTATAATTCATTGTAATATCAGGCCGTAACTGGGAAGGCCTTACAGCCTGGCATGTATGATTCAAATTGATGTTAATATATGAAAGGATCTAGTATTCTCTCTCTCTCTCTCTCTCTCTTGTTGTTTGTGGCTTCCACATGTGTGTTGCATGCTTGGATCATTAGGGTGCACCATCCTTTGGCCCCTCTTGCATCTCTACCTTGTGTTAATTACCTAGTTTGACTAGGTCATATACATGGTCAAAATCCACTGATGCTTCCATCTGGTTCAGTTGTAGTACTCAAGGAAGTTGATATGTATCTAGGGTTTGCAAAGGTATATAAGACCATTGGTAAACCCAATCTTTTGATTCACATTCATCCCACAAAAAATGCATACATGATGAGAAAAAGCATACAATCTATCTAGTATAAATATCTAATGATGTTGCATTTGAACTTCTAAATGAATGCATGTCACTTGATCCTGTAAGTGTATAAAAATCTAAATAGGTTTCAATGTTAGAATCATGTATTAACCAAAAATATATAGAAACCATAGACTTACCTACATTACCTAGTCCCATCATAGAATCACACCATTGCACAATTATTTCTCCATCTATTAACACTACACCACCTTCATACTTCAAGTCCTCTCTGGTAAGAGCTCTTTTGCACATGCTCCTGCACCATCATGCTCTCCCTTTCCATGACATGCCTCTATGAAATTACAAAAATGTTGCACACCACTTTCACATGCATCCTAGTCAACTGATAGAACATCCTTGCATTCTAGAATGTGTGGGGTACAATTGTTTGACCATATTAAGTGCTAGTTGTATCTTATTGTTGGATACAATTGTCTGAAGGAGATTGTTGGATTAATTGTGTGTTGTCTTTGATGTCACACAAATGTCATATCATTTATCATGCTCAGTCAGTCAGCAAAGTAGTTCTCAGTGTTTACCAAGCTCAGTCGGTCAGCAAAGTAGTTCTTAGTGTTTACCGAGCTTAGTCGGTCAGCAAAGCAGTTCTATGTGTCTACCAAGCTTAGTCGGTCAACAAGTGGTTTTTAGTGTCTATCGAGATCTCTCAGTCTCCAAAGGATGTTGCAGAATTCATAGTGTTTACTAAGTTCACTCGGTCACCAAAGGAAATCTTTTCAGGATTAGTGTTTACTGAGCAAGGTCTGCCCAGTAAAGATTTTTGTTAATTTGAGGAATAAAGTTTGTTTATTCCAGCTGACTGTTGTAATGATTAGTAATGTTTGTAATGATTATTAGTGCTGACTTGACAATCTGAATGGACAATTTGAATGGTATATATAGAAGGTCAAGTTGTGAATTAAAAGTGTGCAAGTGGAAAAGAAGGAAAGTGTGAGCAAATTTTGAAGGATGATTAGATATCCTTGAGGAGCAGTAGAGATATATTTGATCAAGAAGGATCTAGTAAAGCAGAACAAAGATCTGTAATCAACAATTTAGTTGCATCATTATTTAGGTCACTTCATTGTTACTTTCTTACCATTGTAGCAGTGATTTCAAAATCTCTTAACAGAGTTGGTTTAACATCCATTTTGTAAATCCTCTAACAAGGTCACACCTAACGGTGTGTTTTGTAACCTTTAACTGGGTTGTCTCCTAATAGGGCTCACTTCAGAAGAGTGAAAAATAGTAACTAGTTACATTGGTGGTTTTTCCCATATTGGGTTTCCATGTTAAATTTGGCGTCTCTTGTGTTCATGTTATTTTCTTTATGCATGCATGTTAATCACTGATGAATACTTAAGAATAGTTATAATTAATACTCACTGCAATAACCAAGTTTCAACATTTCTCTGTATGTTTACCGAGTAACAGCAGCAAATGATTTATTAAGACATCTAAGGGATCTATGGTAATATTTTTGTGGTTAACTGATTCACCCCCCCTCTCAGTTACTCCATCTATATTTCCAACATCTTATACCTCTTTCCCTTAAACTGTCATAGAAAAATTTAAAGCATCCTTGCACAATCTCTAAGGAATGTGTACAATCATCACTGATATAGAAGTGATACTCTCTTATAACCTTTCTTTCCTCCTCTGTGTTATCATGTGCATGCATGAATACTATATGTAAAAAAATTATAACTTGTGTAGAGTGGTAATACATAGGTTGTACTTCATTTTGAGGTTTTTGTGTATAATTCTATGCACAATCAATGACAAAGACAATAGTACCAAGGGGGAAAGTGTCCTTACACAACTTGAATTTCTCATCTAACCACATAACTCTATAAGTGTGACCTATGTACTCATAAATTAGTTTGTCTTGAAACATCGTCATAAAATTAGCTACGCATATATCCCTTTTCACTAACTCACACCTCTTTAATTCTTTTCCATCTTTAACACCATATGTGACTGGCTTGTATTTATTAACAAAAAGTAGTTCCTATCCAATTTCGTGTGTGTTATCGAGATGTAAGAATTTATGAAACTTTTGCAAACCACCACATGTAGGACAAAATCCTTTCAAACACATCATCTTATAATAAATGCACCCATCATCTCATTTATAGAGTACACTTGAAATGAAGTCTCTTGGTGACCTTGGAGGTGATTGTAGACTACATTCCTGCAAAACATTGTTAGTGTACAAAGTATGACTTATATAGCAATAAATCTCATAATGCATGGAAAATTCAACATGAACCCTATAACAACATGTAGTACATGCATGAATAATCTTAACATAAAATAGTTTTGTCATCTCAAAAAATATTTGCCTAATTTTAATCTGAGGAAACCTTTGAAGAAACCTTTCATAAAATTGTGTTTGTGTCATATCTAAATAGTGTTTTGGATGTGGCTCATGATTTTTAATTCCAATTCACCTTCTAAAAACATCTCTTTGGTTTGGTGAAACCCTTGTATTTTCATGCCAATATTTCTCAATTAATGTTCTTAGTTCATTGACAACAACCTTATCCTTGCGTGGGAGTCTACCCGAGAATGCCCAAAGAGAATTATTGTTAGGATCCTCAATTTTCTCTTGCCTATCTAAAGCATGGTGTAATGTGGTTCTACTTATCCTTAATGACTTTCTTGTTTTTCTTATTAAACAAGATTTTTTCATTTCCTTTCCCATTATGGTTGATGTGAAGACACGATGAGTAACATTAGTATCTTTAGAGCATGATTTCAAACCAATGGATTGGTATGCATCAAAAATATTTCTCACAATGGTTCTTTCACTATTATTTTCAGATGTTCTTAACCCCAAAATTTTCATTGTCTCTCTAAATTTCAGATTTTTAATCATTTCAACAACTAATTGGCATCTTCCACTTTGATTTAAGTTTTCAAAATATTTATTACAAATTCTTATAACCATTCTTCTACAAGTTCTTTCAGAAATTTTATCATGCATTGGCCTCACAATATTTTCATCAAAGTCTATTAGAAATATTGGTTTTCTACGAATTATTCTAGAAGGTGTTAAGATTGGCGCATTATGTGCATTAATCACATCAAATTCAAATGGTAAATCTTCTTAAATTTCATTAACATGTGCATTCATTACATCATTTTCAAATGGTCTATGTTCATTGCGTTCATTAGGTGGATTCATCTCATGCATTTGAATTGGTGTATGTTGATCATTTTGATTTGGTGCATTCATCATATCAATTTCAATTATTGAATGTTCATCATTTTCATTAGGTGCATTAGATGACGTACCTTCATGTAATCTCCTCATATGCTCCCTTTTTCTTTCCTTTTCTGCCTCTCATTGTTCAATCATTCCTCTCTTGTTCTTTCCCATTATTGATATTGATTGTCCTACACATAACATCATGAGGACAATCTACAATAAAATAGCATAAAAATAATAAATGAGCATCATTTTATTTAAAGCTAAAGTAACCATGATAAAATAACTTCAAAAAGAATCCAAAATACAAGACAAATAAATCATTTCAAAGAAAAATTGATAATAAAATAAATAAAACCTAACTATTATTGTCCCAGAAAATCATGTGCAACAACAGTGGGGCCTTCAAAAAACTTGCATTGTTAGTTTTTAGGCCGTTGGGACTCAAATATAAAGAATTCCTCATAACCCATATGGGTTATGTAAAGTAATGAAAATGTTCATAATTACTCATAACCCATATAGGTTATGTAAACTTATGACAACGCTCATAATTTCTCATAACCCATACGTGTTATGTAAACTTATGACAACATTCAAAAATTTTCATAACTCGTACAAGTTATGTAAAACTAGAGAGAGAGATAGAGATAGAGACAAAGAGTCATGTATGTATATATATATATATATATATATATATATATATATATATATATATATATATATATATATATATATATATATATATATATATATATATATATATATATATATATATATATGTATATATAACTATAGATATGCATATATCCCTACATAGAAATATATCATATATGTAAATCTACACAAATGTATATTGTATTACACATTTACAAGTAATTTTTTAATGTCTTCATAACCCGTATAGGTTATGTGAAATTGAAAATGTTGTTTTACGTCTTCATAACCCGTACGAGTTATGTAGAACTTGAAATTGTGATTTTTGCTTTTCAAAACCCAGGTGGGTTATTTTGTACACCATAACCCATATGGGTTATGGCTTGGTAAAAGGTTTGGAATATGACCCTAAGGCTTGCAAGCCCATTTTCCCTCCAATTTTATCTGTTTACACATTTTTTCTTCTTTCAACATGATTTCTCAATTTCGTCATCATCAACTTTACAAATGATCAAGTGGGTATCTCTAAAATTACTACCATCATCTCACATGTCTTCTAAGTTGTCTAACCATATAGACAAAATTAGCATACTAAACTTTAATTTTTTTACCAGTGTCTTCATAGTCCTCACAGACATATGTCTACCATTTTTTAATGACTTTTTATCTACTTGACGAAATTCAACACAAATTACATATTACTATTCTACACTATATTCTATACACTTTAAAAAAAGATTTTGCAATTTGGATTATTTTGATGCAAGTTATGTCCAGTGCATGAACATGCACCATATTTTTAGGATGTGGTCAATTCAAAAAATCATAAAAAATAAAATAATCAACATAAAATTATAAAAAAATACACAACTTCTAGATCTCACTCTTATCTACCATCCTACCAAATAGTTTTTAAAAATACTAAATCTAACTATATAGTTTTTGAAGCGCATGGAAACAACTATGTTATGTTTTTTGTGAAAAAATCAGGAATAATTTTTCATGCACAAGAGGTTTGACCCTCTTAATCTTATCCATTTTTAAAAAACTTTAGTAGTTTAGAAACTAGATGTGAGGCCTCACCTCGACCCATCATAGCATTACTGATTCGTTCACACTTTGATACTTTATGTTTTGATACATTGATACACTTTTGATTATCCTGACAGAGACTCGAGATATTATGTTTGATGATGATGATTATATTGTATGGATTACATTTTGATGTGGACTAGGACCTAGAACATGTGGTTGATTTTGATTATACATGTTTAGATATGTGAATTGATGAGAAGATTGGATCATGATTAGACTTGATTATTTCATGGATGGTATGTCATGATGATTATAGAATTACTATGTTTGAACATTTCTGAATGAGAATTGTAATTAGGAACTACATTTTTCATATTGATTTATGTTGCTAATTGAATATGTATATTGCATGTGATTTTATTATCTTGGACTACTAATGCTCAAGTTGAGTGTGCAGGAAAGAGAACCATGGAATTAGTTGGAGAATCAGTAACCAGCCATATGTGCAAATTGTAAAGCCAAGGTTGATCCTAATGAAGAGGTTCGAACCTCGTTGTTAAGTGATTTAATTCATAACCGTAAAATTGTATGTATGTATTAGGTGTTTTCATTATGTAATTAGTGACATGTCAATGTTGTATTATGTCATTTTATAGTGTCACTTGACATTTGTTATGTGTTTATGTAATGACATGTCTAGTAAGGTTGGCAATGTAAACCTAAGCCTAACTGACTTATTTACGAACCTAATTAAACCCCCTTGTTGGAGATACTTGCAAAGTTTCACCAATTTGATTATTTAGATTTAATTCTTTTCTAGCCACTTCTAGAGGCCAAAAAGAGGTCCTAAGGGTTAAATTTAGCAAAATCCAAGTACCTTAGTGATAGGGGTATGGGTTAGGAATGTTTTTAACACATCTAGAACCCCCTAGTGGCCTTGGTGACCCTTTTTATGACCCATTTTCCACATGCTACGAAAATGAAGTAAGTCTTGACCTTTTACCCAAACCCACACTCCTTTCCAATCTTGCATTTATGATAGGGGACAAAGAAAAGCCAAAGGACTTAAGGGTCAATTCTGAATTGAATGTTGGTGGGTAGGTAGAAGTCAGAGGTATTTTTAGAGGCCCTTTGTAGAGTTAGTGGGTGTTCACCCACTCTCTACTTTTAGAGACATTAGGGTTTAGTTTGATAAAGCAAAAATAGATTGGGCTCTTCTCAAAATTTATTTACCATAACACATTGTAAAGGTTGGTCTCCATTGCCATGAAAGTTCTTGGTTTTTTTTGTTGTAAGTAGATTAGTATGCATTTCATTCTCATGCATATGTGATATGCAATTATGTTGTTGTTTTGTAAGGGAATGGGATTTTGGTTTGATTTCATGCTTATGGTTTTATTTTTGTTTGAATGAGGGAATTTTGTGAAGGGTGTAATGACATTACTCACCCTTGGATAGGGAAGAATTGGCCATGTATGGGGGAAGGGGTTAGTTGGATTTAATGGAAATGTAGAGTCTCTTCTCATGGAGAGAAGAGGGAAAAGATACAAGGTGTATGGGCCCTTGCATGCCATTGTATTGATCCTAATTTTGGGGGAGGTAAGGAGAAGATTGGATGGAAAAATGTATGTGGTTTTAGCCTTGAAGAGGCATGTTTATTGTATGTATTATTTTGGCATTCTCCTACCTGGAAATCCACCTTCACCCCTTGTTATGGGTTCATGGTGAATCCCATTATGCAAGCCTTGGGAGGGTGTTCTTGTTGTTGTGTTTATGTTATGTGGATGTGTGAATATCACCTGTTGGTTACCAGTTCTCCTAGCTTAGGGGTGGTCTCCTTGAGACCTAGGATGGGAGGTGAGCTTCCCATGGTTCTCCTCGTGTATTTGTAGGTTTTGAAGTCAAGATGCTTGTGAAAAAATCTTGAGAGAATTATCTATTTGGAGTGGTTGTGTGAGAGAAACTTTAATGTTGCATTGTTGAGCCTTTTTTAATGAGATTCATCTCTTGTTGAATTTTTTAATGTTCATATTGAAACCTACATCAAGTAATATGTGAAATGATCTTATTCATTATGTAATAGTTCATTGAGGAAAGGAACATTGTATTTTATTCATTTGATTGTATAGTTCTTCTATCTTGAAGATGTGTATTTGTATTTTGGAGAGATTACCATAATGTAAAATGAAGAATCTTTATTTTCATGCCTCTTGTATCATATTCTTTTGAAATAATGAAGTTAATCTTCCATTGTAGAATGATATCCAATGTTGACAAGAAAAACAATGTATTAGTTTCATAGAATGTAAAGCTTTATTGGTATGAATAGTTTGCAATCTCTTTAATGTTTTGGATTATGAATTTTCAAGTTCAATACACTTCACCTCTTCTTTGAAAAAACTTCAATTTCAATAGGATCAATACTTAACTTTGAAACCAATATTGCAACCTCAAATTTCTTTAAAATGAAACATGATAACAATGGTTATTTGAGCAAGTTAAGACTCTAATAAAAAGAAATCACCTATTACCAATACTCATTCATAACCTTCTTAGTATAATGCACTAATAGGGGATAAATGGATGCAATTGACTTCTTTAATAAAAAAACATAGAGAACAAAATATTGGAAGAAATAATCTAACAATAACAATGATACTTCCCATAATTTTTAGAGAGCAAAATTGCTCTTTGGAAAATGTATGGGAAGAGAAATAATTCTCTTTTACCATAGAAAATATTCCCTTCCCAAGATACTTTTCCTAATTAGAATTAGTATTCTAACCCCCTAATATAACCCTGTTATTAATAACTAATTCCTAAGTTAATAAAAGGATTTCATAACATAACTTATCTTATTATATCCATCCTCAAACACCCATTGGCATAGGAATTAATGAGACAGAGGTTGCTTTTAAAAAAAAATTATCATTAAATAAAAACTTTCTTGCAGTGGGGACCACCTTGTCTTATCACCATGCATTTGACTTACCTTTCCCCACACTCATAACCTGCGTCATATCTCCATATTCCAAATCCCCATGCGCACCATGCTTGAGGGATTAATACTTACTGACATACTTGTCTTTGACTTACAAGTTCAACTACCCCCTTCACTTTCTCCATGCGTAATTCCATGCATGTTGGGGCTGAGTTGATGTGTTTTGGTGGACCCCCATACTCCTTGCCTTGAAACATGTGCATGCCCTTTCTAAAAGGGTTTCCTTGCATATATTTACGCAAGCCTTAGTAATTGTTTGGGAATCTTATCACCCCACCCACTTGGCAAGTGGTCCATGGGGGAAAGAGGGGGTGATGGGATGGATTAGTAGGTTTAATAGGTAGGGTGATGAGCTAGGATAGGTTAGTAGGTTAGATTAGTAGATTAGTAGGTTAACTTTTAGGATTTGATTTGTTCTTTTGGTTATTAATTGTATTTGTTAGATATTAATTTTATTTTGTGATTAAATTCATTATTAATAAAATTAATTACCTATTAATAGATTATGGTTAATGTGTTTTAGGTTTAATTTTAGTAAATCAACTTGTTAGATTAATGATTTATCTCATCTAATTGTTAATTAGTTAAAAGATTAATGTGTTTAGACTTATTTATTAATAAATTAGTTTGTTATTTTGATAGTTCATTTTATTCAATTTCTAAATGATTAACATAAGAGCATTAATAGTAGATTATTTGGTTTAAGTTAAATTGTTAACTTGCTATTGGTTAATAGGATCATGAATTAATGAATTGATGTGTCTTAAATAATATAATGTATAACTAGGTGATTAGTAGGGAATAGAAGATAGTATTATCACTTCCAATGTTTAGATAGGATTTGGATTCTAGTTAACATCATTAGGTTTAATGTCATATTATAATTGAAATTCAATCATTAATGCAATTATCCCATGAACCATTATTGTAGGATAAATTATCTATTTAAGTTGGATCAAACCATGTTTGAAAGTTATGACCTAGGTATCTTGAATTCATCCTAAACGGAAGTTCTAAAATGGAATTGTGTACACTAGGGTTCCGCTTTCCGAACTTGATATTTTTACAACAATAGTTATGAACTTTAACCTGCCAGACCCACAGTGGTACATTGATACTCTCAGGGATTAATGCTCCAAAAATTAATCCTAGGTTGTAGCCAACTTACCGTAGTTGACTTATCCTTAACCCTTGATCATCACTCCCTAACATCCTATCTTAAAAAAAATTGTTGCATTTTTGTTGGTAAATTTTTGGGCATGACGTTTGGTATCAGATCCTAGGTTTCAACATTGGAACCTTTAAATCCACTATGTTTCAACTCACCTAACTTAATCTATTGTGTAGGATGCCTGTCATCACATGAGTTGGCCGATGAGGCAGGGGTTGTAGAGCTTCACATGTTAGTGTAGGATAGGGGGTGGACCACCACCTCCTCCTCCACCTCCTCCACCTCCTCCATGTCCTCCACCACCTTCACCACCTCGGAACCCTAACCAGGATATTATGGACGTCCTCTAGAATCTGATTGGGGTGATTCAGTAGAGGCTACCACCCATAGTTCAACAATCAGAGTAGTAGATCTCCAAAGGGAAAGGCATAGATCCCAAGAGGTAATAGAGTAGTTAGCAGAGAGAGTAGGAGTCCTCCACCCAGGCTTGTTGAGGGCTATGGTGATCATGAGGGTGAGTCAGTTCATCAACTAGAGGTACCACCCAAGCATGATATATGAGTCAGAGAGACCCCCCCTAGAGATGTTGGATATGAGATCCAAGAGTTAATATGACTCTAGCCACCCTTGTTTTTAGGATCCACTAATGGGTCAGTAGTAGAGGCTTGGTTACAGAGTTTACAATGATGCTTTGGATTGCACCCTTATGGGAGTAAGCTAAAGGCATGACTTGCAATTCATCTCCTATGGGAGAAAGCCTCCACTTGGTGGCAGGAAGAGGAGTCCATTGGAGGAATGGCTATTGACATAGTCACTTGGGAGTCTTTTGTAGCCCGATTCTGAGAGAGGTATCTCTCCGAGCATTTCAGATAGAGATAGATAGAGGAGTTCCATGATCTCTAGCAGAGAGGTCTCACAGTGGCCTAGTATGAGTGTCAATTTCTCGAGCTCCTTCCATATGTAGATTATATGAAGGATGAGAAACTACATATCCATTGTTTCATCAAGGGACTTAATATGTCTCTTTAGGGTATAGTACGTCTAGCCTTTCCTACCACATTCAGAGATACAGTTGAGATGACACTTGTAGCCAAGGATATCTATACTATACAGGAGTCCCAAGATCGGTCTCAACACCTAAACCCCTCATCCTAGTAGTTAGGATAGCAAAGACCCTCTTGGAAGGGGAAACATAACCATTTAGTAGGATCCTTTAAGGGTCAATAGTCTCAGTAGCAGGGATCTCAACAGGATTCTAGACAGAGGTATTCACAAGGTTATCAGGGCTTTAAGCCCAAAGAGTGGTAGTCTCAGGGCCCTAAATAGGATCAAAGAACACAGACCCTTCAAACATAGTTAGATAGGACTCGGTAGTTCTCTATGGGCATATACATGGTTCAAGTAGGACCAGAGGGTCATAGTAGCCTAGGACATATGGAGTGTAGATTCAGACCCAAGGGCCATGTTACACTTGTGGTGGTATGGGTCATATAGCAAGAGAGTGCCAATAGGGATAGTCAACTGGTGGTCAGAGAGGGGCTACCTTAGAACTTACAGTTGGGGATATGGGTAGGTCCCATAGAGTATTTGCAGTGGTTGATAACTGCTAGGTTGAGCACTAGGCCATGGTCATAGAGGCCATAGGTATGATTTAGGGTATCAGTGTTTCTATCTTGTTTGATTCAGGAGCCACAAAATCCTTTATATCTCCATATGTAGTGGAGCATTGCGGGCTGGTGGCAGTTAGATAGGATGTCAGTTGGCAGGCCGAGTTAGCCTTAGGAGCTAGGGTGTTTGCTAGTTCCTTAGTTCACAGTTGCCAGATTCAGATTGGAGACTTAATCACAAAGTCTGATCTCCACATTACCCCTCTAGGTTCTTATGATGTAGTCCTTGGCATGGATTGGCTATATGCCCACAACGTCAAGCTGGATTGTCATCATAAGAGGGTTGAGTGTGTTGATGATCATGGTACTTCTATGGTGATATTTGGGGTATAGAGACCCATATGCCTTCGCATGATTTCTGCTATACAACTTAGGCGGTGTGTGCAAAAGGGATGTAAGTTATTCGCCATCACCATTAGTGATAGAGAGGAGGATTCAGAGGGGGAGCCTTCACTCAAGGATTATCCTATCCTTCAGGAGTTTGGAGATGTATTTCCTACCAAGCTACCTAGTATTCCTCCACCTAGGGTAGTTGATTTTCATATAGACCTTGTACCAGGAGCCAAGCCCATATCGAGAGCACCTTACAAGATGACCACACATGAGTTCAATGAGCTCAAAATTTAGTTAGAAGAGCTCTTGGAGAAAGGGCATATTTGACCTAGTGTATCACCTTGGGGTGCACCAGTAATTTTTGTGAAGAAAAAGGATGGATCACTTAGGTTGCACATTGATTATCGGTAGTTCAATAAAGTAACAATTAAGAACCGATACCCACTCCCTAGGATCAATGATTTGTTTGAATAGTTTCAGGGTGCCCGAGTATTCTTGAAGATAGATCTGAAGTTGGGGTACCATTAGTTTCAGATTATGGAGTGATATCCACAAGACTTCTTTTCATATGAGGTATGGTCACTATGAGTTCACAGTAGTGCCATTTGGCCTCACAAATGCTCTAGCTATGTTCATGGGCCTCATGAACAGAGTATTTTGCACATTCTTAGATAAATTTGTTGTAGTATTCCTTGATGACATTCTGATATATTCCCATAATGAGGAGGAGCATGAGGAGCATCTAAGATAGGTTCTGTAGTGTCTGAGAGAGAATTAGTTATATGGTAGCTTGTCAAAGTGTGCCTTCTTTAGACCCAAGGTGCATTATCTTGGTCATGTTATATCTAACAATGGAATCTCTATAGACCCATTGAAGATTAGGGCCATTATGGATTGGCCAGCACCTACTAGTGTCATTGAGGTTAGGATTTTTATGGGCTAAGCAGTTTATTACAGATGCTTTGTGGTAGGATTTTCTATAATAGCTCATCCCATCACTTCCCTTCAGAGAAAGTAGAAGAAGTATGAATGGACACATAAGTGTGAGAGAGCTTTCTAGGAGCTCAAGAGAGCCCTCACTAGTGCACTTACCCACTTGTCATCAACTAGTAGTTTTTTGCTCCCTATTTTCTATAAAGGTAATTTATGGTTTTTTGCTCATGTTTTGATAATTTTGTTAAATTAATAAAAATCTTGACA
Source organism: Chamaecyparis obtusa (assembly GCA_027943335.1). Lineage (NCBI taxonomy): Eukaryota > Viridiplantae > Streptophyta > Pinopsida > Cupressales > Cupressaceae > Chamaecyparis > Chamaecyparis obtusa. The sequence goes on along the minus strand of BSBK01000790.1, from coordinate 3,409,125 downwards.
ATATGTTGCATCTCATACTTTGTTCTATCATAGTTCTATGAATGCATCACCATGTAATCACAATGCTTATTTAACCAATTAATTGTGAGTTACGCGCATTAATATTTTATTAACTTTTGTGCCTTCAGCAACATATGTTGGTACAAAATGAATGGAAGAAGCATCCAAGTAATCCTATTTTTTTCTGCCAAAAATTTCATACCAAAGATTGAATAATTTTAGGATATTGCAATAGGTAATTTGTATCAACCCAAATAATATCAATGAAGTGTTTTAAAATTTAGGCCATAAGAATCATCATTTTTGAAACATGGATTGCAAATAATTTTGAAAATTTAGAAGTCTTGGTCATTAACATTATCGCCTACTACAATGTCATGTTGGAGATTTGCCAGCAAGCCAGTGCTAACTGTATGTTTGTGATTGATCACAACATATGGTAAGTAGCATGCGTGGAAGACTTATGTAGTAAGCTTTGAGTATATGTAGCATGGACATGTTATCAACATGATATCATGGACACAGAGGTTAATTGTTAGTACAAATAGTTATGTAGTAAGTTGTGTCAGTAGTGTTCCTGATAGAGTTACAGGCAGTGTTCTATGTGTGATTGTCCGTACAATTATCATGGACTCTGTTGATTATGATCTTTATTTAGTAGTTGATGAATCTATTGATTGACCTGTTTAAGCATATCCATTAGTCTAACCAGATGCACCTAGGGAAAATGAAGAATCACATATATAGGAATTTGTATATTAATCTAAGCCCTTGATCCAGCTAAGATATGACCGGGAGAAAAGCTAGTAGCGGATCCGTACCCATAGCCATAACCAGATGCATAGAAATGTATATAGATAGTGATGATAGCATATCCATATTTGGGTACAGGAGCATTGTGCATTTGGATATGTGATGGAGACATGTTAGTGTTGTTTCATTTATGGACATAGAGTCTGATGTGCAGTAGAAGTGAAGTTATGCAATTGCTATTCACCAGTTGCAGTTTCCTGTGTTTATCTAGAAGAGCCAACATAGATTATATTGGTCAATGAGTTGCACCTATCATTTAAGTATGCATGCTTGGATTGGTGATTAGAGAAGAGTTAAGAATGTTTGGTTAAGAGTGCATGATGTAATTTAGATTGAGGAGAAAGTATTAGTTAATTTGGTAGAGCCGATAGTGTGTAGCGTGCGTCTACACTTATTAATTTGGACAGGTCCCAGTTTGTGTTGCATGCTTAGTAGAGCTGACTGAGGTGTTATTGGAGAGTTGTAGTGTTTCTCTAATATGATTTCAAGATGGTTCTAATAGGCTGACTTGATTATATCATTTGGAGGAAATATATTTATAGGTAGTCATTTGTGATTGCTAAGACATGGTTCAGAGTAATATATGAAGAGTAGAGTAGAGAGTGTGAAGTATTGAGCCATCAACAGAAGGTCTATGTGACCAAGTAAAGAGTATATGCTATTCAGTGGAACTGATCCATAAAATAGGTCTACGTGCAATTCACCAAGATCCAGATATAGTGTGTATATGTTAAATAGAAGGTTGTAGCCTTCACCCCTTTGAGCAGTGTGCTCTCGGACAATGTGTCCTCACCCCTAACAGGGTTAATTGTAAAAGACTCCTAATAGGGTCTGACCCTTGACCAGGTCACTATACTAAATGCATTGTAAAGATCAACTCCTAATAGGGTTGTAGGAACTTCTAACAAGGATCATAATACACTAGTGAAGATTATTAGTGGGTGTCAATTCCCACTGGGATTTTTACCTATTTGGGTTTCTCTGTAACCAAAATTATTGTGTTGTGTTAAGTGTTCTTATATTGTGTTTATGGTTAATGTTCTTTTGTACTTAATTGGATAAATAATTGAATCTTGTAGATAACTGATTCACGCCCCCTCTCAGTTATCTCTTGGGACTATTCCTAACAATTGGTATCAGAGCCAAGTGCCTTAGAGAGAAAGTTTAATAGCTTGAGGTTGATCATATGGCATACTTTAGAAAAGAAAGTCCTAAGTTTGATGGAGAGAATTATCTTGACTAGAAGAACAAGATGATGAAACATTTACAATGCATTTCTTTTGAGATCTTTGAGGTGGCTACTAAGGAAACAAAGATTCCTTCTCTATCAGATCTTGCAAAAGAAGATGCAACTCTTAAGAAAAAGGAGCTATTCACTTCAAATGCTATTGCCAAAGAAGCACTCATCAGCGCCCTATCTGACAGTGAATTTTCAGAGGTCAAGAAAATAGATAAAGCCTACAAGATATGGAAGTACCTAGAAGACATGTTTGAATGAGATATTCAAGCCAAGAATGCATGCAAAAAGACATGGAAGAAAAGATACAATATATTAGAGATGCTACCTAATGAGAATGTTAGAGCTTACAGTCAAAGGATTAATGAAGAAGTTGCAGGGATCAGAAACAATGGTGGAGAAATCTCAGAAGAAGACATAATGGATAAATTGATGACCACATTGACACCAGAATATGACAAAAAGATATGTATCCTAGATGAAACTATGCAGTCCAAAAAAGACTTTAAAAGAGAGACTTTAATCAGAAAGCTTTTACCATTTGAGATATCAAGTTTGAAGATAGAGCCTAAAGGTGAAACTGCCTTCAAAACATCAGTCCATGGTAAGAAATCCTTGAACACCTCTGGTAATTTTGATGATGATGATGAAGAGAAAGAACTAGATGATTTCATTGCTATGATTTCTAAAAGAGAAAAGAAAGGAAAAGGAAAATATGAAGGTCAATTTCCATTCAAATTCTTTTCATGTAATAAGATTGGTCACTTTGCATCTAAGTTTCCTACAAGAGTTAAGAAGTTCAAAAATAACTACAAGCTTAAGTATAAAAATGAATGTTACTATGCTGGAGATGGAGTATCAGATGAAGAATCAACAACATAATAAATTGGATTCATTTCTCTTGAAGATGAAAATAATTCACAAGCATTAGCACTAATTTCACAAGTAGACATCAGGATAGATTGGATCATTGACAATGGTTGTTCACATCACATGACATGAGATAAAGATAGATTTGTTCATTTGGATAGATAAAAAGGAGGCATGGTTAGATTTGGAGATAAAACTTCTAAACCTATCATTGGTAGAGGAGCCATCACCTTGGATGGAAAGAACAACACTGATGATGTTCTATATGTTGATGGTTTGCAGCATAAACTACTAAGTGTTGGACAATTGCTTGATAAAGGTTACTGATTGGAGTTCAAAGACAACAAGTACATCATTAACAAAAAAGAAGGAGAAATGATTGAATTAGGATCAAAGACTAAAGGTAATGTTTTTTCATCTTAATCTAGAAGCAATTTGTTTTGTTGCTAAATTATATGACAGTTGGTTATGGCACAAAAGACTATGTCATATCAACTTTGATAACATAGTAAAGATAAGTAATGTAAAGGTAGTAAGAGATCTTCCTATCATTGAAAAACTAGTTGATGCAATTTGTATGTAATGTGTGATGGGAAAGCATGTAAGGAATTCATTTAGAAGCAAGCACAATTAGACAGAGAACAAGTTGGATCTGATTCATACAAACCTATGTGGACCAACTCAAACAAGATCATACTATGGTGAAAGGTATTTCATTTTGTTTGTTGATGATTATTCTAGAATGATGTGGGTTGCATTCTTAAAGGATAAATCAAAAGCCTTTGACAAGTTCAAAATATTCAAGGCTAAGGTTGAAAATGAGTCTAGATTGAAGATTAAATGTCCAAGATCAGATAGAGGAGGAGAATTGACCTCTAACAGATTTTATGAGTAATGCAAAGAACATGGGATAAAGAGAGAGCTAAGTTATCCTAGAACCCCTCAGCAAAATGGAATTATAGAAAGAAGGAATATGATCATTCTTGACACAACATGTACCATCATGATTGAAGGAAAGGTCACTCACACCTATTGGAGAGATGCGGTCAATACAATAGCCTACACTATCAATAGAATTCAATTGAGGCCATGCATAAACAAGACACCTTATGAGCTATGGTTTGGGAATGTACCTACTATCAAATACTTCAGAATCTTTGGAAGCAAGTACTACATCAAGAGGGATGAAGCAATTGGCAAGTTTGATGCAAGAAGTGATGACAATATTTTTCTTGGCTACTCCACTAAAAGAAAAGCTTATAGATGTTATAACTTGAGATTAAAGAAGATCATTGAAAGTGCTCATGTTAAGATTGATGAGAAGTTCATGATTCAAGAAAGGTATCATGATTATGAATCTATGATTGAAGAAGAACCTAAATTTTCCCCTAGAGAAATAGTTGTTGATATAATGTTTGACAGTATTGATGTATTGTTCAATGACCCTGAATCCAATGAAGAAGAATCTCAGAAATCAGATGAGAGAGTCACTCCTAATGTTCCTAAATTCACATCTAGATATCATTCAAAGGAAGACATCATTGGAGATCAGAACAATAAAGTCATGACAAGATCAAAAGCAAAGAGTTCCACAACAAATGAAGAGGTATGTTTACTATCACAGATTGAACCCTTAATTGTTGACAATGCATGTAATGATTCAGATTGGCATAAAGCAATGAAAGAAGAGCTAGATCAGATAATTAAGAATGATACATGGGAATTGGTCCCTAGGCCTAGTGATAAAAATGTGATTGGAACGAAGTTGATATTTAGAAATAAGATTAATGAAGATGGTACAGTAGTAAGAAACAAATCTAGATTAGTATGTAAAGGGTATGCACACATAGAAGGAATTGATTACTCTAATACATTTTCCCTAGTAAGTAGATTGGAAGCCGTAAAGTTGTTTCTAGCCTATACATTCAAAAACTTTAAGGTCTACTAGATGGATGCCAAGTCAGTATTCCTGAATGGAGAATTGAAGGAAGAAGTATACATAGAGCAACTTGAAGGATTCACCTTATTAGAAAAACTAGATATGGTATGCAGATTGAAGAAAGCACTCTATGGACTTAAGAAAGCCCCTAGAGCATGGTATGAAAGACTTGATGGATACTTGACTAAGATTGGATTCAAGAAAGGAGTAACAGATTGTAACTTATTTATAAGAGAGACATCTGATGGATTATTTTTAGTTGCTATATTTGTTGATGACATTATCTTTGGTGGTAATGACAAACTTAGTGAAGAATTTGATAAAAAAATGTAGAGAAAATTTGAAATGAGCATGATTGGACCTATCAAGTACTTTTTGGGATTGAATGTGCAAAAAATAGACAAAGGTATATTCATAAATCAAACTAAGTATGTAAAAGAGACCTCAAAGACATTCAAGATGGATGATTGCAAGACAGTAAGTACCCCTATGATAACATGGTGTAAGCTTTCAAAAGGAGATGATTCACCAGCAATAGATATAACCTTATATAAGTCTAAGATTGGCAAACTTATATATCTTACTCAAACAAGACCAGACATTTCCAATGTAGTTGGTGTTAGAATAACAGAGAGGGGGGTGAATCAGTTATCCACAGTCCCAAATTCAAAATGTATAATAAAAAATAGTTATCTTAAAATTTTGTAGCTCGGTAACATAAAATACTTATTCTGTCTGTGTATTTACCAATTACTAGCTAACCACTTAGTATATTCACCAATCAAATCAAATATGAAAAATGTAAAGTATGATAACAAACAATCATCACAATCAACACATAACACAAGAGATTTAACGTGGAAACCCTGTAAAGGGAAAAACCACCTATGACCGGAAACCCAAAATATGTTCACTCTTCTTAAGTGAGGTCAGTGAAGACCCAACCCTATTAAAGGTTACAAAACACACTGTAAGTTGTGACCTTGTTAGAGGATTTAAGACCAATAGTTATCATCCAACCAGCATTCACTATGGGGTTGATAGGATAACAATGTTCATTCTATGAATGATACATAAAGACTTTCCTAGTCCACTCGGTTAAGAGATTTGACTGTATACAATGGTTAAAATGTAACAGTAGATGATTTGATTCAATACAACTTCAATTGTAGATGTACAAATCAATATTAAGCTCATTCAAATCCTCTGATCAATGTATCTATTCTATTTCAACAATATTCATCAACTTATTGTCTCTCGATAAATAGCTCTCTGACGCTCAGTTATCTTCTATAGTTTGGTTCTCTCTTAACTAGTCTGATCAGGCATGCATGAAGCTTGTTCACATGATATCTCTATAGTTATCTTCTTTTCAACATCTATTTCATACTGAAACTCTAGTCTCTGATATAGACATGTAAACCATTTTCTTTCCATCCATTAGATTTTGCCACTTGTTCTCCTTCATTGATTTTTCTGCTTAAACCTTCCTCGGCTATCATGTAAGTAACACATTTTATTTCAATCCCTTCGATCTTCCTTGAATTTTTCTAGTTGTAGATCTTCATAGAAAACTTTATCTCTAACCTCGAGTTCATACACTTTCCAGCTCATCAAACCTTATCGGCTAAACTGATCTTTGATTCTTTTCTTTCTTGCTTGGTTAACAAAAAAATGTGTCGGTGCAAACAATCTCAGTAAGTACTATCACTCAGTAAACACTACACTACTTGGTGTATACTGAAATGCTTCTTTAACCGACCACACTGCTTTATGTAGTTATGCTCTTTTCTTCATCATAGATGAATGTGATATAATCAAGTCAATAACATAAGGTCATAGACTCATCAATAAGTTACCCAATGTATTTCTTATCCTCATTTGTTATATCCATCATCCTCATGTAGATATAGATGTTCTTCATCTCTTTTCCTCCTTTCTATAGATATTTGGGTATAGTAACTTACAAGATAAGTATAGTCAAACTAGTTGACATCAATGACAACATATTACTGATTCAATCATCTTACATATCTAATCGGCAACTTCGGTGATCTCAAATCACATATCTTCAAGTCATGCATTTGGTTCATCAATCTCTTTCTCAAATCAATTGTAGGTTCATCAATCTCTCCCTTTGGCATTGATGGAAACACACACAAAATATGAAATATGCCATGCACATACCAAACATGTATTCTACAACATATGAAAACAATTTCTATAACTTGGTAAAGCTCTGTTAGCTTAGATTTAGTATGTTTAATCACTACGTTACAACAGCTAATCATGTGCAAAAAATCTTATGTAGATTGATCTTTTCAGCTCCTTTTGTTCTCTGTGTTCTTATCAAAAAATCTTCAATGCTCTCCCTTTCTTTGCAGTTCATGATCTCAGTTTATCAGATTTCTCTCCATTTGTGTATTCTCTCCCTTTGAGTAGAAAATATTTCATTGAACATTCTCTCCCTTTGATAGCAATTCCAAAAAACAATGTAAACATTCAGCTCTTCAGTAGCTAGTTTACTCACTATTGTACAGTTCCTATATGCAATATGCACTGTATGTATCTCTGTATAATGATTATGAAAATCTATTCCAATTTTTCAAACCTTTCACAACCTTAGACAGAGTCCAAAGTTTGAACTATGCTACATCAACATGTATGATCTTCTGATAAGATTAGGTTGATGCAACCTCCAAATCACCTTAGTGACTGTAGATAGGGGACGGACCCCAAGTTTGTTCCTCAAGTATTCAAATGTATCCTTCCATACAGGCTTTGTGAAAATGTTAGCAAGTTGTTCCTTTGATGTTACATACTCTAATTTTACTTTCTTCTCATGTACTTGTTCTCTTAATTAATGGTACTTAATAGATATATGATTTGTCTTTCAGTGCATCACAAGATTCTTTGAAATATTAATTACACTAGTGTTGTCACAATATATAATCATCAGATCAGTGATTACCTCATTCATTCCTTCCAACACTTGCTTGATATATGCAATATTTGAATAGTTTGTAGCAATAACAACATACTCTTCTTTGGTAGTAGACTGAGAAATACAAGGCTGTTTCTTACTTGTCCATGTAACAAGTCTTTCACTAAAGAAAAATACTCCTCCGGTGGTACATTTCCTATCATCTATATTCCAGCACAGTTTGCGTCAGTGTAGACTTTAAGTTCAAACTTGCTGTCCTTTGGATACCATAACCCATATTCCTCTATTTTCTTCAGGTATCTCAAGATTCTTTTAGTAGCAACCATATGTGATTCTCTCAGATTTGCAAAAAATCTTACAACTATTCAAACAACATGTGCTATATCAGACCTACTATGAACTACATACATCAACTTACCAATCATGGATAGGTACAATATTTGGTTTACCTCGGTAGTTCCATCATCTTTAGTCAGTTTACATCTAGTAGCCATCGGTGTTCCCACAGGTTTAGCATCTTCCATGCCAAATGTCTTCAATACTTTTATGTATTTGGATTGTGTAATGAAAATACCATCATTATGTTGAATCACTTGTAGTCTTAGAAAGAATTTAATCTCTCCGAACATAGACATTTCAAATTCATTCCTCATATCATCAGCAAACAATTTACAGATGTGATCTTGTCCTCCAAATATTATGTCATCAACAAATATCTCAGCAATCAATATAGTATCATCAAAATTTCCTTTCATATATAGATTGCTATTTTCACTAGTTCTTACAAAACCAATACTTAGCAAATAAGTATGCAACCTTTTTATACCAGGCTCTTGGTGCTTTCTTTAAACCATATAGAGCTTTGTGTAATCTACATACCATATCCTTGTTTTTTGGATCCACGAACCCTTCTGGTTGTGCTATGTAGACTTCTTCTTCAAGTATCCCATTTAGAAAAGTAGATTTAACATCCATTTGGTACACTTTGAACTTCTTGTGTATAGCATATGCAAGTAACATTCTAACTCCTAGTCTAGCAATAGGTGCAAATGTTTCACCATAATCTATTCCTTCCTCCTATGCATATCCCTTGCATACTAACCTAGATTTGTTCCTTGTTACCTCTCCATTTTCATTAAGCTTATTTTTTAATATCCACTTAGTACCAATAACATTTTTATCCTTAGGTCAGGGTACTAAAGTCCAAGCCTTGTTTTTCTCTATTTTCTCTATCTCTTCTTTCATTGCATTAATCCATTCATCATTTTCTAATACAACTTTTACATTCTTAGGTTCATATTCACAAACTAGACACATACCTTGTCTCATTTTAGTCCTTGTCATCATGCCAGCTTGTCAGTCTCCAATGATTTGTGTCTCGGGATGATGTCTTCTAAAAAATCTTGCCAGTACTTGATCTCTTCTCTATTGTTCATCCTATCCAGGTTCATTTGCTTGAGTAGGTCCTTCCTGCTTGTCAGTTTCTCTATCCTGTTCCTCAGTATTGTTTTCCTGCTGACCAGTTGTCACTATCTATGACTTTGATAGGTACTCTGGTTGTTCAATGTAAGTGAATCTACTATAGTCTTCCAGTTCCTTTGTGATTTCTTCTACATTCTTTTCATCAAACTCATCAACCCGAACATTAGCACTTTCTATCATTTTGTTAGTCACTTTGTTAAGACATTTGTATGCTTTACTTTTAGTAGAATATCCTAGGAATGTCCCTTCATCACCTTTTGAGTCAAACTTTCCATTTCTTTCATCTTTCAGAATAAAGCATTTACTTCCAAAATTTTTGAAATAACTTACAGTGGGTTTGTGACCAAACCATAACTCATAGGGTGTCTTATTTGTATCCTTTTTCAGTTGTATTCTGTTTAGAACATAAATAGTTGTGCTAACTACTTCTCTCCAATATGTCTAAGCAACATTCTTTTCCAACATCAATGTTCATGCACAGTCAACAATTGACCTATTCCTTCTTTTAGCTATACCATTTTGTTGAGGTGTCCTCAATGTAGAGACCTATCTTTTTATACCATGCTCATTACAAAAGTTAGTAAATTCATCAGAAATAAATTCACCACCTCTGTCAGATCTTAAGCATTTTAATTCTTTGCCAGTTTTCTTCTCAACTTTTGCTTTATACCACTTGAACATTTTGAATGCCTTTGATTTTTCTTTCAAGAACATGACAGTCATCAATCTAGTGTAATCATCAACAAAAAGAATAAAATATCTATCACCATAATAACTTTGAGTTCTCATAGGACCACATAGATCGGTATGAACCAACTCAAGTATCTTCTTTGTTGAGTAATCTTTTCTTTTGAAACTAGACTTATTCATCTTACCTTTTTGACATTCATGGAACATAACATGATCAGGCTTTGTTAAGTTAGGCAGACCTCTAACCTTTTTCTTTTTACTGGTCTTAATCATGTTATCAAAATTCACATGACATAACCTTTTATGCCACAACCATGCTGTTGGTAGTATTCTTTGTTTTTCCTGTTCCCCCTTGAAATTTTAAAGTTTTTGTGTCTCCCTGGTTGTGTTGAATCCCTTTGCATAATTTTCATATCTTTATTGTTCAAGTTTGGTCAAATTTGTAGAAACCCTAAGTGCTAGGGTAAAAATCCATTTGTATGCCTTCAAAAATCCAAAACCCTAGTTTGCCTTGGCCTTGTTCTTTTCTTGCGTTACTTTTTTGGGCCACTTATGTCTTAAAATGCACATGCACTTTATCCTTCCCAGTCAGTCACTTTCTCACATAGTCTTCCGGTGGTTAGCTTTTCTTTTCAACATTTATGTGACTGTAGTGGTTGCGTATTCTCCTATTCCTAGCAGTTTATATCTTAATAGTTTGTGACCTGGCATGGCGGTTTGTCTTTCCTTTGGTCGCATGTTCACTTGGTCTGCAGGCCCAACATCATGTTACTTTCAATCTAATGGTGGGCATATGTTCTTATAGAGTGTGTCAGAGGCATGTGATCTTAAGATGGCCATTGATTCTCCTTTATGACGTAGCTTTTCAATGAAGCGGGTCCACTGCTACGTGCACACAGATGGTGGTTTTTAATTGGTCCACATGATAATGAGTTGGAGCTTGTTAGAGGAACCTGATGTCAGAGATTTTGATCAATGGTCGGTACATGTTTGCATGGAATATTCTTCCCCCATGCGATCTCGCACCCACTGTCTGATTAGATGCCGGTGGGTAGAGGGTCCTTGTCAAAGGTGACTAAGTAGTAGCAGCAAATGAATGGTTGATAGGTGGCACTAGGCGGGCCCAAGGTTGTGAAATTTTTCAATAAATTGGTGGCTATGAATTTTCTAAAGTTTGGCGGTTTTGATAAATTTTGGTGGAGGTCTAAAGTCCCCTTTGGTCGCTTATTCTCATAATATTTGGCAGGGTTCTAAATGATTCAGTGAATGGGCGAATATGTGTATTCATGAAATCTCAAAATAAATTGGTGAAGCCCTAAATTTCTCAGTGACGTAGTGAATGTCTTTGGTCACTGATTCGCCAAGTATAAACCAATTTCCTAAGGAGGGTTAAGACAAACATTTAGCGAACTGGCAAATAAAGGTTTTTCATGCATTCACCAAATACAACTGGGGGTTAAGAAAAGACTCAACGATTCAGTGAAGAGATTTGTTCACTGAATCATTTGACCTAACTATAGTTAAAGAGAGCATTAAGTGACTTAGAGTTTCCCTTCAGTCACGTATTCATAGAGTAAAAAAGGTTAAATGTTTGCCAAGAACAAGTAGGACCGTCTGCCACTGTGTTGCTAAGGTGTTTTGTTTTGATTGGCCAAGTTGGAAAGGGATAAGGACATGTTAGTGGGCCTAAAGGATTCAAGTGGGATGCCAGTATGGATGATCTAACAGATGACATAAGATCTCATAGGGTCTATCAGAGCTATAAGATTATAAGACCATCGTCTGATCTAAAGCTTATGCAGAGTGGGTCCAGGCTTGCCGATTCATTGTTGACGTGCTCAAATTTCATTGGTCAAGGGATTAATGAGGTGGTGAAGGATTTTAAAAGGTTTTGTTAACTATTGAAGGATAATTATGAGCCACCTGATCTGCCAGGAAGAAATTAGATCGATGGTCATGTTTTAAAATAGATCAAGTGGTCGTTGCCATCAATTTTCAAATGTTTTGAGGGTTTCTTTACAGGGTTAGGAGACAATGCGTTGAAAGAGCCATATTGCAGGACCATTTTTGGTCATTTCCAAGTTGGTTACAGGTGAGAATTTATGAAGATGATCCTGGTAGTTGTTCCAGCATGAGATAGCATGTCCTTGGGAGTCTCTACTGAGAAAAGATTGATAGGTGGGTCACGCATTCTCTGCTGTAGCCAGAATTAATGGGGCTTTTATGATGATTTTGTCCTTGAGGATGGTACATGGTCAGGTTGGTTGCAGAGTTTTGTGATTTTTGATCTCACCAGCCTTTCACTTAGAGATGGTCTTGTTTGCATTCATGTGTTCATTTGAGTTAGGTGATTTTGAATTGTTGCTTTGAATGATCATCAGTTGCTTGTTGCAATCCTTGAGATAAAAGGATTTTCCATGATCATTCAAAGGAATTGGGAGTTAGGTGTTCATAATCTCTTTCTTGGTGAGCCCTATTCTCATTCAGGGTTGTAAGAATTTTGTTTTAGTGCTTGTTTATGAGAGATAAAAGTTGCAGGTCTAAGCTATAGTTTGCAAGCATGATTTGTTGTGACTGATTGTATGCACAAAAAGGATTCATCATACTTAATACAAATATATGATTCTTCTCTCTCCTCTGTGTCAAGTAAGGTAGGCTTTGAGCTTTCTAGTTTGTTACATATTATTTTATGTATGTATCTTCATTCTTGAGTTTTGATCTGGGATTGGATTAAATGATGCTCTAGATGCGATGTGATTTTACCCTTGTCTACATAAGGATTCTTTGTAAGCAGTAAGTATTTTGGTAAATGTATTTATGGCTATGAATCTTAGACATTCTCTGATTTGTGTATCTTTTGTGTCTAAGAAATCTTGCCCAATGGATGAGGCACTGGCCTAAATGAGTAAATCTCTTGTTAACATAATTGATTGAAGTTGTTGCAATCCAAATCTTAAAATCAAGAACCATTTTAAGTTTTAAATTTTTGGTTGTGTAGTTTGGTTACCCCATAGCAATGGAGAGTGAATGAATGTAAGGTTGGAATTTAGTACTTTCTTGTTATCATCTGTTATATGAACCTAGACTTTGGTGTGTAAGGTATTGTTTTCACTAGGTTAGGTGCACCTGCCTTGGTTTTACAGAGCCAAAAATGAAGAGGGCAGTCCTGTCCCTATAGTTGGTCCAATTACCCTAAGATCTTCCTACATTTTGGAACTAACCACTCCTAAAATCTATCTAAGGATATATTGGCAGCCTAAGAGCATAAGCCATTTTGAAACACCAACACATGCATCCTCATTTTTCATCATTAAACAAGAAGACTCACCATTATCAAGATAAAACAAATTACCTTTCGTTTGTGCTCCTGTTCCAAGTAAATTTCCAATATCATCATAGATCTTTACTTTCTTGCTCTCAAAAGCAACTCGATGACCAAAATTGTTTAGCTGAGCCACACTTGACAAGTTATATTTTAATTCTTCTACCCAATAAGCATTATCAAACTGGATTCTATCATTTATCAGTAAGGATCCCTTACCTCTAACGATACAGGGTGTATAATTACCCATATTTATAGATTCTCCATTGTATTGCTCAAGATTATTAAATTTATCCTCATCACTAGTCATGTGATGTGTACAACCACTATCTATGATCCATGTATCATTTTTATTAACTTTTGAAATCAATGTTATTTCTACATACCTCTCTTCTTCCTCTGAATCATCTTTCATTGCAACAAACACTACTTCACAGTCATTATCAGAATCATTATCATTAGCAATGTAACATGCCTTCTTACCTTTTTCATTATTGTCTCGGTTGTCTCTATTGTAATGTCGGTAGCTTTTGTTGTTTCTTCTCCCATAGCTTCCTTCACCAGATTGGTCTTTGTTTCTATCATCTTCCTTCCTATTTGGACATCTAGCAGCAACATGAACAACCTCTTTACAATTAAATCATGATAAAGGTAACTTACCCTTATATCTACCTTTACCTTTAGGTAACCTTCTGGCCATTAGAGCTTCCAATTCATCAAGCTCATTATCATTATTTCTACCATCATTATCATGTCTACCACTAGACTTACCAATCTTGAGAGAAGTCATGAAAGAAGATTCAATAGTTGGTACAACACTATTATCATAGTTATTCAACTCAAATTTAGTTAGCTTACCAATCAAATTGTCAAGAGTGAGAGTATTATTCGGTGCAAATCTCATTTCATGGATTGCAGATATTCTGATTGCATAAACAAGTAATAAGGTTTTGAGAGTTTTACTTACAACTATGTCTTCACTTATAACTCCATCAGATGCTCTTAAAGCATTAACAACTTCCTTGATTCTATTTGTATATTGAACTATGTTCTCACGTTCTTTCATCTTCATGTCATCAAATCTTCCTCTTAGGCTTTTAGCTCTAGCTCTTTTGACATTAGTATCACCACTATAAACTTGAGCAATTTTCTCCAACATTTTCTTAACAGTAATAGATTCCTTGATATCTTCAAATTCGGCATCTATCAGGGCAGTAACAATCTCCATCATAGTAACATTGTGCTCATGCCTATCCCTTAATTGATCAAGTGTCAAAGTACCAGTGGGTGGTACAAGGTAGCCATGCTCCATTAGAGTGAGGGTAGAATTCCCAATTCTAGCTATGTGCAGCTTCATTCGACTTTGCCATATTGTGAAGTTATCATTGTTCAGCTTTGGCACATCCCTCATATACATTTTGAGATCTTTATGCTGAAGTCCTTAAAACTCTGTTCCAAGCAACTTGACAAGCTATGATACCAATTGTTAGAATAACTAAGAGGGGGGTGAATCAGTTATCCACAGTCCCAAATTCAAAATGTATAATAAAAAATAGTTATCTTAAACTTTTGTAGCTCGGTAACATAAAATACTTATTTTGTCTGTGCATTTACCGATTACCAGTTAACCACTTAGTATATTCACCGATCAAATCAAATATGAAACATGTAAAGTATGATAACAAACAATCAACACATAACACAAGAGATTTAATGAGGAAAACCTATAAAGGGAAAAACCACCTGGGACTAGCAACCCAAAATATGTTCACTCTTCTAAAGTGAGGTTGGTGAAGACCCAACCCTATTAAAGGTTATAAAACACACTGTAAGGTGTGACCTTGTTATAGGATTTAAGACCAATAGTTATCGTCCAACTAGCATTCACTATGGGGTTGACAAGATAACAATGTTCATTCTATGAATGATACATAAAGACTTTCCTAGTCCACTCGGCTAAGAAATTTGACTATATACAATGGTTAAAATGTAACAGTAGATGATTTGATTCAATAAAAATTCAATTGCAATTGTACAGATCAATATTAAGCTCATTCAAATCCTCTGATCAATGTATCTATTCTATTTCAACAATATTCATCAACTTACTATCTCTCAGTAAATAGCTCTCTAATGCTTGGTTATTTTTCTGCAGTTCGGTTCTCCTTTAACCAGTCTGATCAGGCATGAATGAAGCTTGTTCACATGATATCTCTACAATTATCTTCTTTCTGACATCCATTTCATATTGAAACTTTAGTCTCTTATATAGACATGTAAACCATTTTCTTTCCATCCATGAGATTTTGCCGCTTGTTCTCCTTCATTGATTTTGTTGCTTAAACCTTCCTCGATTGTCATGTCAGTAACATGTTTTATTTCAATCCCTTTAATCTTCCTTGAATTTTTCTAGCCGTAGATCTTCATAACAAACTTTATCTCTAACCTTGAGTTCATACACTTTCCAGCTCATCAATCCTTATCGGCTAAACTGATCTTTGATTCCTTTCTTTCTTGCTTGATTAACAAAGAAATGTGTCAGTGCAAATAATCTCGATAAGTACTATCACTCAGTATACACTACACTTCTCAATGTATACTAAAATGCTTCTTTAACCGACCACACTGCTTTGTGCAGTTATGCTCTTTTCTTCATCATACATGAATGCAACATAATCAAGTCAATAACATAAGGTCATAGACTCATTAATAAGTTACCCAATGCATTTCTTATCCTCATCTATTATATCCATCTTCCTCATGTAGATATATATGTTCTTCATCTCTTTTCCTCCTTTCTACAAATGTTTGGGTATAGTAACTTACAAGATAAGTATAGTCAAACTAGTTGACATCAATGACAACATATTACTGATTCAATCATCTTACATATCTAATCAAGAACTTCGGTGATCTCAAATCACATATCTTCAAGTCATGCATTTGGTTCATCAATCTCTTTCTCAAATTAGTTGTAGGTTCGTCAGTTGGTATTGTTGGAAGATTTGCAGCAAAACCTAAGAAAATTTATCTCATGGCAGTAAAAAGAATATTCAAATACTTGAATGGCACCTTAGACTATGGTTTATGGTATCCTAATTCAGATTATGTAGAGCTTCATGCATATACAGATGCAGATTGGGCAGGATGTGTTGATGATAGAAAGAGTACATCAGGAGGAGTAGTGTTTCTTGGTGATAGACTTGTTACTTGGACAAGCAAGAAGCAAAATTGTATTTCTCAGTCAACAATAGAAGAAGAGTATATTGCAGTAGCCTTGAACTATTCTAAAATTGTTTGGATCAAGCAGATGATAAAGGATTTTAGAATTTAGATTAATTATCCTATTGTTATTCATTGTGATAACACTAGCACTATCAACATTTCAAAGAATCCTATGATGCATGCAAAGAAAAAACACATAGAGCTAAAGTATCACTTCCTAAGAGAGATAGTGGCAGAGAAAGAAGTCAAGTTGGACTATGTGAGTACTAAAGATTAGTTAGCAGACATATTCACAAAGCCTTTACCAAAGGATACTTTTGAGTATCTCAAGGAGAAGCTAGGAGTAATTCCCTTCCATGATTCTGATTAGAGAAAGTGGAGAGAGCATCAGTCCTCAGTGACTGATGGATGGTTGAATACTCTACTTCAAGAGTAGTACCAGTGCTTAAATGTTTGGCACCCTTTGCCATTGATGTCAAAGGGGGAGTAGTATATAGTCATGAAAAATAGTATTAAAGGGGGAGTACATACAGAATTAAGGAGGAATAATATATAGCAGCAAGGGGGAGTAGTATTCAGTCATGGAAGCAATTCAGTTGAAGAAATGGAGAATGTTGAAGAATATTGTAGCAGATGGAGGTTTCATCCTTGGGGGAGTTTTGATGAGGAAATGGAGAATGTTAGAAAAAATTGTTCATTTGGATTGGTGGTGTTTTTCATTCCATATGTTTCCATCAATGCCAAAGGGTGAGATTGTTGGAGATTTGCTAGCAAGCCAGTGCTGATTGTATATTTGTCATTGATGACAACATATGGTAAGTAGCATGTGTGGAAGACTTATGCAGTAAGATTTGATTATATGTAGCATGGACATGTTATCAGCATGATATCATAGATGCATAGGTTAATTGTTAGTACAGATAGTTATGTAGCAGCTTGTGTCAGCAATGTTCCTAACAAAGTTATAGGCAGTATTCTGTGTGTGATTGTCTATAAAATTATCATGGACCATTGTGCATTTGGATATGTGATGGAGACATATTAGTGTTTTTTCATTCGTGGACATAGAGTCTGATGTGTAGTAGAAGTGAAGTTATGTAGTCGCTATTCTCCAGTTGCAGTTTCCCATGTTTATCTAGAAGAGCTGACAGAGATTATATTAGTACAGGAGTTGCGCCTATCATTTCAGTATGTGTGCTTGGATTAGTGATTGGAGAAGAGTTAAGAATGTTTGGTTAAGAGTGCATGATGTAATTCATCTTGAGGAGAAAGTATTAGTTAATTTGGTAGAGGCGATAGTGTGTGGCGTGTGTCTACACTTATTAATTTGGATAGGTCCCAGTTTGTGTTGCGTGCTTAGTAGAGCCAACTGAGGTGTTATTGGAGAGTTTTAGTGTTTCTCTAATATGATTTCAAGATGGTTCTAATAGGCCAACTTGATTATATCATTTGGAGGAAAGATATTTATAGGAAGTTATTTGTGATTGCTAAGACATGGTTCAGAGTAATATATGAAGAGCAGAGCAAAGAGTGTGAAGTATTGAGCCATGAGCAAAAGGTCTATGTAACCAAGTAAAGAGTATATGCTATTCATTGGAACTGATCTAGATAGTAGGTAACGCCACAGTTCACCAAGATCCAGATATAGTGTGTATATGTTAAACAAAAAGTTGTATCCTTCATCACTTTGAGTAGTGTACTCTCGGACAGTGCATCCTCACCCCTAACAGGGTTAATTGTAAAAGACTCCTAACAAGGTCTGACCCTTGACTAGGTCACTATACTAAATGCATTGTAAAGATCAACTCCTAACAGGGTTGTAAGGTCTTCTAACAGGGATCATAATACACTAGTGCAGATTATTAGTGGGTGTCAATTCCCACCGGGGTTTTTACCTATTTGAGTTTCCCTGTAACCAAAATTGTTGTGTTGTGTTAAGTGTTCTCATATTGTATTTATGGTTAATGTTCTTGTATACTTAATTGGATAAAGAATTGAATCTTGTAGATAACTAATTCACCCTCCCTCTCAGTTATCTCTTGGGACTATTCCTAACAATCTAGTGTATCATTGTCAATATTCATATGTTCTCTCAATTATTTATTATTATCATCATTCTCACATTGACCTGTATCATCTTCATCATCATTGAAATTTGACTATAAACCATCTATATTATTTTGATTCGGTAAATTCAAGTTTTGAAAGGACCCGAAACTTTTTACAATGAGATTACAAAAAAAAGCATTAAAAGCCTAGTAGAAATAGTGCAATAGCACAACAAAGAGACACCAAAAACTAATAAGTCCTCCAAAAAATAGAGAGAAGAGGATAACAAAAAGATGATAGGATAGCAAAAATCCAGCTAGATAGTCTTCATAAGTTCAGCCGCCTGATCAACCAACATCTGCATATTTGCTGAGGACACCTTAAGTTCCTCAAGATCTTTGTTCTTGCGAATCTCCAACTTTTTGAAGCTCGATCTGGTCCTTTTACGGGGTCATTGACCCTCCTTAACCTCCATGGGTGCTTTCTCCCCTTTACCCCACTCGATCTGGTCCTTTTACGGGGTCATTGACCCTCCTTAACCTCCATGGGTGCTT